>CM062815.1:543457237-544057237 GCA_031772625.1 Pinus tabuliformis | reverse complement strand
CTTTCTTCTTCTTGCCCTCAGACTTCTTAGGTCTTAGCTCTAGATGTAGAATCCAATAGTGCTCATCATCATGCCCCTCCCTTTTACAGTGAGTGCATGAGACTTTGCCTTTCTGTGCAGTGTTAGCCTTCCTTGCTTTCCACTTCTGCTTTCTTTCTCCTTGCTCTTTATTACAGTGGGTTGGGATGGTCCCCCAACTTCTGGATTTCCATTCTTTCCACTAGCTTCTAGATGAGTAGCTTGTACAGATACCTCATCAATACTAGTGGGATTAAACATGAGGATAGTGTGCCTCATGTAGTTGTGTATACCCCCAATGTACTTCAAAATAGTTTCTGGCGAGTCTAATGAAATACCTAACATCAATGCTCTCTTTTGGAACTCTTGAGTATACCCTTGTACACTTTGCCCTTTCGACTGCCGAAGAGTTTGCTAGCTCATCATGGCTTGTTGCATGTAGGCCAATGGATAGAACTGCTTTTTGATTGTAGTAACAAATTCGCTCCAGACAGAGATGGTCTTACCATGCTTCCTCATATCAGCTTGGGTTCTGCCTTCCCACGAAACCAAGGTGGTGCCCCCTAGGCGAAGGCTTGCCAGCTAAATCTTGCTCTTGTCTGAGTCTATATTTTGTACTCTACAATACACATCAGTTTGTCTTATCTAATTGTCCAACTTTTCAGTATTTAGCTCTCCATCATATATGGGCAAATCAAATTTAACATCTAACTTAATCAAAGATGCTTTCTTATTATGCACAGGGCTACTAGGAGGTATAGGGAAGATTTCTTCTTTCCCCTTTCCTTTGGAGTGGTCATGGGAATTAGATTCATCTTCTTCTTTATCTTGCTTGGAGCCTGATGAATCTTCACCCTTATGCTTTCTAAAGTCCCTATACATTTCTTCCACCATGGACTTTATAGCTAGGAAACTTTCTAGGAATTGAGAGTCTGGCCCTATAGAACCTTCTTCTGACATTGTCTTTCAAGAATAGACTCTCCCAATTTCAGGATTAGTTTCCACCAATTCTCCTTCTCCTAATTTGAGCTTTGATCTAGTGATCATTCACAGCTAAACCAACACAAGCTTGTCTAACCTTATAGCCTAGAGCTATGATACCACTTGATCTGATAATCACCCTATGAGTGACCTCACTGAAGATTTATTAAACAAAAGGTATTATAGACCCATGTGCTGGTGTATGTTCTATGTTATTGAAACAATGGATCAATCAGATTTCCAATACACAGAAAATAAATGGAAAGACAACAGAGAAATACAGTAAGCAACACAAAGACACAATTTTTTTTAAATAAGGAGTTCACCCTATACTCTAGGGCTACGTCTCTGGTCCAACTTCAGTGATGGCCTTGTTTTATTATGTCTTTGAGAAGAGAAATTACAATACAGGGACTCAATATGAGTTCTCCTGAAGCAGATTTTGCTTCACAGTGTGGTTCTTGGATTCCCCAAGCCACTTGGAGTACATAGACTCTCATTCTTCCTACCATCTCTGTGACCCTTAGTCTACAGTGGAAAGAGCCAACTGTGATGCTCAATCCGGACAGATTCCTCTATGGGAAGGCTTGATTCTTCAAGCTCTTTGGTGCTCGATGCTACCTATGGTCAGCTCGGCCCTACGTCTCCTCTGCTTGGCTTTACTGTTCTTTGTGCTTAGTCCTCCTCTCAGGGTTCACTATTCACTGTCTCTCTTGGGAGTATTGAGCATTTTTATGTCAAAACCAAGAAAGGAGCATTGGATAGCAATGAAACGAGTTTTCAGGTATTTACGTGGCACTAGTGATTATGGTTGTTGCTACCAAGGAAAAATAGGATTGGACAAAGTGTTGGATATTCATGGCTTTGTTGATTCAGAATGGGCTGGAGATCTGGATCAGAGAGGATCTACAAGTGGGTATGTGTTTAACCTATTTGGACGTGTGGTCAGTTGGATGAGTAAGAAACAATCTATAGCGGCACTATCAACTACAGAGGAAAAATACATGGCAACCACTCAGGCAAGCAAGGAAGTAGTTTGGTTGCAGAGATTGTGTTCAAGTATGGGGTTAGTATAGGGAGCTATAAGGATAGACTGTGATAGCCAAAGTGCAATTTTCTTGGCAAAGAACCCTACATATCATTCAAGGACAAATCACATTGATGTTCAGTATCACTTTGTGAGGGATATGATAGAAGACAAAAAGGTTTTACTGGTAAAGGTGGACACTTTGAAGAATACTGCAGATGCATTGACAAAATCTTTGAGCTCTGAGAAGTTCTCTTGGTGTAGAGAAACAATGGGTATCGTAGCACTGGATAAATGACTAAGATCTCTTGTGGCTCCCTGTGGAAAGAAAACAACAAGTGGGAGAATGTTGGGTTGTTTATATTCTTTGCACGACTAACCCACGTAGTTAATCGAGGGCTTAGAGGGGGGCCGGAGCCCCCCCTTCATTGCACCGATTGCGTAGTGAGGGGGTCCTAGGGGGTTTGATGGGTGCAAGTAACCCCACTCTATGGGGTCTGGGGTAGTGCCCTGGAAAATTTTGGTTTTGGACCCTATGTTATGTTGGGCGGACCTACCTATGATTTTGTGCATGATTTTCACACATGGTTTTGGACGCGATGGTCTTCGGTCCATGGTATTGGATGCTTCGACATGTATAAATATGTATTGTAACATTGAAATGAACACAATGAAAAATCAAGCTAGTAGTCCTGGTTTTGGGATCTATGGGTAAATCTCTGTGTATATATGTTTTATGTGTTATGCTCTCACATTGTTTATTTTCTGTGTTTTAGAACTCATATGCAGGTAATTTCTGTATGGGGTTAAAGCCTACAATCGTTGGAAGGAGTCATGATGGGAGAGGTTTCCCAAGGTTGCTCCTCAAAACACATGATCTCTTGAATAGCTTCAGCTGAAGGTAGGACTTAATTGAGGAGATCATTAGAGGGAGAATTTGTGGGAGAGGAGATGGTACCGTTGGTTGTGACGAAAGTGACTGGAGAATCTAATGCAGATTGAATAGCTTGATAAGCCAATTTGTAGAGTGATAATGGCATTTGTTCTACATAAGAGTCAATCTACGAAGGGGCTAAGAGGATCCAGGGATTGGATAGGTTATGAGGAATAATGGAGACCATAGAAATCATCTAGGGAATCGCAGGTGGTGGGAGAGGAAAACAATCAATCAAGGAAGAACCATTCAAAATATCAATACTGATACTGACATAAGAGTCAGGTACGTCACCCACTAAAGGTACAATGCCTATAGGCAAGGAGGAGTAATTTGGGTTGCAGAAGCATAGTTGGTCCACTATGACTATTCTTCCATCCCATTGAGTCAAATTATAGCCTTATAATTTGATTAACATAAATCATCAACCCAGGGAAGGTAAGCTTGTGAAATGTTCTGCAAACTATATGAATGCTTAACATTGTGAGTGTTGATTAATCTAACTAGTCAATCGTACATAACTAATGACTCTTTCCTGCATCAATCACTTAGCAGCAAAAGCTATGGAGTGGATCACAACATCCCTCTACAGCTCTTTATTATTGTTGATGTTGATTAGGAAAAGATAAAAAAAATCAAACTTACAGCAAAATCATAAATACACTGAACATTATAAATCAAATATTAATTAAATGAATTCCACACATTAACATGAAACTAGTTCATTCAATAATTTGCTGCTGATATATCAGAAAGAGTACATTAGATGTAAGAAAAAATTATTATTACATAACATAAATAAAATTCATAAACACTAAACCATGGGAGTTGTGAGCAAAGGGGGCCCTCCCTTACTCATAGCCCCTTCAGATTAGAAGAGCTTACTCAATGAAATAGACAGAACATATAATATTGTATTAATATGAAAAGTAATAGTCGAGTACAATTGGATACAGAGTATCAGCTAAAACCAACCCGGCAACCCCCTATCGTATAAACTAGAACAAAATTTATATAATTACAAAATCCCATATATGGCTTGAAGTAAGGAACACTACTAATCTAAGCCATCGGCTAACAATCCTGTTACAAAATATCAAATTTAGCCATACCAGGTCTAAATCATGACTAAAAGCATGGATTAGACAAAATTTGTTAGATGGCTGTAGCTTTCCTCTAAATGGCCAATGAGAGAAGGTTTATGAATCTGGGTGGTATCGTTGGTAGATCTGTAACAGCCAATAGGACAGCATCCATATGTGATAGATTCCCCACAAAACCCATGTTCCTGTTTGACTTAGAAATTCATGGAACATAGCTAGCCGCTGATTTTTCTACAGGAAGTCTGGGAGGTTACAGGAAATCTTGTTTTGGAGAATTTGGTATCTACGAATAAATACTAATTTTCTAGATAAGTAGCCATATCTAGAAGAACAATTTAAAGTATTTTAGTCTTTCCCTATAATAAATAGATAAGATGACAAGATGAGAAGACCTACTTGTAGTTCTACTTCCCTCTCATCTCCTTTGTATCGAACCTATTACTCCTTGCCGTACTTAATACACTTGAGAGGTACCTGTAAACACAACAAAAAACAAAGAAAAAGATCAAAGAAAAATATCTATTGAATATAAGTGAATGGAATTAGATACATTTCACAGATATAAGCATTATAAAACAATAAAAATATATGGGAGAAAGGTTCAAACACTTTATTAAATAGAAGAAGGAATTACAACCATTATTTCAGATTCAAAGTCATTCCTACAGCTTGGATCCCATCCACATCACATCAAAAGCATGACAAACTTGTAGAATTACAATACTTGCTTCAAAGCCAAATCTCACAGCAACATTATCTCCTTACACTTCAACATAATCCAGCTCCTGATCACTTAGATGAGTGGTCAATTTATAGGGAGATGAAGGAGGTTTTGTCATAAATCGTGGCATTGGATGGCCTTCCATACATAGAATTAGTTCCATGGAGGAAGGGATGATAGGATAGGATGCATCTTAACTCATTCCTCATCCATTTTCGAGCTCATATGAGTTGATAAGTGAGGGAACCTTTTAGATGACTCCAAAAGATAAGATTATTCCCCAAACCCTATGTGAATTTCACTCAAAATATCCTAGCGTATGTGAAAGGAATCCTAAGTGCTCTTCAGATCACCCTGGCATGGACTTAACTGCTCTATAGCACACCCTTACATGGGCCTACCTACGTTGGTCCCTTTACAGGCCATTTCTGGATGTCTTCAAGTCATGAAACTGTCTAGGAAGGAGGCATTCAAAGGGGTGACTTGTTTAGGGCATGTAGCAACTGAAATTCGGGTTTGATGAGCCCTAAAACACTGATCTGGATGATGGAATTGATGTGCCTAAATGGATCTCTAACAGCTGCCCCATAAAGCATGAAGTTGGAAAAATGCCAATGTCGAATGAAATGCTTTACGATTTGATGAGGAGGTATCGAAGTGGAAGGTGACCTGCATCAATTACAATACATATATCATGTTTTTTATTTTCTTTTTACATGAATCACTGAGGGAAGGCATACCCATGCTCTTCTTATAAACTTTCATTACATGTACAGAAACAATCGTCTATATATATAGACCCATGATCGGAATGACCATCAATGTAAAGCCATTGTACATATGATTTAGTACTCCTAAAATCGCAGTCCAGATGGATGAAACTAGATCTGGGGTCTTCTATCTGATTCAATCATTCACTGAAGTACGAGTCTAACCATGTGAATATGTGATCTGAAGTCAAACATGGGAAGACACCATATGATTACCAACCAATTATGTAAGCTGTTAACTGATGCGAGAGAAATCACCGATAATGATAATGATCCTCAAGGTACTGCAGTACATTCTTTACAGTGTTAATGGATGATTTGATGTTGAATACCATACAAAGTCTTTCGGTCGAAGGGCATTGATGTCAACCTATCAGCGGAAGCAAGAAACCTACCATTGATGTATGCAAGCCTCAAGGTACTGGAAGGGTGTTTCTAAGTCAACTTCTTGGATAATGTGTTGATGTCAACAAGAAGCAACTCGTCGCAGGAGGGCCTTGATGTATCCCACATCAACAAAATGAAACAAGTGTAATGATCTTGGAGATGGAATTTGACTGAAGACACAAGGTTCAGGAATGGCGGTCATGAAAATGAAGGTTTATGGTATTACAAAAGATGAATTTTGACTGAATGACTTCTCTTGAACATGTCAGCGACACTGAAATGAATTGGTAGCATTGACCCAAAATAAAGTGATGGATGGTATGATAGACCAATGGTGTGATAACCATAAAGCTAATAAGCCAAGCCAAATAGTCACGGTGATGGACTAAAAGTGTCATGTTCAAGAGCTACCTGCTACCATAAAGTGGTCTTCCCCTTTTTCCCATTTTCCCCAGTCATTGCTAACCAATACCTATTTATTTTTATCAAGCTTGAGGAGGATAACATATGCTTGTTATATAATTCCACCCTTTGGGTGAATCAATTGCTATTCATTAAAATTGGCAACTAGGGCCAAAATCCACATGGATCACCTTATTTATGGCTTCTGATATTTTTCCAAGATTCTTCTCATCGAGAGGTGTAGGATTGATCTAAAGATTATCTGATTCCAATAAGTATTTATGGAGATATGAATTTATTTTGATTATGGAAAAATTCATGTCTATTCAACCTCAACGTTTGCATATAAATACAAGGAGAATTCTCCTTGTTAGCGCTTGAAATTTCAGCTCAGGCTGAGAAAGGTAAACCTCAAGGCTACATCAAACCATTTAGCCTCGTAGCTAGCCCTAGGGGGCAGGAGAAGGCTCTCTCCGGTCAATATCGGTAGATCTTCAATGGGATGAGATGACCAACAAGGTAACACTGATATTAGGCTAGTAAACTGATTAAAAAGGTTGATTTGGGGTTTTGGTGGCAAATTGAGGAATTGCAATTTTGGGTGCGGGGATTTGACACAGTTTCTGCAGGGGGTTCCTTGGGGCGAGGTAGGAGACCGTATTGATGCCTTAACTTGAGATGGATGATCAGGAAGGAAATATGAGAAGCTAAAGAGAGCAAACAATGACTTTGAATTCCCTTTAGACAGTAGAAAACATGGAAATTAAACAAATTTAAAAGCAGAGCATGGCTAGCATGAATTCCTACTTTAACACTTCATTTGTTTAATGTGCAGTAGTAAAGAAAGGAAACGAATCACATAAAAAAGCTTACAAGAACATGAATAAACACACCATCAACACATGAGTCCACAAGAATCCCAAATATGACTGCAAAACCCTGGTCTTCCTTAGCCAAAAATTGCAGAGATACAATGAAAATATACAATGATAGCTTCTCCCTCAAGAGTCCAACCATGAAAATGAGCAAGAAAGTACATAATATAGATGATCTAACCTCTTTCCTTGCCTCCATGGGTCGATCTCACTATCCTAGGAGCTGTTTCAACCACTTCTAAACTAAGCACTACAAACTAGGCAGTCAAAACAACTTGCCTCTATAAACTTGGAAACCAGTTCATACATTCAATTTTTACCCTTTACATGAAAGAATATTCTAGAAGAGTTAAACAAGAGTAAAAGTATCCAAAAAGTGTCACAATTACATCCAAAAGGATCACCATCAACCTCAAAAAGTCAAACTGGAGCCAAACTGTGTTTTCTGGGCTGAACTGGTCAAATCTGGCACAATTTCCTCAACGGGTCGCGCACATTTTCTCAACAGGTCGCGCACATTGTCAGCTCTGTTTGGAGGCCTTCCTGGTACCAGAATTAGGTGCAGGATAGTGCGTTGGAAAGGTATTTGAGTCTACTTTCTAACCCAACTAGAATGTTTCAATTTGGAGGTCATTTTCCTTGTCAAAACGTAATTCTCCCAAGACTGGTTTCTGCAACTCAAAAAAGGGGCAGAAAGTCAAATTTTGCATGTATTTTGACCTTCTGGAGGCCCAAAACTCCATAAAAACTCAATTCCATCCATAGGCATATGTAACTTTGCATGAAAAATCTAGAAATGCTGAGTTTTTGCAAAAAGGAGCTGCCATGACAAAGGGTCTCACCAGGAGTGAGACATGTTGAGGAGCCAAAACCTGTAAATTTCCAAAAAATGCCAAAATTACCCAAAATTCTCAAAACATTTTGGGATTTGTGCTGTAGCTGATGCTAGTGAGTGACATGATCCTTGAGTGAAGCCTCAGCCAAGATACGAAGGGGATTTGGCCTTCTCCTTCGTTTTAGTGCCTCGGTCAACCTCCTTTGAAAAACTTTCATTTTAGCCTTGCAGACATGCATCCTTGCCCAATAGTGATTTTTCATGTTTCTCAATAGTTTCTTCTCTTGGTTGGCCTTAGCCAATAGCCTCTCTAAATGTGCATTGACCTGGATAAGCATAGACTCACGGTCAGCAGGCAAAGGATCACCGGGCCTCCTTCGGTTTATGACTCGGTCACTACGAATCCTCCATAGCTCATCAAGAACTTTCTCCTCTTCTAGCTGTTTGTTCCGTTGCTCCAGGTAGGTGATGGTCCATTGGGCACCCTCAAGTCTCCTCTGTAAAACATCATTTTCAGCCCTGAGATGCTGAATGACCTCCTTCGCCTCTTGGCTAGGAGAACTGGCCTCAAGATCAATCACCGGATCCTCATGAACCATGGGCTCTTTGCCCCTCTGCAGTACCTGTGTTGGTGAAGAAAGCGAGGCCCCTTACACCTGATGTGGAGATAACACTCACTGAGCTGAAGATGAAGGCGAGACCCCTTCCACCTTCTGTGGAGATAGTACTCACCTAGCTGCTGCAAATAAGGCCCTTGGGCCTTTTTGATAAGTGACCAAAGGAGTGGAGCTGACATGTCGGGTCTCAAGAATATCATGCTATTGTGATGGCCTTCCCTCCTCATGAACAACCTCAGGGGGTGAAAGGGATAACCTTGAGAGCAGCAAAACAAAACCCGATCTCTACTTGCATTTTGACATTTTTAAAGCAAATATACATGAACTTCTCATTTCAACTTGATGGCATTAAAACACATTTCCCATGCTCATTTTTCTCTATCAAGCAAAATACTTTGATGATCAGAGGCCTACCTGCAACCTTGAAGAGATTTGGGGTCATTTGGCAGCTTAGTGGCAAATTTCTGTGGAGAAATCCCCAACGGGTCGCGCCCCTCCGAACGGGTCGTGCACGTTGCTTTTCTAAACTGCGGAAGAGCTCTCAACGGGTCGTGCACCACCCAACGGGTCGTGCTTTTGCAGGAGGCTTTTGGAGGCCTTCGCGGTGTCAGAATTGGGTGCAAGATAGCGCGTTGGAAAGGAATTTGAGTCTACTTTCCAACCCAACTGTAATTTTTCAATTTCGAGTTGATTTGTCCTGTCAAAAATCAAATCTCCCAAGACTGGTCAAAAAGTGCCAAATGAGGTTGCCTCAAGGAAGAGTGCTGCTGCAGTCAACTTTTGAATGCCTTCCTCAACCCCAAATTGAGCTCATGATAGCTCATTGGAAATATCTTTGTGTCTAGTTATCAGTTTACCCATCAAGAAAATCATTTGGCCAACCAAGCTAGGAAAAAACTTGATTTTCCCAAGGTCACTTCAGAGGATTCTTTGATTCTCCTGAGGCAACGATATTCTTGACATTTCTCTCAAACCATGACACCTGTGTAAAAAGTGAAGGAGGTTTTTTTTCCTTGGCATGTTTTGGACAAAAAATATCTCAATTTTCCGAAATTCATCTTTGATTGCTCTGAAACATCTTTTGAGTGAAACTTGTCCCGATGTGTGAAACAAGGAATTTTGTCGAAATGAAGCGAAATGAAGGGGATAAGGGGCTTATAAATTCTTGGGGAAATTTTGGGGAGTAGGGAGGGATGTTAGGAAGTAGGGGAAAGTGGAATCTCAAAGATTGAGCGAGGGGAAGGGGTCCAAAAGGGCAAAACACAAGCCAAACCTAGAAAATTGCCAGGTTGTAGCTAGAAACTAGGGTTTGCGCAAAAATGAGGAATTTGGTGGATCTAAGGGATGGGAGGTGTTTGATAAGGTACTTTAAGGATAGGGGAAGGTGTATGAATATCAGGATACAAGTTTTTCCGATGATTTGACCTTCCAAGAGAAATTGCCTTCAAAACCCTAGGAGAGGGAAATGACCTTGCCTAGGCGCAACTGAAGCATGACTAAGGTGTAAAATGACTCATTCGACACTGACATGATAATGAAAACCCTCTGAATGATGATAGGCTCAGCTGAATGATGACATGGACTGACATTTGGGCAAACCCTAGACCTAATGCCTAGTGACCAAATTTTGCTTGAAGACTCACTGAAATGACAAAATTTGACCTTGACACTTCAAAATCACTTTGTAAGAGCACATTTGATCACTGTAGGAAGGCTGGAAAGACTGACACTAACATTGGCTATAATGGGGATGGTAGCTCCTTGGAGGTGCCAAGAACCTTAGACGTCTGGGAGAGCAGACCAGTGCCTTACAATTATTGGGCAATGGAGTCAAAAACTCAAGCTGAAATGCATGACTAAAAATTGATGAGTTGACAACACAAATTGACTCTCACTCAACTAAAAACTGACTCGATACTTAAGCACAACCGCCAAACTAAAAATGATGCTCAAAGGGGAGCTTATTCATCACAACCTACTCTAACAGTTTCATTCATCACCTGATCAAGTGAAATGAAACAACCAATGCAACCAAGTAAGTATCTCATCTGCTGTTTGAAATCTCCGCAAGTTCTCACTTATGACCAACAAGAGAGAACTACTGAAAGGAAACTCCCATGACAACTTAGAAACAGATCCATTGAATGATATAAATTCTCTATCCGCCTCCAAAAACACTGCATAAGGATCATGAAATTCAAGCACACTGGAACTTAGCTCATCTAATAGATTACTTCTCGTTTCCTCATATCATGAATGCAAACTTTGATCTGAGTCTTGTGACAAGACCTCTGCTGAAAATGACAAAGAAACCGGTTGCCGGATCAAATTCATATCAGCACATGTTTCAAGCTCACATGTGGTCAATGGAGAAAGACTTTGACTGCAAACCTCATCCAAAACATCAGCTATTGGATCATGAAAAACTTGAAAAGACTGCTGCAATGTATCCATTGAAAATGTATGACATCCTTCTAGCTGTTCATCTTGTTCTTGAGAGATTTTATGAGAATTATGCCTTATAAACTGAAATGCTTCAAAACAAAAGGGTATAGAATCTTCCTGTATCATCAAATCATGTATTTCAGCTGCCACAGCTTCATATGTAATCTGCCTTTCAATTTCATTTGGTAGCTGCAAATCTGATGTTACAGGCTGCTTAAGAATTTTGTCATTTGTCTCATCCTTAACATTTATACTGAGAGATTGTTGATTTGTTATAGGTTGTTCATTTGAAGATTTACTATGCAATCTACCCTTCAAAAACTGAAATGATTCGAAACAAAAAGGTAGGGAACCTTCTTGTATCATTTGATCAAATATGTCAACTTCCATGCTTTCATCTGCAACTTGACAACCAATGGCATTTGGGGGCTGCAAATCTGAATATGAGAAGTCTGGAACAAGGTTTTTATTGCCTTCAAGATGGTCTAGATCAAGACTTGTTGACAGCTGATTCCTAATTTCATGGAATTTGTCTCTGATGAACTGAAATGAATCAAAACAAAGAGGCAAAGATCCTTCACTTATTTCCCAATTTTCTGCACTTTCCTCATCGATGTCATAGCTGATATGTGATGGCTGAACATTGTATTCAAGCTACTGAAAATGAACTTTTTCCTCCCACAAACTAGCTGCTGGTTCGTCTGCAAGATTAGCATTTGTTTGGAGAACATAATCATCATCATACTGATCATAATGAGGCAAATCATCATCAAACATACACATCATATCAACAGCTCTCTCTTCTTCACAATGATCTATAAAACAATCACTACGACAACTAGGGTAAGAAACAAAATGTTTTGGATCAACAACTTGTTCTTCTTCAATCAGCGCGCCATGAACATCATAATCATTCCTTGAGTTGATCTTGTCCATCATCTTTTCCACTGCACTTACCAAAATGTCAAGCTTTACCTCTAGAGATGTTGATTCGGCCAGATCTATGTTTTTCATCTCTTCTTCCTTCATCCTTGCCCTTCGGATCAGCAGATGTGCCTCTACATTCATTGCACTGTTTTGCATCTTGTGAAGTGTTGCAATATCCCTTTCTCTCAGCTGAAACTCCATCTCCGGATCAAAGGCACCCGGATAGTGCAAGAGAGCAGATCTAGGAGAAGGTCTTATATCCACTGGCATTGAATAATAAACTTGGTTGAATCTGGCTGAAAACTGTTGTACTGTCTCCCCTGGCAATCTTTTCAGCTGGTTATACTCTTCTACAATCAAGAAAAGGTTCTGCCCAATCATCCACCTGTCGAGAAAAACTTTGAAAAACTGCTGGAAATCTGAAATGCTTGCATCAGGCAAGGCTTTGAACCAACTCTTCACTTTTGCTTGCAAAGAAAGGAAAAAAGCCTAATACTGACATCTTCTTCATCAACTTCAAAAAGATCTAGAAAATTCTCAAAATTCTGGACATGTTGCTCAGCGTTGACATTCGTACTTTCACCATCAAACATCGGCAAGTATAGATCATAATTTTTGGGGAAAGCATGAAGAATAGAAGGTAAAACAAGAGGTTTATACCGATCTAGAATTTTACAAGGTATAGGGGTATGTACAGCAGGTATAGAATCAGACTTGGTCTTTTGAGATTCATCAATTTGAATATGATCATCACAAAATTCAGAAAAAGGATCCTGATCAAGCTCAAAGGCATGCAAATCTTTGGTATTCACAATCTTCAAAGGGAAAGAATCAATTGCAGGCCTGGGATCTCTTCTCAAATACAATATACTTTGCAAAGCCTTCTTGACATTCGTGGGAAAAGAGAAGAAATAATTTATGACAAAGAACAAAATGTATTGGATGAAATTCCAACTTGAGTACCTGATCTGTCCATATTCTCCTTTCATGTTTTTGCTGGTCGGGATCATCCTCCAGTGGAGTCTTTGGATCTGATCTCAAAACTGATTTAGAGTCGCCAGGTGAATGATTTCAGCCTTTCAAGTGTTTGATCGTTGTCCACCATCAACCATCAGATCTGAACTTGATATATGTGCTGGGGTGAAATGCAAATGAAGTGGTCGTATTCACAAGCTCACGGAGATTGACTGAAGCAGCGTTTATCTACTTGCGCTGATGCAAAGCAAGAGCGTTTTCGAAGGCTACCTGGTGTAACTTTAGGCTCCGTCTAAGACTTATGAGACAAACACATCAACCCATAAACAAGTTTGTTCTCCCCAGTATGGTCGCCAGTATGTTAGCGCTTGAAATTTCACCTCAGGCTGAGAAAGGTAAACCTCAAGGCTACATCAAACCATTTAGCCTCGTAGCTAGCCCTACGGGGCAGGAGAAGGCTCTCTCCAGTCAATCTCGGTAGATCTTCAATGGGATGAGATGACCAACAAGGTAACACTGATATTAGGCTAGTAAACTGATTAAAAAGGTTGATTTGGGGTTTTGGTGGCAAATTGAGGAATTGCAATTTTGGGTGCGGGGATTTGACACAGTTTCTGCAGGGGGTTCCTTGGGGCGAGGTAGGAGACCGTATTAATGCCTTAACTTGAGATGGATGAACAGGAAGGAAAAATGAGAAGCTAAAGAGAGCAAACAATGACTTTGAATTCCCTTTAGACAGTAGAAAACATGGAAATTAAACAAATTTAAAAGCAGAGCATGGCTAGCATGAATTCCTACTTTAACATTTCATTTGTTTAATGTGCAGCAGTAAAGAAAGGAAATGAATCACATAAAAAAGCTTACAAGAACATGAAGAAACACACCATCAACACATGAGTCCACAAGAATCCCAAAGATGACTGCAAAACCCTGGTCTTCCTTAGCCAAAAATTGTAGAGATACAATGAAAATATACAATGATAGCTTCTCCCTCAAGAGTCCAACCATGAAAATGAGCAAGAAAGTACATAATATAGATGATCTAACCTCTTTCCCTGCCTCCATGGGTCGATCTCACTATCCTAGGAGCTGTTTCAACCACTTCTAAACTAAGCACTACAAACTAGGCAGTCAAAACAACTTGCCTCTATAAACTTGGAAACCAGTTCATACATTCAATTTTTACCCTTTACATGAAAGAATCTTCTAGAAGAGTTAAACAAGAGTAAAAGTATCCAAAAAGTGTCACAATTACATCCAAAAGGATCACCATCAACCTCAAAAAGTCAAACTGGAGCCAAACTGCGTTTTCTGGGCTGAACTGGTCAAATCTGGCACAATTTCCTCAACGAGTCGCGCACATTTTCTCAACGGGTCGCGCACATTGGCAGCTCCATTTGGAGGCCTTCTCGGTATCAGAATTAGGTGCAGGATAGCTCGTTGGAAAGGTATTTGAGTATAATTTCCAACCCAACTAGAATTTTGTAATTTGGAGGTCATTTTCCCTATCAAAACGTAATTCATCCAAGACTGGTTTTTGCAACTCAAAAAAGGGGCAGAAAGTCAAATTTTGCATGTATTTTGACCTTCTGGAGGCCCAAAACTCCATAAAAACTCAAGTCCATCCATAGGAATATGTAACTTTGCATGAAAAATCTAGAAATGCTGAGTTTTTGCAAAAAGGAGCTGCCATGACAAAGGGTCTCACCGGGGGTGAGACCCGTTGAGGAGCCAAACCCTGTAAATTTCCAAAAAATGCCAAAATTACCCAAAATTCTCAATTTTTTTTGGGATTTGTGCTGTAGCTGATGCTAGTAAGTGCCATGATCCTTGAGTGAAGCCTTAGCCAAGATACAGAGGGGATTTGGCCTGCTTCTCCGTTTTAGTGCCTCGGTCAACCTCCTTTGAAAAACTTTCATTTTAGCCTTGCAGACATGCATCCTTGCCCAATAGTGATTTTTCATGTTTCTCAGCAGTTTCTTCTCTTGGTTGGCCTTAGCCAACAGCCTCTCTAAATTTGCATTGACCTAGATAAGCATAGACTCACGGTCAGCAGGCAAAGGATCACCGGGCCTCCTTCGGTTTAGGACTCGGTCACTACGAATCCTCCATAGTTCATCAAGAACTTTCTCCTCTTCTAGCTGTTTGTTCCGCTGCTCCAGGTAGGTGATGGTCCATTGGGAACCCTCAAGTCTCCTCTATAAAACATCATTTTCAGCCCTGAGATGCTGAATGACCTCCTTCACCTCTTGGCTAGGAGAACTAGCCTCAAGATCAATCACCGGATCCTCATGAACCATGGGCTCTTTGCCCCTCTGCAGTACCTGTGCTGGTGAAGAAAGCGAGGCCCCTTCCACCTGATGTGGAGATAACACTCGCTGAGCTGAAGATGAAGGCGAGACCCCTTCCACCTGCTGTGGAGATAGTACTCGCCTAGCTGCTGCAAATAAGGCCCTTGGGCCTTTCTGATAAGTGACCAAAGGAGTGGAGCTGACATGTCGGGTCTCAAGAATATCATGCTACTGTGATGGTCTTCCCTCCTCATGAACAACCTCAGGGAGTGAAAGGGATAACCTTGAGAGCAGCAAAACAAAACCCGATCTCTACTTGCATTTTGACATTTTTAAAGCAAATATACATGAACTTCTCATTTCAACTTGATGGCATTAAAACACATTTCCCATGCTCATTTTTCTCTATCAAGAAAAATACTTTGATGATCAGAGGCATATCTGCAACCTTGAAGAGATTTGGGGTCATTTGGCAGCTTACTGGCAAATTTCTGTGGAGAAATCCCCAACGGGTCGCGCCCCTCCCAACGGGTCGCGCACGTTGCTTTTCTGAACTGCGGAAGAGCTCTCAACGGGTCGCGCACCACCCAACGGGTCGCGCTTTTGCAGGAGGCTTTTGGAGGCCTTCCCGGTGTCAGAATTGGGCGCAAGATAGCTCGTTGGAAAGGTATTTGAGTCTAATTTCCAACCCAGCTAGAATGTTTGAATTTGGAGTTGATTTGACCTGTCAAAAATCAAATCTCCCAAGACTGGTCAAAAAGTGCCAAATGAGGCTGCCTCAAGGAAGAGTGTTGTTGCAGTCAACTTTTGAATGCCTTCCTCAACCCCAAATTGAGCTCATGATAGCTCATTGGAAATATATTTGTGTCTAGTTATCACTTTACCCATCAAGAAAATCATTTGGCCAACCAAGCTAGGAAAAAACTTGATTTTCCCAAGGTCACTTTAGAGGTGTCTTTGATTCTCCTGAGGCAACGATATTCTTGACATTTCTCTCAAACCATGACACCTGTGTAAAAAGTGAAGGAGGTTTTTCTTCCTTGGCATGTTTTGGACAAAAAACTCTCTCAGGTTTCCAAAATTCATCTTTGATTGCTCTGAAACATCTTTTGAGTGAAACTTGTCCCGATGTGTGAAACAAGGAATTTTGTCGAAATGAAGCGAAATGAAGGGGATAAGGGGCTTCTAAATTCTTGGGGAAATTTTGGGGAGTAGGGAGGGATGTTAGGAAGTAGGGGAGAGTGAAATCTCAGAGATTGAATGAGGGGAAGGGGTCCAAAAGGGCAAAACACAGGCCAAACCTAGAAAATTGCCAAGTTGTAGCTAGAAACTAGGGTTTGTGCAAAAATGAGGAATTTGGCGGATCTAAGGGATGGGAAGTGTTTGATAAGGTACTTTAAGGATAGGGGAAGGTGTATGAATATCAGGATACAAGTTTTGCCGATGATTTGACCTTCCAAGAGAAATTGCCTTCAAAACCCTAGGAGAGGGAAATGACCTTGCCTAGGCGCAACTGACACTAACACTCCTCATTTGGACAATTCAATTCACTCATCTTCTCTCTCTCTCTCTCCTACGAATAAAAGGAGTCTCTCTCTCTCTCACGTGTGGCTGAAAGGAAGACGTCTTAGGGCAAGGAAGACGCAGAAAGAAGGACGCTAGGGCAACAGGTCATCTCATTGACCAATGTTGACCACGCATTGACCTTCCTGAAATGTGGATTAGGTGTGGTTGCCTCTCCTAAGCAGGCCACAATTTTTGGCATGAAAATTGAGGTGATCTGACCTCTAGTTTGACCAGTGTTGATTTCCCTAGTTTAGGGCTGCAAGTTGACTTCAGAAATCTGAAAATTAATAGAACTTTTGGGGCTGTTCAAGGGTTGTTTCTTCAGGTTGTTGGAGGAAAAGTTGACTGGAAATTAACCAAGTATTTTAGAGGTCAATTTCAGCTAGTTTGACCAAGTTTGACTTTGCTGATCTAGGGTTTGCTGCTACTGATATAAAATTACAGAATTCAGATTTTGTACTATTTCTCTCTACTAAGCTATTGAAGATAAAATAAGATTTGATCAAATGGTTTCCCAACATTGGGGTTTGTCATTGGATAGCCGCCACATCTTGTGTCTCTTGTCTTGGCTTGTTTTCTATTGATCATTTAATGTTCTATCCGCACTTTACTTAATGTATATGTGATTGCTAATCTGTGGCTAATAAGAAGAAAAATAAGTAAACTACTCTCAGCATAGAACATACCATAATTTAACATGGTATCAGAGCTGAGGTGAAGAAAAATCCCAAGAAAGAGTAAGAGCAAGAGCAATCACTGAAGAGAAGGTTGGCAAGGCTATCTCAAAGAAATCATCAGGTCCTCAACACACTTCCCTACTGAAGACAAACTTCGTGAGAAGTCTGACTATCATAGATGGAAGATATCTCTTGATTTAACATTAGAAGAGTAGGAAGTGTTGGACCATGTGAGAGGCGGGATTGTTGAGCCTCCATCAAATGCATCTACTACTGTTAGGAACAAATGGACCAAGGGAGAAGTCAAAGTAGATCATCCGGGACTCTATTGATAAGCGCTTGGTGGCCAATGTTTTTTAGTTGAACACTTCCAAGGAAATCTACAATAGACTAGTGAGTTTATTTAAAGTTAATGGTGCAAATCAAGTCTTGTTTCTTATAAATAAGCTGAAGGAAATTAAGAAGGGAAAAGATGAGAGTATGCAAGCATATTTCTTAAGGGTCACCGAGATCAAGAATGATCTCCTATCTATTGGGGAAGTAATTCCTAACAGGGAAATAACACTCACAACACTTGGAGGACTTCCATTTGAATGGTATATATATTCAGGACTACTCTTCTCAACAATAACGTAATTCCTGGATTTGAGGAATTAATGGCTAGATGCATTCAAGAAGAAACGAGGATGGAAGAGAAAGAAATGCCCATACTTAAAGGTCATCCCTCTGCCTTTTCTTCTCATACTAAAAGAATAAACAATTCCAGGGCTAAATTCAAAGGAAAGGCTGGACCAAAGGGTGGAAAAAAGGACGATGTTACAATTGCAATAAAACAGGTCACTATGCAAGGGATTTCCTTGATAAAAGGGACTCACGCCAAGATGATGATCAAAATCCCTCTCAAGCTAGTCAAAGGAATGGCAGGTCAAATGGCAAAGGTAAAATAAGTGTCGGAAATCAAGGAAGAGGAAAACCATTCAAGAAGGTAAGAAATTCTAGGTATGAATCTATCATTGTTAACAATAAGAAATATGAATATTATCTACTAGCAGCTCTATCTACTACTGCTCCTTTGGACTCGCTGGGAAATTGGCTTATTGAAAGTGGTGCCTCAAGGCACTTCACTGGTTACAAAGAAGCTCTCTATAATTTGATAGAGAAGGAAATCAACCTGGAAATTGTTCTTGGAGATAATTCAAAATATCCCGTGAAAGGCCTAGGAAATATCACTCTTTAATTGAATCAGGGTAATACCATCCACTAACAAGATTTATTATATGTACCTGATCTCAAAAAGAACCTGGTGTTCGTTTCGGCAATGGAAGACAAAGGCTACAAGGTGGCCTTTAGTGATGTCAAGGTATGTGTATGGAAAAAGAACTTTAAAGATGCTTTTACTCTTGGGTTTCAAGTTGATTCATTATATCAGGTCAGTGGAAGTCCGCTAGGTATCATGTCTTGTGCCACATCTCTTCAGTTTGAACTATGGCATCGGAAGTTTGCTTACCTTCATTATAAAGCTCTACCCAATGTAAGAAAAATGGTGACCAGGATGCCCAAGTTCAGATTAGAGCAAGAAGGTGTATGTCCAGGATGTACCAAAGGGAAGCTCAAAAGGGGACTATTCCCCTCAAGCCAAAGCAAGACCTCGATATATTGCAGTTGGTTCACTCAGACATATCCGGTATGATGCCTGTGAAATCCTTGGGAGGATATTTATATTACCTCACTTTTACAGATGATTATTCTCGCAAGACTTGGATATAATTCTTGAAAAAGAAGGATGAAGCGTTCTCCTGGTTTCAGCACTTCAAAGACTTGATCAAGGATCAAACCGAAAAGGAGATCAAGGTCTTAAGGACTGATAATGGGACTGAATATGAATCCAATGAGTTTCATGACTTTTGCAAAGAGGCTGACATTAAGAGGGATACTACTACACCATATACTCCTAAACATAATGGTGTGGCGGAAAGGAAGAATCGTACAGTTGTGGATGTTATCTGTGCTATGTTCCATGATCAAAGAATTCCAAAGTTTCTATGGCCCGAAGCTGGAAATACAGCCATATATGTACAAAAATGATGCCCTCATCAAGCATTGGGTTCCAAGACTCCTGAATAAATGTTCACAGGTAAGAAACCTGACATATCTCATTTTCGAATTTTTGGAAGCCCTATTTATTTTCGTGTGCCTAAAGAAAAAAGAAATAAATTGGGTGCATCTGGAAAGAAAGGAATCTTCGTGGGCTATAATGAGAATACTAAGGGCTATAGAATATATGTAGCTGGTCAAAGGGAAGTAAAGATCAGTCATGATGTCACCTTTGATGAAGATATGGCTCTTAGCAAGGTAGACAATCTTCCTACTTTAAGGGGATCTAAAGAAGCTGACACCAGGGAACCAAAGGAAAAAGAAGATGAGACGATGCCCAATGTGGAAGAACCTATGGATCCTATTGATCCTCCTCCACAAGAGCCTTCCTTTTCTAGGAAGAGGTCTTCATGGCGTAGGGGGACACTTGATGATGCTGAAGGACACATTGCACCGCAAGGAGCCTTCTGTGAAAGTAAGAAGCTGAACAAGTATCAAGGATACCTGACCATCATGAGCATGATCATCCAAAATGAACCTTTTTCATTCACAGATGCTATCAAGGATCAAGTATGGAAGGATGCTATGACCAAGGAATATGAGTCCATTATGAGAAATAATGTCTGGGATGTGGTCCCTAGACCCCACGACAAAGCAGTTGTCACTTCAAAATGGATTTACAAGATAAAGCATGCAGTTGATGGAAGTGCGGAAAAGTATAAGGCTTGTTTTGTCACTCGTGGCTTCTCCCAGAAGGAAGGTATAGACTATGATGATATATTTTCACCTGTTACCCAATATACCACCATTTTCTCCATCATAGCCCTTGCTACCTCGCAAGGATGGAACCTACATCGTATGGATGTCAAGATTGCATTCTTACATGGTTCGATCAAAGAAGAGGTCTAGGTGGAGCAACCTGAAGGATTTGATATTTATGATCGAGAATCTCATGTGTCTAGGTTGAATAAGGTCGTGTATGGGCTAAAGCAAGCACCCCGAGCATGGTATGAGAGGATTGATAGCTACTTGATGAAGCTTGGAATCAGTAGTAGTGAAGCTGACCCTAACCTTTACTTTAAGGTTATAGATGACAAACCTCTCATGGTGATGCTATATGTTGACAACCTCTTTCTAACAGGTGCAGAGCCTCTCATTCACAAATGTAAGAGGAAGCTGGCTTCTGAGTTTGAGATGAAGGACCTAGGACTTATGCACTATTTGCTAGGACTAGAAGTCTGGCAAAAACTAGGGGAGATTTTCCTATCTCAAGGAAAATATGTGGTGAAGAAATTAGAGAGATTCGGCATGGTGGACTGCAAGCTGATAACTACCCCAATGGAGCTTGACTTCAAGAAGTTAAGCATTAGTGCTGCTAGACCTGTTTTACGAAATGCTATCGAGTATCGTCAATTTGTCAGAGCATTAATGTTCTTGGTGAATTCCCATCCGGATATATGCTCTGCAGTCAACACATTGAGTCAACATATGGTTGAGCCTCACCACTCACATTGGATTGGTGCCAAGAATCTGTTGAGATATCTTCATGGCACAATCACTAAGGGGTTGAGATACACTGCCAAAGATCTGAGACTACTTGGGTATACAGATGATGATTGGGCAGGCAGTGTGATGGACGAAAAAAGCACTTCCGAGTGTTGTTTCTCTTTGGGATCTACCTCGATATCTTGGATTATTAGGAAGTAGAAGTTGGTGGCTTTGAGCATCGCTAAGGCAGAGTACATTGCTGCTAGCATGGCATCCTGTGAGGCAATCTGGTTGCAAAAGCTCTTCAGTGAGCTGTTTGGATTTACATTGGATACCACCGTGATTCTGTGTGACAACCAAAGCGGGATTCGATTATCAGAAAATCCCGTATTTCATGATTGCTCCAAGCATATCGATATCAGGTACCACTATATTCAAGATATGATGCAACAAGGAGCAATAAGGCTCCAACATATCACTACAGATGAACAGGTCGCTAACATTTTGACAAAGCCCCTAGGATAGGTCAAGTTCTTGACTTTCCAACAACAACTTGGTGTCATTCAGAGAGCCTCTTGTGAGGGTCGAGTATGATGCATTGAGCTATAGGAGCTCTAGGGGGGTGTGGGGTACTTCTTGGAGTGACATGTAACCACAGGGCAACTCACTATCCCCTGGTGGTGCACTATGTACAGGGTAAAGGTTCAACCTTCCCCTGTGACACCCTATGGTGACTGTGGAATAGGATGATTAGTTCTCTTATGGGCCAGGATGATTCATTCTCCATGGAAATGGTGGAGTAGGATGATTAGTTCTCCTATAGGCCAGGATGATTAGTTCTCCATGGCATCCACTGGACAGGATGATTCGTTCTCCTATGGAAAGGATGATTAGTTCTCTTGTCGAGGCATCCTACCCATGCAGTCTAGGACTCATGGGAAGTACCTCTCATCTGATCAATAAGTAGGGAAATGAGGATAGGGACCATAGTAGTACTATCAATGGACACATCGCTATATCTATCATACTCCCTATGCTAGGATGACCTCCATTGATTTGGGATCAATGACACTGATTTGGGATCAGTGAGAGTGGTTCACACTCTGAGACTAACTTCGAGTCAGTGGAGGATGGTACTATACATCCTTGATAATTTCTTCTTCTTCATAGTTCGAGTAGAGAAGAGTAGAGCAAAGCAGAGCAGAGCAAAGTGGGGTCAAGCTATACAGGACAGTGCATTTGATGGATGGATAGCAGCGATGGTCTGACGGATTGTAGATGAAGTTCTCCCTAGTTGAGAGGGAGTGTTAAAATTGAAAACTAGGGCCAAACTCCATGTGGATCACCTTATTTATGGCTTCTAATATTTTTCCTAGATTCCTCTCATTGAGAGGTGTAGGATTGATCTAAAGATCATCCGATTCTGATAACTATTTATGGATATATCAATTTATTTTGATTATGGACAAATTGTCAAGGTCGGCCAACAAACTTATGTAGGATCAAAATCCCAACAGTCATGTCTATTCAACCTCAATGTTTACATATAAATACAAGGAGAATTATCCTCATTTGGACAATTCAATTCACTCGTATTGTCTCTCTCTCTCTCCTACGCATAAAAGGAGCATCTCTCTCTCTCACACATGTGGCTTAAAGGAAGACGTCCTATGGCAAGGAAGACACAGAAAGAAGGACGCTAGGGCAGAAGGTCATCTCTTTGACTAGCATTGACCTTCCTGAAGTGTGGATTGGGTGTGGTTGCCTCTCCCAGGTAGGCCACAATTTTTGGCACAAAAATCGAGGTGATCTGACCTCTGGTTTGACCGGTGTTGATTGCCCTAGTTTAGGGCTGCAAGTTGACTTCAGAAATCTACAAATTGACTAAACGTTTGGGGCTATTCAAGGGTTATTTATTCATGCTGTTTGAGGACAAGTTGGCTGGAAATTGACCAAGTATTCTAGAGGTCAATTTCAGCTAGTTTGACCAAGTTTGACTTTGCTAATCTAGGGCTTGCTACTGCTGATATAAAATTACAGAATTCAGATTTTGTACTATTTATCTTTGCTAAACTATTGAAGATAAAAGAATATTTGATCAAAGGGTTTCCTCGCATTGGGGTTTGTCACTGGCTAGCCGCCACATATTGTGTCTCTTGTCTTGGCCTGTTTTCTGTTGATCATTTAATTTTCTATCTACACTTTACTTATTGTATATGTGATTGCTAATCTGTGGCCAATAAGAACAAAAATAAGTAAATTGCTCTAAGCATAGAACATACCATAAGTTAACACTATTTGATGTTTTAACGTGTCTAGTGAAGGTGAAACTCAGTCTTGTCTAGATGGACAAGTTTTTCGCTGTTTGATGTTTTCACGAGTTTAATGACAAAGATAACTTGGTCATTTTCATGTTTAGACAGTTTGAAAAGGGACAAAAAGAAAACTCCACTAGTTCTTTTTTGTAAATTAATCTCTCAAACACGAAAAAGCGTAAAATAATACAAGAGAGATGTTGTTTCCAATCCGTTAACGAGCTGGAAAGGACAAGTGCTTGACAATCTTTTCATGTTTAGTGAGTCTGAAAAGAGCTTAAAGACGACTCCAAGAGGGTTCCTTTTTTGTTTTTAACAGAACTCGAAAAAGAGATAAAAGTGTGCTCTATGGTTAAAGGTGCAATTTACAATTGAGCATGTCGAATTCTGTAAGTCAGCTACAAAACTTGCTCAAAATACCACCAAATGGATTAAAAATACCTGTTTCATAGGTAAAAATAGGAAAATACTAATGTTTACTCGATTAATGAACATGAAATAAACATAAAACAAGTTTTTACCATAACATTCTTACCATTTGGAACTTACCATTCAGTTTGGTGCGCTGAGCTAGTTTTTTACCTCGAACTTCATCAGCTAATTACGAGAGATTCTATGGACCATTTCTCGAGCAATCTAAACTAGGTAGGATCTTAACCTCTCTTCTTTCTTTTCAGGTCATTATTTTGTCATTTCATGCAAGTTTTAGGGGTTTTTACAGCCCCTAGGGTTTCATTTTTTTGCCTTGGGATCAGTGTAGGCTTTCACATCACAAATTGTACTGAAGAGCACCCAGATAGAAGGTTTCATGCTCTGCAGTGCACTATCTCCGTGCTTGGGCTGCTCTAGGCAAGTTTCCCAAGTTTGATTTAGTTGTTTGCTCCAAAATTTGTCATGTTTTTTGTATGGAAAGGATCCCAACTAAGCTTATGATTTTGTTTCAGGCTTTCATCAGATCAGAATGTCGATTACATGGCAAGAAAGAGAGAACGAAGAAAAAGACATGGTTTCCCTAAAAAATTTGAGTAAAGTTGAGGTCCTCAAAAACTGTGGGTTACTCAAATACTTCAAGTTGTCCAGAATGAGGCAACAAATAGAACTACTGCAGTTCCTTGTTCATGCATGGGATCTGACAGATAAGACTTTTCACATTAAGGACAATATGGTCCCTATTACTATTGATGATATTTACTTTCTTACCAGACTGTCGAGGCGAGGTGCCCCCATCTCACTTTCTGGATT
Organism: Pinus tabuliformis; assembly: GCA_031772625.1. Taxonomy (NCBI): domain Eukaryota; kingdom Viridiplantae; phylum Streptophyta; class Pinopsida; order Pinales; family Pinaceae; genus Pinus; species Pinus tabuliformis. Next base: position 544,032,547 of record CM062815.1, on the reverse strand, counting down.
TTCTCGTGGAGGTAAATCGATGAGAGATTATATTAGATAGTTTTGTTAGCCAGGTACACAGCCTATCAAGGATGGGAAAATAAAAATCAGGGATGTAGGTGATTTTCCTTTGAGAATGATCCTCTTCACAATCACAAAATTGGCTGGCAGTGTGACACTACATCTAGCGAACAGATCATATATGCAGTATGCACTGGAGTGTCTAGAGCCAAAAGTTTTCAACTAGTGTGAGGATGTGATTTCTTCACTTGAATAACAACTGACCAAGGTAAAAAGTGGTAAGACAAAGAATTTATGCTATGGTTCAATCTTAATCGCTTTTATCTTAGAGAGAATCCCATTGATGCAACCACAACATGTATCACTAGGTGTAGCTAGTCCTAGAGGTCCACATATGCAGAGGTGGGTCGAATTGATGGCTCAACATGCAGGTTAGTCAATAATCATTTTTTCCACTACATTCTTTAGTTGGCTCAATCGACAACACCTTGTCATTGAGGAGCATCCATACTCAGGGATGGATTTCCGTGGAGATCCACATTTTATTCTACCAGTTGGAGCACAATGGGGTGTTATGGGTAAATTGTTTGACCAAAAGTGTTTTTTGATTTTTTCAAGTTTCTACATGTTTTTTTGGTTTTTAATGTTTCCAAGACTAAACTAAAATCATTCTTATGCATGCAGATGTGGGTATTGTTTGACCTATGGGGCACCAACAGGGTCCAGGTGGGCCAGCTTGGAGAAACATTGGGAGAGCAGTTCTCTAGGACATAGATTTGGCCAAGACCTTAGAAGAGTTGCGGGATCACATAGAGGGATTAAGCCTTGGTATTCCAAATGTCCGGATCAATGAGTTACCTATGAGGCTGCAGTGCCACACTATTGGTGTTCCTAGCTGCTGGGCGAGGCTTTTGCGCATGATAGCACAGGCCGTGACCTGTTATCATGAGCACCACTAGATATACTTAGGGTGTTTTGCATGCATTTTGAGTTTTTTTTTGGGTCAGATGACCAAACGTACCTTGGACACAAATTTTGTAAAAACTTTAGAAACACCTATCTATTTTACTTTCAGAGTTTTCTATGGCTATATGCAATCCTATTCAACTGATGATGTGAATTGAAAATATTACTTATGCATGTGTCGTAAATGTCTATTTACCACATAATTTGGTAGAGAATCAGTTAATGTGTTAAGATTTTTGGAAATATGTTGATATTGAATGCATTGAAAATGCCTTTCCAAAATACGAACTCTAAGGAACATACAAAAAATTGTTGGATTTCGGACAGTATAGATGTTTGTGAATTGTAATACAACAAGTTGTGAGTCTAGCCTAATGATGATTCGGTGAATGCCAAGTGAAATAGAATCAAAGAGAATTTCAATCAATGTGTTATACTCAACGATGTTTTTCATCGATCGACTGATACAAATCCCTTGAAAACTCACTAACTTGCCACTTGGAGTGAAAATAGCCCATGCTACAGAAGACAAGTTCTGTGTACTATGACTAGCACCATCGGCATAAGCAACAAAAGATTCTGAAGACTATGACATCTAAAACAAATGCAAAGCGGATTACTAACCAGATAAAAGCTTTAAAAGACACACACACACACATGCAATGAAAGCATATATACAGTGAGTTTTACTACACTCAATCAAGCATCATAACATTTGAGGTACAACCTATTTTGAGGCTATGAAAATGGAATCCCATCATAATCTACTAACTTGTAGGCACCTTTTGCCAAAACATGTTTGACAATATAAGGACCCATCCACATTGGTTCGAATTTCCCTACTCCAAGTTTATCAGCTTCCTGATCATAAAGTAAGACCAGGTCTCTTCTGAGAAGATATGAGGCTTGCAATTCTATCATATCGCATCTTAATTTGTTTCTTATGTGCTTCGTTAGCCAATGCGGCATCACGACGGGTTTCATCCAGATGGATTAATTCCAAGAAACATGCTTCTTCTTCGGAAGTGTCAGGTAACAAGTCAATCGCGAGTTTCAGAGATGAAATTTTGCATTGTATTAGTAAGATTTCTTCCAAACCATACACCAATTGAAAAGGTGTGAATCCAGTTGCATTTCTCACCGAGGTTCAATATGCCCACCAGGTAGAGTATAGGATTAAGTGCTAGTTTCGCTTATGAACCCCTATCGATCTCTGCAACATCCGCTTTAGGACTTGTTTTATGGCCTCAACTTGTCCATTCACTTGCGGGTAATAACAGGTAGAACTATCATGTGACAGTCCTAACATAGCAGTCAACTCAGCCATCATGTGATTGCAAAAATATGACCCATGATCTATAACTATGGCTTGTGGTACACCAAACTGGGCAACCACATGGTTAAAAAATAAAAGAGCAGTCGTTTCGCCACTATTGTTCAATGTTGGCATTACCTCAGTCCATTTAGTAAAATAGTCAATGGTGACTATAATATACCCATGCCCCCTAGCCGAGGTGGGGTTACATGTCATGAAGTCAATGCCCCATTTGGCGAATGGTCCAACAGCAATGACTGGATGCAATGGTGTACGTGGTAATCTGGTTTTTCGGTCATATATCTAGCATGCATGATAGGTTTTGACAACAATAATACAATCTTTGAATATAGTTGGCCAGAAGTAACTGGCATAGAGAATTCTCTGTGCACTTGCATATCTAAATAAGTGTTCACCACAGGCACCTGAATGGCAATCATTCAATGCTTTCTCATCTTCCTCATGTGTGAGGCACCTTCGTAAAATTGTATCGACACCACAATGGTAAAGAGTGTCGCCAATGATCATATAATCTTTGGCTTGGTATCAAATACGTCATTGTTGCGAGCAAGAGGTATCAGGCTAGAAAGTTTGGGTCTGGAGATAGATCAGTATATCTCCATACCATGGGTCAGATGACGATATCAGAAATAGAGACTCATCCAAAATAGATGGTTCAGATGTTGAATCAATAGAGGTCGAGGGAATGTCGCAAAATAACTTCGTGAAAACTAAAGATTTCTTTGATTTGGACTTGATGAATTCCAGATCAAACTCCTGCAAAATGACTATCCATTTTGAGTGTTTTCCCCCCAGCAATTGACGTGACAAAATGTATGTCATTGGGTTGCAATCCAAAATGAAAATGGTTTTTCGGAGCAGGATGTAATGGCGAAATCTTTGAACAACTTGCACAGCTGCCAAAGATAGTTTCTCGACATAAGAGTACTTACTTTCTATATCATTGAGATTACAACTCAAATAATAAATCAGATGTTCAATCTCATTTTCCTCTTAGATTAAAACCATGCCAATGGTTGTATCTGCAGTGGCGAGATATAGGTAATAGTCATTTTGATAATTTGGAGAGTACATTAATGAAGCTCTAATCAAGGTATCTTTAAGAGCATCAAAGGAAGCTTGTGAAACCTGATCCCAATGGAAGGGTATCTCCTTTTTCAAAAGACGCGTAAAACCTTTAGCCATCTTAGCATAATTAGGAATGACCTTCCTCAAAAAGTTAGCCTTCCCTTGGAGTCTCTGTGACTGTAAAAGATTTGAAGGTGAAGGAAAATCAAGAATTGCATGAACCTTAATGGATTGAGTTGAATCCCCTCTCTAGACACTACAAATCCAAGGAATCGACCAGAACCAACACAAAACACACATTTGTGTGGATTGAATCATATTTTGTAGTGTCAGAACCATAAACATATTACTCTCAAATGTTGTGGGTGATCATTCCTCTTTCGTGAATGAGCAGGTAAATTGTCAAGGTAAGGTTGAACAATGTGCTTGATGTCATGGAACGCATAGTTCATTTCCCTCTGAAATGTGGCCCCTGCATTCTTTAAACTGAATGGGAGTTTCCTATACGCAAATGTGCCCCATGGACAAATAAAATCTATTTTAGATTGGTCCTGTGGGCAGATATTGATTTTATTATAGTTGGAAAAACCATCCATAAATGAGAATATTTCGCATCCGGCACATTCGTCAATAATCTGGTCGATAAAAGGAGTAGGATAATTGTCCTTTGGACATGCCTGATTTACATCCCTATAATCAACGCACACTTGAATTATCCCTTGTTTCTTCATGATAGGAACAATGTTGGAAACCCAGTCAGTAAGAGGTACAAGGTAAATGAACCAGCACACAAAATTTTTTCAACTTCCGTTTTAATTGCAGTGACATTCTTTGGATGAACAGGTCAAAGATACTGTCGTACTGGCTTGACATCAGGGTACATTTTGATTTCATGTTCAACAATACTAGATTCAATGACTGGCATCTCCTCATAAGACCATGAAAATATATCTCGAAATTCACAAAAGAGAGTACAGTAACTATCAAGTTCTGATGGAGAACAATATTTGCCAATGTGAATGCTCTCTACAACATTAGGTTTGGTCAAAATATTAAAAGAAATTGTTTCTTCAATATTCGATAGGTTTCATTCAGATTCTACTGTGTATATCAAAACTGAATTCTAAAGGAAATCAACAACTAAAGGGTGGTTTAGTTCATTTGAGTAATATTCGATGTCATCTGGAAGATGGGAACGAAGATGATAATCTTCCCAAGGTTCTTCTTCTATCATAATTGATTGGATGATTCCTTCATCTATAGAATGTATACGTGAGAAAGGATCCGAAGAAGTACCATATTCTAATAAACGATCTACCCATACAATTGGTGAAAGTGTATTTGGGTTTGTCGCACAATCTAGAAAAATTGATTACTATGCTAGCTCAATGGGGCTTAGCGGCATAACCTTAGTATTACTATAAACTTAAGAATTGTTGGTAATCCTCCTTAAATCAGATGAGGTGGAGGAAATCGTGTTACAAGTCTCTACTCTTGCCACTTCCACCAAATTAGATGGTGACAGTAGCGTAAAAGTACCCATTAGGGAAGGATCTTTAAAGAGACCTACTCCAACACTTTGAAGTGACAGCGGGGGTCCGTTTACCAATGGAATGCTTTCCGTAGCCTGTGAACTAGATGCAAAGAAGGAAAGCTGATCGATAACTGTGATTCCACCCTTATGACGGAATGAAATTGTATGAAAGTATGTGGAAACCACAACAGCCATAGCATACATCCATGGCCTTCCCAAATAAATGTTGTAGTTGAGGGGTCCATCAACTACCTCAACTTCAACAATAACTGTTTTGCCCCCTAGTTCAATTTGAAGGTTACTCAAAATCCCACAAGGAGTATATGTTCATCTGTCAAAAGATTTTAACGTGGTTGGTGATCGTGACAACGGCGGTGAACCAAGTGCTTTCCAGCAGCTCATTAACATAATGCAAGTAGATGCCCCCTCATCAATAATAGTTTGGTGAATATTCTTATTGACAACTTTTACTTGTGTTAGGAAAGCTAATTGTACTGGTAACTATGGTGTATATCCCACATGGTTAAAAACCACAAGATTTGAATCCATAGGGTCTATTACACCAATTGCTAATAGTAAAGACTGCTTTTGGGAGGGACAGTTTTGTAACACCTCGAGTGTCGACATAGCAGAAGGTGATTGAGTAATATCTTCCACTATGTTATAGTTCTGAGTTGCTTGAGCTCGAGGGTTAAATGTCAATTTATGCACAACTCCCTTTGGTGGTTTTATTGTCAATTTTGGTTCAATAGGTGGTGGAATATTTTTATATGAAGTTGAAGTCATAGGATTAGGTGGATCAGTGGCCTAGTTATTCGACAATGACGGTGGATATCCGTAATATTTATTTCTCGTTAACACCAAAACTTCATTTTGTGGCTTTTTGATGGCTAACATGAGTACTTGGGATGTCGAAGCATGGTATGTCGCAAACAAATGTGTCTCCGAGTTTGGAAATGGATCAGGGTGTTATGTGAAACCAGAGATTCTGGGTTCAATCCCCAGTGGAGTCGCCAATTTGTTTTGGAGAATTTGGTATCTACTGATAAATACTAATTCCCTAGATAAGTAGCCATATCTAGAACAATAGTTTAAAGTATTTTAGTCTTTCCCTATAAGCAATAGATAAGATGCGAAGATGAGAAGACCTACTTGTAGTTCCGCTTTCCTCTCATCTCGTTTGTATCGATCCTGTCGCTCCTTCCCATACTTAATACGCTTGAGAAGTACTTGTAAACACAACAAAAAACAAAGAATTGATCAAACCAAAAGATCTATTGAATATAAGTGAATGGAATTAGATACATTTCACACATATAAGCATTATAAAACAATGCAAACATATGAGAGAAAGGTTCAAACACTTTATTAAATAGAAGAAGGAATTACGACCATTGTGTCTGATTCAAAGTCATTCCTCCAGCTTGGATCCCATCCACATCACATCAAAAGCATGATAAACTTGTAACATTACAATACTTGCTTCAAAGCTAAATCTCATAGCAACATTATCTCCTTACAATTCCACATAGTCCAACCCTTGATCACTTAGATGAGTGGTCAATTTATAGGGAGATGAAGGAGCTTTTGCCATAAATGGTGGCATTGAATGGCCTTCTATACTTAGAATTAGTTCCATGGAGGAAGGGATGATAGGATAGGATGCATATTAACTCATTACTCATCCATTTTCAAGCTCATAGGATTTGATAAGTGAAGGAACCTTCTAGATGACTCCAAAAGATAAGAATATTCCCCAAACCCTATGTGAATTTCGCTCAAACTCACCCAAAGTAGGTGAAAGAAAACATAAGTGCTTTGAAGAGCACCCTGGCATGGACTTAAATGCTCTACAACACACCCTTACATGGGCCTACCTGCGCTAGTCCCTTTAGAGTCCATTTTTGGATGCCTTCAATCATGAAATTGTTTGGGAAGGAGGCATTCAAAGGGATGACTTGTTTAGGGCATGTAGCAATTGAAATTAGGGTTTGATGAGCCCTAAAACACTGGTCTAGATGATGGGATTGATGTGCCAAAAGGGGTCTGTAAAAAATCTGCGGCTGCATGAATTTCAGAGCATTTGTAGGAAATAGGATCGGACAAGTTGTCTGTAGGAAATGAGGGCATGTTTTTGAATCAAAACAAATCTGCACAAGAACTCTAGATTAGTTGGCATGATAATTAAATAAAGAATAACTAGATGTAAGCAATGCTTAAGGTTAAGGTAAAAGCTTACTTTTCATGTTAATTTGCATACCTTCAGCATACAACACCCTTTTGGAAAAAACCTAAGTATTATAACTGAAATAAGCATAATAGGGGTTAAAGATAGTTCAAAATGGGAGAGGTAACGTCTGGAAAAAGGGTGTCAAAATTGGCCAAAACCAAGCCCCAACATATCCAATGGAAATAGGATGATGTGAAAAATAGTAGACATGATGGTAGTCATGGCATAAGTCCAACTGTGACCTAAAAGCAGATTACAGTCGAGTTTTCGATCACCGACTTCAAAGTCAACCGTTATTGTTTTCCCACTCAAAGTGATGGGGTAGTTAGAAAGGTAACCTTTTGGGATGAATGTATGGACATTGAAAGCTTTAATGGAATTCAATGGCAGAGATAGGGTAGGAGAACCCAAGGCAAGCCAACATGAAGTAGACATGACACAGGTCAAAGCACCTTCGTCAATGATAGTTCTATGTACCTGTCATCCTTTTGAAAAAATTTCCACTTGAAATGAAAGCTAATGGGAAAGGGAAGGTTTACATTTCTCCATGTCAAATATACCTAGCATGGAATCCTGAGGCTCAACTAGACAAATAGCCGAAAGCAGAGCTTTTGTTTGTGCTGGACAAGTTTGCAATACTTAGACTGTAGACATAGCTGATGGTGCTTCCACCAAATCTTCTACAATACTATAGTTCTGGGTAGCACGTGCAAATGTATTATGTGTTGTGTGATGAAGTGCCCCTTTTGGGGGGAAAATTACAAGATCAGAAACTGGCCTTTTGATATGAAGATCGTTGGGCGGCAGTGGGTTTGAACTCGAGTTAGAGTCCTAATTGTTAGCGACTGGAGCTCCATAGTTTGGGCTTGCATTTGAAGATCAACCATTTCAAAGGTGTAAACAGTTGATGGTCCTTCACCAGCTGAAGGATGATGTGAACCGTTGTTGCCCCCTTGCGAGGGTTGAGGTGGGTTCAGAATACGATGTTGTTGCTACTGAGCAGGGAAAGGGTTGTGTAGGACCGTGGGGGTCTAGCTAGTGTCCTTTTGAGCAAGAATATCCATGAATTATTGGAAGCATGGACAATGATGTGTCATATTGTCTTCCACATAGATTTTGAAATGGAACTTGAAAACCTTTTCGTTGCTGCTATCACATGGCATAGTAGCTTTTTGCTTTGGGTTAGATTCCTTGGCTGACTACTCTTCAGAAGTAGTGGTCTTTCTCTTATTCTTCTTATTCTTACCATCGGGTTTTTTTGTAGCCTGCACAAAGTTTATTGCAGCAGTAGGAAGAGAAGATGATTGGGTAGTGAGATCAATAGGAAACTGAGGAATGTGTCCTCTAAGTTGTTCTACAATAGTCCTAGAGGTAACGTTGATAATACCATCAGCGTGGCGTCAGGTTGTTGAGTAGCTGGAGCATTGGAAGTTCTGGAGGCATTGGGGATTACGTTGTATGATGTGCCAGACTACGGATAAATCAAATCTAAGTGTTGGGCATGACAAATGGATTGGTCTTCAGTGACCACACCACCTAAGGCAACATCCTTGGTGATTTTGGGAAGAACATATTTACATAACCAATCTACTAAAAGATAATCCAGAAGGGGAGCTTTGACTAGCCTCCTCCTATGTCTCAATTCATAAATGTGATTGAACAAGTCAGTGGATATGTCTTGGTGTAAAGTAGTAATGAGTTCCATCCTGGTTTCATAACATATGGGTAACTGAAAGTGCTTCAAAAATTCCATTGCCAAGGCACCAAAGCTATTAATTGACGCGCGTGGTAACTCAATGTACCACTTGGTGGCATTGACAATAAGGGTGTGTTTGGTCAATTTAGTGATGTCTAAATTGCAACTTTTAAATGTCAACTCGGGGCTTGTAAGTTGATGAAGTGATGTGTACTGTATGTACTTAGGTAACTGTTTCTTATGTTTTTGTCGTTTTTATCTTTTTAAGTTTGTTTTCAAATATATTTCTCCTACAATGATGTGATGGAAATGAAATAAAGTGCGTGAAGTGTGTGTGATTGTGATGAGTTCTAAATGATTTCTTAAAACTTAAAAATAATCTACAAGAAATCTTTGAACAACAACTTGAAATGAAATCAACTATTAAAGGAAAATGAAGGCATCAAATAAAAGACTAATGACATTGGCCCAGTATCTATGCTGCTGCAAGAAAATGAAGATGAAATCTATGTCAAGTCTAGATAAAACTAAGTAATATGAAACTGAAGTAAACCTACATAAAAGAAAGACTAGTCACAAATACTTTAACTTCTTCTTAACCTCTTGTCTTTTAACTGAATATATCATGTGAGAAACAGTAAAAAATAAGCCAAGAAACTGTGAGTTCTTGAGCAACTAAACCAAGCTGTGTTAGTGATATTTTGGTCCTCAATAAAGATATTGAATTATAGAGAAGAAACCATCAATAGGTAAACAACTTGATATCTAAAAGTAGTAAGCAACTATGCAACTTAAAGAAATGATAACAAAGAGATAAAGGCTGCAAAACAAAGAAGGTCAGCAACATAGACAATATGATCGCAAGTGTCACTAGCTGTGAAAAAGAAAGAAAAGAAATTGTCCCGGGCACGCCTAAGAAATCTGCAAAACACACTGATCAGTCATGGAAAAGTGCAGAAATATAAATAAGCGGAATTCAGAGTTATATACAGCTATTGTACATGATCAAAACACAGCAATCAAAGGCATTCTATACAACTACTATACATAAAATGATAAAAAGAAATGCAGGAAATTAAAACATTGTACAGGCCTTAAGTAAACAGGGGCCCTCTGCCTACTCCAGCCAGCTCAAAGATCAATTACACGCTCAAATGGAGAACAGTCTTCTCATATATTATGTATCAAAATAGAAAGTACAGTTGGGTTCAAAATTACATATCAGCAGCTAACTAACCAGCGTTCAGAGACGCTTTATTTATAGCAGAGAAAACAAAACTAACTTAACACAAACTACGCTATTCTATCAGCTGTGTAAAAAACGTAATCTGGCAGCGTCCTCGGATTTAGGCAATGGTCGTGGTGGGCATTAAATATTCTGTTGGATTTGTGTTTCCCATCATCTTCGTGGCTGAGGAAGGGGCCAGCTGTTCTTCACGTGCTTTAAAACTTAACACGCAGAGCCGTGCCACCGCCAATGACCTCTGTTGACCGAAGTTGCTTCCTCGTTGACCATCGGTTTTGTGACTGGTTTGGCTGAGCTGGAAGGACACACACCATGTCCTTGGTTCCACGAACTTGCCCATGTGGCTCTTCTGCCTGGAGGACACCTGGAACATGCCGTTTAATAAAACAGCTGCAGAATCGGGGGTTGGCTGCAGAAACTGGGATCACCTGCGGAAACCCTGTGTGAGCTGCGGAAAGTGCAGCACTTGAACCAAAATTCTAATCCAACAACACAGTCATTAGCATAATTAATAAACCATGTAAAAAGTCCTAAAATATAATGATTGGAGCAATTTGATGGAGGGAATGAGTGACAAAAGAAGGAAATGAATAGGAAAAGGAGGCCGAGAGGATGTGTAAAGAAGTGCAGGTTTGAGGCTCAACATACCCCCACTGTGAAGGTGTTGCATGTCCTCATGCAACCAAAACTTTGTCATTGTTTTTTAGTCCATGTGCTCAGATGCTTCTACCAAAACCTCCAACCTTCTTCTCTTTCTCCTTGTTGCCAAAATTGTTCTTGGTTTTCTGAATAAACACTTGAATTTCAAATTGATCAAGGCCCTGCTCAGTTTCTTGCATTTTCTCTTCAATTTTCTATTTTTCTTCTGCCAGAGTCCTAAGTGAAGCATGGTGTTGTCATGGACAATTTTTTCCACCTTGCTTTGTTCTTTTAATGCTTCGTTTTCTTGTTTAATATGCTAGTTCAAGACTTCTAGCTCAAACACCTCTTGTTTTAAAGACTAGACCTGTTCCTCAAGAGGTAATATAGTGCTTGGACCTGCAACTGATTGCTCCAAGGTCTCGAAATAATTGTATGCCTCCTGCTGGTCAGGTTCAGTTTCAGGTGTTCTTCTTGGCCTAAACTCGAATTCTTGAGGACTGTTTTCTCTTTCTTGCTGAAAGGGACTTTCCTCTCGTGGAGGACTTGGCTCAATAACTAGCTGAATTGGAGTCTTTTCAGGTGTGCCTTCTCCCAAATCAATGAAATGTGATTGTTTTTCTTTAGTCACACTCATTTTTTCTTTAAGTCTACCGCTTCTTCTCACTTGTACATTAGTGCTCTTTTGATGACTACTCTGTTTTTCTTTTTGTTTCTTCTTTGAGAGGGCAGTAGCTTGGAGTTGTACTAGTCTATCAGCCAGTGTTTGATAGTCTTCTTCTATTGAAGGTTCAGGTGATGGATATGAGTCTTGAACAATTTTTTTCCCTTTATCCTTTTTATGTTTCTTGGTTTTATCTCTCTTTACCTCTTCTTCTTGAGTAGTCTCCTGAGTTTCTTCAATGGGAGGATCTTGGGCTGCAACATCTCTTTTCATTCTCCTACTTCATTTTGGGACTCTAGGAGAGCTGCTCGCAGAAGCTTCAGTTACCTCTTGAAAATGATTCCTGACTAAAAACTTTTCCCATGTATCATTGTTACTCTTTAACTGTTCTTCTATGAGAATTCTAATTAACCCATGATGATACAGGTGAGATTCAATATTGCCTATATTCTTTTGGACAGTGGAACTCATTTTCGTTAGGCTTCTTAACAGAAAGTAGGGTAAATTGATGGCATGGTCATCCATGAAGTTCGTCATAATTCTTGCATGGTACATATACATAGTGCCAAAGCGGCCCTCACATGTAACAAATTTTTGAACAAGTAATAATAATGCAGTCCATTCTTCCTTAATCACATGTATAGGAATCCCTATGGTGAATATTGAAGTGTCCATACCTGGATTCTTAAGCATGTATTTCCATCCCTGATCTTCCACTGTTCTGTTCTTAAACCATCTTTCTCCTTTTTGAGGTAGACTGGTTGCTGTTGCTATGGAGTTCTCTGTGATTGTGAATTTCAGGTCCCCTACTTCCACAGTGTGCCCATTGAATGATCGAGCAAATGCTTTCGTTACCTCCTTATCATATCCTCTGAATTTTTGAATGAAATTCAACCATTTTTCCTTCTTTAATGCTTCCTTTGTCTGTGGGTATCCTTCTAGATACTTTGAACCTTCAGGTTTAGCTCTAAGCAACTTCCTCATCTTCGGATTTTCAATTTCGGCTGAAGCTTTGACTGTGTGAGAATGGTCAAGGAGGATGCACACGGGAAAAATAGATGGACTACGACTGTAAGTGGAATAGCCGCAATGTAATGCGAGGCAATACGGGTTTGAAACGGAACTGTGGAGTTTGAAACAGAGTTGCGGGGTTTGAAACAGAGCCGTGGAGTTTGCAGCAAAAATGAGAGTGGAAATGGTGTGAGTGCAAGGGAGTAGAAGACAAACACGAGAATGAGTTCAAATGCGTGCGAAAATGGGGTGATAAGAGAATGGAATAACGGCCAAATCCCTTGGAGTCGGGCGGCTTACTCACACGTTTCAGCATTGGCTACGAAGATCGTGGTGGAGAAGAGACGTAGTACGATAGGTCTCGATCTGAGTTTGAACTAAGTGTGATTATGAGACCGTTAGGAGGGTATGAGGTGGATGAAGGATTATCGTGGAGGAGAAGTGGGATGATCTTTGCCAAATCATTGCATTTAGTGGCTCTGTCCACGATTTACTAATTATGCATAAAATGACATTTAAATGGTTGTTTGGAAAAAAATTTTATCATACCTTCATAGATTTGCCTTTTGTTGATTAAGGTTGCTAACCCCTTATTGCTTTCTTATCTTGCAGGTGCCTCATATCCTTTTTTCCCTTGGTGATGTTGATACCTCTGACTGTGATTTTTGAAAACATAGTACTGCTGCTGTAGAGACAGAGTGATGTTGGCTGCGGAAACTGGTGCGAGCTGCAGAAACAGTTCTCAGCTGCGGAAACTGAAACAACACCCTTCTGTCTATACCAAGAAGTAGTTAGAGAAGACTTAACTAAACGAAATAGTCCCGAGAGGGACTTTTATTAATGAAATGGAGTGAGATGAATGAAATGGAATGAAAATGAAGTGGAATGGAGATGATGTGATGGATGAACTGAAATGGAGAATGAGATGGAAAGAGAGAGAGAGATTTTTTTTTTGGAAAATACAAAGTGTCAGGTGCCCCTAATTTTCACCTTATATTTTCTGCATAAGACTGCCAATTCAAGATTGGTTTTCAGGCTTATACAAGAGACTTTTTTTTATTTTTTATTTTTTCAACTGAAAGAAACAAATACTATGCTGATGGAGGAGAAGAATTCTTCTCCACCAGCCTCATTGCAGAATCTTCTTGGAACATTTTAACAAATTCCTCCTTTGAGAGTGGCTTGTGGTAGACTTTCAATCAGTGGCCATTCACAATGAGAGGAGTCTGAAACTCATCAATGGTCTTTACTCGAACTGCTCCATTGTTAAATACTTCATCAATCTCATATGGTCCAAGCCAATGAGTTTGAAATTTTCCTTTGAAGTCCTTAAACTTGGAATCAAACAATAGTGCCCAATCTCCCTTCTGAAACTTTTTCTCTTTGATGTGTCGATCATGCCACTTAGTTCTTTGGTGCTGAACTAGATCAGTCCTTAAAATTGCATCTTGTCTTATCTCATCTAGCTCATTCAGCTGCTTCATTCTGTGCTTTTGGGCTTCTGATAGATTCATCCCCAACTAAACTGCCTTCTTGAAGGTCTTGATTTGAAACTCAATGGGGAGCAAGACTTCTTTCCCATAAATAAGTTCATAGGGAGAATGTCCTGTTGTGTTCCTCCATGTAGTTCTATAGGCCCATAAGGCTTCAGGAAGCCTTTTTGCCCAATCTCTTCTATGAAGATGAACAGTTTTGGTGATGATTCTCTCAAGAAATTTATTTGTGGATTCCACTTGACCATTTGCTTGCGGATGGTATGGAGTAGATTTTCTATGCTTGATTTTGTATTCTTCCATCAGCTTCTCCATCAAGTTAGATGTAAATTGGCTTCCCTGATCTGTCACAATTTCTCTTGGGACACCAAAACGAGTAAAAATATCCTCAAAAAGAAATTGAACAACTGAATTTTCAGTGGCAGAAGACAATTCCTTTGCTTCTACCCATTTAGTAACATAATCAGTACAAACCAATATATAATTCTTTTGCTTAGATGGTGGGTTAATGGGTCCAATGAAATATAAAGCCCATTTTTCAAAGGGTTTGATGCATACATGTGGCTGTAATGGCATTTCATTTGAAGGAGTTGGTCTCCCAACTCTTTGGCAGCTGTCACACCTTTTGACATATTGTTTTGCATCTTTGATGAGAGAAGGCCAATAATATCCTAAAGAAAGGATTTTATAGGCCGTTCTCTTGTCAGAAAAGTGTCTGCCGCACGGTTCATCATGACATGCCTTAAGGATGTCAGGCATTTCATCTCCCCGAACACATCTTGTGATCACACAATCTAGCCCTGTTTTGAACAATTCATTAGAAATCCAAGAATACTTTGAGCTCTCCTAAATCATTTTCCTTTTCTCATTAGGAAATAAGTGTGGAGGTAGCTTCCCTGTAACCAAATAATTAGCAATGTCTGCATACCAAGGGGTTTTAGTAGTTATTGCAAACAAATATTCATCTGGAAACTTATCCTCTACGGGAGAATCCTCGTTAGTATTTTGAATTCTAGACAAGAAATCAGCTACTGTATTTTGTTTTCCTGGTCTATCTAACATAGTAATATTGAATTCTTGTAGAAGTAAAAGCCATCTTGTAACTCTGCCATTAGTAACAGGTTTGTTCATGAGATATCTAATTTCAGAATGATCAATATGGACAAAAGTTTCATAGCCAGTTATATAGTGTCTAAACTTGTTGATTGCATGAACAATGGCTAAGAATTCTTTTTCAGTCACAGTATAATTTAACTCATTAGGAGTCAAATTTTTACTGGTGTAGTAAATGGCATAAGGAACTAAATCCTTTTGACCCAACACAGCTCCTAGAGCTGTATCTGAAGCATCTGTAGAAATGTGGAAAGGAAGTTTCCAGTTTGGCCCTCTCAAAATGGGTGCTTCAGATATTCTAGTTTTTAAAGTTTCAAATGAAGATTGATAGTCAGGATCCCACTTGAATTCACAGTCTTTGGTAAGTAATTTGAAGAGTAGAGATGCTATCTTGGTGAAGTTTTCAATAAATCTTCTATAATACCTAGTAAACCCAAGAAAACTTCTAACATCTTTTTGACAATTTGGAATAGGTAACTTGGCGATGACTTCGACTTTTGATCTATCAACTTTGATTCCATCTCCTGAAATATGATGTCCTAAAAAAATCCCTTCAGTAAACATCATAAAACATTTTTCATGACTTAATGAAAGATTTGTTTCTTTACATCTTACAAGAACTTTTTCCAAATTTTCTAATGCCTCTTCAAATGAATTACCATAAACTGTAAAATCATCCATATAGACCTCTACACAATGATGAATTAGATCAGAAAAGATTCCTAGTACTGCCCTTTGAAATGTCGTAGGTGCATTACATAATCCAAAAGGAAGTACTCGGTAAGAAAAAGTTCCCCATGGACAGGTAAATGTGGTCTTGTCCTGGTCTTCAGGTGCTACCTGAATTTGATTGTAACCACTGAAACCATCCAAAAATGAGAAATACTTTTTACCTACTAGAGTATCTAATACTTGATCGATAAAGGGTAAAGGAAAGTGATCCTTCAAGGTTGCTTTGTTCAATTCTCTGTAATCAATGCAAACCCTCCATTTACCATTCTTTTTAGGTACTATAACCAAAGGAGAAACCCACCGGCTATCTGAAATGGGGTAAATGAAGTTTACATTGAGTAACTTTTGGAGCTCTTCTTTCACTATTTCCCTAAGGTTTGGATTCATCCTTCTTTGAGGTTGTCTGATTGGTCTACTATTTTCCTCAATATAGATGTGATGAATGCAAGTCTTCGGGTAAATACCTTTCATATCTGTATATTCCCATGCAAATGCAGTAGAATGCTTTTGCAAGACTCTGGTTAGCTCTTCCTGTTGTGATTTTTCCAAGTTTTTGTTGATATTCAGTGTTTTTCCTGGAAAAATCTCAATGGTAGAACTACCAAACTCTTCCATAGAGAAAAGAGACATCTGTCTAGATGATAGACACTCAATGTCAGAATCCAACTGAAATTGTGTGTGGTCATATTCTGAAGATGGTTCAAAATTTTCTAATGTGTTCAGAATTTGACTATCTTCACTAATCTCAGAAATGGTAAAGACAGGTTGTATAGTATCTTCATCATCAACCCACTCATTATCCCCTATTTCTGTAATTGCTTTTGCTGGAGGATACAGATTGAACTTCTTTGTCGAATTACCATCAGAAATGTACATATCCCCAGACCTACAACTTATGAAAGCATCAGCTGTGGCTAGCCAAGGTCTTCCTAAAATAAGAGGATGCCCTCCTAGATTACTCTTGGGAGTTAAAATCATGAAATCCACTGGATATTCCCAAGATTCTAGGGAGACTGGAATGTCTTCCAATACACCATTTGGTTTAATAATTGATCGATCTACAAGTTGCAATAAAGTAGGTGTAAAAACAAGATTAGGAAGCTTTAGCTGTTCCATAGTCTGTCTACTCATAATGTTAATAGCAGCCCCTAAATCAATCAAAGTATTTGGTATTTCTACCCCATTGATATGTGTTTTGACAATTGGACTACCGGGATCTACATATTTCTGCATAGTAATTTTTCCCATCATGATGTCTGCAATTTTTCCTACCAGGTGGATCCTTCTGGTATCTCTTGGTTTCCTTCCTGGTCTTTTAAGGCTCAACTCCTTTATTGTTTTTGCTAGAATAGGAATCTCTTTAATGGCTTGTAACAAGGGAATCTTGATACAGACATTTTTCAATTCATCTAGAAAATTATAGTCAGGCAACCGAATTTGTTTTTCCACTCCTTTATCCATTTGTAATCTTTCAGGGAAAGGAGGTGTGGATAAGGATGCAGGTTGCTCAACTATGGGAGTTTTGGGGGTTAATTCTTTTTCTTTTTCTTTTTGAGTGTTTGGGTTTTGAAGAGATTCTTCAGAACCCTTATTGGCTTCCAGAGATTCTTCCTCAAAAATGCTTTGCTCTTGAGTTTTTATAGAAGGTTTGTCTAAGACTCTACCTGATCTGAGTTTTACTTCGTTGAGAGGAACAATCATATAGGTAGGAAAAGGTTGACCTTCCATCATGTAAGAATTTTGAGGGTTTTTATTATTGGGGTTTGGAAATGGCTGAGAAGGAAGTTGATTTGAGTTCTATTGGAATGGAAGCAAGAGTTGAGAATTTTGATTCTGTTGAGAAGGTTGTTGTTGTGGAAATGGTAATGATAGTTGTGGATTTTGATTTGGAAGTTGTGGAGCTTGTTGGTTTTGAAAAGATGGAGGATATTGGTAGAACTGAGCAAATCTCCCATAAGGATTTTGCATACCTTGTACCCATGCTTGAAAAGGATTTTGAGATTGGGGCCAAGGTTGTTGCCAAGGATTCCAATTTAGTGGAGGTTGAAAATTCATAGAGTTGTTAAACCCTTGATTTTGTTGCCCCTGCCAAGGTCTCCTTGCAACAAAACAGAGAGATTCAAGTGTACTTGGATCTTCTTGAAAAACAGCTTTGAGCCCAGGGATTGAAGGACAATCCTTGGTCTCATGACTCTCCGAGCAAATCACACATGTCTCTACAACTTTTGCTTCCAAGGAACATTCCCTTAGAGAATGTTTCTTTCTACACTTTGGGAAAAAGATGGCCAAAGCCTCAGCTTCTGCTTTTTGCTTATTGTGAATCTTAAGAGTGTCTAGTTGTTCACTAAGACTCCCTAAGATGTCGGTTTTAAATTCATCAAACAAGTTGCCAATCTTAGCCCTACTTACCGATCCAGTTGAAAATTTATTTGCTCTGATGAGAGAAGGATCTATAGGCCCTTTTTGAGTTTTGGATTTCCCCCTTGAGAGATGGACACATAATTCTGCTATATCAGAAAGTGGAAGTTGAGATACATCTCCTTTTCCCATCATATTCAAAAGATCTATCCATTCATCTCTAATGGCTTTTAGTAAAAGGGCTTTCAAGGTCTCCTCATCCAAGTTACTCATTTTTGCTCTTTTCAGATTATATTGAAATCTTTCAATCAATTCCTCCAAGTTTTCATCTTCTTTTTGCATCATTTTGAATACCTCATCCTTATGATTGGTGGGCATACAATAGTCCAGGTACCTATCCAAAAATGTCTGTTTCATATCATTCCAAGACCTAATGGATTGAGTGAGTAATCCCATGAACCATTTCAAAGCTGATCCTTTCAATGTTGAAGGAAACAGTTTGAGTTTTTAAGAGTCATCCAGATAATCATAAGTTCGACATACAACTTCAAACTCAAATAGAAATGTTTCAGGGTCCTCATTCCTTAACCCATGGAAGTTCGGAAGGACAGATGGTGAGATGTTCTTCATGGTGGCTCGGGAGTCCTCATCAACTATAGGGAACCCGAATGAGTTATCCCCATCCCTATTTCCTCCAATGTTACCTCTACCTCCTCCAATGTTTCCTCCTCCTCCTCTACCTCTACCTCTACCAAATCCAGGTGCTCCTTCCTCTGTCATGGTAGTTTCCCTGGAGACTTCATAGTCTTCTGGTTCTTCTACTAAGGGTGTATGAGAAGGATTTTCTCCTTCTTCTTCAGGTGATTCTACTTCTTCAATTATAATTTGTATCTCTGGAGAAAGAAGGAAAGGATTTCTCTCCAATTCAGACTCGATGGAAGGTATGGGAGAGTCGACTCCTGCTTCTTGAATTCCAGAAATCCTAGGGCTAGGAGTGTCATTTGGAGATGAGGGAGGTGTCTCTTGTCTATTCCTTGAGGTAGATGGACTTGTAAAAATCGAACCCTTGGCTCTAGCTAAAAACCTTCCCCTAGAATCTCTAGCTCTATGCATGTCATTTTTTATTTTTCTTCAAGTCAGGGTAATAATTCTCTTTCTGATCTTCCAGGTCACCCTAGGTGTAAGAAGAGAGCATACTCAAGAAACTATTAAACCAATAGCTTTCTCTTTTCTGATCCTCTAGATCACTCTAGGTGAAAGAGGAGAGCACACTTTGAGATGTTATCAATTTCCTTCCTTGAAATTTTCTTATTATGCTTTTTTTTTTAAGAATTGGCTACCTAATTTTCACTTCCCCGGAAATGGTGCCAAAATGTTTGGTCAATTTAGTGATGTCTAAATTGAAACTTTTAAATGTCAACCCGGGGCTCGTAAGCTGATGAAGTGATGTGTACTGTATGTACTTAGGTAACTGTTTCTTATGTTTTTGTCGTTTTTATCTTTTTAAGTTTGTTTTCAAATATATTTCTCCTACAATGATGTGATGGAAATGAAATAAAGTGAGTGAAGTGTGTGTGATTGTGATGAGTTCTAAATGATTTCTTAAAACTTAAAAATAATCTACAAGAAATCTTTGAACAACAACTTGAAATGAAATCAACTATTAAAGGAAAATGAAGGCATCAAATAAAATACTAATGACATTGGCCCAATATCTATGCTGCTGCAAGAAAATGAAGATGAAATCTATGTCAAATCTAGCTAAAACTAAGTAATATGAAACTGAAGTAAATCTACATAAAAGAAAGACTAGTCACAAATACTTTAACTTCTTCTTAACCTCTTGTCTTTTAAATGAATATATCATGTGAGAAATAGTAAAAAATAAGCCAAGCAATTGTGAGTTCTTGAGCAACTAAACCAAGCTGTGTTAGTGATATTTTGGTCCTCAATAAAGATATTGAATTATAGAGAAGAAACCATCAATAGGTAAACAACTTGATATCTAAAAGTAGTAAGCAACTATGCAACTTAAAGAAATGATAACAAAGAGATAAAGGCTACAAAACAAAGAAGGTCAGCAACATAGAAAAGATGATCACAAGTGTCACTAGTTGTGAAAAAGAAAGAAAAGAAACTATCCCGGGCACACCTAAGCAATCTGCAAAACACACTGATCAGTCATGGAAAAGTGCAGAAATATAAATAAGAGGAATTCAGAGTTATATACAGCTATTGTACATGGTCAAAACACAGCAATCAAAGGCATTCTATACAACTACTATACATAAAATGATAAAAAGAAATGCAGGAAATTAAAACCCTGTACAGGCCTTAAGTAAACAGGGGCCCGCTGCCTACTCCAGCCAGCTCAAAGATCAATTACACGCTCAAATGGAGAACAATCTTCTCATATATTATGTATCAAAATAGAAAGTACAGTGGGGTTCAAAATTACATATCAGCAGCTAACTAACCAGCGTTCAGAGACGCTTTATTTATAGTAGAGAAAACAAAACTAACTTAACACAAACTACGCTATTCTATCAGCTGTGTAAAAACACGTAATCTGGCAGCGTCCTCAGATTTAGGCAACGGTCGTGGTGGGCATTAAATCTTCTGTTGGATTTGTGTTTCCCATCATCTTCGTGGCTGAGGAAGAGGCCAACTGTTCTTCACGTGCTTTAAAACCGAACACGTAGAGCCGTGCCACCGCCAATGACCTCTGTTGACCGAAGTTGCTTCCTCGTTGACCATGGGTTTTTGTGACTGGTTTGGCTGAGCTGGAAGGACACACACCATGTCCTTGGTTCCAAGAACTTTCCCATGTGGCTCTTCTACCCGGAGGACACCTGGAACATGCCGTTTAATAAAATAGCTGCGAAATCCGGGGTTGGCTGCGGAAACCGGGATCAGCTGCGGAAACCCTGTGTGAGCTGCGGAAAGTGTAGCACTTGAACCAAAATTCTAATCCAACAACACAGTCTTTAGCATAATTAATAAACCATGTAAAAATTCCTAAAATACAATGATTTGAGCAATTTGATGGAGGGAATGAGTGGCAAAAGAAGGAAATGAATAGGAAAAGGAGGCTGAGAGGATGTGTAAAGAAGTGCAGGTTTGAGGCTCAACAGGGTGTGGGGGGAGGAGCTGTATACTATCATTCACCATGGAGTTTGATACACACCATAGATGATAGGTGGTGACATGTGTACCCAAATCATCCCCTTGTTTTCCTTCAAACTTCGAGATGTCAGTAGGAATTTTGTGCGGGATTGGAGGCCAATGTAAGTTATGGTAGATGGGGTCATTGGTCAGTTTTTATAGATTAGGGATGTCGAGTGTTTCCAAAAAAGGCAAAGCATTTGGTGCCCCCAATTTTGACCAGGGTGATGACGAATGAATTGAGGGTCCTTGTGGTCCGCCCATCATATTATTCCCAGGATTATACATAGTATTTGATGAATAATAGTTTCCTTCATGAACAGTCATATTTTGTGGTTGGCCATATGGGTTGTTAGGTTCAGGGATATAAGCTTGATTTCCCCCAGGATAATATTTTCCCCCTTGACTCAATTGAGGTTTAGAATGGGGTGCCCAAATGGATTAAGCGAGACTGGGTTGAGGGATCTCACCAGCCACATAGCTAGCCATTGGTAACTGAATGACATATGGAGGATTGATGTTAATCAATGAATGTCCAGTTTGTCCTATAAATAGAGGGGGAACTGTGCTGCCCCCTGATGGTATGTGCATGTTGAGAACGATTCGCCCTGGAATTTGAACTTTGGGGTTTGAACTAAACAAAGGATTCCAACCAAAGGGATTGCTGAAGGGACACATGCTAACATCAATTTTTGGAGCACTTGCCAAAGGTCTAGGAGTAGACACAAAAGGGGTAGAAACTGGTATGTACTAGCTTCTACTCATGTTGGGTGTAACTAAGTTGTTCAGACTTGGCACAATTTGAATAGTGGGGTTCACGATCAGTGGTGTAGTACTGACTGTCTGCTGGTGAAGTGAGGGTGGACCAAAATTTTCCACTAAATCCCACAACCCATTAGTTATTGATGGAATGGTGGGTGTAGGTATAGTGGAAGACATGGTAGGTACAGGTGCAACTTGAATCAATAGCAATCATAAGAGATCAGTGATAGGAGGATTATAAGGATGTACAAAACCTTCAATGAAGAAATATTCTGGCAGTATTGAGTCTTGGGATTTATTGATTGATTCAGTGTTAGATATTGGAGACTGGTTACTTGAAGATGGGTAATCCAGCTCATTGAGGTTTGGTGGATACTCCACAGTTAGCAGAGGAAGACCTTTTTGTCACCAAGATTGACCATGAGGGCCATATGTAGCCATGGTGACCAATATATTTTATCAAAAAAATTTATAGTGATATTGATTATAGTCTTAGTGATAACAAACTGGAATCTAAAAAATAAAAAAATACTCCAAAAAATAAATCAACAAGCAGGGGATATGAATCTATCCGATAACCCCCATTTGATGGAGATGAAACCCAGTATCACAATGGATAAAAGAGAGATTTGACCAAATGTACAGCTACGATTTCTCTTGAGATTCACCCGAACCTCAGATTAAGAGGCCAAGTACTCTTGTGAAGATGAGAAACCTCCCAAAAACCAAAGGCAGAGTAGGTTTGTCTGTTTAGGTACTAGGGCAGCCCACCCCAGTCACCTTGTGTTCATCCCTAAAAGTATGGCCACTATGGTTACCTCAAATCATAGACATTATCGTGGGGGACATAGTCGTAGACTGTATATTGTGTGGGCAGGATACCTAAGTCCCCTACTCAGCTCTGATACCCCCGAAGGAATCACCGATACAACTAATACCCAAATCAAAAGTAATCAAAGGTGGGCTACATTCTTTCACATGCCAATGGTGTCTCGCATTTAGCTCTGCTTTGAATGGAGTGGTCCCAGATAGTATGAGTGCAGTAGGATTTTCCCTCTTGAACAACACCAGTCTCAATTTTATGATCTTGGGCTATTAACTCACAACTGCCTAACCCAAGATCCTAGCCTAGACTAATATGTGTGTATACTCAAAAAATAGTTGCTGATTGATTTTATTATGAGAGAGATTTTAAATGTACTTTTTTAATGTCTTTGGAAGGGGTGTTGATATATGGAGTTTTGTCGGACTTTGACACAAACCATGAAGAACATGCTTTCAATTTCAATTTCAAGTCGATGAGTGAGTGATTTCTACGAGAGGATCATTTACATCAATCAGTACCATGCATCCAGTGCAGTAAAATATAATCACAACTTGCAGAAATGCAATGCTCTCGAACAAATTAAACCAAAAAAATGTAGAATATAACCAACTAAAAAGAAAAATTGTAACAAATTTGTATTTTATTTTTTCTAAAAAACATAAGTAGTTAAGTTATTTTCCTAAAAAGAAATAATTCTCACGAAACAAGCAACCAAATAAAAATGCATAACTGCAGATCCTTGATCAGACTATAAGCAACTTCCCCAACCCAAGAGTTCACATAATTGGTTGTTTATCAAGATTTGGCTAGCTAACAAACTTTAGAAGAGGGAACAAAGAGTTAGTGACTGCACTAACACTCTGTCTGTCGGCCAACAGAGTGTTATAACTCTCTGGCTACACTGTTGTGGTGCATTAGGGGGGTTGAAGTTCAAAAAGGAGTCTTTTTGGATCAAAACAAAAGTTAAGCACAATGAGGAGTGTGATAAAGAGTCATGAATGGTTAGAAAGGGAACCAATAAGTACATGAGGGCATGGAAGAAAGAGAGATCCGGAAACTTGGTAGGAGAAAACCAGGAACTAAGTATAGTCCCCTTTGGAGTCACCAATTCTACTATAGGGATTAATGCATGGGTGGTTGTGGTTGGAATAACCTCAAGGATCTTCCCGAGATCCTTTGCAAAAAAATAAGATTGGCTACAATTGGCACAAAGAGACATGTACATATCCATATCAATGAAATGATAATCAAAGAAGGAAGGAAGAGATTACCTCAAATCTTGATGCAGTCTTGCTGGAGAACCCAATGCAGCTGAGAGAAAGACTTGTCTGATAGCTCCTAGATTTAAATCTGTATATTGTTACAAATTAATTTGGGCACATCAATCCCATCATCCAGATCAATGTTTTTAGGGCTCATCAAACCCTAATTTTAGTTTCTACATGCCCTAAACAAGTCACCCCTTTGAATGCCTCCTTTCGAGATAGTTTCATGACTTGAAGACATCCAAAAATGGCCTCTAGAGGGACCAACGTAGATAGGCCCATGTAAGGATGCACTGTAGAGAAGTTAAGCCCATGCTAGGGTGCTCTGTAGAGCAGTTAGGCTTCCTTTCACCTACATTGGGCGAGTTTGACTGAAATTCACATAGGGTTTGGGGAATATTTTTACCTTTGGGAGTCATCTAGAAGGTTCCCTCACTTATCAACTCCTATGAGCTCGAAAATAGATGAGGAATGAGTTAAGATGCATCCTATCCTCTCATCCCTTCCTCCATTTATGAAAAAACCTCCTTCATCTTCCTATAAATTGACCACTCGTCTAAGTGATCAGGGGCTGGACTTTGATGATTGTAAGGAGATAATGTTAGTTTGAGATTTGGGACTATTGTAAGTGTCGTTATGCTACCGAAATGTCATGCTTATGATGTGATGTGGATGGAACCAAAGCTGGAGGAGTGACTTTGAATCAGACATGATGTTTGTAATTCCTTCTTATATTCAATAAAGTATTTGAACCTTTTTCCCATATGCTTATCTTGTTATATGATGCTTATATGTGTGAATGTATCTAATTGAATTTACTTGTATTCAATATATCATTTTCTTTGATCTGTTCTTTGTCTTCTGTTGATGTTTACAGGTACTTGTCAAGTGTGTTAAGTATGGGAAGGAGCGACATGATCAATACAAGGGAGATAAGAGGAAAGTGAAACTACAAGTAGGTCTTCTCATCCTCTTTGTCTTATCTATTGATTATAGGAAAAGTCTAAAGCGCTTTAAACTGTTGTTCTAGACATAGCTACTTATCTAGGGAATTAGTATTTATCTTTATATACCAAATTCTCCAAAACACATATAGAAAAGACAAGAAGTAATAGTACAGTATATAACCTTGACAACGAAAACAATAATACATAAGGATATCGAACAACATGCATCTAAGCTACTCATAAAATATGGCATTGTATCAACTTGTAATTGAATCATAAAATAAACACCATAGAGTAGACAACACAACTACATGTCTATATTAATAATAGGAAAGAATGATTAAAACCATATGGCAAATCAAGCTTCCCTTACTTCTCCATCTCCTCTATCTCCTCCCTTCTTAACCTCTTGGTAAACGAATATGTCTCATACAAATTTTCAACAATAAGTAGGCAACCCTTCAAACCTTTCTACCTCTGACCTTCCAAACCTCTTTCACAATGTCCCAAGCCTCTAATATATATAATGAGAGGCTAATCCTTGCCAACTCTCTCATGAGTTCCCTTTGGAAAAGGCTACGATGTTTCCTTGCTTAATTTCTCTTTCCCTTTTTATTAGACTCCATTAGGAATAGAAATGCCCTCAAATAGGTTGAAGATGGATGTTTCCTGCTTTTGAGGATGATATATGAGTAAAAAGTGGGATATTATTCTGCCAACCCACTCCTTTGACCTCCGGAAACCCACCAAATTTGACTAAGACTGCCCCTAAGGAAACATAGAGAGTTACCCTATGGACTAATGCACCTGGTTCATGTTTGGGGTGCATTGTAACTCTTCTTGCTATTTCCTGGAGAGCGTTACCGCAGCAAACATGATTGTGAACTTAGTTAATCTTTTAGTCAAACTGTCTTTCTCCTCTAAACTAATGACGAGGTCATTTTCCTGTATAACATATGCCCCCTCAAGTGTGATATCGGAGACAAAGACGATGTATGAAATACTTTAGAATTGTCATTTTGGAAGAAAGAGAGGGAGGATCAGAGCTTTGGGAGCTTCGGGACTACCAGAAGCCTCATACAACCACATATATTAAAATCTAAAATCACATCTTGACTCGACCACTTTTTCAAGTAAACAGTGCACACAATTATGTACTTCTTTTGTCCCGATGGTGGATTAATTGTTCCAATGAAATCCATGCCCCAATTGTCAAATAAATCTAAGGCCACTTGAGGTTGTAACGAAATTTCATCCCTGGGTGTACGATTTTTGGTCCTTTGGCACTAATCACATCTAGTGGTGTATCTTCTTCCATCTTGATGTATAATGGGCCAATAGTAACCAACTTGTAAAATGTTAAAGGTTTTCCTCTTAGCAGCAAGATGACCCCCATAAGGTCCATCAACGCATGTTAAGAGGATTCAAAAGACCTCTTCTTCGCTTACACATCTCCTCAGTATCTGATATGGTCCCAATATGAAAAGATTTCCCCAAATCCAAGTGAAAGGAGCACTTTTCCTTACAACATTTATTTTCTCCTTAGATGATAGATTAGGAGGGAACATCCCAGCAACCAAGTATTTGGCTACGTCAACAAATGAAGGAGAAAGAACTGAGATAGAAAAGAGGTGTTCATCTAGAAGTTGATCATCCACCATCTCCTCATTATCTATAGGCAAGGTTAGTTTGTACAGGAAATATGCAACCACATTTTCGTTCCATAGTTTGTAATTAATAGTCAAATCAAACTATTGTAACAATAATAACCATCTAATTATCATGGCATCGACATCAAGCTTATTCATTAAATATTTAATGGTTGCATGATTTGTATGAACACAAGTTTGATACCCAGTGATATACTGCTCGAATTTTTTTAAAGAATGTACTACAGCTAAGAGTTCGTTTTCAGTGATAGTGTAATTCAACTCAGATTTTGACAGATTCTTACTAATGAAATACATAGCATAAGGAAATTTATCTTCTACTTATCCTAAGGTTTCCCTTGCAACTTTATCTAATGCATCAGTGTGGATAGGGAAAGGCAATGTCCAACTGGGACCCCTATGAATGTGTGTAGTGGTCAAATTTTCTTTCAAGACTTCAAGGGCCTCTTGAAGTTGCTTTTCCAACAAAAATTTGAATCCTTATCTAGTAAGCCAAATAAAGGTGAGGCCATTTTACTAAAATATTTGATGAACCTTCTGTAATACCCAACTAATCCAAGGAAACTCTAGACACCTCTTTGCTGTTGAGGGGTAGGGACCCTTTTGATGATAGAAATCTTGTTTGGGTCAATTCGTATCCCTTCCTTCGATAATGAATGGCCAAGGACAATCCCTTCATTCATCAAGAATTCACATTTCTCAAGGCTCAATAAGAGATTCATTTCAATACATTTCTTCAAGACTTGCACATATTGAAGAGAGCTTCATGGAAGTCACATCCATAAGAACTGAACTCATCCATGTATATTTCAACCGAGCCATGAAAAAGTTCAGCAAAAATACTTAGAATTTCCCACTACAAACTAGTAGGGGGATTGCACAGACTGAATGGAAGAACTCTATAGGAAAAGGTAGCCCAAGGACATGTAAATGTGGTCTTGTCTTTGTCTTCAGGGCTGATCTTGATTAGGTTGTATACACTAAATCCATCCATAAAGGAGAATAATTTATTCCTTGCAAGGCCATCTAGGACTTCGTCAATGTAGGGCAAAGGAAAATGGTCCTTCTTTGTAGCATTGTTAACTTCCTAGAAATCAATATAGATTCTCCACTTCCCATTCTTATTGCGAATCAAAACAGGAGATGACACCCACTCACTATCTGAAATGCAGTATATGAACCCTGCGAGCATAGATTTTGTAATTCTTCTTTCACAATGTCCTTAAGAGTTGGGTTCATCCTTATTTGGGTTTGGCGCATAGGGTTTCATCCCTCTTTGATGTAAATATTATGAGTACAAACTGAGGTATGAACACCTTTCATTTCCTTATAATCCCAAGAAAAATAATCCAAGTGTTGCCTCAATACATTATGAAATTGTTCTTCCTGTTTGGGTGAGAGATAGGGTTTTTGATATTTAAAGTTATAGATGGGCAAAACTATAAAATATTAACATGTTCTAGACTTGAGTCAATAGAGCATAAGTCGGTCCAAGAACTACTCCAATATTCTTTCATCAACTCATCAATTAGGATGGGAGTGGGAGGTTGATTGTGAATGATATGGTCAATAAGGTCATCTTCATCAAGTTGTCCCCCTCCTATAATAACATCTAGAGTGTTGAATGGGTAGGGGCTTGTATGATATAATTCATCCTCCTCCTCCTCCTCTAAACATATGGGCAAATCACGTTCAATATAAGGTTGAGCAGGAGGATACAAAACAATTTGTTTGGATAAATGTCCATTCTTGATATTCATGTTCCCAGTTGTAAAACTAATGTAGGCATTAGCAGTGACCAACCAAGGTCTTCCTAAGATGATAGGATAACCACTAAACTTGGTTTTGGGTTGGAGAACTAGAAAATCAATAGGATACTCCTAGGAGTCAATGGATATCATAACATCTTCAACAATTCCATTAGGAGCTACTATGGATCTACTTGAAATTTGAAACACTATGGTGGTATTCCTTAAATCCCCTTGGAGATTGAGCTTTAGCATGGCTTCCCTAGTAATCAAATTTATTGCAACCCCAATATCAATCAAGGTATTAGAGACCACAATTCCATCAATGTGCAAATCCACTCATGGGATTCTAGGGTCTTCGTATTTTGGGAAGATCACCCTCCCAAGCATAAGATCATATAGTTGGCCAACAACCTTGATGGTGGGGGTGTCTATTTCTCTTCTCCCAAATTTTTGACACATTTTTCCTTGATAATATTATTATATATTAAAACATCTTTAATGGCCTGGAGAAGGGGTATCTTAACACAAATTATTCAATTCTCCCATAAGTTCAACCTCTTCTGGGGTGTGCTAGGTAGGCTAGATCAACCTTTTAGGAAAGGGAGGTGGATTGAATTGACGAGAAATTTCTTCCTTATCTTCTTCAAACTCTTACAATGGATAAGGTGGATGATTATATGGAAGCACTCTCCCAAACCAAAGGTTGATCTCATGAATTTCCACAACATAATCATGATAGGATTTCTCTCCACTGTAGACCTTGTGTGTCTATTTGTTGTTTGGGTTCGGATTGGGTTGAGCAGGAATTTGAGGTTGCTTAGGTGGAGTAGGATGAAAGAGTTGTGGTTTAGGTTTAGGTGGAGTTAGTAAAGTAGGAGGTTGGTTGGCTTGAGGCCTCCACCCTTGTGATGGGTTGCCTCACTGAGAAGATTGGGGAGGACATGGCTGAAAAGGATGGTTGACAAGATGAGGAGGATATGGAGGAGAATAAGGGCAACAAGGATGTGTGGACCATGATGGATGATTGGAAGGGTGCCAAGGATGGAAAGGTGCATTTTTATTTGGATTGTAATAAGAGTAATGTGCACCTTGTTTGCCCTGTTGATATGGTTGAGGTCCTTGAGGCCTTCTTTGATTAATGAAGCAAAGTTGCTCTAACCCTCCTTATGCCCCTTGATATACAACTTTTAGGCCTGGAAAAGAATGGAATTTGTCTATTGCATGATTTTCTTCATGGACTAGGTAGACTTCTATGACATTAAATGGGCATTCATTGCTAGGATGCCTTTTAATGCATCTAGGGTAGAAAATAACTAGTGTCCTCTATGCTTCCTCTTGTTTTCTTTTGATTTTCATGGTGTCCATTTGCAATGCAAAGGTATGCATCATTTCACTCTTGAAATCCTCCAAGATTTTCCCTATCTCATTCTTGACGGATGTTGTGGAGGGAGAGGAACTAACCAAGCCTTGGCTAGCCCTTCCCTTTTTCCTAGTAGCCCTAGAGTGATTCTTGAATACATTTGTGATATAATCATAGGGTAATTGATAGACATCTCCTCCAGACAACATTTTGAGGGTTTCCAACATATCCTCCTTGATCCCTCAGAGAGGAACTATCTTGAGTGACTCAAGATCAAGGGTAGAGTTGGCCCTCCTATAATTGAGTTGAAATATATCCTCATAGTCCTCCAGGGATTCATTAGGTCCAAGAGTTGTCCTAAATATTTATTCCTTGGTTTCTTTGGACATACAGTAGTCCCTCTACTTTCTATTGAAAGCTTATTTCATTTGGGCCCAAGTAGTGATGTTGCCCCCAGGTAGACCCATAAAGAAGCACAAGGTTGCATCTTTAAGGGTAGAGGGGAACAACTTCAACTTCTGCTCCTCATAGGCATAGTCATAGATCCTAAAAACAACAACAAATTCAAACATGAAGGTGTCAAGATACTCATAGGTTAAGCCATGGAAGTGGAAGGGTGAAAGGACTTATATTTTTCATTCTAGGTTCTCCATTGATTTCTATGATGAGGAAAACCTCATTGTTCCTATTTTCTGCCATAATTTGGGTAGGTGAAGTGGGTTATTCTACTTCCCCAATAGGTTCTTCAAAAACTTCAAGTCTCTCACATAGAGGGTCTTCTAACTCCCTTGAAGTCAGAGAGAGAAGTTCACAATCACCGAAGAAGAGTGAAGGTTGACTACTTGAGGATGTGAGAGTTTATGGTAAGAATTTTCCTTGATTATCCCTACTCCTATGAGGCATGATTTTATTTTATTTTATTTCATTTAATTTTTCAAAACTGAATGCAAAATGCAAACTAATGCTTAATAAGAAACAACATCTACATAGACACCTCCCCAGAAACAACACCAAAAACTAGTGAGCCCTGGAATTGCAGCAAGAATGTTGCAACTCCCAAGGGATCCTCAACTCAAATTATCAAGTGAAAATGCCAATTGTTCAACTTGTGGGTGTTAATTAATCATTTCATGAAAGGAAAAGGGCTAATATACTTGGAGAAGGAAAGCTACTCTATCTTTATAATTCATCAAATCAGCAACATAATTGCATGTATCATCTATATAATTCACACTTTCTTGAAAATTAGAAATCTAACTTGCATGATGCTTGTGATTGAAAAAACACTAGTTCTATTATGTTTTGCACTGAGAAAAAGGAATAGTTAGACTGGTCTAGGAGTTTCTCTTGAACATGAAATCACAGCTTGGGGTCATTATTAATCTTAACCGAGCTAAGGTTGAAGTGGGCAGCAAAGCAGGTGAAGAAAAGTGGTGCTATAGGCCTGCTACAGGTGTTGCTACAAGAGGTCATGTATTGTTACAGGAGGACCTGTAATTCTATAGGAGGGGTTCTGAGAGCCCTTTTAGGGTGGAGATGATGCCTTGATGGCATGCATAGGTAGATGAATGTTGGAGAGAGTGAATTAATGTTTTGGAAGCCTCCTAGCTAAACCCGGGACCTCTCACCTGTATGTCCTCCACCAAGATTCATTCCCACGGTGTCTTAAATTTCCTAGGAAAAGTGACTGTGGAAATAGAGTTTTGGGGGAGGAATTGAGGGATGTAAAGAGAAGATGGAGAAGTCTAAAATGGAGTTGAAAGAGGTGCCCTCCCCTGCATATCAACACACCCCTGCAACCAGCCACATACATACATACATTGATCATGAGCACATTGATATAAACTATGATGTAAAGGATGAGTTGAATTTTAATAACATCTATTTCATGCCATAACACTACTTTGATAACTAAACAAAGTCCTAAGTTCAACTAACATCTATCTATTTCCAATAAATCATAAACACAATGCTTTTGGGCTGAGATTGTGAATTCTTCCAACCATTCTCCCACAAGAGAGGTGATGTATAAGATTGTAATCAAATGTTTTTATAGATTAACCTCTATTTTAATGAAATAAAACTATGAAATGCTTGGAACTAAGAACAAAACAAAATTGCAAAAGAAGGAGCAAAGCCTATTGGTTGGGACCAAGCCCAAGGGTCTCAACCCTATAAAAGTAAATTAGATGTAGTTTAATAACCAACTTTTCATTATCAGGAAGTAAAAGTCTCATACATAATATGAAAGTATAAATAACAACATCAAGCTCTGAGCTCAATAGCTACACCTAGCTAAATCAAAACTTCGAATCCTAATGAGATTTTCATCTTATTTATTTATACAAAATAGTAGATACTAACATCTCCATTGAAAATAGGAGTGATTCCGTCCTTGATCTCAGAAATGGTGGATTTGGTCCCTCTTGATCTTCACTTGGACTAGGAGTTACTCAATTGTGAATGAATTTCAACTGGTGAGATAGAATGATGTGATCCCAAGCCAACTTAGGGAGTTTAGGAAGTGGACAAACTCCCTAGATTTTCTCCTATTTGTCTCCATTAAGCTCCTACATAGTAAATGCCTAAAAAATGTTCCTTTTCCCTGCAATAAACCACATTATGCCACATACTACGACAAACACCTTTTTCTATTCTTATTAACCATATTATAACAAGAAGTGTGAATTAATGTCAGAAGAGGATAGTTTTAAGGCTAGAGGATGGCATATTGATCTTCAAGATATACCTATTAATGGGACTCATCATCACCCCTCTGTTGAAGGTGTTTCTCATCCTCTAAGAAACTTAGTCATCCATGTGAAGCTCTTTCATGGCCCTAATTCCCTCTCTGAAATACTAAGGAACCTCAGATGGTGTGCCTTCTTATGGGTAAAAACATACATTTGTTTCTATATTGATCAATTCCTTCTGCTCTTCTATTTTGTTCATGCCTTCTTGTAACCCTAGCAGCAAGGGTAGATTTAGTTTGGGTCTTACCCATCTAATCTTCATCCTCTGCATGACTCTCTTGTAAAATGGTGTTCTCTCCAAGGAATTCCTTAGCCTTTCAGAGAGTGATATTCTATGACTTGTAGACAGTAGGATAAGGCGTGCCATATTCTCTAGCAAGCTTGAAGACTTTTTTCTCCCAACATTCTAAAGGTGTCTTCAAAGTGAAGAATGGGTTTATCTTGGGTTGCAATGTATTTGGGTGCTAAAGTAGCATGAGAGGAGATGAGGTTATGATTGTTAATGATAGCCTTAGGGCTCACTAACTCTGCTCTAATATATAAGGGCTCCTTCTCCTCTTTTTTCATTACCTTTTTCACCTCCTCAACCCTTGTCTCTTCATGAGTCAACCAAGATGCTAAAGCCATTATATGCATGTCTCCCAATATTGAATTGGAGTCCTAGAAATTTAGATCTATCAAACGAAATTGTGCATGTAGAATTCAACTAACTTTTCCATGTCTTCCATACTAGTTTGTTTTCAAATCTCAATAAACTTCATAGTCCTAAAAAGGCAGTGATCCATATTGTGCTATAGTTTTTATTGGAACTGCAACCACTATTCTTGGAGGACGAGAAAATAATATTTTTATGGTTTCCTACATTGCAAGTCGTCCAAAGAGATAATTTCCATGGTGGGAAGTTGTTCTTCTTTCTCATGTAACCTCTTTCTCAACCTTGTGTTTTCTTCCTATAGCTGCTCCTTTGTAATATACTCCCTTAGTCTCATGTCACTCAATTCCTTTCCCATTTCAATGTCTTTCTCCTCCATGAGGCTCACATCTTCCACATTCTTGGATTTGAAAATTTGCATCAACCTGTGGGTTCTACTTCTCTCTATCTCTAGCTCATAGAGGAGTGAGACTACAAATTTTTCAGGGATAATCCTTCTTGCTTCAATAAATTTGTAGTAGGACCCAAGCTAGGCTATGGATCTGGCTCTTGGAGCTCTTTGGGGTCCTTTCCAACTGACTTTGAGGTGGATGGTTCTTTCTGTAGCTAGTTTTTCTGGTCTTATAGCTTCCCTTGTACCTCCTGTAGCAAACTCTGCCTCTCCTATAGTGAACTATGTATCTCCTATAGCTTATCTTATTCTTCTTGCTCAAAGATAGCTTGTACATTGACCTAGTGGTGGGCCTACCCATAGATGCTAAAAGAGACTTGGCTTTGGTTTTAGAAGAAGTGACCTCCTTAATCTCTCCCTCAATGAGTTCTACTTCTTCCTTTTTACTTGGTGATTCATTAATAATGATAGGGACCCTTGTGGGAGTTTGTGATTTCCCTTGTCTAATTCTAGTTCTTTTCCTGGTTCTAAAATATAGGGGACCTTTTGTTGGTTGCCTCCTCTTGGGCTTAATAGGTGTGACCAATGTAGCCAATGTTGCAACTACTTCTTGTTCAGTATCCCCTGGAGATAGACTTGTTTTTTGTGGTTTTTTCTTCCTTCTTGAGTCTTAGAAGTCTCCTTAGGGCTTATTGTTCTTTCTATTGATTTATTATCCTCTTCTCATTTAATTTCATCTTCTCCTTACTATTTCTATGTTGTCTCCTCTTCCTCTTTTTTTGTTTCCTCTTCTTCTATTTTTTTGCGCCTTCTTTCTCTATTTTTTCTTATTTACCTCTAGTATTAGAGGTTGGTGTTTCTCCAAGTGTGATGGCTTGGGTTTCTATGAAATATTCCCTATCCATGTATACAAATTTAGTCCATAGGATAGGGATCCTTAAGTGGCTCAAAGAATCCATCACAATTAACTTGATGAGGCCATGGTGAGTTAAGTGTTGGTGCTTTCCTTCCCTCACCTTCTGATTCATCTCAATGATTGATTGTAGGAGGAAATGGGGGAACACTAAGTCTTTGAGGGAGAGGAAATTCTACCTTGAATCTCATCTCCTGAAAAAACCTGAAGTGGTAGGCATATACCACACTCAATATCCCTTCAAAAGATATATACTTGAGGATATGGTAAGCTACCTCATCCCAAGAGTAAGGTAGGATTTTTCTTCTTACTCCATTATTATCTTCTATAGGTTTCTCTTTCAAAATGAAGAAGTTTTTCCTAGTTGTGACACTCACTGTCTTGTCTTTTCTCCGCCAAATTACTAGGGGTAAGGTAGTCACTATGCTTATGGTTTCAGGACTTAGAGAGATGGCCAACCCTCTGACAATAGTAGTGGCACTGTCTTCTCCTTGATAATTTAATGCCATTGAAAATTCATGAGGGGGATCATCATCATACCCATTTAACAAATTAAAGAAACCCAACCATTGGTGTTTTCTGAAGATGTTCACTAAAGGAGGGTGTTTGTGAATCCTCTTGGTGTCTGAGGGTTCTCTTCTGTTAAATCCTCCCCCAATTTCTTTTACTATCCCTCCATCATGCTACTTATGTGCAAAATTCAATTTTTTTAAACAATCTCAGTGGTTAAACACTGTTAAACTCTTTGGTAGCAATGAGGGAGAAGGATGCTAGAATTGATGTAAACAAAACTCTTTTTCTCTACTTCTAACCATAGAAATTTCCAAAAATACCTCCTACTACTTAATTAACTATCACATGCTACAATTTCAGGCAAAATTCTCATATAAATGTATGTAAGAACATGGAAGGAGGGTGTCACTTACATTTTGTAAAAAAACTTAGTGTGTGCATGATGGTGTTGAGGTAATTTTGAGGCAATGTGGCTCCTTTTTCACATTCCAATTTCTCCTGTAAATCATTCTCAGCCTTCCTGTATCATCTCAAACCTTCCTGTAGCTTCCTCCTATAGCACCTATAGATAGGGTTTGAAACTTCTCGATGGTACTGTAGGTGGTCTGATACAATAGCTCATCCTTCCTTTACATGTTTTTGGAATGACCAATGGTGCAAATGAAAAGGAGCCCAGTACATAATATTCTCTTTGGGTAAAAGCTCAGAGTGCATTGGTGACATGGCATATACACAAGTTTCCTTTTTTGGACCATTGTCCCCACTCCTTGTAATCATATCCTCTCTCCTCATGATTATCACCCCACTCCTCATGAACACCACCTCACTTTGAGTTGACATCTCCATGTTACATGGATGACTAATACAAACTTAATTTCACTAGCTGAGTGTGGCCAAGTTCTCTAGCCACCTCTAGCCTATTAAAACTCTTTTCTCAACCATTACACATTTTAGTCATTTTATGCATAAGGATGAGGTGAGGGTTGCCATACCTGAACCTACCTGTGGATCAATTTGTTGGATATGGTTGCATGCTATAGTTGAGCCATATAACATCATGACATCAAAGGGAGTTGACTCTTTTTCTTGTTTCTTGTGGATATCTTCATAACTTGATGATACCATGACTGATAACTTTGTTGTGTATGTGTGCAGGTGCCTCCCTAATGTCCAAGTTGTTGCTGGTGGTGAAATTCCTTTCTGAGGATGATGTGTCCCTTCCTAGTTGCATACATGGCTCCATCATGCTTTCTATGGGTGGAAAAAAAATATCTCAGGGATTTCTGTTGTGACTACACAGGCTACTACAAGAGGAGTTTTCTCCCTGTAGCAGTCATTTAATCCTCCCTTGAAGTCCTCATTTTGCATGTTGGTGTTGAGGGGAAGTGATGACAGGTCATGAGGACAAGGTTAGAGTCATGAGGAAGTGGTTTATATGTTGGAGGAATAGAAAATATGTGTTTTTAATTTATTTTTTAGAGGTAGGACAAAGTGGAAATTTTGAGCAAATTTTGGCTAAATGGAATGGATGGGTGATGAAAGAATCATTGGAGGAACCCCCTTTATCATTTCCTAGAGTCAACATGGCCTTTTGGTCTATTCATCTCATTGGATGCCCCTCCTATAGCATCATAATCTCCTCCTATAGCATTATAAGACGTCCTATAGCAATACAGGTCCCTCCTATAGAATCACATTGAGGATGTGAAATTCTAATTTCTTGTTGATTGGAGGCTAAAAAGAGATGGTTATATGAGTGGAGAGTATGGATATGATGTGTGTGGATGGGAGGATGGATTGAAACTTTTAGGTTGAGTCCTATAACCATAAAATCCACCAACTGTGTGTAGTCCTACAAAAGAAAAAGAACGTTAGAAAAATAGTGTAGGTGCTCCTTCCATTTGTTTCTCTTTTCTCTTTTGCTTTTTTTTTTTTTGAGAAAAGCAAGTTGCTTTTGTAGAGGTTTTCAGACTGTATGCCTGCGCTAGGTTCCTTAGAGGAGGTTTTCACCTAAGGATTTTTTATTTTTCTAAGGGTGACAGTTCCTTAGCAACAACTGTAAAACAAACTACTGAAAGTTTACTTCTTTATGAAAGCAAAAGAGAATGGAGGAAGCACTAACCGTTGCCTTGCGCTTAATGTCGAATCCAAACTCTCCTCTTTGGCCGCTTGCTCCTAGCTCTTTGTCCTTCTGCTCGCCCAGCTACAATGAGATCCTGCACAATGACAAAGAAGGAAACTACAAGAGGCATGCAATCATAACTGGTTCATGGATTAGTGTAAACCAAACATGCAATCATCACAATATATAATTGAAACAAGAGCACATAGAAGAACCTCAATATCTTTTATTAATGAAGAAATAAAGGTTCTGAGAGTATTACAACCATTGCAGGCTCCAACCCAGCAACACCTCCCAGCAGAAAGAATTGCTCTTCTTCACCTCTCTCAAACAATCACCCAATAACTCAAGAATGAAACCAACAGCATATCATTACTTTGCACAAAATTCCAGCCTCCTGAGCTCATAGGAGAGAGCTCAATATATAGATGAATTGAGAAAGGATGAGTCAGCATGCAACTGATGTGTAGCTGCCTTGTGTCCTCTCTCTCTTCAGTTAAGCTTTAGTTGATCTTCAGTTCTTGAGTCCACTTGGTGAACCTTGCTTCCA
The DNA here is from genome assembly GCA_031772625.1 of Pinus tabuliformis. Taxonomy (NCBI): domain Eukaryota; kingdom Viridiplantae; phylum Streptophyta; class Pinopsida; order Pinales; family Pinaceae; genus Pinus; species Pinus tabuliformis. Next base: position 543,994,821 of record CM062815.1, on the reverse strand, counting down.
CTTGGAGAAACAAAGCCTCTGACTCATCACAAGGCGAAATACCTGATCCAAGTGTCATTTTTGGAAGATTCCAAAGCAATGACTCACTGTGCCACATGTCCAAACTCGCCCAACGCAGGTGGGCTTTGTTCTACCTGCTTTGCAACGCAGGTACACCATGGAGCAGTTGTGTTTCAGCGCAGAAACCCAGTGGAGCACCTGCTTTGATTTCAGGATTGCTTGTTTTTGAGTGTTTTCAGGTGGAGAACTGATCTGAGAACTGTTGGTTTGCTGACCTTGTTCCTCTAGGGGTAGGAACATCATGTTTAGGGAACTTTGGATCCCTTGTATTATTGACAATTCATGCTTATTGCTGTAAGGCACAAAATTGTCTATAACAGATGCCCCCTAAAGTATGAGGTTGTTTATCGGGTGAAATGCTTTATTGAGAGGATCCGAAGTTCATTCAATCTGCTGAGAAGTGTCCTGTCATAAGATACAATACAATACATTATTTTTCATACATTTTTCATGATCTAGCTGAGGCGGGCATTCCCATGCTCAACTTTATAAATACATTTTGGTACATAGAATAGATGATCGTCTGATGTAGACTGATATTTCTCTGCCGAAATTATCATCCTTTGAGAAGGATGAGCATCTGCTGTAATGATGTACATATCAAATGTCTTTATGTCCTGAATATATATCGCAGCCCGGATGGATGAAACTAGATCCGGGGTCTTCAAACTCTTCCGATCTTCACTCGATGTACAAGTCGATCCATGTGAGAATTTCTTGAAGTCGAACATGGAAACACATCGCTTGATTACCGGTCAATGATGTAAACCGTTAACAAGCGCGAGAGGAATCACCGATAAGGATGATGACCCTCAAGGTACGGCAGTACAATCTACATGGTGGGAATAAAGGACTTGGTGTCGACCACCATGCAAAATCTTCTGGTCGAAGGTCATTGATGTATACCTGTCACCGGAAGTGAGAAAATTGCCATTGAGGCATGCAAGCTTCAAAGTACTGAGGGGGGTGTTCCTAGATCAACTCCTTGGATAATGAGCTGATGTCGACAAGGAGCGATCCGTCAAAGGAGGGCCTTAATGAATCCCACATCAGTGACACGGAATGGAGCTAATGATTATGATGAGGTGAAAACAAACTGTGATGTATGATTCAGGGTGGCGGTCATGAAGTGGATGAAGGATAATGTATGGCAGTGGGTGGAACAGGGTTGACTCTTTACAGAACCACATCTCTTGAACATATAACGACACTGATGTGATGGATTGGTAGCATTACCCCAATTGTGGATGGTGTGGTGAGGACCATGATTCTGCGACCGGTGAATGAAACAACCCAACCCGATGCGGACGGAGGACAAAGTGTCATGTTCAAGAGCGACTTGCTACCATTAATACTGTGAGGTTCTCCCAATTTTTCCCCAGTCATTGCTGACCAGTACCTCTTTATTTTTGTCAAGCTTGAGAAGGATAACATATGCTTGTTCTATAACCTGCCCTTCGGGCAAGCCCATCGCTATGTTTTAACGAGCCTAGCGATAGGGAAACTCGTTCTCGTCTAAAGACAAGTTTGTCGCTATTTAATCATTTTAACGAGTCTAACGACAAGGAAAACTCGGTCCTTTTCATTTTTAGAGAGTCTGAAAAGGTACGAAAAGTTAACTCCAAAATTCCTTTTTCGTCATCTAATCCCTTAAGTCCAAAAAAGTTTAAAACAATACAGAAGGGATGAATTTTCGGTTGCTTTAACGAGCCGAACAAAACAAGCGCTCGATCTTTTTGTGCAATAATCCCTCACGTCCAAAAAGATTAAAATCTAGAGGAGGGACAGCTTTCCGGTCGCTTTAACGAGCTGGAAGGCCAAAACTCGGCAAACTTTTCATATTTTACGAGTCAGTGAAAAGAGCTCAAAGAAGAATCGTCTTTTGAGGAACGAGTGATGAACAGGGATAGCAGCAGATTCCAGGTACAGGTTGGAATTCTCCAATCACGGCAGTGTCACAAGGATGGCTAAGTGAAATCACTCTTCGCAGCTGTTCCTCAAAATGGGTAAACAAACATATGGAGGTGAACGATTGGCCAAATGAACAGATGGAGGTGATGGCATATAAAACACGACCAAGGGCTTTTAATATGGCTTTCAAAGGTTACATTTCTCGAGGTTGTTTACCGGTTCATTTTTTCTGGATGAGCTTGAACTGCTAGGGAAAGATTGCTCACAATTTACGTTTATTTTTTAACGAGCATGAACTTCTACACAAAAACTGCTCGATATATGGTTTACTTTTGATTTTTACCATAATTAGCTTCTCTTTTTCATTGATAGCACTGCATTTTCCATTTGCTGCAACAAACTAGTTAGAAATGGGTAATATTTACTTGAAAATGAGATTAACTTACAATATCTACCTTGAATTACGTAAGAAAGCAAATAAAAAGGGCTTTACCTCTCATTTTACCATTTCATTTGCATTTTTCTTGTTGGAGCTTTGGAGGAGCCTCTTTCCCCTCGATTTTCACCAGCTAATTCCGGAGGATTCTGCGGACGATTTTCGGCGCCGTTCGGACCAGGTAGGAGCTAAACCTTAGCTCTTCATTTTCATGGTTTCATTTTCCTGTTTTATGCCTGTTTTTCTGCTTTGTTGAGCCTCTGGGGTTTTGCCAGGGCACCCCCTGATCAACGCAGGTACCCCATTTGAAACCTACGTTGGGATTCAAGCTGCTTGAAGGCAGCTTGTCCCCCAACGCAGGTAGTACACTGGGCACCTACTTTGGGGCATAAAAGCAACAATTTTTCACAGTTTTTGATGAAATTTTCGCCAGTTTTTCATCAATTTCAGGAACTGACTCATCCTCTTGTTTGTTTTGCAGGTATTCTTGAGCAAGATGGCCCTAACATGGCGAGAACGAGAACACGAAGAAGAATATATGATTTCCCTTCATGATCCTGTTACGGTGGGCGCATTGTGAGACTGTGGTTTACTGAAGTTTTTCCGTATCTCTAGCATGAGAGCACAGATTTCACTACTGCAGTATTTACTTGATGCTTGGGATCCTGTTAACCAAGTATTCCAGATCAGGAACAAACCCATTCCATTGACTATGACAGATATTTACTTCTTGACTGGCCTGTCAAGGCGGGGTGCTCCCATTTCTTTATCAGGTACAGTTTGGGGGAATGATTCCATGAGAGATTATGTTCGCCAGTATTGCAGGGAGGGGTCCCAGCCAAGCAGAGACGGCAAGGTGGTTATCCGTGATGTTACTAGCAGGCCTCTCAGGTCCATTCTGTATACTCTTGGTAGGATGGCCGGTAGCGCATCTTTACATGTTGCCAACAGGTCTCACATGCAGCACGCCTTGGAATGCCTCCAACCAAAAATCTTCAACTGGAGTGATGCAGTGCTTAGTCAGATGAAAAATCAATTGAACAAGGTGAAGGACGAGAAGCTGAAGAACTTTGGTTTTGGTTCAATTCTGACTGCCTTTGCCTTGGAGAAGATCCCTCTGATGCAGCCTCAGTACATTGATCTCGGAGTGCCTTCTCCTACCGAGCCACGTATGCAGCGATGGGTTGATCACATGTCCAGGCATGCCGGTCAATCCTAGATTTCTTTCAATGCTGCTTTCTTTAGGTGGTTCGATCGCCAGGAGATGGCTTTTTCCGAGTTCCCATATGTTGGTATGGATTTTTGGGGCGATCCGGATATGGTACTGGCAGACGGTGCTCAGTGGGATGCTACTGGTAAGAACTTCAACCATATTACCGTTCATTGTTTTCATTCATAATGTTCTTGTGCTTTATTCTTTCAAGACTTTAATTAAACTCATGTGCGCTTGCAGATGTCGGTCCTGTTCATCCGGCATTTCGTCCGAGGCCACCTGTTACTGTTCCGGCAGAGGAACCTGCTCGGAGAGTTATTATCCGTGATCTTAGCGACACAGAGACCCTTACAGCTGTGCAGGGGCAGGTTGAGAACCTTACCCGTGGTCTTCCGGATGTACAGGTTGACGAGTTACCTTTACCGATGCAGCAGCATACTATCGGCGTACCTAGACGATGGACCCATCTTCTGCGCATGATCGCACATACTGTGGCTTACTATCAGGAGCATCACTAGGCTAGGGTGCCCCCTAGCATTTTGAGTTTTTAGGTCATATGACCAATTTTGTCTTGGTTGCAGAACATCATGTATAAACTTTATGAACAGCTTATATATATATTTTGATTTTCGAGTCTTATTCTGGTTGCTTTGGATGATTCATATGTACACTTTTTATGATGTGTCCTTTATAAATGTTGCAAATGTCTGTCTAACACATAGTTTGCTAATGAGTCTGTTAATGTGTTTAGATTTCTTGAAATATGTTGATATTGAATTGAATCAAATCGTCTTTCCAAGAGCTTTACTCTTAGGAACATGCGATAAATAGCTGGATTACGAACAGAATATATACCATTGAGTTGTAGTACTACGAGCTGTGAGTCTAGCCTGACACTTAGTTGGCGTATGCCTCGTGCGATGGCATCAGAGAGTAGTTCTATCAACGCGCTATATTCAGCGATGTTATTCGTTGATTGCCCAATACATACACCTCTTAAACTTACTAACTTGCCATTTGGATTAAAAATGGCCCACGCTGCGGAGGATAGGTTCTGCGAACTACGACTTGCTCCGTCGGCATATCCAACACATGTCTCCATGAGGTTTGACATCTGCAACGAATGCAAAAAGGGAATCACTCAACCAGAGTAAGAACTTTGGTGAAAACAAAATATAACAAAAGCACGCAGGTTACTATTTAAGCATAGTAACGCTTGAGGTACAGCCCGTTCCGGGGCTGTGCCAGTGGAATTCCGTCGTAATCTATTAACTCATAGGCTCCTTTTGCTAATACTCTTTTAACAATATAGGGGCCCATCCATAAGGAATTGAATTTACCTGCTCCTAATTTATCGGATTCTTGGTCATAAAGCAAGACCAAATCACCTTCTGAGAAGACACGGGGTTTGACATTTTTGTCAAACTGAGCCTTGACTTGTTTCTTATGGGCTTCGTTAGCCAAAGCGGCATCACGACGGGTTTCATCCAATTGGATTAATTCCATGAAACGAGCCTCTTCTTCCCAAGTTTCGGGGAGGAGATCAATTGCGAGTTTAAGCGACGAAATTTCACACTGGATCGGTAAGACTGCTTCTAGACCGTACACCAATTGAAAAGGTGTGAAACCGGTCGCGTTTCTTACCGAGGTTCGGTAGGCCCACAAGGCTGCATACAGGATTAGGTGCCATCTTCTTTTATGAACTCCGATCATCCTCTGCAACATACGCTTCAGGACCTTGTTGATTGCTTCAACTTGTCCGTTGGCTTGTGGATAATACGGAGTAGAGCTGTCGTGCGATAGCCCTAGTTTGGCAGCTAATTCGAGCATCATGTGATTGCGGAAGTGCGATCCATGATCTGTAACTATAGCCTGGGGTACACCGAACCTGGCGACTACATGATTGAAAAAGAAAAGGGCAGCTGTTTCACCAGTATTGTCCAATGTAGGCATCGCCTCGGCCCATTTGGTAAAATAGTCAACTGCGACTATAATATACCCATGCCCCCCGGTCGAGGTGGGGTTACATTGCATGAAATCGATGCCCCATTTGGCGAAAGGCCCAACCGCAACTATTGGTTGCAGTGGTGTGGGTGGTCTTCTAGTTTTGCTATCAAAGATTTGGCAGGAATGACAACTTCGGACTGCGATTATGCAATCTTTGAACATTGTTGGCCAAAAATATCCTGCTCTTAATATCTTTTGGGCTGTAGCGAAACCTGATTGATGCCCCCCACACGCGCCTGAATGACACTCATTCAGGGCTTTTTCGGCTTCTTCATGGGTGAGACACCTCCTCAGAACGGTATCGATACCCCGACGGTAAAGAGTATCACCGACGATCATGTAGTCTTTTGCTTGGTATTGTATACGTTTCTGTTCGGAGTGAGAGATGTCAGGCCGAAACTTTTGGGTTTGGAGATAAATAATTATATCTCCATACCATTCATCGCTTGCAGATATCAGAAATAAAGTCTCGTCCACTATTGACTCTTTGGAAGTTTCATTGTTGGACGATGATGGGAGATCGCATAATAACTCTGTGAATACTAGAGCTTTCTTTGATTTGGATTTCACAAATTCCAGATCAAACTCTTGAAGGATCGCTATCCATTTGGAATATTTGCCCCCAAGCAATTGTCGCGACAGTATATAAGTCATGGGGTTGCAATCTGACAGAATGGTAGTTTTCCTAAAGAGGATATAATGCCGAAATCTCTGTATCGCTTGAACAGCAGCGAGCGCTAGCTTTTCAACGTAAGAATATTTACTTTCTGTATCATTTAAGTTTTTACTTAAATAATATACAGGATGTTCAACTCCATCGACTTCTTGTACTAAAACCATCGCAATGGTTGTATCTGCTGCAGCTAGATACAGGTTAAAATCCCTAAGATAATCTGGGGCGTACATTAATGATGCTTTTACTAGGGACTCTTTCAAAGCGTCAAAGGAAGCTTGCGCAACCTGGTCCCAATCGAAGGGTACATCCTTTTTCAAAAGATGCGTATAACCTTTAGCAAGTTCTGCGTAATTTGGAATGAACCTCCTCAGAAAGTTTGCTTTCCCTTGGAGTTTCTGAATCTGAAGCAAATTCGAAGGTGGAGGCAAATTAATGATTGCCTGAACCTTACAGGGGTCGAGACGAATCCCATCTTTAGAGACTACAAAGCCAAGTAAACGACCAGAACCGACGCAAAACACACATTTGTGAGGATTGAGTCTTATCTTGTAGTGTCGGCAACGTAAAAATATCGCTCTTAAATGCTGCGGATGATCAGTCCGCTTTCGCGAATGAGCTGGAAGATCGTTGAGATATGGTTGAACAATGCTCTTGATGTCATGGAAGGTGTAATTCATAGCCCTCTGAAAAGTTGCCCCTGCGTTCTTTAAGCCAAAGGGTAATTTTCGATAAGCGAACGTGCCCCACGGACATATAAATGCAGTCTTCGACTGGTCCTGTGGGCGGATATTTATTTGATTATACCCCGAAAATCCGTCCATAAAGGAAAAGATTTCACATCCGGCGCATTCATCAATTATCTGGTCGATGAAGGGTGTGGGGTAGTTGTCCTTCGGACAAGCTTGGTTTACATCCCTATAATCGACGCACACTCTTATCGTCCCTTGTTTTTTCATAACAGGGACAATATTCGATACCCAATCGGTTAGAGGAACCGGGTAGATGAATCCAGCATGGAGAAGTTTCTCAACTTCTGCTTTAATGGCAGCGGCTTTCTTAGGGTGCACCTGTCGAAGCCGTTGTCTTACTGGTTTGACATCAGGATACATTTTAATTTCATGTTCAACGATACTCGAGTCGATGCCTGGCATTTCATCGTATGACCAAGCAAAGACATCTCTAAATTCACGAAAAAGAGCGTTATATATTTTCAGTTCTGAAGGGGAACAACCTTTGCCAACATGAATATTCTCTACAACATCAGGTTTTGTCGAGATATTTATGGCTATAGTCTCTTCGATATTTGATAAGTTTTGCTCGGAATCCACCGTGTTTATAGTATTTGTTAGGAATTCAAAGACTGAAGGGTGGTAAAGATCCTTCTGAGTATCTTCTTCGTATTCTGGAAGAAGGGAACGATGGTGGTGATCATTCCATGGTGCCTCCTCAATCATCATTGATTGTAAGATTCCTTCGTCAGTCCCATGTACTTTCGACCAAGGATCTAATGGGTTACCATATTCCCTAGATCTATCTACCCAAATGCTTGACGAGCGTTGATTTGGGTTTGCCTCCCATGCATGAAACCTTGATTGCTACAATATTTCAATGGGACTTGGCGGCAAAACCATTGCATGATCCATAGCGACTCTGCCTTCTGTGACTTTCAAGGTGGATACCATATTGCATGTTGCTACAAATGGTACATTTCCTATATAAATAGGAGGTGGTAGCGCGAAAGTTCCCATCATAGTGGGGTCTTTCAACAGACCTACTCCAATGTCTTGAATCGACCGGTCGCTGCCATGGATCATGGGAACGCTTCCTGTAACTTGTGAACCATTAGGGAGGAAGTTTTGTTGATCGACGACCGTAATCCCTCCTTCAAAGGGGAACGCGATCTTCCTAAAATAAGTCGACACAACAGCTTGCATGGCATAAATCCATGGCCTTCCTAGTAGGATGTTATAGTCAAGATTTCCATCGATGACTTCAACATCTATTTCTACTGTTTTTCCCCCTAGTTCAACCTTCAGGTTACTAAGGATACCGTAAGGGGTATATATCCTCCCGTCGAATGCTTTTAATGTCGTCGATGATCGCGACAAGGTTGGAGATCCTAAAGTTTTCCAGCAACTCATCGACATAATACACGTCGATGCTCCCTCATCAATAATCGTTCTATGAACTGTTTTGTTGAGGGCTTTCACTTGGACGAGGAAAGCTAATTAAGCCGGCAACTGAGGATCATACCCTTTGTGATCAAAGGATACCAGATTGGAATATTTAGGATCCACCCCACCAATTGTTGATAACAATGCCTGCCTTTGGGATAGGCAATGCTGTAATACCTCAAGAGTCGACATAGCAGATGGCGATTGCGCCAAATCTTCTACTATGTTGTAATGCTGTGCTGCTCTGGCATGAGGATTAAATGTCGACTTGTGTATTACTCCCTTTGGCGGTTTTATTGTTAATTCATGTGTGATGGGGGGTACAACTTTTGCCGAAGTTGTCGTCGAACTGCTAGGTTGATCTGTCCCTTTATCGCTCGACACCTGTGGATTCCCATAATCTTTGCTCCTTGTCGAAATTAAAGCATCATTTTGTTGTTTCGAAATCGACAACATAAGTACTTGGGATGGGGAAGCGTTTCCACTATCAACCAGATTTTGACCTGGGTTAGGAAATTGATCACTTGACACAGTTGAGGTATGAGGACTTTTAAAGAACCTCTTTAGCTCAGCTTTGAATGGGCAATCCTTAGTGTTGTGATCTTTGTCATCGCATATTTGACACGGAAACCGTTTCCTATTCCCAGGAGGGTTTGAAGAATTTTTCTTAGGGGATGACCCACCTTGTTTATTCTTCCTCCCTTTGTTTTGATTCTTCTTGCTTCCTAGTTGATTGGTTTCTTTGCCCCTATCTGTCGATACGGCATTTACTTCTGAAGCAAGAACTTCTTCATGCGCATTTTGATTCGAATCCTTACGGGCCTTCTTTTGATTGGTCCTTTTCGGATTCGTGTTTGCCGTGCCAATCACGCCACCGCCGGCATGAGAGTCACTATTTGATTTAGGAGGAGGAGGGATTGAAAACTCTGGTCTAGGGGCGTCTGGTATTTTGTCATAGAGCGTGCCGGACTGAGTATATACTAAATCCAAGTATTGTGCACGAGCGATAACTTGCTCTTCTGTTACGACTCCTCCCTTTGCTACATCTTTCGTTATAGCCGGAAGTAATGACTTTATAAACCACTCAGCTAAAAGCTGATCAGGAACGTATGTTTTAACCATTCTTCGTCGACGTCGCCACTCATGTATATGATCTGATATATGAGTCGCGGTTGTCTGTTTGAAGTTAGTCAATATCTCTGTTCCCGTTTCGTACCTTATTGGTAATTGAAAGTGGGTCAAGAATGTCGTGGCAAGGGAGCCAAAATTGTCGAACGAAGATCTAGGCAATTCTATATACCATTTCGCCGCTGGACCTGTCAATGTCCTCTGAAAGAGGCGAAGCCTTATCGAATCATCATTCAAAGTGTTCGACGAACACCATAGATGAAATGTCATCACATGATTCGACGGGTCTTCACCTGGATTTCCATTGAATTTAGGAATGTCGGATGGAAGTTTGTGTGGAATCACTGGCCACCAAGGGGCGTAAGCAATTGGATCGTTTGTTAACCGATGTAAATCAGGCAACTCTAAAGTCGCCACGAATGGTAACTGCTGGTTCAAGTTAGGTGAAGCGTAACCAGGATACGATGGAATTGCCTGAACAGTCGGTCTTTGCATACCAGCATAATGGAGTTGATGTTGGTATGATGAATACGGTTGATGTAATTGACCACTATAAAGTGGTTGATTTTGACCATTTTGAATATACGGTTGTCCAGTATTCGCAAATATTTGCTGTTCAGAACCTTGGTACACTTGTTGGAATTGCGGCTGTTGGTATTGCATTATCCACGGTTGCGACACCATGGGTTGTTGCGCTACACTAACCATTGGACCAAGATGTGGGGTAGTCGTACCCAACTGTACTTGTGTTGTCCCACCAGTAGGTGATTGTGGTTGGGTCGCAGGGTCAAGTGGCTGTTACATGAGAACCTGAGCAATCTGAGGTTGACACACAACAGGCATTGTTTGAACTTGCGACACGGTCACAATAGCCGGTGTAGTTGGGATGTTTGTCACAGGTACACACTGTTGCATAGAATATACAACTCTCGGTGGCTGGGATAGCATAGGTACCCAACTACTCGTTGCAATTCCGCCATAACTTGAATAAGGTTGAGAGCTCCCGTATGGGTACTGCCCCCCATACGGTAGCAACCCAGAACTCAAGGCAACTGCCTGTCTTGGACGACTGGATGGCCTAATTAGATTCCCAAAAGGGTCAATTTGATGAGCCTCACCATGAGAGTTACCAGACATTACTCCGGAACAAACAGGAACAGACCATACTGTCGAGATAGTCTCTTGATGGACTCCTTCTAGCGACTGCGAGCTAGTTGGGACAGATGGTATGCCGGCGAACATTGTTGGATTTGCAGCAGGTAATTCTGCCGTCGCCGTGTCATTCGACATAGTCCTAGATGTCGACGGTTGTTCAGTCATTTTTAGTCTATCCAATTGATCACCTAGTGATTCTACAGGAACTTCCACTGGTGATGGACAAACTTCTGTTGTAGCAGGAAATAGAGCGACCCCTACTCCAAACTGACTTGGAGTGGATACTTGCGGTTCTTCTATAATTTCCTCTATCGCAATCAGACCAGGTGGAAGAGGAAGACCGTCAGGTCCGTAAAAGATTTCCGGTGCCGAAGAAGGGGTTGTATCGACCGCGACGGATGTTTGAGGAACAAAACTCTCTGGACCGGTTACAGATGGAACTGGTTCAGTCATACAAGTATTTTCCCCCAGACTAGGATCAGTATTACTGTCCCTCTGTGGCGATTGAACTTCTTCTATAGAGGCAGGGTTTCCGGAAATGTTTGGAGTGACCAGAATCTCAGATGTTGTTGGAACGCTTGTTCTAACTTTTAAAGGAGATTTTGAACTGGTTCGACGAGCTCGCTTTGTCCGGATTGTTTTCGATTCCGGAGACAAAGATGGTTGACTCGCAAGCCTCCGAGAACGACGGATATTCAATTGACTTTCTTCCATGATTGCGGATTACTCGATGAACTAAAATATGAAGGGGAAAATTTGTGTTTCCGATTTGAATGAATTTTATTAGACGCTTTTAAACATAACTTTGCTTTTTCATGCTTTAAGAGTCGAGAAAAAGCTAAAGATGACTCTAGTCGCCTTCGATGTATTAACGAGCCCGAAGTGACAAATGCTCAGTTGGACCTTTTCAGTTATAGAGTTTGAAAAGGGCCAAAAGAAACTGCTCTGGAGATCTAGGCAGAGGGTGTGCCAAACCTTTCGCGAAACCACAGAATACGTTTTACGGTACGGGTGGTCGATCTTCGTGAATGCTGTGTTCACTGCATCGCGATCAGTAGGGCGGCCGACACGGCTTCCTATGGATAAAAGATAATTACCTATAGGGGTCTCCCAATATATACTCGACGGTACGTGGGAGCACAAGTCCGTATTAGTGCCACCGACTCTCAGGAGGAATCACCCACCTTCGTAGAGATCGACAGTCACTATGTTTAACGACGCCGGAACACGTCTCTACCTAGACCTCTAGATGTTTGCGTTATGTTTCAAATGCGTTGTTAGGTTCATTCAGTATATTTTAAGTTGATCTTTTTAAAGTTTGCCTTTCAAGGTTCACCACGAGATGTATATGACAAATTCCTAAATGCAGTCTAAGATGAGAAGCAAGCTTTTTCAAATCTTTTTGACTGATGAAAATCTTAACTACCGAGGGAGAAGAAAAGAAAATTATTTTCACACAGTTCATACAGCACAAACTAATGCACTTTCTCCTAAATCATCATGCAAACTTTTTCAAATGCAAAATGCACAATGCATGTATTTTCTTTTCCCTTTCTTAATGTGGATGGATTACAAAAAGAAAGTGGTTATATAACTTTGATTTCGATTTAAAGCGAAAACAAACAAGTTTGTCCAAAATCAAAAGACGCCTTAAGATTCACTTGCTTAATCACTGGAAATACATGAAATCAAACCATATGAACGAAAGTAAAATGACTAACCAGCTATGGACAGCAAACAAGCTAACTCTTTAGACCAGCAAAATGCCTAACACAGGTTCAGATCTAAGAGGCCAAAATCATGACTAGTTTACTTTTCGTTATGGTAAATTGTAAATGAGTAAGAAATACAAAGAACAAGTACAATTTCGTTGTATAACAGGGGCGGAATGATGGCAAGTAATATTGGTTTCAAAACAGGCACAAGACTGACACCTAGCAGCAAAACTAAGTGAAAATAGGCAAGAGAAAGGAGGAAACCCCAAATGCACTAAGCAAATTTGGGTCAACGCAGGCTCTGCACAGTCAAACTGGCTCTCAACGCAGGTAGCTAGTTCGGGACCTGCGTTGCAAAGCAGGTAGCCTGTGTACTACCTACTTTGGAAAACGAGAGTTGCGTTTTCACAATCTCCGGGTCATAATTTTCTCAAAAATGCACGGTTTTTGCTCAAATCAGAAGCATTCAGTCAAGCACACTTAAAGGGATTATTTAGAAGGTGAAAAGCTATCACTAAGAGCTTACAAGGATTGTAGATCAGCTCTTCAAATCATGAATCTGCTCAGACAATGAGCAAGAGTAGCAGCCCCTCTACTTCGCTTTTGATATAGTCAAAAGCTTTTCGATTTGGTACTCTTTTGTTCAGGAAATGAATAGCAAAAATACTACAAACACAATCAAATGGATACGATCCCCAGCGGAGTCGCCAGTTTGTTGTAGGGAAAAGTATCTGACTCGGATGACCCTAACCCACTCTAAGGGTGACAGTTCCTTAGCAACAACTGTAAAACAAACTACTGAAAGTTTACTTCTTTATGAAAGCAAAAGAGAATGGAGGAAGCACTAACCGTTGCCTTGCGCTTAATGTCGAATCCAAACTCTCCTCTTTGGCTGCTTGCTCCTAGCTCTTTGTCCTTCTGCTCGCCCAGCTACAATGAGATCCTGCACAATGACAAAGAAGGAAACTACAAGAGGCATGCAATCATAACTGGTTCATGGATTAGTGTAAACCAAACATGCAATCATCACAATATATAATTGAAACAAGAGCACATAGAAGAACCTCAATATCTTTTATTAATGAAGAAATAAAGGTTCTGAGAGTATTACAACCATTGCAGGCTCCAACCCAGCAACACCTCCCAGCAGAAAGAATTGCTCTTCTTCACCTCTCTCAAACAATCACCCAATAACTCAAGAATGAAACCAACAGCATATCATTACTTTGCACAAAATTCCAGCCTCCTGAGCTCATAGGAGAGAGCTCAATATATAGATGAATTGAGAAAGGATGAGTCAGCTTGCAACTGATGTGTAGCTGCCTTGTGTCCTCCCTCTCTTCAGTTAATCTTTAGTTGATCTTCAGTTCTTGAGTCCACTTGGTGAACCTTGCTTCCACTTGGAGAAACAAATCCTCTGACTCATCACAAGGCGAAATACCTGATCCAAGTGTCATTTTTGGTAGATTCCAAAGCAATGACTCACTGTGCCACATGTCCAAACTCGCCCAACGCAGGTGGGCTTTGTTCTACCTGCTTTGCAACGCAGGTACACCATGGAGCAGTTGTGTTTCAGCGCAGAAACCCAGTGGAGCACCTGCTTTGATTTCAGGATTTCTTGTTTTTGAGTGTTTTCAGGTGGAGAACTGATCTGAGAACTATTGGTTTGCTGACCTTGTTCCTCTAGGGGTAGGAACATCATGTTTAGGGAACTTTGGATCCCTTGGATTATTGACAATTCATGCTTATTGCTGTAAGGCACAAAATTGTCTATAACATAGCTGACTACTCTTCAGAAGGAGTGGTCTTTTTCTTGTTCTTCTTATTCTTACTACCATGTTTTTGTGTAGACTGCACAAAATTTATTGTGGTAGTAGGAAGAGTAGTCGATTGGTTAGTGGGGTCAACTGATAACTGGGCAATTTGACCGCTAATTTTTTTTACAAAATCCTCAAAGATAGTGCTGATAATAACGTCAGCGTGTGCACCAAGTTGCTGAGTAGTGGGAGCATTGGAGTTTCTAGGGGCACTGTGAATGACATCATATAATGTGCCATACTATTAATAAAATAAATCTAAGTGTTGAGCATGACGAATGGATTGGTCCTCTGTGACCGCACCACCTAAGGTGACATCTTTAGCGATTTGAGGGAGAAGAGATTTGTAGAACCAATCCGCTAATAGATAGTCTGGGAGGGGATATTTGACTAGCCTCTTCTTACATCTACATTCATGGATGTGGCTAACGGTGTGCTGACATAAAGAAGTAAGGAGTTCCGTCCCAGTAAGTTTTGATAGATGGGGTAATTGGTGAGTTTGTACAAATAAGGGATGTCAAGCATTTCCAAGAAAGGCAAGGTATTTGATGCCCCTGATTCGAACCAAGGTGATGACAAATGACTTGAGGATATTTGCAGTCCTACCATCGTATTGTTCCCAATATTATACATAGGATGTGTGGAATAATAATTTCCTTGGGGCATAGTCGTAGATTGTCGCTATCCATAGGGGTTTTTAGGTTGGGGGATAAAAGTGCCCCTAGGATAAGGAGTTCCCCCTTGACACATTTGAGAGTGGGGTGCCCATATGGATTGAGTAAGACCTTGTTAAGGGATCCCGCTCACCATGTAATTAGCCATAGGCCCTTGACTGACATAAGGAGGGTTCATGTCAATCAATGATTGTCCCTATTGTCCCATAAATGGACGGGGAACATTAATTTTCCCGTCCTTTATATGCATATTGGGAATGATGCCCCTAGGCATTTGAACCTGGGGGTTGGAACTAACTAATGGATTCCAACCAAAAGGGTTGTTAAAGGGACCTGTGCTAACCAATCTATATGGAGCACTATAAGGAGAACTATATGGAGTGCTTGCCAATGGTATAGGGGCTGAGAAAAGGGGGTGGAAACTGGTATGTATTGGGTTCCACTCATGTTGGGTGTCACTATAGTGCTTGGACTTGGCACAGTTGGGATAACGGAGTTTTCCATCAGAGGTGTGGTATTGACTGTTGACTGGGGAGGTAGAGGAGGACCAAAAGTGTCCACAAAAGCCCATGACCCATTAGTTGTTGATGGCATGGTAGGTATAGGTCTAGCAGAAGACATAGGGGGTACATGTGAAACTACAATTAAAAACAGTCCCAATGGATTCGTGATCAGAGGATTATATGGAGGAATGAAACCTTTAGTAAAGAAATCTTCCAGTAAACTTGAGTTATGGGATGTCCAAACTGATTTAGTGTGAGATCTTGGAGACTGATTGCCTGAAGATGGGTAATCCGGCTCACTAGGGCTTGGTGGATCCTCCACAATTAGTGGGGGAAGACCTAATAGCCGTCTAGATTGATGACAAGGGCTGGATGTAGTCATGATGACCGATCAATTTTATTAGTAGATTTTACAGTGATATTTATTAAAGTCTCGGTGATAACAAACTGGCACCTAAAAAATAAAAATTACCCTAAAGAAATCAATCAACAACATGGGTATGACTCTGTTCAATAACCATTGTTTGCTGGAGATGAAACCCAATATCACAATGGATAAACGAGAGATTTGGCCAAATGTATAGTTACAATTACTCTTGAGCTTCGCTCAAACCTCAAATTAAGGGGCCAAGTACTCTCGTGAAGATGAGCACCCTCCCTAAAAAATGAAGACAAAGAAGGTTCATTTGTGTTAGGTACCAGGGCAGCCCGCCCTAGTCACCTTTTATGAGTCCCTAAAAGTATGGCCACTATGGTTACCTAAAATCACAGACACTACTAGAGAGGACATAGTCACAAATAGTACGTTGTGCGGGCAGGATACCTGAGTCCCCAACCCAGCTCTGATATCCCCAAAGGGATCCCTAATACATATAATACCCAAAGGAGATGTAAGCGAAGGTGGGATACCTTCGTTTACAGTTTGATTTTGTCTCGCTTTTAGCTTTAATTTTACTAGAGTATTCATGGATAGTATGAGTGTATAAGGATTTCCCTTGTTAATGACACTAGTTTCAGTGTATGATCTTGGGCAGTTAACTCACAACTGCCTAACGCAAGATCCTAGCCTAAACTAATATGTGTTTACTGAAAAAAGAGTTGTTGATTGATTTCTTATATAAATTTTAAATGTAATTTGTTAAAGTCTTCGGTGGGGGTGTTGACGTATGAAGGTATGTGGGACTCTGACTCAAATTATGCAAAAATAATGCTTTAAATTTCACTTTCGATGAATAAGTTTCTTCTATAAGGGATGAGTGATTTATATGTTAATATATATACCATGCATCTAGTTCAGTAAAAAAAAAGCACAACCGATAGAACTACAATGATCTCTAACAACTTTTGAAACCAAATAAATGCAGATCTAACCAACTAAGCAAAAAATTGCAAAAAAAAATGTATTTTCATTTTTATGAAAAACTTTAACCAGTAAAGTTATTTCCCTAAAAGAAAAATTTATTCAAGAGATAGATATCAATCAAACATTCACAACTGCAGATCCTTGATCAGTCTAAAAGAAAAATTCCCAACCCATGAGGTCACATAACAATCCTTTATCAAGAAATGGCTACCTAATGCACTATAACAGAGGGTACAGAGAGGCAGTGCCTGCACTAACACTTTATGTGCAAGGCCACAATGCTTTATAAAGCACTATTTACACTGGTAGAGTGTGTTAGTGAGGAATAGGCTTGAAAAAGAAGGCTGTGGGGATCATATCTAAGGCTGAGCACTAAGAGAAGGGTGTTGTATAGTCTCGAGTGGTTAGAAAGGGGATCAATAAGTACAGGAAGGCCTAGAAGAAAGAGGGATCTGGGAACTTTTTGGGAGAAAACCGGGTGTTAGTGTCAATATCTTCACACTACCATCAGTGATCAAAATTTACTCTTTTGCATTTCATACTAGGAGTCCCATTCTGATGAGGTTGCATTCCATTAGGTCATGGATCTACTGATGGTAGGGTTTATTTCAGTTTTTCCCTTATGATATGTACTTT
The DNA here is from genome assembly GCA_031772625.1 of Pinus tabuliformis. NCBI lineage: Eukaryota > Viridiplantae > Streptophyta > Pinopsida > Pinales > Pinaceae > Pinus > Pinus tabuliformis. The sequence goes on along the minus strand of CM062815.1, from coordinate 543,977,353 downwards.
CTGACTTCCATTCATACCTTTCAATCATGATTCATGCTCATTTTCAATTCATTTCATCAATTACATAAGGTTTCAATCTCATTAGGTATTAGGGTTTCAACCATGGTCAAAATTCAGTGATTATTTCTAATAATGGTCAACAAAGTCATGAGGAGGTCAATAATGATCAGAAAGTCATAATTTGTTAATTTGTAAGCTTAATGAAGTTCTTATGTCAAAACTAGTTTTGAGGTGAAAACAGAGCATTTGTATTTTATCTTTAAATTTCATGTAATTTTAATGTTCTCATATGTAATAATGGTTCTATGTTGCTCCTGGAAATCTGGTTATCTTGCCAAAGTACCGCCACTGCAAAAAATCAAATAATTTGAGCATCAGTCCACCTATCAAAGCAAAGAAATCAAGCATCAAAAAACAGAGTATTGGAAAAGCAGATAGACATTACAAAAGTGGGTTTTCACCAATAAAAATCAAAAAGTGAAAGCTATATATAGCCATCCTTCTATTTATCTTTTCATTGTGTTAGATTTGAAGTTCAAAGTGACAAAAGGAGAGTTAAGAGTCGACTTCAAGCATTATTGGTCAAAATACAAGTTAGTTGTTGGGTTTTTGGACAAAATTCACTGGCGTTGCGCTTTTGAGGAGGGCGCTATGTTTTTGAAGTGGCGCTACACACCTGGCAGCATTCCCCTTTGTAAATTTACACAGGCATTGTGCTTTTAGAGTGGCGTTGCACACTTGTGTGAGGCACTGTGCTTCTGCCCAGCCAAGCTCCAAATCACCCAATACGTTCTACACCTGCCAAATTCACCTGAAAGTCATCAATTTCGCTCTCTTGCAAGTAAGTACAATCATCATATCTTATGATCTAGGGTTTGTTTTCCAAGTTTGGTCTTTAGCATTCTTAAAAATAAAACCCTAGTTTTCCTCACTTCTCTATTGTTTCATTTTCCCTATCTACTTTCCATTATTCCCTAAGAACCTATTCCCACATACCATATTTCCTAAATCCCACTCCCCTCATACATTTTCCCTAATTCATACTTACACTCTCCATCAACCCTAAAAACCCTACTCAATCTTCCTAAAACCTGACTCATCCCTAAAAAATTGTTCACTCATCATACTCTCACATATTCCTTCATCTTCACTTTGTTCATTTCATTCATCCACCCTATCCCATTATTGTCCATAAGTGTTCACAGCCACAGAAAAACAATGGAAAGAGACAGTGAATATGACTATGAGGAAGAGACACTCAGTGATAGTTCCATGGAGAGACATAAGCAGCAGAAGAAACCTCATAAAGGAGGAAGAATTATCAAAGAAGAGCCCATTAGTTTGAGGGAGTTACAAGCTTTCCCACTTGCCATCTCTTGCTTTAAACATCAAGCATGATTTGATTTTTGTGAAATGATAGAAAGAGTCAGATTTCATCATGAGTTGGCTAGGCTATTTGTGACTCATTTGCACAGTAATGAAGTAACCCTTGCTGGAATAACCTTTACCATATCACCAACGATCATCTTAGAGGCTATAAGAATTCCAGATATGGGTGAAAATTGGTACAAAGGTTAGGATATTGATGAGAAGTACTATGAGGCTTACATCAAGGCTAGATACAAAGACAAAATGAAGAGAGTATTCCCCTTCAAGTTTTTGGAAGATAGGTATGCCCCATTAATGAAAATCATTATCAAGTACTTCACTTGTGAAGGTAGGTTCTCCCAGTTGTATGCCTACCACATTAGACTTCTCATGAATTTCACTAGAGTAAAGATGATGAATATCCCTTACTTAATTTTTAGAAACATTGAGAAGATGGCACATATTGTCCAAAGGAAGCCATACCCCCAAGCAGTTGAATAGCATTTACCATTACTCTTTGATTAAAATCATTGTTCTACACCAGCTTGGCCTTCTTCACATGCCATGGAAGACTTTTATTTCTCATGAGATGTTCAAAGGCCCACAAATATTTTCATCTGTACATCATGAAGAAGGTGGACCTTCAAGGCATGAAAAATTCAAAGAGACTAAAACTGTTGGAGTGCCAATGTTTGTGACATATAAGAGGGGTGCTAGGAAACTTTTTGTAGCTACTAGGAAGGTATTATCTCCACAAGGTGCTGAAGGGGTCTTGCCTTCATCATCAGGCCATAGGAAAATGCTATCTCCACAAGATATGGAAGGGGTCTTGCCTTTGTCATCAGGCCACAAGAAAATGCTATCTCCACAAAGTGTGTAAGGGGCTTTGCCTTCTCCTTCAACAAAACAGGTACAGGTTGAGAAGCAAAGCAAGGGCAAGGAAAAGGTGCAAGAAAAGGTTCTTGGTGATAAGTAGGAAAAATATTTTGATCTTGTTGAGCATGAGGAGCCACATCAGCACTTCACTCATCATGGAGTTGACATTATTGACTTGGAAGCTCAGGATCCAAAGACTGTCAAAGACATGAACATAAAGGAACAAGAAGCTGAAATACTATCCTTGTCAGATAACTTAGAGAGAGCTAAGTTCATCATCAAATATTTAGAGTAGGAAAAAAAGCAATTGAGCAACAAGCAAATTCTCATGGAGCTGCAAATGATCAAAGAAAACAGGCAAAAGGCCAAGGAGGCTCATGTCAAGTTGACTTCTATTGAGCAAGAGATTGAGAATGATAGGGAAACATGGATTGAGAGGGACAACATACACCTTGAGGGGTTGATTGATAAGGCCAATAGGGACAAGAAGATGCTTCACCACAAGCAAAATCTGTAACATAAGGGTCAAGAAACTTAAAGCTAGGTTGAGGAAGGATTTAAAGAGAAAAAAGGAGCAAGATAAGTCGAAGATAGTAGTTGAAGCCTCACTAGTCCATCAAAGCAGCTAATGGTGGTGTCCCATGGAAAATCTGAGCAAGTTTTGATGATTTTTTGTCTTTTTCAAATTTTGAAATTTTGAAAACAAGAAATTGACCTAGAAGCATAGTGCCACCGGCGCTGCGCTTTTCCCTGCAGAACTTTTTGGAGAAAAAGTTTATATATTTGTATTCAACATGATGATATCATTTATCCTTGAAAATTTCAGAATTTTTGAAGCAAAACTAGGTCACCAGAAGGTCCAAAAACTACCAAAAAATGACCTCTCTGCCTCTTTTTGGACACACAGAAGTAGCCTTGGGAGATTTCCGTTTTGAGGGGGAAAATGACCTCCAAATGCAAAAATTCAAGTTGTTCCAAAAACTAGACTAGAATACCTTTCCAATGAGTGATCCTGGGCTAAATTTAGCTAAGGGGAAGGCCTCCAAAAGTGGGTGGAAAGTGGCACTACGCTTTTGGCTCATGGCACTGCGCTTTTGACCAATTTGCCAGAAAATCAAATTTTTGCCTACTTTCACTGCAATTTGACTTTCTCTCTTTTCATGGATGATTTTATGATTGTAATTAATGAATTTCCATGTAAATGTAGTAGTGAAATGCTTTTAGAGGGTAGATTCATCAATTTGAGGTGGTTTTGGGGTCAATCAATTAGTTTCCATGCTTATAGAGGCAAGTTGTTCCACTGCCTATATTCCTGTTCCCTATTTGGAAATGGTTGTAACAACACTTTTTCTCTTGGTTTCAACCCCTGATTGCTAGCATAGGTGGTTTGATGTCTATATTATGTATTTTTTCTATCATTAGCAGAAGTTAGACTCTCTTGGATGCTCTGAGCTACATTGTACACCTTTATCAGTAGTTTGGCAAGGAAATAAACCAGAAGTTGTAGCTATTTTTATGGGATACTTGTGGTATGGTGCTTTTGCATAGTTTCTTCTTTTTTTATCAGTTTTTTACATGTTTTATGTGTGCCATCATCTATTTCACTGCTTCTAACTGAATGATATCAAGATAGATAGGTAGAATTCATTGTTTACAATGCTCTACCTTGGGAAACCATTCAGTATTCTATGTTTTCTATTGTTTGAGAAGGATACATGATATTTACATGCCCTCATCAGCTCCTCACTAGTCTTAGACACCTCACCTCACTTAATTTCAAGTGCTAAATCCTATACCTACCTTGCCCCATAGAACACCCTGCAGTCAAACCTAATTTCCCGGACCCAAATTGCCTAGCTCCATCTGATCCAGCACAAAACCAACAAATTCAATCAAAACCCTAGAGCTACTATACCTAGCATAAAATATTTTTCCTGATCCAGTCATTTTCACTGAGATCCATAAGGAGAGAGCCCTCTCCTGACCTGGTAGGGCCAGCTACCAGGTTAAGCGTGGTTTGTGGTTACCCTCGAATTGCTTCAATTCAGCCTGAGGGAAATCTAGGCTCTAACATAGTGGAGACCATACTGGGGAACGTAGTTTAATGTTCCTCAACAAAATGTATCAAGTTCAAATCTGATTGCTGATGGTGGACAATGATCAGACACCGGAAAGGCTGAAATCATTCACCTGGCAACTCTAAATCAGTTTCAAGATCAAATCCAAGGACTCCACTAGAGGATAAACCTAACCAGCAGAAACATGAAAGGAAAATATGGAAAGATCAAGTATTCAAGTTCGAATTTCATCCAAGACATTATCTTCTTTGTTGTAAAATAATTTCTTCTCTTTTCTCAAGAATGTCAAGAAGGCTTTACAAATTATATTTTATTTGAGAAAAGATCCTAGACCTATATTTGATTCTTTCCCTTTGACGACTATGAATACAAAATGTTCGCATCCCTTTGATCTTGATCAAGAACCTTCTTCTGAATCTTATGATGACTGTCTTCAAACTGATGAGCCTCAAGAGACCAAGACTGATTCTACAACTTCTGTACATATTCCTATACCTTGTAAAATTCTAGATAGATACAAGCCTTTGATTTTACCTCCTATATCCCATGTTTTCCCTAAAAATAATTACCTATATCTACCAATATTTGAGGTAACTGTGACAAAATCACTGCTGAGAGACATGTATTGAATTTTGAGTCTTTTCTCGACCTTTTTGAAGTTGATGAAGAGGATGTCAGTATTATGCTTTTTGCTCTTTCTTTGCAAGGAAAAGTCAAGAGTTGGTTCAAAACCCTTCCTGATGTGAGCATCTTAGATTTCCAGCAGTTCGTCAAAGTTTTCCTTGATAAGTTGGTGGTCATATAGAACCCTTTCTTGATTCTAGAAGAATATAACTAGCTGAAAAGACAGCCTAGGGAGACAATGCAACCTTTTTCTACCAGGTTTAACCAAATCTATTTTTCGATGCTGGTTAATATAAGACCTCCTCCTATATCTGCTCTCTTACACCACCCAGAAGCCTTTGATCCAAAAATGGAGTTTCAGCTGAGGGAAAGGAACCTTGCAACACATGACGACATGCTAAACAATGCAGTAGATGTAGAGGCTAATTTGCTGATCAGAAGGGCAACGTTGAAGGAAGAAAAGATGAAGAATATAGATCTAGAAGAATTGACATCTTTAGAGGTAAAGATCGAAATTTTGGTAAGTGCAGTGGAAGAGATGATGCAAAAGATCACCACAAAGAATGAGTATGATGTTCAAGACCATGGATTTCTGATTGAAGAAGAACAAGTGGCTGATCCAAAACATTTTCTTTCTTATCCCAGTTGTCATAGATCTAATAATGATTGTTTTATAGATCATCTTGGAGAAGAGAGATCTATTGATATGACATGTATGCTTGATGATGTCTTTTATACTAATGTTTTCCCTAAGTTTGATCAGTACGATGATGAATATGTTCTCCAAACAGAAGCTAATCTTGCAGGAAAATCAGCAACTCGTTTGTGGAAGGAGGAAGTTCACTTTCAGCAGCTCAAATACAGTGATCATCCAATGCATATCAGTTATGGAAGTGAGGAGGAAAGTGCAGAAAATTTTGAAGTGAGGGATATTTACCTTTTTCTTTTACTTCGTTTCAGTTCATCAAAGACAACTTTCATGCAATCAAGAATCAACCGTCGATAAGTTTTGATCTTGACCATCTAGAGGGCAATGGAATCCTTGTTCAATACTTTCCATATCTATATTTGCAGCCACCAAATGTCGTTGAATGTCAGGTTGCAGATGAAGACTTGGAAGTTGGAACATATGATCAAATGATGCAAGATGATTTTGTACCATTTTGTTTTGAATCATTTCAGTTTTTGAAGGGAAATTTGCATAGTACATCTTCAAATGAGTAGCCTGTAGAAAATCATGTAATCTCATTGGAACCAATAGAAAATGGGTTGCAATAGTCTTTTCAAGTTTTTCACAATCCAATAGCTGATGTGTTGGATGATGTCTACAATCAAATTCCTTCTTCATTAGCTAACTGTGAGCTTGAAAAAAGTATTGATACAAACTTGATCCAGCAGCTGGTTTCTTTGTCATTATCAGTAGGAGTCTCATCACAAAGCTCAGATGAAATTTTCCATTCACGGTATGAGGAGAAGAAAAGTAATCCATTAGATGAGCTAAGCCCCAGTGCACATGAATTTCAAGATCCTTATGCAATATTTTTGGAGTCCGATAGAGAATCCATATTATTGAATGGATCTGTTTCAAGTTTTCATGGGAATTGCCTTTCAGTAGTTCTCTCTTGTTGTTCATAAGAAAGCACTTGCAAAGAATTCAAATAGCAGCCAACATGCTTACTTGGTTGCATTGGTTGTTTCATTTCACTTGATCAGGAGATGAATGGAACAATTAGAGTAGGTTTTATTGAATAAGCTCCATTTTGAGTGTCTTTTCTAGTTTGTCAATTGCGTTTTAGTATCGAGTCAATTTTTATTTGAGTAAAAGTCAGTTTGTGTCTTCAAATCATCAGTTTTCAGTCATGCATTTCAGTTTGAGTTTTTAACTCCATGCCCAATGGATGAGGCACTAATCTACATGTTCCCAAATATCTATGGTTCTTGGCACCTCCAAGGAGCTACCATCCCCATTGGATCCAATGTTAGTGTCGGTGTCTTCACACTGCCATCAGTGATCAAAATTTACTCTTTTGCATTTCATACTAGGAGTCCCATTCTGATGAGGTTGCATTCCATTAGGTCATGGATCTACTGATGGTAGGGTTTATTTCAATTTTTCCCTCATGATACGTACTTGCTAACTTTCTTTCATACCTTTCAGTCATGATTCATGCTCATTTTTAGTTCATTTCATTAATTATATAAGGTTTCAGTCTCATTAGGTCTTAGGGTTTCCACCATGGTCAAAATTAAGTGATTATTGCTAATAATGGTCAGCAAAGACATGAGGAGGTCAATAATGATCAAAAAGTCATAATTCGTTAATTTGTAAGCTTAATGAAGTTCTCACCTCAAAACTAGTTTTGAGGTGAAAACATAGCATTTGTATTTTATCTTTAAATTTCATGTAATTTTAATGTTCTCATATGTAATAATGGTTCTATGCTATTCCTAGAAATATGGTGATCTTGCCAAAGTACTGCCACTGCAAAAAATCAAAGAATTTGAGCATCAGTCCACCTATCAAAGCAAAGAAATGAAGTGTAAGAAAACAGAGTATTGGAAAAGCAAATAGACATTACAAAAGTGGGTTCTCACCAACAAAAATAAAAAAGTGAAAGCTATATAAAGCCATCCTTCTATTTATCTTTTCATTATGTTAGATTTGAAGTTCAAAGCGCCAAAAGGAGAGCTAAGAGTCGATTTCAAGCATTATTGGGAAAATTCAAGTTAGTTGCTACGTTTTTGAGGAGGGCGCTGCATTTTTGAAGTGGCGTTGTGCACCTAGCAACGTTCCCCTGTGTAAATTTACACGGGCATTGCACTTTTAGAGTGGTGCTGCGCACTTGTGTGAGGTGCTGCACTTCTGCCCAGCCGAGCTCCAAATCACCCAAAACGTTCTACACCTACCAAATTCACCTGAAAGTCATGAAGTTCGCTCTCTTGCAAGTAAGTACAATCATCATATCTTATGATCTAGGGTTTGTTTGCCAAGTTTGGTGTTTAGCATTCTTAAAACTAAAACCCTAGCTTTTAGGGTGAAACCATAGTTTTCCTCACTTCTCTATTGTTTCATTCGGCCTATCTACTTTCCATTATTCCCTAAGACCCTATTCCCGCATACCATATTTTGCTAAATCCCATTCCCCTCATACATTTTCCCTAATTCCTACTTACACTCTCCATCAACCCTACAAACCCTACTCACTCTTCCTAAAACCCTACTCATCCCTAAAAACTTGTTCACTCATCATACTCTCACATATTCTTTCATCTTCACTGTGTTCATTTCATTCATCCACCCTATCCCATTATTGTCCATAAGTATTCATAGCCACAGAGAAAAAATGGAAAGAGATAGTGAATATGACTATGAGGAAGAGACACTCAGTGATAGTTCCATGGAGAGACATAAGCAATAGAGGAAATATCATAAAGGAGGAAGAATTATCAAAGAAGAGCCCATTAGTTTGAGGGAGTTGCAAGCTTTCCCACTTGTCATCTCTTGATTTAAACATCAGGCATGCTTTGATTTTTGTGAAATGATAGAAAGAGTCAGATTTCATCATGAGTTGGCTAGGCTATTTGTGACTCATTTGCACAGTAATGAAATAACCCTTGTTGGAATAACCTTTACCATATCACCAACTGTCATCTCAAAGGCTACAGGAATTCCATATGTGGGTGAAAATTGGTGCAAAGGTCAGGATATTGATGAGGAGTACTATGAGCCTTACATCAAGGCTAGATACAAAGACAAAATCAAGAGAGTATTCCCCTTCAAGTTTTTGTAAGACAGGTATGCCCCATTAATGAAAATCATTATCAAGTACTTCACTTGTGAAGGTAGGTTCTCCCGGTTGTATGCCTACCACATTAGACTTCTCATGTCACTAGAGTAAAGATGATGAATATCCCTTACTTCATGTTTAGAAACATTGAGAAGATGGCACATATTGTACAAAGGAAGCCATACCCACAACAGTTGAATAGCATTTACCAGTACTCTTTGATTAAAATCACTGTTCTACACCAGCTTAGCCTTCTTAACATGCCATGGGAAACTTTCATTTCTCATGAGATGTTCAAAGGCACACAAATATTTTCATCAGTACATCATGAAGAAGGTGGACCTTCAAGCCATGAAAAATTCAAAGAGGCTAACACTATTGGAGTGCTAGTGTTTGTGACATATAAGAGGGGTGCTAGGAAACGTTTTGCAACTGCTAGGCAAGTATTATCTCCACAAGGTGTGGAAGGGGTCTTACCTTTGTCATCAGGCCATAGGAAAATTCTATCTCAACAAGGTGTGGAAGGGGTCTTGCTTTCGTCATCAGGCGATAGGAAAATGTTATCTCCACAAGGTGTGGAAGGGGCTTTGCCTTCTCCTTCAGCAAAACAGGCACAGGTTGAGCAGCAAAGCAAGGGCAAGGAAAAGGTACAATAAAAGGGTCTTGGTGATGAGTAGGAAAAAGATTTTGATCTTGTTGAGCATGAGGAGCCACAACAACACTTCACTCATCATGGAGTTGACATTATTGACTTGGAAGCTCAGGATCCGAAGACTGTCAAAGACATGATCATAAAGGAACAAGAAGCTGAAATAAAATCCTTGTTAGATAACTTAGAGAGAGCTAAGTTCATCATCAAATATTTAGAGCAGGAAAACAAGCAATTGAGCGACAAGCAAATCCTCATGGAGCTGCAAATGATCAAAGAAAACAGGCAAAAGGCCAAGGAGGCTCATGTCAAGTTGACTTCTATTGAGAAAGAGATTTAGAATGATAGGGAAACATGGCTTGAGAGGGTCAACATACACCTTGAGGGGCTGATTAAGAATGCCAATGGGGACAAGAATATGCTTCACCACACGGCCTACCATTTCTTGACCCGAAACAAAATCTGTAACATAAGGATCAGGAAACTTAAAGCTAGGTTGAGGAAGGATTTAAAGAGAAAAAAAGAGCAAGATAATTTGAAGAGATTAGCTGAAGCCTCACTAGTCCATCAAAGCAACTAATGGTGGTGTCCCATGCCAAATCTGGGCAAGTTTTGATGATTTTTTGTCTTTTTGAAATTTTGAAATTTTTAAAACAAGAAATTGGCTCAGAAACGTAGCGCCACCGGCGCTTCGCTTTTCCATGGAGCACTTTTTGGAGGAAAATTTTATATATTTGGATTCCGCATGATGAGAGCATTCATGCCTGAAAATTTTAGAATTTTTGGAGCAAAACTAGGTCACCAGAAGGTCCAAAATCTACCAAAAAATGACCTCTCTGCCTCTTTTTGAACACACAGAAGCAGCGTTGGAAGATTTTAGTTTTAAGGGGGAAAATGACCTCCAAATGTAAAAATTCAAGTTGTTACAGAAACTAGACTAGAATATATTTCCAATGAGCCATTGTGGGATAACGTTGGCTAAGGGAAAGGCCTCCAAAAGTGGGTGGAAAGTGGCACTGCACTTTTGGCTCATGGCGCTGCACTTTTGACCAGTTTGCCAGAAAATCAAAATTTCACCTACTTTCAGTGCAAGTTGACTTTCTCTCTCTTCATGGATGATTTTATGATCGTAATTAATGATTTGGCATGTAAATGTAGTAGTGAAATGATCTTAGAGGGTAGATTCATCAGTTTGAGGTGGTCTTGGGGTCAATGAATTAGTTTCCATGCTTATAGATGCAAGTTGTTCGACTGCCTATATTCGTGTACCCTGTTTGGAAATGGTTGTAACAACTCCTTTTCTCTTGGTTTCAAACCCTGATGGCTATCATAGGTGGTTTGATGTCTATATTATTTATTTTTTTGTCATTAGAAAAATTTGGACTCTCTTGGATGCTCTGAGCTACATTGTACACCTTTATCAACAGTTTGGCAAGGAAATAAACCATCATTTGTAGCTATTTTTATGGGATACTTGTGGTATGGTGCTTTTGCATAGTTTCTTCTTTTATTATCAGTTGTTTACATTTTTTATGTGTTCCATCATCTATTTCACTGCTTCTAACTGAATGATATCAAGATAGATAGGTAGAATTCATTGTTTGCAGTGCTCTACCTTGGGAAACCATTTAGTATTCTATGTTTTCTGTTGTTTGAGAAGGATACATGATCTTTACATGCACTCCTCAGCTCCTCACCAGTCTTAGACACCTCACCTCACTTAATTTCAAGTGATAAAGCCTATACCTACCTTGCCCCATAGAACACCCTGCATACCGACCTAATTTCCCATACCCAAATTGCCTAGCTCCATCTGATCCAACATAAAAACAACAAATTCAATCAAAACCCTAGAGCTACTATACCTAGCATAAAATATTGTTCCTGATCCAGTCATTTTGACTGAGATACATAAGGAGAGAGCCCTCTCCCGACCTGGTATGGCTAGCTACCAGGTTAAGCGTGGTTTGTGGTTACCCTAGAATTGCTTCAATTCAGCCTAAGGTCAATCTAGGCTCTAACACCGGGAACTAAGTGTAGTCCCCAACGGAGTCACCAATTCTGCTATAGGGATTAATGCATAGATGTTTAGTGATGGATATACCCTCAATGATATTCCTGGGATCCTTGGAAGATAGTCATATTAGCTACAGCTGGCCTAGAGATACATGCACATATCCGTATTAGTGAACTGAGAATCGAAGTAGGAAGAATGATTGTTACCTCAGGTCTTGGTGTGGTGTTGCTGGAGAGCACAAAGTAGTAGAGTGGAAGACCCCTCAGCTAGCTCCAAGATCAATACCTGCACATAAACAAGATGAGGTGTAATATCACATCATATAACTTCAACCATCGATACAATAATACATAGGGATATCTAATTGCATACATATAAGCTAATCATAATCATTAACGTTGCATAAACATGTAAATAAATCAATAACACCATGGAGTGGACAACACAATTGCAAGTCTATATTAATGATAGAAAAGAGTGATTACAGCCGTCGGTTGCATCAACCTTCCCTTACTCCTCCAACTCCTCTCTCTCTCTCTTCTTAACTTCTTGAAAAGACAATGTCTAGTACGAGCTTTGATAGTCAATAGGCAATCCTTTCAATAGTTTCGACCTCTTTCACAAATGCCCTAGACTCAAATATATAGCATGAGAAGATAAGCCTTGCCAAATCCTTCATGAGTTATTTTGGGAAAAAGTAGAGATGTTTCCATGCTTTAGTTCTCTTTCCTTATTTGTAGACTCCATTAGGAATAGTAATTCCTCCAAACAGGTCGAATCTGGAGTTTCCCTGCTTTTATGAGCTGACATAGGAGTGAATATAGGGATATTTCTAGGTCAAATTGTTCCTTTGACCTCCGAAAACTCACTTAAGTTGACTAACTCTCTTCTCGAGGAAACACACATAGTTACCCTAGGCACTAATGTACCTAATGCATGGTTAGGAATATTTATTAAGTAGGTTTCTAGTTCCTAGAGAGCGTTATCTTGACAAATAGGCCTGTGAACTTGGTCAATATTTTAGTCATCTTGCCCTTCTCCTCTGAGCCGATGAGAAGGTGATTTTCCTATGTAACAGAGGGGCATTGCACAGACCGAATGGAAGAACTCTTTAGGAAAGGTACCCCAGGGACATGTAAATGTGGTCTTATCCTAGTCTTCGTGGTTCATCTCAATTTGGTTGCATCCACTAAATCCATCAAGGAAGGAGAAGAATTTCTTCCTTGCAAGGCCATCTAGGACTTGGTCAATGAATGGCAAAGGAAGATGGTCCTTCTTTGTAGCCTTGTTAAGTTCCCGATAATCAATGCATATTCTCCACTTCCCATTCTTCTTGGGAAATAAAACAAGAGGTGACACCCACTCACTATCTGAAATGGGGTATATGAACACTGCATCCAGTAGCTTTTGTAATTCTTTTTTCATAATCTCCTTAAGAATTGCGTTCATCTTTCTATGGGGTTGGTGGATAAGCTTACTGTTATGGAAATATTTGGGCACTGCAACCCCAATCACATATGTCCATACACCAAGGGCTTCTAAGCCCCTGAAAGTGTTGTTTCATACCCTAAAGTAACAAGGTCAGCTGATTACATCATCTCCTAGAAGTTCTCTCTGAAAAGCTACTCAGAACTAGTAAAAAATGGACCATATAGACTGCTTAGTGCTAAGGGTGTGATGCATCTCACCTGCTACACACAAAGGGTGCAATGCATACTGAAAAGCCCTTCTGTAGGGTGCGATGAGCAAGAGCAGAAAAATGGCAGAGGTAGTTTGACCCAAAGAATCTTCAAGAAACTGCTCATATGACACTTGCCTCTCTGACTTCGCCCAGAGATGAGTAAGAGATCATGAAATCTCCAAGTGGAACCAAGAACTATCAGTGATATGACACTAATCAAAGTCCCAGAAGCTAACTCACCCACCTGCAAATATCTATATATGGATCCCTCATCCTAGAGATCTAGAGGTTGGAATTTTGTATTTTGTAAGGAAGTGTTGTTGGTTTCTCTGTGAAACATTGTATTGTTGGGTGATCTAAGCTTTTCATGAGGTGAAGAGGGCTTTCATGGTGGGAAAATGGAAACTCCGCTGGGGAACGAATATTTTTTTTGTTTGTTTCTATTTTTTTGCTTTATAAACTACAAACGGAGCATGAAGTTAAGCCAGCTAGCCTTCGAACTGCATTTGCTATGCAAGTGAAAAGTAGATCAACACTGCTTCAGTCAATCTCCAGGTTTGTTTATGAACTGAACAACTTACTTGCAAACATCCTAAGTGCCTTGGTGGTAGCTCAAATAACCTCATTAGACCAGCCCCTGTACTTTGTGTTTACTGTCTATCATTAACTCAGCCTAAATCCTTGAACTTAGCTGCAAACTGTGAGTGAAAACCAAGCTCAATCTCGTCCCTAGACCATCGCACTGTCTCTCATTGGGAACTTGTATGCCTCGCACCTCCCATGTGTTGCAGGTTAGATGCATCCCTGTTTCCCTGTGTTACATGTGTGATGATTGAGTGAGACTGTTTCGGCCTCCAGATTTTGGTTTTTCTTCATTATCTTCAGCTTCATTCAGTAGTTTTGCTCTTTATGATCAGTATATCATTGTTGAAACTCTCTTCCCTTGCATTATTTATCCTCCATTGATAAAGAATTGTGAATTTTTTTTATGTGTTTTTCATCATTTACAGTTCTCCTTTGCAAACATTAGCTTAATTGAACTGTCATCTTTTGATTTGAAAGTGTCGCAAGTGTCGTTTTCAGTCAAAGAAAAGAGTGTCGTAAAGTCTTCCTCATTTAGATAGTTGATTACACTTTTTCCATTGTATTTGATTTGAATCATCAATTCTTTGAAGTGTCGAAAGTAGTCTTCAGGCTAAAATTGAAAGTGTCATCTTAATCTTCCTTTCGTTTTTTGAAAAGAAATTGTTGAAGTGTCACTTTGAAGAAAAGTAATTCAGATTTGTACTTAGTTTTCTTTTTGTCATTCACACATTAAGGAAACTGAAAAAAAAATACATGCATGTGCATTTGCATTTAGACTGCATGCGGAAATTGATTTAGGATAGTGCATCTTAGTGTGCTCTCTCTGCTCTATGTTGAAAGAATTTTATTTCTCTTTCCTTAGTAGCTAGGATTTTCATTGCAAAAAGAAAATAAACAACTATTTATCATCTTAGATTGCATATTTAGAAATTGTATATCTACATCACGCGGTGAACCTTAAAGGCAAACTTCTTAAGAAATATCAACTGTAAAATAAACCTCACTGAACATAAAAACACTTTCGAACCTAACGCACAACATCTAGAATCTAGGCTACATATGTATACCAGCATCGTAAAGCCTGGTAACTAACGTTTTCATCATAGGTTGAGTGATTCCTCCTCTTTGATACGACAAGTTCCAGTACAAACTTGTGCTCCCACGTACGATAAAGTATATATTGGGAGACCACAATAGGTTATATCCTTTATCCTTAGGAAGCCGTGTCTACCTCCCTATCGATTGCAATGCACTAAACACATCATTCAGGAAGATTGACTATTGTACGTAAAAAGTATTCTACAGTTTTGTGATTGGTTTGGTAATCCCTCTATCTAGATTTATAGAGTAGTCACTTTCCTTCCTTTTCAGATTCCTTAAAAGAAAAGGTCCATCTGAGCACTTGTCACTTCAGGCTCATTAAAAATCGAAGACGACTAGAGTCATCTTTAGCTTTTTCTCAACTCTTAAAAATTGAAAAAGCAAGTTGTATCAAAGCGTCGTAAAATTCATTTAATTCGGAATAACATTTTCCCCTTTTATTTTGAGTTGATCAAGAAATATGCAATCATGGAAGAAAGTCAATCAAAACCCCGTCGTTCACGAAGACTAATGAGTCAACCTTCTTTGACTCTGGAAATGAAACCATTCTGGGCCAAACAATCTCATTTAATTGGGTCAAAGTATCCTGGTTTATTTTAAACTCGTGTTTCAACATCATCAGAGACTCCGGTTACTCCAATTATTTCTGGTACCCTTGCCTCTACAGAAGAAGTTTTGCAGTTACAAGAGGACATTAGAACTGATCCTAGTTTAACTGTAAACACTTCTATTCCTAAAACAACTCCATCTAGGGATGATTTGGAAGGTGTTACCCCTCCAACTCTGTTGCTTCAGAGTCTATACCTTTTTTGGCACCAGAAATATTTTACGGACCTGACGGTCTACCTCTTCCACCGAGATTGATTGCTATAGAAGAGATTGTTGAGGATCTTCCATCCAGTATCCCATTACATTTTGGAACTATGATCCACCTACATCCTTCTACTACAGAAATTAGTCACCCTTCACCACAAGTTCCTGTAGAATCGCTAGGAAATCTTTTGGATAGACTTGATATGTCTGAACAACCATCGACATATAGGACTGTGTCATCTGATATAGTGGTAGAAGAACTTCCTATTACTACTCCGACAATGTTCACTGATATACCATTTGTCCCAACTAGTTCTCAATCACTAGATGGAGTCCACCCAGGGAATGTTTTGACAGTATGGTCTGTTCCTATTTGTTCACCTGGAACCTTATCTGGAATTTCTTATGTTGAGTCTCAGAAAATTGATCCTTCACAATAGTATCAATTTGGGCAGTCCAGTCTCCAAAGGCCAATTTTCCCTTTGCACACTAGATTTCCGCCATATGGGGGGCAGTATGCCTTTTCATTGTTCCCTCTAGGAGAACAACCATATGAGAGATCACAACAGAATTCGGGTCAAGCTGGGATCACATCCAGTGGTTGGGTACCAATACTGCCTCAACAGTCAAGAGTTGTATATTCAATGCAACAAAATAAACCTGTGTCGAACATTCCCACTACACTGGCTATTGTGACGGTGTCACAAGTACAAGCACTGCCTGTTGTATGTCAACCTCCAGTATCTCAAGTTGTAATACAACAGCCTCTTGTCTCCATGACTCAATCACAACCACAGATTAGTGGATCCTTAACTGAAGCGACTCAGGCTCAAATGGGTACTATAACCCCTCATCTTGTTCAAACATCTAGTATTGGACAACAGCAAATGTTCTCACAGCCATGGCTGGTGCAATATCAACAACCACAATTCTAGCAAGCTTATCGAGGACCTGAGCAATAAAGCTTTGCAGGTAATGGGCAACTGTATATTCAAAAAGGTTACCAAAAATCATATTATAATGGTTATGCCCATCAACCTTATCAATGTTATCAGCATCAAATACATTATGCTGGTATGCAAATACCCATGGCTCAGGCAATCCCATCTTATCCTAGGTGTGCTTCGCCAAACCTGAATCAACAATTGCCTTTCGTAGCAACTTTAGAATTACCAGAAGTGAATCGGCTAACAAATGATCCAATTGCTTACATCCCTTGGTGGCCAGCGATTCCTCATAACCTTCCATCAGATATTCCTAAATTCAATGGAAATCGAGGTGAAGATCCATCGAATCATGTAATGACCTTTCATTTGTGGTGTTCGTCCAACGCCCTCAATGATGATTCGATTAGGCTTTGCCTTTTTCAGCGAATGCTAATTGGTCCGACAACGAAATAGTACATTGAATTTCCTAGAGCTTCATTCAATAACTTTAGCACCCTTGCCACCACCTTTTTAACCCATTTTCAGTTACCCATAAGGTACGAAACAAGAACGTTGCTCCTTACCAATTTTAAATAGACAATAGCTACTCACATATATGATCATATTCATGAGTGCCGATGTCATCGTCGAATGGTAAACACATATGTTCCTGATTAGCTATTAGCTGAATGGTTTATTAAGTCATTGTTACCTTCTATCACAGAAGATGTGGCCAAGGGAGGAGTTGTCACTTAAGAGCAAGTCATTGCTCATGCGCAATATCTAGACTTGATCTATACACAGTCTGACATGCTCTATGACAAAATTCATCACGCTCCTAGATTAGAGTTTTTGGTTTCTCCTCCTCCTAAATCGAACAGGGACTCTCATGTCGATGATGGCATGATTGGTACCTCCAGTACGTAAATTGTGAAGGCCTAATTAGGTAAAGCCCTTGCAGTTTCTAGTCAAAAGGCAAAGGACAAACTTCCTTCTTCGGAGGTTAATGCCGTGTCAACCGACAAGGGAAAAGAATCGAAGTAACCAGGGGGCAGGAAGAAAGGGAAAAGCAAAAAGAAGAAACAAGATGATTCGTCTCCTGAAAAATATTTTGAAAACCCTTCTAGGCAAAAGAAACCTAGTCATCCATGTTTTATATGCGATGAGGACCATTGGACGAGATATTGTCTGCATAAAGCTGAGATTAAGAATTTCTTTAAAAGTTCAAAAAACTTAGTAGTATTGACTGATCCGTTTCCAAACCCAAAAACCAATCTGGTTGCTAGCGAAAATGCTTCCCCATCCGAAGTGATTATGTTGTCCATTTTGAAGCAGCAAAATGATGCTTTGATATCGACAAGGAATAAGGATTACAGGAATCCATAGTTGTCGAACAACAAGGCTGCAGATCAACCTAGTAGTTTGACAATGACTTCGACTGAAGTTGTGCCACCCATCATTCCTGAGCTAACGATAAAGCTGTTGAAGGGAGTAGTACACAAATAGGCATTTAATCCTTGTGCTAGAGCAGCACAAAATTATAATATAGTGGAGGATCTGGCCCAATCGCCATCCGTTATGTCGACAATTGAAGTACTGCAAAATTGCCCCTCCCAAAAGCAAGATCTATTATCAGCAATAAGTGGGATTGACCCACCAGATTCCAATCTTGTGGCCTTTAATCATAAAGGATATGAACCTCAGTTACCAGCTCAACTCGATTTCCTCATCAAATTGAAAGCCCTCAGCAAAACTGTTCATCAAAAAATTATTGACGAGGGGGCATCTACATGCATTATGTCAATGAGTTGCTCAAAAAATTTAGGCTCACCACCCTTGTCAAGATCATCAACGACATTAAAAGCATTCGATGGACGAACATACACCTCGTATGAGATATTAAGTAACTTGCAAGTTGAACTGGGGGACAAGATAGTAGAAATTGACGTCGAAGTTATCGATGGAAACCTCGATTACAATATCCTACTAGGAAGGCCCTGGATTTATGCTATGGCAGAAGTTGTGTCAACATACTTTAGAAAGATTGCATTTCCTTTTCAAGAAGGAATTACAATCATTGATCAACAAACCTTCCTCCCCAATAGTTCACAAGTTACGGGAAGCATTCCAATGATCCATGGAAGCTCTTAATCACTTCAAAATATCGGAGTAGGCCTCCTAAAAGACCCTACCTTAGTGGGTACTTTTTCCCTACCGCCTCCGAGTAATATGGAGGAAGTGGCCACGGTGGAAACTTGCAACATGGTATCTTCTATATCCACAAACGTTCAAAATATTTCTGGACATGATGTTAGCATGGATCATTGCTAGGTATTGCCTCCAAGCCCAATAGAAATATTGTAACAATCAATTTTCTTGGCCTGGGGGGAAAACCTAAATCAACGCTCATCTAGTGTTTGGATAGATAGGTCTAAGGAATATGGCACCTTTTCAGATCCTTGGTCCTATGTACATTCTACAGATGAAGGAATCATTCAGTCAATGATGATAGGAGAGGCACCATGGGAAGATTACCACCATCGTTCCCATCTTCCAGATTACCCTGAAGATTATTCTAGTGACCTTAATCATCCTTCAGTTTTTTATTTTCTATCAAATACTGTAAATACGGTGGATTCCGAGGATGGTTCCTATCCCGTGTCAACCTCATTAAAAAATGAAACAAATCACTTTCCAAGTCGAGTCTTTGATTACGATCTCATAAAATCAAAGTTGAGTCTTTCAAAGATCTCAAAGGTAAAATTTCATTCCAACCACCGCATTGAATGCAATGAAGTTTGGGGGGCATGCACCTCGATTTGCGTCATTATGCTAGGGGCATGCGAACTTATAACAAGCATAGTTTTTTGTTTTAAACTTGTGTAAACATGAAACAAAAAACGAGCAGGTTTACATGAAGTTCAAGGTCATTAAAAAATAAGCCTAGCAATGAGCATATGTTCCCCCAGAGTTCAAGCTCATTAAAAAATGAACCCACCTTCGGTAAATAACCTTTGCGATCGCATTGCTATCAACTTTTGAACCTTCGTTGTGTTCTTACCATCACCTCCACTTTTTAGCTGATCATACACCTCGACTTTATTGTTTACCCTTTTGAGGAACAACTGCGACTTGTGATTCTATTAGCCACCTTATTTACACTGTTGTGATTGAAAAGTTCCAAACCTTACTTGGAACTAGCTACTACATGAAAACATGACTCGTTCCTCAAAAATGAGTCTTCTTTAAACCATATTTAGACTCGTTAAATATGAAAAGATTGTCGAGAATTCCAGCTCGTTAAAGTGTTTGGAAGTAACGAGTCTATTTTAAGCTCTTTTTAGACTTGTAAAATATAAAAAGATTACCAAGAAATTGGCCTCTCCAGCTCGTTAAAGTGATTGGAAGTGCCATCCCTCCTCTATATTTTAATCTTTTTGGACCTGAGGGATCATTACACAAAAAGATCGAGCACTTGTCATTTTTGGCTCGCTAAAGTGATTGGAAAAGTCATCCCTTTCATATTATTTTATACATTTTCGGACATAAGGGATTATACTATGAAAAAGGACTATTGGAGTTTCTTTTCCGTCTCTTTCAGACTCTCTAAAACTAAAAAGGATCGAGTTATCTTTGTCGTTAAACTCATTAAAACAATAGCGATAAACTTGTCCATTACAGACAAGAGCAAGTTTCACTGTCGCTAGGCTTGCTAAAACATAGCGACAGGTTTGCCCAAAGGGAAAATTATAGAACAAGCATATGTTATCCTCCTCAAGATTGAAAAAAATAAAGAGGTACTGGTCAGCAATGACTTGGGAAAAATTGGGAAGAAAACTTGAAGAACTTCATTGGTAGCAGGTCGCTCTTGAACATGACACTTTCACTCCATCACCATGATTGAGTCGGGTTGGGTTATTTCATTCACCAGTCATATCACCATTGGTCCTCTATACAATCCATTTCAGTGTCAGTGATATGTTCAAGAGAAGTCACTTAGAGAATTCACCAACCCAGCTAACATCTCATCCACTGCAGTACCTTCACGCTTCATTCTTTCATGACCACCACCCCAAACCTTGTATCATCAGATTGTTTTCACCTCCACAAAATCATTTGCCCCGTTTCGTGTCGTAGATGTGGGATTCATTAAGGCCCTCCTACGATGGGTCACTTCTTGTCGACATCAGTTCATTATCCAAGAAGTTGACCTAGGAACAACCCTTTCAGTACTTTGAAGCTTGCATAGCTCAATGGCAAGTTTCTCACTTCCGGCGATAGGTTTACATCAATGGCCTTCGACCAAAAGATTTTGCATGGTGTTCAACATCGACTCATGTATTCACACCATGTGAATTGTACTGCAATACCTTGAGGGTCATTATCATTATCGGTGATTCCTCTCACGCCTGTTAACAACTTACATCGTTGGCTGGTAATCAGGCAATGTCTTTCCATGTTCGACACCAGAACATCTTTTCACATGGATCGACTTGCACTCCGGGTGAAGACTCAACGAGTTTGAAGACCCTGGATCTAGTTTCATCCATCTAGGCTACGATATATTCAGGAAAATAAAGACATCAAATGTACATCATAGCTGCATAGATAATCATCCAAGCTAAGGGATGATGGCTCTACTAGAATCATCAGTTTGCCACACAGATGATTGTCTGTCCTATGTACATGAAAATGAATTTATAAAACCGAGCATGGGAATTCCCACCTCAGCTAGATCATGAAAATATTATGAAGATAATGTATTGTATTATATCGTATTACAAGTCACCTTCTATTTCGAAAAACCTCGGATCCTCATGATAAAGCATTTCACCCGACATCAGAAGATTTACAACCTCATGCTTTAGGGGGAAACTATTATAGACATATTTGGGCACTGCAACCCCAATCACATGTGTCCATAAACCAAGGGCTTCTAAGCCTCTAAAATTTTTTTTTCATACCCTAAAGGAACAAGGTCATCTGATTATATCATCTCCCAGAAGTTCTCCCTGAAAAACTACTTAGAACTGGTCAAAACTGGACCATACAGACTGCTCAATGCTAAGGGTGCGATGCATCTCACCTACTACACACAAAGGGTGCGATGAATACTGAAAATCCCTTCTGTAGGGTGCGATGAGTGAGAATAGACAAATGGCAGAGGCAATTTTCTAGGTGGAAACCTAGAGAATCTTCTACAAACTGCTCATATGACACTTGCATCTCTAAATTCACCCAAAGATGAGTAAGAGATCATGAAATCTCCAAGTGGAACCAAGAACTATCAGTGAGATGACACTAATCAAAATCCCAGAAGCTGACTCACCCACCTGCAAATATATATATATGGATCCCTCATCCTAGAGATCCAAAGGCTGGAATTTTGTATTTTGTAAGGAAGTGTTGTTGGTTTCTCTGTGAAACATTGTATTGTTGGGTGATCTAAGATTTTCATGAGGTGAAGAAGCCTTTCATGCTGGGAGGATGGCACTAGATCAGACAGCTTGGTTGTAATCCTCTCTTCTACTACTATAAATAAATCTATTTGAGTTTTCCTCCATATGCTTTTATATCTATGAATCTTGTATTTGTATATGCATTTGTATGGTTAATATACATCTTATCCTATATTTTTTATGGTTATAGATCTCTATGCTTTGATGGTTTTTTGTTGCTTTGACTCTATTGGTGTTCTTTGAAGTGGGACAAGTGAGAAAGGAGTGGTGAAAACTCTATCAAGGGAGAGAGGAGACAAGAAAGGAGCCAAGCGAGATACTGAGGTTGGTACTCTCTGCTTCTCTCTCATCTATCTCTCATAAAGGAAAACACAAGTAACTTTGGTTTGTTTGTTTCTAAGATAGCTACCCATCTTAGTGGGACTAGCAGCTCTGAATGGACACTAGTTTTCCCAATAACACTTGCATCCCTCCTTGATGTAAATATGATGAGTACAAACTAAGGTATTCACACCCCTAATTTCCTTATAATCCTAAGAAAAATCATCTAAGTGTTTCCTCAGTACATTGAACAACTATTCTTCCTATTTGGCCAAGAGAGAGGGGTTGATCTTTAAAGCTCTGGATGGGTCAAACTCTATAACCTTGACATGTTCTGGACTTGATTCAATAGATCATAAGTCATTCCAAGGACTACTCCCATATTCTTTCGTCAACTCATCAATTGGTATGGGAGTGGGAGGTTGATTCTGAAAGATATGGTCAATAAGGTCATCTTAATCAAGTTGTACCCCTTCTATAGTAGCATCTAGAGTGCAGACTAGGTAGGGGGTTGTATGATACAATTCATCCTCATCCTCCTCCTCTAACCATATGGGTAAATCACGTTCAATAGAAGGTTGAATAGGATAATACAATGCAAGTTGTTTGGATAAATTCCCATTGTTGATAGTCATGTTCCCAACCCTACAAATAATGTAGGCATATTCAATGGCTAATCAAGGTCTTCCTAAGATGAGAGGATAGGAATTAAACTTGGTTTTTGGTTGGATACCGAAGAATCAGTAGAATACTCCCAGGAGTCAATGGAGACCATAACATCTTCAAAAATTCCCTCAGAAGCTATTGTGGATATGTCTGCAACTTACAGCACTATGGTGGTCTTCCTCAAAGCCCCAAGATCAATCAGGGTAATAGGGACCATAATTCCATCAATGTACACATCCACTACTGGGCTTCCAGGGTCTAGGTATTTCGAGAAGATCACCCTCCCAAGCATCAGCTCAGATATTTGGCTAACAAATTGATGATGGGGGTGTCTCTTTTTCTTCTCCCGGGCTTTTTGATACATTTTTCCTTGATAACCTTATTATATATTCGAACATATTCAATGGACTGGAGGAGGGGTATCTTAACAGACAAATTGTTCAATATTCCTAGAAGTTCAACCTCTTATGGGGTGTGCTGGCTAGGGTGGATCAACCTTTTAGGAAAGGGAGGTGGATTGACTTAATAAGAAATCTGTTCCCTCTCTTATTTAATCTATTTAGGTGGATAAGGTGGATTATTATCTGGGAGCACTCTCCCAAACCAAAGGTTGATCTCTTGAATTTCCATAACATAAACATGATAATATGTCTCTCCACTGTAGACATGTTGTTCTGGCTTGTTGTTCGGGTTTGAATTGGGTTGAATGGGAATTTGAGGTTGCTTAGGTGGAGTAGGATGACTGAGTTGTGGTTGAGGTTGAGGTGGAGGAAATAAAGAAGGAGTTTGATTGGCTTGAGGCCTCCACGCTTGTGATGGGTTGCCCCAGTGAGAAGATTAGGGAGGCTATGGCTTAAAAGGATGGTTGATAAGATGAGGAGGATGTGGAGGAGCATAAGGCCAAGAACGAGGTGTGGACCTTGATGTATGAGTGGAAGGGTACAATCAACTTTTCATAGGGCTACATTGCTATTTGCTTTCATAATTTCATTTCTTCATTAACACATTAAGTTCACCCCACAACATTATAACATTATTCAGATTTACATCATTATTCATAAGTGTATGCAACAATATAGAAAGAAAAATATCATCATCATCAATGTAACGGAACATAAAGGAACAAGTAGAAGAAAAACATGCACATATAGAGACACCAGGATTGGTCGAAGACCAGAGAAAAACCCACTATGAAAAATACCCTTGCAGATTCTTCTTCTTCTTAGATCATCATCAAATGATTCAACAAAAGAGAGTACAATGATACATATCTTTATCTATGCAAGAAAACTACTAGAACATCCATAATATGGCATTAAACATACTTATACTCAAAGATCTTGATTCTGAGGGCTATAATGCATTGTTACTAATTGTACTCAACGGCGTGATACGGTTGTCACTATGCTAAAAATTGTTGAACACTGTTGCATATTGATAACTCATCTTTAGGTTTTGAACACATGCAGATATATTTTCTATGAGCATCGAAGGCAGATCTAGATTCTCTCTAGAGAAGTGGTTGAGTGCATCTGGGATAGATTTGTATGCTCCCAGGAGAACTACATGTGGGTGTCTGGGGTCCAACTGCACTACAAAAACCTTAGCCTCTTGGACACTCCCTTAGACACCATGTGCGAGCATCTAAGACTGATCTCGATGCTCTCAGGAGAAATGGATGTGAACGTCCGGGGACAAAACAGAACTGCAGGAGCCCTACCCTCCCATATGCTCCCTTAGACATTATGTGTGAGCCTTTGAGACTTCCCGGACACTCTCAAGACCATACTGTGTCAGTGTCCAGCAACAAAAATACTTAGTTACGAGTGAGCATCCATGACTTAGAAACCTTAGACATGTGTGAGCTTCAACCTTATAGTTTCAGACGCTTTGCGTGAGTTTTCCTCTGCCAGACCTGTGTGAACCAAACAATAGAAGAGAGAAGAGAGAGCTTGATGATTGTCTAAATGAGCTTTAGGTCTCTTATATATATATATATATGCTTTCATGAGGGTCCACTTGATGTTGATACTGAACTATCCAATTGTACATGAGCTTAGGGCCGACCTAATTCGATATACATGAGTAAATAAATAAATTCAAAAATGAATGTCTTCTTGTCCAAATAAGGTGATCTTAAGGTCGATTTTGGTCCTCTCAAAAATAGGAATATATTGAAACTGTCACCTTCATCATATGAGTTTTCCAAAGTGGAATTGTACCTTAGTTGCATAATTTTAACACTCCCTCTCAACTAGGGAGAATTCCACCTGCCAATCTCTGCCCATCGATTAATATTCCATTCTGGTATATTCAAGTGTCATCATGTATCACCACTGATCATCTTTGTGTCTCATCATCACAAATTATTAATGTAAATCTCGATCTATCCCTTTCTTATTCCTGCTTGTCCCTGATTTTTTATGCTTGTATACTGAACATTCTCAAATCTAGAAGAAGAAGAATTTGTTACGAGAGGGGAGCTTAAGTAACTGCCCTCTATCCATCAAGCTACTACCCAGAATCTCATCATCAATCATCATCAGAGAGAATATCATCAAGGAGCACATATCAACCTATAACCACATCGGGGAGCACATCTCGACCCAGAATCTCATAGTGGAGTTATACATCTACAACCCCATATCGAGCAATAGGATATCCAAACACACAAGGGAGCACATATCAACCCTGGGATCATATTAGGGAACTCAATCTTAAACCATAACTGCATAAGGTTATCTCAACCCATCCTATTGGCTATTGAACTTCCCATTAATGACCCTAAATAGTCATGTGGTAGAATACATGCATCATAATTGACTTGGTTTGTACATCCCAAGTACACTCTCAACTTGTTGGCCAAACAAGGAGTAGTATTCCCTAAAAGCCCTACTTTTGGGTATGATGCTAACTATGGTATACTCTATAAAGAACAGATAGGGTAGTAGTATTCTTTAACCCTATGAAGATAGGGGAGAAACATATCTAACCTTACAGGTAACAGATAGGGGTCATACCCTATTGTCCAGAGTTCCCTCAACCTAAGGAGCCCTCTATCTCATTTCCTCACACTAGGAACCAAGACAAGGAGGAAGAGTTGGCTCAGTGTTCTTGATCAGTACTACTCTCATCATACTCAAATATGGTATCGACTTTTCTCAATAGAATTTGTTTCATGTTCATACAGGAAATCAAATAAAATATCATGTTAGATGATAAATAATCATATAAATCACAAAAGGGTACCATAGTCATCCTCCCTCTCAAGGAGGTGTCAATCACAAGCCTAAGCTTGTCTCAAACAACTACATTGTCTCAATATATGTGAGTATCCTAGTCCCAACTATATATATGAGATTGTCTCTCAATCAGATCCCACTCTTTGTCATCACAATGTATGCATGTCATATCCAGATCATGCTCAGATAACTCTCTAAGGAGATTCTTCATCCTTCCTCACAGCTAGCCATGCTAGCAACATTGTACTCAATTTTGGTCGTGCTATAGAACTCTCATCCAAGATATCATGGAAAATATCATACTAAAGAAACATCCAAATGTTCCCATTAACAATAATCTCAAATATCAACAATACATGCATGCAGTCACATATCATAAAAAGAATATCTTAGATCAATAATTGATCATATTATGTAGATATCTCACTGGATGCCATGTGGCAACTCAATGTGAATGAAAAATCTCAATAATGAATTTATTCAAGTTCTACGCACATCATATATATAGACAGATGTTAAAAAAAGGAACATCAATGCTTCAATCAACTATCGGTTTCCAAGTCAAGTTTAACATCTTGTAATTCAATCGGAGTATCCAAGGATTTGCATTTCCATTATTTAAATAACAAATTCAACAACCTTGCAATATACAATTTCTTTCCCAAATTTTAGAAATCGATTGATCATGCCATGATACATCATTTTGAGCTTTGGAAGCCATATCCCTATTAATTAATTCATCAGAGGCTCATCACCTATCAAGAGTAGATCATCAGTATGTAAAACCAAAACCATAATAAAAATCAAAGTTATACCTTAGAGCTCATCATCCTAACTTCATTAGATAACTGTCAAATATGGACATATATGGATCAAGGATCTTGCTTCATGAAATTCTATCTGCAAGCATAATTCCTTACTAAGCCAACATAAACAATGTTACATAAATCAATGTTGTATCAACAAAGTGAGCGCATCAAAGTTTAGAAGTCAAATCAAAACTATTATCAAAGTCATCAATATCACATAATTCTTTCAACTAGGTGACAGGTACAACTCATATTGAGTCTTGAATTAATTTATTATCATGCGAACAAGTTTGTCATCTATCAAGAAATATCAATCCAAATATTCATCAAGTCATTCTAATAATCATAATACAAGTCATTCTGTCACTAGATGCAAATGCATATGCAGGTTCCATATTCATACTGAGTCACAATTATCAATACTTCAACCATTGTGCTAGGAACAAGGAGGCCAATACAAAACCATTTTTTCGAATACATAAGTCATTACTATGCCCACATAGTATTGATATTAGGGAAAATCAACAATCATCAGATCAAATCATTAGTCATCAGGTGAAGTCCAAATTTGTTATCGTAGAGAGAAATATAGTCCAAAACATATATCAATCATCAATTCAAAGTTCTAAGTCATTTTCAAGCATCGCGTCAAAGCTCCAAACACAACTCATCTATATCAATAAGCCAAATCATGTCAAACTCTTGTAGCACAAGCTTCAAACATAATGACATATCTATATGTATGTCCCATTCACTTGCAAACACAAGTTCAGTCTTCATGTTCATATTATGGAAAATATTCAAGATTTTCCTTCTTTTATATCTTACTGTTATCTGTAACACATCTGTAGTAGTGACATATTCCAAGTTAACATATGATTTTATGAATAATACTTCATTTTCTGTGATCAACAATTTAAACCAACAACTTCAAAAAACAGTTTATAGTGGTAGAATATGTCAGAGACATCTAGATTCAGAGTTCAAACAACTTCATAAAAATTTGGATGATGGTCAACTATAGTCAAACCCCTAGATGCTCCCTTCAGGTTAGCATGGGAGCGTATTTAGCTAATTGGATGCTACCTTAGCCACTGTGTGAGGGCATCTCTATCTAATGCAGATGCTACAAGGAAGACTATATGTGTTCGTCTAGAGCCTAACTCACACATAACTATTCCAAACCCAAGATGTTCTCTTCCAGTTACTGTGCGTGCGTTTGGGACTTCCTAGGCACTCCCTTGATCACTCTATGTGAGCATCCAGGGATCAATACCATACAATCTACTTCTGAAACCCAACACATTGCCTTTGGGCTTCTCTGTGAGATTCAGATTTGTGACTTTTCTACATATCAATAATGTCAAATGCACATAAATCATACTTCAACAATACATAATGTAAATAGTAATATGAGTAAGAATCTTGAGAAGAGATTCTCCCTCTGACTGGGAATCTACTTCATTCATGACCTCAACTTGTCTCTATTAGAGTCATGCAACAAGAGATATGTTATATCATAAACATATATCTATCATGGTCATCAACATCATGTCGTCAATCTTTCATCAATGGTTAGACTTGAAATATTAGGGCAACAGACATATGTGCCATGATATCTCAAATATTATGAACACAATAACACTTTCTATCAAGAAAATCCATCAAGTTATGGCATTTAGTATTACCATATGCCATCAAGTCATGACCACAGGAAGTAAGAGATATAGAATATCAATCTCATAGTTATACCTCTAACATCAAGATTACCATGCTTATCATGACCAATAGGATCAAGTTAGGTCATTCAATAAACTTTACCAAAACAAAAAGAGTGTTAATATCTATTTCCATTAGCTCTCATCATGCTTATCACCAGCATTATCAATAATATCGTGTATAAGAATTAATGAGCTAACCTTCTATGTGAAATCCATCATGTCTTATGCATGACAAGTGTCAAGAGTATCATCTACTAGATTCAAGGTGTTAGACTTCTTTATAGGATCAAGATATCCAATAGATTTATGCTAGTCAAAAATCAGGTATATGACTGCATCAACATTAGATAGCCTCATAGAATTCAAGAAGATTAAAAATGTTCAACACCAAGTGCATCATTTCATCATAGGAAACATAGATCCAATTCACTTTCATATGCATGTATGATCCATCAAAGAACAGATCTTTTCACCATACCTTGGGGCTTAAATAGCCATCAATGTTACTGCTGAAACATACCATGCATACCTTGTGGTATTACCTATACACCCTTTTATTAGACATAGGTAGCTTGTAGCACTTTGTCATCTTTTCATATAGTGCCTCTTAACCTTTTCTAGCTCTAGCCAACTTTCTTTCATTTCAGATTATCCTCAAGAAGGGTCCACTCATCACGTATCATCAAGGAGGTTAGAAACATCCATATACTCAAATACATATGTAGGAAGTAGAAACAATAAACATAATAATCAGATCCATAAGTCTAAACAAAAGTAAGAGGTATCATAAGTCAAGAAATACTTATCTCCAATGAAAGGTGATCCTCTCCCTCTAGAACTAGCCATCACCTATCCATAGTCCACATAACATTGTTACCTTTAAGAAACCACCCAAGCCTACTAGGGATTATCCATTTAGTGCTTCATAAAATCTTCCACAAGTTCTTGAGCATCTTCACATTGACCATACTAGGTTTCATATCTTATATCATTTCCATAATCCAGGGTTTCTGTAAAACCCTAATCCTAATAATCCATCAAACCCTAATAATAAAGTTCCCTAGGGTTTTCTTACATCCCTAGAATTCTCTTAGGACTCCACCATCCTCTTCATGCTTCCATCAAAGGTGTCATCTTCAGGGTGATCTCCATGGCTTTTCTTCATCCCAACTTTGATTCCATGTTAATTTTTCATAGGGCTACATTGTTCTTTGCTTTGATAATTTCATTTCTTCATTAACACATTAAGTTCACCCCACAACATTATAACATTATTCAGATTTACATCATTATTCATCAATACATGTAACTATATAGAAAGAACGATATCATCATCATCAATGTAGTGGAACATAAAGGAACAAGTAGAAGAAAATCATGCACACATAGAGACACTAGGATTGGTCGGAGACCAAGGAAAAACCCACTACAGAGAAAACCATTGCAAATTATTATTTTTATTAGATCGTCATCAACTGATTAAGAAAAAGTGAGAAAAATGATCCATATCTTTATCTATGCAACAAAATGACTAGAACATCCATAATATGACTTTACACATACTTATACTCAAAGATCTTGATTCTGAGGACTGTAATCCATTTTTACTAATTGTAGTCAACTACTGGATATTGTGGTCACTGTGTTGAACATTGTTGCATATTAATAACTCATCTTTTGGGTCAGACACATGCACATATATTGTTTGCGAGCATCTAAGGCAGATCTGGACACTCTTTGGATAAATGGATGACTGCATATAGGATAGATCTGGATGATCCTAAGAGAACTACACGCAGGCGTTCGGGGTCCAACTACACTGTGGAAACCCTAGCCTCCTAGATGCTCCCTTAGACACTGTGTGCGAGCATCCGAGACTGATCTAGATGCTCTTTGGAGAACTAGATGTGTAGGTTTTAACCCCATAAAGAAATTACCTGCATACGAATTCTAAAACATAGAAAATAAACAATGCTAGAGCATAGCACATAAAACACATATACACAGAGATTTTCCCATAGATCCCAAAATTGGGACTATCGGATTGAATTTTTTGTTATGTTCCTTTCAATGTTACAATACATATTTATACATGCTGAAGCATCCAATACCATGGACCGAAAACCATCACGTCCAAAATCATGTGCAAAAAACATGCACAAAACCATAGGTAGGCCTGCCCAACTTAATATAGGGTCCAAAACCAAAATTTTCTGGGGCACCAAGTGGGGTTACCTGCATCCCTCAAACCCCCTGTGATTCCCCCCACTACGTAATCGGTGCAACGAAGGGGGGGCTTCGCCCTCCTTATAACCCCCTGGTTAAGTATGTGGGCTAGTTGTGGAAAGAATATAACACAACCCAACATTCTCCCACTTGTTGTTTTCTTTCCACAAGGGGCCACAAGAGAGATTAGTCATTTATCCAACCCTTCAATGCCCATTGTTTCTCTAAACCAATAGAACTTCTCAGAGATTATAGATTTTTTCAATGCATCTCCAGTATTCTTTAAAGTGTCCACCTTTACCAACAACACCTTTTTGTATTCTATCATATCCCTCACAAAGTGATGCTGAACATCAATGTGCTTTGTCTTTGAATGGTAAGCAGGGTTCTTTGGCAAGAAAATTACACTTTAGCTGTCATAGTCTATCCTTATATCTCCCTATACTAAACCCATACTTAAACACAATCTCTGCAACCAAACTACTTCCTTGCTTGCATGAGTGGCTGCCATGTATTTTGTCTCTGTAGTTGATAGTGCCACTACATATTGTTTCTTACTCATCCAACTGATTGCACCTCCAAATAGGTTAAACACATACCCACTTGTAGATCTTCTCTGATCCAGATATCTAGCCTAGTCCGCATCAACAAAGCCACAAATATCCAAAACTCTGTCCAATCTTGGTCTTCCTAGGTAGCACAAACTATAATCGCTAGTGCCACGCAAATACCTGAAAACCCGCTTTACTGTTGTCCAATGCTCCTTCCCTGGTTTTGACATAAACCTGCTCAATACTCCCACTGCATGTGCAATGTCTGGTCTAGTACAGACCATCGCATACATCAGGCTATTGATTTCACTTGCATATGGAACATGGGACATATCCTCTTCTTCTTCTTGTGTCTTGGGACATTGTTCAGCAGTTAACTTTACACCTACAGGAATAGGAACCTTCATCAGTTTACTATCATGCATATTAAACCTCTACAATATTGTCTTGACATACTTCCTCTGGTTTAACCAAAGCTTCCTCTGTGCACGATCTCTTTTAATTTCCATGCCCAAAGTATAGTTTGGATCACCAAGGTCTTTCATGTCAAATTTGGAGGAAAATTGGGTCTTCAAATCGTGGATAATTTCTTTGTCATTTCCAACCAGTAACATATCATCCACATACAAGACCAGATAAATAACATGGTCACCAATTAGTTTAAAATACACATAATGATCTAGTTTGCTTCTGGTGAAGCCAAGTCCCTATATAAATGTATCAAATTTCTGATACCACTTCCTTGGTGACTGTTTTAACCCATACAGAGACTTCTTCAACTTGCATACTAGTTCTTTATTACCCTTCATTGCAAAGCCTTCAAGTTGTTTCATGTAGATCTCCTCTTCCAGATCCCCGTGAAGAAATGTTATCTTCACATCCATCTTTTCCACCCTAAAATCAAAAGAAGCAGCAACAAATAAAAGTAATCTAATAGAATCTACCTTGGAAACAGGAGAAAAAAATATCACCAAAATCAATTCCCAGCACCTGGGAATAACCTTTTGCTACCAACCGAGCGTTGTATTTCTCCACCTTTCCTTCTACATTTATCTTCTTCTTGAACACCCATTTTCTACCAATGGGGTTCCTTCCAGACGGAAACTCCACCAGATCCCAAGCCTCACTTTTGTGCAAAGATGTCATTT
Organism: Pinus tabuliformis; assembly: GCA_031772625.1. Lineage (NCBI taxonomy): Eukaryota > Viridiplantae > Streptophyta > Pinopsida > Pinales > Pinaceae > Pinus > Pinus tabuliformis. The sequence continues at coordinate 543,944,704 of CM062815.1, read as the reverse complement.
CATCAACCATGGCCTATTTCTAGAGTTTTCCATCCTCTGAATCTACTGCATCCTTCATAGTTCTGGGATCATCATCAGTAATAGATAAAGCAAAATTTGAATAGAAATTAGATGGACTATACCTTTCTGGTTTCCTTCTTTCTCAAACTGATCTTCTCACACCTGGAGTTTGTGGCTCTTCATCTTCTGATTCCTACTCTACTGTAGAGTCTGATTCTTCCTCATTTAGCTCAAACTCTATCTTCTCAGGTTCCTTTGGTTGGACTTCATGTTTAATAACATCTTTTACCTCTCTGAACACCACATCTCAACTATACACAACTTTCCTTGTTACTGGGTTTCAAAGCTTATAACCCTTTAAACCATCCTTATACCCAATAAATATGCACTTTTCAGATTTACTATCCAACTTGGTTCGTTTCTCCTTTGGAACATGTACATATGCATCACATCCAAATAACCTCAGATGTGAAAGAGAGGGTTTATTACTAGTCCATAACTCTTGTGGAGTCTTATCCTCCAACGTTGATGAAGGTGATCTGTTGACCAAGTAACATGCTATCTCTACCGCCTCTACCCAGAATTCCTATCCTAACCCGACACCACTGAGCATGCTTCTTGCCCTTTCCATCAACGTCTTGTTCATTCTTTCTACAACTCCATTTTTCTTAGGTGTATATGGAGTATTTTTCTGCCATGTTGTACCACACTTCTTACAGAATTCTTCAAATTCCTTACTGCAAAACTCTCCACCGTTATCTATCCTAAACACCTTTATCTTCTTCTCTGTCTGGTTTTCCACTAGAGCCTTAAATTCTTTAAACCTGTCAAATACTTCAGATTTCATCTTAAGGAAATATATCCATGTATTCCTTGAGAAGTCATCTATAAATTATACATAGTACATAGACTTACCTAGTGATGGAACCTTCACAGGTCCAAACACATCATTGTTCACAAGCTCTAAAATCTATTTCTCCCTCTTACCACCAAAGGGGAAACTCACCCGATTCTGCTTCCCATATACCCAATTTTCAAAAAAATCAAAATCCACAGAGCTATTACTCATACCTTCTACCATGCCTTTACTATGAAGTATTCGAAGGCCCTTATCTCCAGTATGTCCAAGCCTTTAATTCCACAGCATGGTCTTCTCGCCAAATACCACTAGATTTTATGCTCCACTTTCAGGAACCACGGAACTATTGCACCCATCAACAACATTGCTACCTTGCAGCTTGTACAGAGTTCCAATTCGAACTCCCCACATCAATACCAGTGCCCCGTGAACCATCTTGGAAATATCCTTCTCGAACATTGTTTTTACACCTGCATCATCTAGCTTGCTTACAGAAATCAGATTTCTGGCTAATGCAGGAATATGCAAAACACCCGGAGGTGTTTTAACCCTTCCACCTTGCAACTTCAACTTTACTTTTCTGTGACCAATGATTCTAGCCTTCCTGTCATCCCCCAAGAATACATCACAACCATCATATTTCTCATACTCGCAGAACCACTCTCTATGGGGAGTGAAGTGAAAGGATGCACCTAAGTCAATCAACCATGTCTCACGATCTAGGTGTGTACTGGAGAATCCAAGTACACATCACCACCTTCATCTGAGGTTGTTTTCACCTCTGCAGAAGGAGCATCATCAAATCCCTTTACTTTGTCAGAAGCTTTAGATTTACAGTCCCTTTTGTAGCGCCCTCCCTTTATGCATTTCCATCACACCATCTTTACAGGTTTTCCTGGAGATTTAGATCTCCCACTCGATGATTTATTTTTGTTTCTAGTCTGGGACTGTCTTTGTATAGACAAGGCATCACCATTCTCGCTCTCCATATTTTTCCATCTCATCTCCTCTCTCAGAAAGGATGAGACTATTTCATCAAACTGAAAGGTATTTGCATTGCTACCTATTGCAATAACTAGACTATCCCATGAATCTGGTAGAGAACACAATAAAATAATGCACTTATCTTCATCTAAAATTTTGATATCAATAGACGATAACTGACTTACCACAATATTAAATGCATTCAGATGCTCTGTCATCGAGTCTCCATATTTCATCCTTAGGTTATACAAATTTTTCCGTAGGAACAATTTATTCACTAGAGACTTAGATTGGTACAAATTCCCTAACTTGTCCGACAAAGCCTTCACCATAGCTTCCCCTGATACATTCAACAATATTGAATCTAAGACACACAATTGTATTGTGCTCTTTTCCTTCCAATCCAACTTCTTCCATTCTTCATCAAACACTCCCATTGGTTTAGTACTTAGATCTATCACAATCCACTGATCTTTATCCACCAATAGATCCTCCATCTTGAGTTTCCACAACTGAAAACTATGACCATTAAATTTCTCGATCTCTATCTTTCCATTGCTCGCCATCTTCTTTCATCACCAGAACTGATCTTGTAGATTTCCCACTGAACAGGGTCTACCATAGGCCCGAGCAAAACCCCTCAGCAACAAAGGTGTCCCCTTGAATCCAAAACAACTCCGATACCAAATGTAGGTTTTAACCCCGTACAGAAATTACCTGCATACGAATTCTAAAACATAAAAAATAAACAATGCGATAGCATAACACATAAAAAACATATACACAGATATTTTCCCCTGGATCCTAAGACCGGGATTACCAGCTTGATTTTTCATTATGTTCCTTTCAATGTTACAATACATATTTATACATGCCAAAGCATCCAATACCATGGACCGAAAACTATCGCATCCAAAACCATGTGCGAAAAACATGCACAAAACCATAGGTAGGTCCACCCAACCTAATATAGGGTCCAAAACTAAAATTTTCTGGGGTGTTATCTCAGCCCCATAGAATGGGGTTACTTGCACCCCTCAAACCCCCTGTGACTCCCCCCACTACGTAATCGACACAATGAAGGGGGGGCTCTACCCCCCTTCTAACTGCCCGGTTAACTACATGGGCTAGTCGTGGAAAGAATATATCACAACCCAACAAGATGCGAGCATCTACGGACCAAACAGAACTATAAAATACCTAGCCTCCTAGATGGTCCCTTAGACATTGTGTGCCAGCGTTTGAGACTTCCCAAATCTTCTCAAGACCATACTATGCCAGCGTCAAGGGACGAAAATACTTTGTTACGATCGCACATTTGTGACTCAGAAACCATAGACATGAGTGAGCTTCGACCCTATAGTGTTAGACCCTTTGCACTAGCTTTCCTCCATAAGACCTATCTGAACCAAAAAATAGAAGAGAGAATAGAGAGCTTCATAATTGTCAAAATGAGCTTGAGGTCTCTTCAATATATAGGATTTCATGAGGGTCCACTTGATGTTGAGGCTGGCCTTTCCAATTGTACATGTGCTTAGGGCTAACCTAATCCAATATACATGAGAAAATGAGTTATCCCAATTGGAATTATTATCTTAATTATATGAGTTATCCCAAGTGGAATTTAACCGCAGTTGTATAATTTTAATAGGTACCAAGGTTGGAAAGGTGCATTCTGATTTGGATTGTAATAAGAGTAATGTGTACCTTGCATGCCCTGTTGATATTGTCAAGGTCCTTGAGGGGTTTTTTTATTAATGAATAAAATTTTCTTTGAACCTCCTTCTGCCCCTTGTTAGACAAATTTTAGGCCTCGAAAAGAGGGTAATTTGACTATTGCATGATTTTCTTCACAGACAAGGCAAACTTCTATGACATTCAATGGGAATCCATTCATAAGATGCCTTTTAGTGCATTTAGGGTAGAAAATAGCTAGTGCCATATATGATTCCTCTTGATCTCTTTTGATTTGCATGGTATCCATTTGCAATGCAAAGGTATGCGACATTTCACTCTTGAAATCCTCCAACATGTTCCCTATCTCATTCTTGATGGATGTTTTGGAGGGAGAGGAATTGACCAAGCCATGACTAGCCCTACCCTTTTTCCTAACAACCCTAGAGTGATTCTTCAATATAGTTTTGATGTCATCATATGGTAATTGATAGATATCTCCTCCAAGAAACATGTTTAGGGTTTCCAACATATCCTCCCTGATACGTCAAAGAGGAACTAGCTTGAGTGACTGAGGATTAAGGGTACAGTTGGCCCTCCTATAATTCAGTTGAAATATCTCCTCATAGTCCTCTAGGGATTCATTAGTTCCAAGAGTCATCCTAAATATTTCTTCCTTGGTTTCTTTAGACATATAGTATTCCTTGTATTTTTTATTGAAGGCTTGTTCCATTTGGGCCCAGGTAGTGATGTTTACCCCACACAGACCCATAAACTAGTGCAAGGTTGCATCTTTAAGGGTAGAGGGGAAAAACTACAGCTTCTGCTCATGAGAGACATAGTGATAGGTCCTACAAACAACAACAACTTAAAACATGAAGGTGTAAAGATCCTCAGAGGTTATGTCATGGAAGTGTGGAAGGGAAGTAGGGCTTATATTCTTCATTCTAGCTTGTCCATTAGTTTCTCTGATGGGGAAAACCTCATCATCCATGTTTTCAGCCATTGTTTGGGTAGGTGAAGTGGGTTCATCTTCTTCCCGAATAGGTTCTTAAAAAATCTCAAGTTTCTCACCTAGAGGGCCTTCTAAGTCCCCTATAGTAAGAGAGGAAAATTCACAGTCACTGAAGAAGAGTGAAGGTTGACTGGTTAAGGGTGTGGAGGTTTTGGTAAGAATTTTCCTTGATTATCCCTACTCTTATGAGGCACGAAATATTCTTTTTCAATTTTTTAGAATTGAGTGCAAAACATAAAAAAATTCTTAAGAAGAAACAACATCCACTTAGACACCTCCTTGGTAACAATGCCAAAAAGTGGTGAGCCCTCGTATTGCACCAAGAATGTTGCAACTCCTAAGTGCTCCTCAACTCAAATTATCAACTTGGGGTTCGTACAAACTTAGAGGTGACAGTGCTATATTCACAGTAGGTTAGATTTTACTCATGCCACCCTCAGTCATGACATTAGATCAAGGTGTCCAAACACCATTTCTCCTACTAAACTATAGTGGAAGCTTTCTAATGAAAACACAATTGAAAACTGATTCTAGCTATGAAAGTGAAAACTCCATTTGTCCAATTTTAGATGCTAATTAATCATTTCATGAAAGGAAAAGGGATAATATACTTGTAGGATGAAATCTACTCTAACTTCATGTATCATATATTTATTTCACACTTGCTTGAATATCAGAAATCTAACTTGCATCGTGCTTGTGATTGAAAAACCACTAATTATATTATGTTTTGCAGTGAGGAAAAGGAATGTTTGGAGTGGTCTAGGAGCTTATATTGATCATTAAATTACAACATGGGGTCATTATTCATCTTGACTGAGCTAAGGTTGAAGTTGGGATCAAAGAAGGTGAAGAAAAGTGGTGCTATAGGCCTGCTATAGGAGGTCATGTAATGCTAAAGGAGGACCTGTAATGCTACAAGAGGGGTTTCAAGAGCCTTCTTAGGGTGAAGATGGTGTCTTGAGGGCATGAAGTGGTAGATGAAGGTTAGAGAGAGTGAAGGAAGGTCGGGGAAGCCTCCTAGCCAAGCCCAAGACCCATCAGAGGTCTGTCTTGTACTAGGATGAATGCCCACAGTTTCCTAAATTTCCTAGGCAAGTGACTATGGAAATAGAGTTTTAGGGGGGAAATTGAGGGATTGAAAGAGAAGATGGAGAAGTCAAAAATGGATGTGAAAGAGGTTCCCTCCCTTGCATATCAACGTATATCAGTGTAGCCCTTTTTTTGGGTGTGGAGCCTGATTATCTTATTTATTTAGAGGTATTGTCACATTGGACCCCAGTTATTAGTGGGGTAGTAACGTCGCCCATTTAATTGTTGTTAATCTAGGTTTTTCATTAAGCGGATGATATGATGATAGAAGATATTTTAATTTAGAGTTTTTTTCCCTAGAAGGAAATCCTTGGTTTATATGAGGGAATTTTATTGCAACTGTGTATGTGTATTTTGAGCGAGAAAGAGAGAGGAGACTTTGTGAGAGCGAAGGGGAAATTACATTGGATCTATTGTAGGTTGTATCTCTTCATTTTGTTGGATAAGATAAGAGGAAGGACTCACTATTTCTTAGTGGACATAGCCCAAACTAGGTGAACCACATATATCTGTGTCTCTTTTGTTTTACACGTTTTCTGTGTTTGTGTTTCTACAATATTTTATGTGTACCATTGCACTATAATATATAATTTTCTAACACCTACAACCAACCACATACATACATCCATTGATCATTAACACAATGATATAAAATATGATGTAAAAGATGAGTTGAATTTGAATAACATCTATTTCATTCCATAATACTACTCTAATCACTGAACTGAATCCTAAGTTACAGAAAGTAAATATGAAGACGGACAACTAACATCTATCTATTTCCAAGAAATCATAAACAAAATGCTTTTGTGTTGAGATTGTGAATCCTTCCAACCATTCTCCCACAAGAGAGTTTATGTAGAAACTTACAATCACAGGTTTTTATAACTTAACCTATATTGTAATGAAAGAAATCTATGAAATGCTTGGAACTAATAACAAAACAAAAGTACAAAATATGGACCAAAGCCTCTACGTTGGGCCCAAACCCATGCATCTAAACCCTCTAAAACTAACTCAGATGCAACTAGATAACCAACTTCTCATTATCAGAAAGTAAAAGTCCCATATATCATATGAAAGTAAAAATAACAATGTCAAGCTCTGAACTCAACAGCTACACCTAGCTGAATCAAAACTTTGAATCCTAATGAGATTTTCATCTTGTTTATTTATAAAAAAGGGTAGTCAATATAATCTCCCTTGAAAAGAGGAGTGATTCCCTCCTTGATCTAGGAAATGGTGGATCCAATCCCTCTTGAGCTTCACTTGTACCAGGAGTTACTCGGTTGTCAATGAATTGGAACTGGTGAGAGAGAATGTTGCGATCTCAAGCCGAGTTGGGGAGTTCAAGAGGTGGAAAAACACACTAGATTCTCTCTCAGTTCTCTCCATTAAGCCCCTGCAAAGTAAATGCCTAAAAAATGCTTATTTTTCCTGCTATAAACCATAATAGGCCACATACTATGACAAACACCTTTCTCTCCTTATTAAGCATGTTATAACAAAAAATGTGAATTAATGTGAGAAAATGATAGTTTTGAGGATGGAGGATGGCATAATGATCTTCAAAATATACATATTGATGGGACTCATCAACTAGAAGTGTTGAGTTTTTAACTAGCACATTCATTTTTCACTAACTGTTAGATAGACCCTTGAGATATTTGTATTATATTAACTCCCTACCAAGTGTAATGTTGGGTTGGTGAAAGGAAGACAAAATTCCACTACAATTGAGTTGTTCCTTTGTGAAAATCCCAATGTAAAAGTGGTTGTAATATGTAACAACCACTATCTAATATTCCTCCATGAGCCTTATGTATCCATAAATAATGTAATAGTGGAGACAAAAACCTCACCACTATGATATTCCTTTGACGGCGTATCTCCTTAACCATTGACTAGGCTCTGCATGGATTTGTGTTTCCTGCATGGATATGTGTTCCTTGCATGGAGACTTAGTTTTGCATATGTGTATTATCCTTAATTTTTGGTTGTAAGTATATTTTTTACTTTTGGAATGTTCACTTTAATTTTCCCTTTAGTGACGTATGCATTTACTATGGAAAGTGAGTGGGGTCCTATTATAGCGGCTACAACCACCCTCCAAAATTTTGGCCTGCACCAATTTTAGAGCCTCCCTTGAGAGTGTCACTTGATGATTGCACACACTCAGGTTCACTCCATGAGCTCATGTGAGTCCTTGCATCTTCCTCGCTTGTTCATTTCATAAGAGTTTCTACATGCTGGTATCTAAGTCATGCTTGCGGCCATGTTCTGGTTATGCTTAAAGTCTTTGCTTCGTATTTTCTTGTTGTGTTCGTTGTGTAAGCATCTATCACACTCACACAGAGAGTCAAATTCACTTTCACACAAGCATCATCTCAATAAATGAATGGTTAATCACGAGTGTCGCGCTTGTCACTTACATCGTCGGTCAGTCATGTTGAACATGTGTGTCTGGATGGTTTGAGTCATTTCGTCGTTGAGTCATGTCAGTGTATGTTTGTATGATCACTTATGCATATTTTGATCATTCACACACTTAGTCTTTTTGCTAAAGTTCTGAAGACTAGAATCTCCTCTTAGAACCAAACCACCACCCCGCCATTGACTCGATGGGCTGTCAACCAAAACAACACAGAATCTCCAAGATAGTCTTTCCAAGCTGCACTGTGCGCAAGCAATGCAATCAACTCTCATGATGCCCCCCCAGACAGTCGAACCTGGTAGTCACCCTGGGACTGACTCCCCTAAAAAAATTTCGCAGACCTTACTCAATTAGCTAACTAAGGAAATTATGTAGACAGGCCAGATAGACACCAAGTTCCCATCCTTGTCTCCCTCTGAAATTTGGGTAGTTTTCCCAGTCAGTCATCCCGACAGTCAACCCACTGCTCATATAAGAAATTGTGTAGTCTTCATGAGCAGGCATTCTGCTGCCCAGCAGTCTGCTCAGCTCAGAAATTGTGCAGAGATGATCAGCAGGTTGGCCTCCCAGCCCAAGTGTAGTTTCCCTTGCCAGCAGCTCCTAGCAGTAGACTCCCAGTTCCTCCAGGAATTGTGCACTTTCTACTACCAGTGACTGAGCATCCAACTACTAGTTCCCTCTGGGAACTATGCAATTTTGGCTCCCAATGATCCCAACAATTAACTACGATTTCCCTCTAGAAATTGCGTAGTTTTGGCTACCAATCTCCCAGGAAGTTCCTCCCAAAAATTGCGCAATCCCTGCTTGCTGACCCTCCTTACAACCCGACCCATTCCTCCAGAAAATTGTGCAAATTTGGCCTTCCAGCCTCTACTGCTCACTCATTTTAGAAACTATGTAGATCCTACCTACATTGCCTTCCTATGGCCCAGACTGTCCCTCCTAAAATTTGTGCAATTTTTCCTTCCAGCCGAGCTAGACCTCAGAGATAGTCACTGTCGACTTGGACTATCCATCTCCATCACTCAATGAATCTTGCACAGTTTTCTTCAACAATTCCTAGAGCCATCATCCCTCTTCACAACCTTACTACCTCTCCTAGTCACCTGCATCCAAAATGATCATGTGTGATGGTAGACTAGGAGGTTTTGGATTTGATGTCGTCTTATCTTGAGTGACTGTAGGTACAGGTACACCAACAAACATGGCAAGATGAAAAATGGGATGAATGAAGGGAGCACATGCAGAAGGATAAGTTAACCAATAGATGAACGAATGATGGATGCGAAGAGATGTGCTCACCAATGGATGAACATATGAACATGCACCTTCCCAAATAGATGAGCCTATCAAGCCTTCCAACATGAAAGCAAGTAGCAACATGGCAAAGCTTCATCAAGCAAACCAAATACCATCGAATACTTCACGCACTTCGCCATGTGGAGGTCAAGGTGTGATACACCATGAAGACATCCATCACGAAGCAACATTTTAGGTCAACATGCATTCTAGCAACAACACGAATGTATCAGCACTGTCATTTCGACTCATGTCATGAGTCATGTCGCCCACATCTCTACTATGGGCTATCTTGTCAATCAATGTGATGTAACATGGAAGTCTAAGAGATCCACTTGTTGAACATAGAGTCATGTAAGTCAAAATGTCATGGAAGTCAAATGGTCATGAGGGTAGTTGAACAACCACAAGGGTAAGTTTCACCCTTGTCTATAAATACCCCCTCATTTGTACATCAGAGGAATTTTCACCTCAACTCCTCCCACATAGCCAAGAGAGTCTGTAATATTTTCTTTGAGGAGTAAGAGTGGCTCGAATGCCCCACACTCAGGGTTAGTGATGTATGGTGTAATTACGTGTCTTGGAACTTTCACTTTATTCAGAAGCCTGCCAACAGGCCAACACGTTTTGACAAATGTATTGTAACTATTGTAAGACTAATCTTTAACACTTGTGATGCATGTTTCTTTAACATGTATTCTTCATCTGAACTATTTCACTTGTTGTAAGACATAATCTATTAATGGAAATGTGTTGTATATGTTGTTAATGTTGTCTCACCCATGTAGACTACTATCGCCAACACCAAACAGACCTTTCACATAAAACTTGTTGTAACAACCATTGCACTTGTTCAGACTCATCCATTGAGTGTTGTACCTGTTATCTTACCTTATGTCTTGTGACTGCTGCATCTGTGTGGACTGCTCCTCAGGAAGCGATGCATGTCCTGTTATGTTGTGTGTTCCTAGCCAAGTTGGGACTTCATCCCAACCATCTTGGGACTCACTCCTACCCTCTCCCTCTATAGTGAAAGAACCATTGACACAAGTAACACTTACAGTCACTACGCACACAAACCTCACTTTTTGAATAGAAAGCAGACCACTCTCTTGTGCTGAGAAGCAAGATTTGAGGCAAATCCTTAATACAATGGCTACCAAGCCATCATACCGGATGGGACTTCCACACCAAACGGTGTGAGGTATAATTGGGACTTCATACTAGGGTGATCCCCTGAATGTTGGTGGGTCTGCACCGTCAACATTTTTGGCGCTTGAAGGAGGGTAGCCAATTGTATATGGCTGAAATTCCCCTCACACTCATTCATCAAACATCTAGTTAAGGAAGTAACTCGCAGTCCCTCTCACCTACACGCGACTGTGTAGTTGGTTACTCCTCACCTCCCAGCATTAAACATGAGTCTCCACATCAACACCTTCACTCCGTCCATCCCATCACTTGACAGTTCATGAAAGCAATCGAACTAGATAGGGAACATCTTCCATGCACATCTAGGAAGCCAAGAACTACTCCCACAGGAGTGTTGGGCATGGAATCCCCCCAAGGAATTTATTGGGGCTTAAAGCCCAAGTTTTGACCAAATCCTTTTCTAAAAGCTCTGCGAATTGCGGGCGCAGAGCGCGAAATCATAGTAGAGTCTCAAGGTTGTCCGCCCTAGTTTTTTTAATGTAATGTCGGCTAGATATACCTACCTATGGTCCGCAAACCATGGGATTGTATAAATAGAGCAAGGCTATAAGTGTATAGGATAACTAATAATGGAAGGATGAGAAGTCTAAGTGATTGAGTCGAAGTGTAAAAGGTGTCTTTGGGTCATAGAGTAGGAGAAGGCTTTGTAGCTGAGTGCACAGAGGCCTAGTAGTCTGGAGCTGAGTGTGCGGATGCCTGTAGCTGAGTGCACAAGGTAGGTCGAGTCTATAACCATTGGAAGAATCAATAAAGAGAAGTTTACCATATTTCTGTGTATCTTTTCCTCTTCTAATATATGATTGGGTATAATTTGCAAGTATACTATTTATTTACTGTGTGAACTCATATGAATTTTTTGTATAAATAAATATAACGTAAGACATCCAAGTACGCGAAGGTAATTAACTGGTATAGGAAGCTAAGTAAGATCTCGAGTAATAGCTTAGAGTGTAGCTCTAGCAGCGCGGAAGCTCCACAACCCTTGGTTAGGGCTGTGCGAAGACAGTGTGTCAGGGTGTGAGAGATAGGGAAGTTCGCGAAGTGACCTATGCGTAGGGACAGATAGTTGGACCAGTCGAACCTCTCAGACATCTCAAGGGTACGGAAACCTGGTTCTAGCACCCCCCCGTACTACTTCGGGTGATACCTCAGTCTGCGCACTGTGGACTATTGCCGAAAGGGCCATTAGTACACGGATTTGTTTCGCTAATTTACTCTGAACCTAGGTTAGGCCCCAACAAGTGAACAAATGGTTTTGTTGCCAAGACCGGGATCTCCATAGAGATGTCTGATGTCATATCACTAGAATCTGACAAAGAAAGTAATTGAATATTGGTTGGACATGAATATTCATGAGTTCGTGGCGCAGGAAAACAAGAATCCTCAACTATCAAAGGAAGAGTGGTTAGACTGCTACTTATATATAGAGATCCACAAAATTTTCTTCGTATTCTTCCCTACTAAGTTATACGAGTGGATCGTGAGGCTAGCAGATAACCAAGGAAGGTGTAAACTCAATAGACCTATTGTGTGGACCCAAAAATTGGTGCATAGACTGGAAGAATCGGTAGATAATATCGCGTGCACTGTCAATCACTTGCTCGATCAAATCATACGAGGATTCATCACTGAATTTACGGTAGATACTTCAGTCAATTATAGCGAGGTAGAACGACGCTTCCTCAAAGGATCGTGAGGTAAGTACGTGAAATTTGTTAACACTTGGATTAAAATGCTACTGTGTGAAAAATGGATTATGTGAGTAAATTGATGTTTGGGGCTATGCGAAGTGGGAGAATCTACAGAAACAAAGGTAGCACAGAACTAGAAAATAGCCCCTTTATTTTACCTCCGCAAGGGGGCAAAGAAGACCTCATGAAGGTATCTATAGGAAATTCATTCAATCTAATAAGGAAAAGAATTCCGTGCATACCAGCCCCACCCACACCACTGCCAGTTTCACCGTCTTCACCCCCATATTCGCCCATACCACCTCCACCACCACCGCAAAGCAGTATGGAAAGCGCGATAAAGATACCAGTGTTCAAGGGAGTAGGGAATGAAGATCCAGATCAATTTTGGTTCATGATAAAATTTGTATGGGAAGCATAGGGAGTCACAGATGACAATATAAAGAAGGCAACATTGGTCAAGGATCGTGCACTGACTTGGTACATTAAACATTCTAATGAAAATCTGAATGCAGGGATCACAGATATCCAAACTGCGCTAAAAAAATAATTTAGCATGCCAAAGTTAGAGGCACAGTCGATCATTAGGTTCAAGGAAATCACAATGCTACCAAGAGAGACCCCGTCGGAGTTAGATCAAAGACTGAAATGCACAATTCACGAAGCCAACATGATGTTAACGGATGGGCAACACCGCGAATGGTTTGTAGCATCATTAACACCGCATCTATAGAACGCATTGTCACAACAGAGGCTAACCACTCAGGCTGAGGCCTTGGAGGTCACGATGAGATTGCATGAGACCCTGATACAAGATCCCAACCTGGGAGTTCAGTAGATTCACATGCAGTTGAAAAAATTGTGCCTTGAGATGCAGAGTTTGAAACAAGACAAGACAACCCGCCCAGAGATGTGCAATGAGGTATGGTGTGTAAAATGCAAGGGTCAGGGGAACGACAAGGATCACTACCTAGTGTTCGCGAATTACCTTGTGGGAGGAGGGCCAATGCGATTAAGACCAAAGGCACAAGTAGGACCGAGTGTAGCACCTGCACTATGGTGCACGATTTTTCAAATAGGAGGAAAACATGCTACATATAACTACCTTCTATTATAGAAGTATACGTAGAATTCATAGTAGTTGTTCTGTAATTTCTGTAGGTCAGTGGGACATGATGAGTGCACATGTAGAAGTTATGAGCTGATGATGGATCAAACTTCTACCTACAGAGTTCAGGCTGAAACATAGCCCTTGAACAAAATGGAGGAATGGTGTGCACCGAATTTTAGGGGCGCGGACGAGGCCGAGTTGGAGGGGGACCAAGAAGAGGTTGCGGACAACTGATACATTACAATTGTGGAGGGCCAAGGTATTATGCCCATGGTTGTACAAATCCAATGCGACCATAATGCTTGTATTGTATGTTGTTTAATCATGAGATGGAGGATTGTCCCACACTGATAGTGAGGTTGCGCGATAAAGGAGCACTCCAACCCCCCCCCCAACTTAGAACCTACAAATGATGAGGTCTAAGCTGCTCAAGGAAGACCCTAATGTAAATATAGTGCTCAAGAGTGGAATGACGATAGGGGATGACAAAGGCAAGTAGCCTGAAGAAAGTACCTAGGTTTTCAAGGCTCCAACGAAGGAACCAAAATTTGATTTGAAGCATGCTAAGGAGATGTTCATGGAAGCTAAGAGGAGCTTCCCTAATGCCTCCACTTCAGGAAGTAAAGATAGACTATTGCCAGAAATGGACCCATCAATGCTCACTACGTTCTTGGAGACATGCATGAAGCTACTGCGCAACAAAAAGGCTATAAAGGGGCTGCAAGAACTCATAACTAGATGTCGTGGGACCGCACCAAGAGAACGGCGCGTAGTCTAGAAGCTTGGGAAGCACATAATGCAAACAGGAAGGGAGATGAAGTTGACCATGCAGATTGGGGAATATGAGATGGACCAAGTGATTATGGATGTAGGATCAGACATGATTATCCTGCAGAAGCAGACATGGGAGAACTTGGGAAAGCCTACACTACAATGGTCTCCTATCTAACTGTGAATGATGAACCATCAAAAGATCCTACCTATGGGGAGATTACAGGGAATCACAGTAGATATCGAAGGAGCAAGCACGCTAGAGGATTTCAAAGTGATAGAGATTGTTGATGACAATAATCCCTACCCCGCACTATTAGGAATATATTGGGCCACTGACATGAATGCAGTGATAAATCTGAAGAAGTGCAAGATGATTTTTGAGAAAAAGTCTTTGTGCATTGTGGTACCTTTAGACCCTATAGAAGGATCGCACCACATGGAGCCAGTGCATGACTACGACAAAGACGACAATATGGACTCCATCTACAAGACAACTATGTAGAAGAAAGACTGGGTAAATCCAACCGCGGATGGCTGAATCTCATGGGTGCATGAAAGCTCCTGCACATCAAATTCTGACGAGGAGATAGAACGATGGCAGAACCGGTTACACAAGGTAACCACACTCAACTATAACATGATGGCAAGATCGTTGTGTTGCATAACAACAGAGGTAAGAGATTTTCCTACATATGATGGGTTAAGTGAGGTGGATGACTTCCTAAACAAATTTAAAATAGAAGTGCCAGAAAAACAACGCTTTGACACTCTAAAATGGGTACTCCAAGCTATGCCCGCAAGAAGGTGGGGTATGCACCAAAGAAGTTTCGATGACTAGCACAACTCCTGAAGAATGATGTGCACATGGTTTGGGAAACCTTAGATGTGATTAACAAACAAGCTTGTTGGATGAAACAGCCTGCGCACCCACCTATCCAGGTGGATACAAGCATATGGTGTGAAACCTGCATGAATGCACACAGTCCTTATGGTAGGAGACACGATCAGTAAGCAGGTATGGGCAAGGCAATGGTGCGAATGACCCCTCATGTTGGGACCACGGAGTATGGAAAGACCAAGTGTGTAGAAGGATATCCATGGAGAAGCCTTTAAAAAAGTACGCAAAGCACTGAATAAGGACCACAATGCAAAGAAGACTAACTGGGACCTTCGCGTACCAGTAGTTCTATGGGCTTATAGGACCGCTTGCAAGAACCTGATTTTGTAGGCACCACCAAGGCTGGAATATAAAGAAAACCCTCTAGTACATGAAAAGCTTAGACTGCACCTGATAGCACTGGTAGATACGATGATTTTCAAAACCTTGGAAGAAGAAATCCAACAGGGAAATTTTAGGCTCTAAGAACTTGAGAAAGAAAGGGTGTGATTAAGGAAGAAAAGTGCTCTGGCAAACGCGGAAGTCAAGAAGTTGGAGGATGAGATAAAGGAAGATTTTCTCGATAAAAAGACCATGGTGATAAGACATGATGCACACGATCACGCTGACAAGTTTGAGGACTATCGTTGCAAATTGATCAGCCTGATGCCTTGGATTGGACAACACTTTACTAAGTAGATCAACCAAGGTAGCTTTTTGCAGATGATAAAGTACGTGACAACGCTTGTAACAATAAAAGGTGGGTATTTTCCAGGAAAAGTAATGGATGATAGGATGAAACTCAATACAGCTGGTGCGACCACCTAACTAGCCGAGGGAAGTACAGTCTTAACGCTCCAGGAATTTGAAACGAAGCGTGGGCCTATAAAATATTTTGCCCAGGTGCTGCGTGATGTTGGAGCTGTGCATAGAAGCAAAGAGTGACAAGGTCCACGACTATGCATGGGGGGCTGCACTGCTGCACAGGTTGGCTAGAAAGTGACCATTGAAGTCACAATTCACGATCAGATGCTTGACTTGAGACCAAATGGAGCGAGCATAAGGCATTTAAGACGTTATTTATGGGCAAGATTTGGGAAAATATACCACCAAGGGAGAATTAATGAACTAGATTTGGGGGGAATAGTCAAATTAAAATTCAAAAAGTGCTATAAAACACAAAGGGCTTCCCAACAAACAACACTTGGTCATTTACGAATTGAGATATTGAGTAGAGCCCTGTTTGTCTTGTGCCAAGCATTGATTGAGCCCCTGAGTTCGTGAGTAATAGATTTCTGGACAGACATGATGGCATCAGTTGAGGAAGTTATGGAAATAACAGAAATGACTGCCGAAGAGGCCACGTGGGCCCTGACTATGGGAGATGCTCCGGAAGGTTCCGGGATTGTGGGAGAAATCTTGAAATCACCATGCACGCCAAGACCATAGAAGGACAAACAAGTGATGATTCCCGTACGTGTGTCCCTGCAAAATCCACTATGCACCAAGCTATCGATGGAGGAGAAGGGGAAAGCCATTACCATAGAGACCGATGAGGAAGAAGAAGACCTGGAGGACCTTATCATTGAAGAAGATAAGGATGAAGGCATGGAGGAGAAAACTAAGCCTATGCACTATCCAAAAAAGCTACCCACCTATGTCCCCCTGTGGAAAGGGAAGGCTAAAGTGCCTAAGGACCTTGGCGAGACCAAGAGCTCACTCTAGACCCCGCTCCTCCCAAACAACATTATTTTTGAGGGCACGCACCTAGAATGGGTTTCGAGGTTAAAATTTGAAGATTGGGACCTTGCTAACCAAGAGAAGTTCCCTCACATTAAGACCTCGCACCTCAAGAATCCCAAGCAGAACACCGCGGCAGGGGTTACAGAATTAGCGCCGTGAAAGTGGTCGGGTAGAGTGGAAAATGCCGAGCTACTTAACCTACTCTAGGTGTCACATTTCCACTGCACCCCAATAACAATTTTCGTCATCAGGAAGCTCCTTTTCCTAGTGCATGATGGGTGTTTGTAGCTGGAGGAGCCCATCCCCATCATGGAAGACTTGATTCACCGCATTACCCAGCTTCCATGAAAAGGAGAGGACCTCGCAAACATCTTGGAGGGGAACAAAAGTGACTTGGCCATCGCAGAGGCCATCAAGAAGAAATACAAGCTGGCGAAGAAGAAAAGGGGCTACGCCATATCCGATATCAACGATAAAGTAGTGAGAGTGGTGACCCAAATACTGGCTGGTAAGGTTATGCACAAGTGTCGCGCGGACGAGGTACCTGCACTGGTGGTAGTACTTGTTGAACAGTGCACCGAGGGGGTCCAGTTTAGCTGGTCTGAGTTTCTTTGCAAGGAATTCTTGGAGAATTTCCGTGAAGCTCAGGAACAGGGCAAAGCATTCCACTATGCATGGCTTCTGCTGTCCATAGTGCTCGTGGCAGGGGAATTACTAGAAGATAGTCAATTCCCCTCAATTAATAGTGATCTATCGAAGGTTGTGAATTACGCTTCGCTCTGGGCCATAAAGGATGCAAATAGGATCTGCGAGATTAAGATATTCTGGGTGTTCATGGAGATTAACCTTAGAATGGGGATCAACTGCAAGTCACAGTTATCACCCACTGTCTCAACAACCTACAAAGTTTTGTAGAATTTAAAGAAGACATTTACAGCACATACATCAGAGCGCGCAAGGACCCGGCTAAGCAATGGAGAAAGCTACCCTTTGTAGCCATGGGCGATGTCATCTTTAACATACCGGAGATATGGTCACTGGAGTGGGGCGCTCCAGACATTGCAGAGATAGAGAATTCAGCGGTGTAGAGGAAGAAAGAGGAGGCCAAATTGTGCATGGAACAATTGGCAGAAAAGAGAAGGAAGGACGTAGTGGCAGCAAAAGCACAGGGTGGCACGAGACACTACACAGACAGCAAATTAACAGGAAAAGGCCGTAGAAGCAGTAGCATAGGAGGTAGCCACGAAGGCGTTTGAGGGCCAAATGTTGCCTTTGCATGGGCAAGAAGTAGAGGAAGAAGAGCGAGGTGTAGACCCACAAACTAGGTCAACATATTTGAAACACCAGCACCCGATCGAGCGAACAGGGCCGTGCAAGAAGGTCAAGGCATTGAAGTTTTCTGTTGACCCGATCACCCTAACCGAGGGTGACCTGCACAACATCGGCAAGACAGTGCGCGATGTCACCTCCGAGGCCCTCCAAAATTTTATGCAGGAGAACCAAATTGTGTTGGGGACCCTCTGAGCACAGCTACAAGAGTTGCAGGTGTAAACTCCTCAAGCTGGTACCCTTTTGACCAGCCTCGTAGTCGGGACAACGGCAGCAGAAAAGATGTTGTGCACTCAGGTGACGAATACCATAGTGCTTGGCACTAGTGACACCAAATGAGACCAACAGGCCTACAGTTAGTGCATTGAAGGGTCTCAGCATCAACATGGCTGGACTCTGATGAGAGACCTTATATGTTCTATAGGATGGGATAACTACAGAACTGTGGGCTGGGGAGAGCCGCACACTACATGTCCTCAACGAGCAGAAAATAAACATGGAACAGTTCAGCTTGCAGCATGATGAAGTGGTGTTGTAGAATTAGTAGCTGGTACACGTACTAGATGAAGTTTGTCAAAGTGTCCCTGCACTAGCCATCCCAGTGGACACACCAGCAGAGGCACACATCCACAGGCTCAAAACAGGGGTGCACGAGGCGTGGGAGGAAATGACAAAGGTTCAGCTGGAGCTGAACCTTTAAATCATCGAGTTGCGGTTAAAGGTGTAGTTGTCCACCCATTCAAAAGTAAGAGAACAGCATGCCAGTGCTATTACAGTGGGACTAGATGAGATCAGCAGTGTAGTGTGATACTACACCAGCATGTTGGAAGAGTCATTTGAGGTCCTCATGAATCTACAAGAGGACCCCAACATTTAGTGCTTAGAGATAGAGGCTCGAGAACTCCAATAGTGGTATGACAACATCAAAGGAACTACGCAGATGGTGGCCCTCACTCAGAGGCTCAAGTAGATGCGAGAGGCCAAAGCGCTGAAAGAACAGGTGGACGCAGCATGACACAAGGAAGTAGTCCTAAAGGCACTTGTTCAGCCTTGGATTGAAAAGGCCTTCACCATCACAATAGAAATTAAAGGTAGGATCACACAAATGCAGGGGATACAGGCATAGATGCAGAGAAGCAGTTCCGACATCGTGGTCTCGGAACAACGTGTACAATAGATCCAGCAGGTAGCAGCTCAGTGTACTGCCGACCTTGCAGCAGTTTGAGTATAGTTGGAACAACTCTATGCAAAGATCTCCGTGCCATCAGAGTGAATCAAGGGCGAGTAACAATGTTTGTGTTGGGGGCCTGTTGGGCATGGAATTCCCCTAATGCATGTTTTGGGGCTTAAAGCCCAAGTTTTGACCAAATCCTTTTGTAAAAGCTCCATGAATTGCGAGTGCGGAGAGCGAAATCATAATAGAGTCACAGGGTTGTCCGCCCTAGTTTTTGTAATGTAATGTCGACTGGATAGACCTACCCATGGTCTGTAGACCATGGGAATGTATAAATATAGCAAGGCTCTAAGTGTATATGATAACTAAGAATAGAAGGATGAGAAGTCTAAGTGATTGAGTCGAAGTGTAAAAGGTGTCTTTGGGTCGTAGAGTAGGAGAATGCTCTACAGCTGAGTGTGCAGAGGCCTAGTAGTCCGCAACTGAGTGCACAGAGCCCTATAGCTGAGTGTGTAGGGAAGGTTGAGTCTGTAACCATTGGAAGAATCAATAAAGAGAAGTTTACCATATTTCTGTGTATCTTTTCCTGTTTTAATATATGATTGGGTATAATTGCAAGTATACTGTTTATTTGCTACGCAAACTCATATGAATGTTTTGTATAAATAAATATAACATAAGACATCCAAGTACACGAAGGTAATTAACTGGTATAGGAAGATAAGTAATATCTCGGGTAATAGTGCAGAGCATGGCTCTAGCAGAGCGGAAGCTCCATAGCCCCTGGTTAGGCCTGCGAGAAGGTAGTGTATCAGGGCATGAGGAACAAGGAAGTGCGCGAAGTGACCTGTGTGTAGGGACAGACAGCTGGACCATTTGAGCCTCTTAGAAATCTTAAGGGTGCGGAAACCTGGTTCGAGGACCCTCCCATACTACTTTGGGTGAGAACTTAGTCTGTGCTCCACGGAATGTTGCCAAAAGGGCCAGTAGTACAGGGATTTGTTTGGCTAATTAACTCTGACCTTGGGTTAGGCCCCAACAAGCCAACAAGGAGTTTTTGTATCATCAACAGAAGAAGCAGTGCTTGCCACACTTGAAGGTCTAGAAGAAACTATTAAATATGAAGAGGAACCTATGATCTTCTGGCAAGGAAAAAAAGACACTCTTGTCATATTGGGATCGAACTCTGGTGCAGGAGGCAGAGGGGAAGGCAGCGAAGGAGGTGGAGGCAGAGACGAACCAAAAAAATCTGAGCCACAACCATCAGAATATGAAGGAGGGGAAGAGGATGAGGAAGAAGAAGGGATGGCTAACCCAAATATTGAATGGATGACTCAGGGACCATTGGCTCTCCCAATCGTTCTGCACAAGATTTCAAGGCGAGTGAGAGAATTAACATCAAGTTTAACCCCGACAACACGGTGAAGGCAGAGGACCACTTAGACAACTTCTACCTACAACTGTAGACCCTTGAGGTACGGTATGATGATGTAGCATGTATATTGTTCCCATGTACCTTGGATGGTCACACAGTTGCTTGGTATCACTGCCTTCCACCGAACTCTATACAAAACTGGGTTGCATTCAAACACATGTTCCTTGAGAAGTTCAATGATGACAAGACCCAAACCATGCTACTCAAAGAGTTGGGAAGCCTCAAGATGGAGGTAAAAGAGAAAGTGAAAGATTTAAATCAGAGGTTTACACATATATTGAGCAAGTTTGCAGAAGACACTAAACCTCATGACTCCATCACCACTAATTACTACACATCCACACTGCCAACCAGCATTGCATAGTTCGTCAAGTGAGTTTTGAAACCAACACTGTTGGAAAATTGTGAACAGGCTATCATTGTTGAGAAAGACCTACATGCAGTTGGAGTCATCAAGGATGACGAATCGGCAAAGGACTACAAGGATGAGAGCAGGAAGTCCCAGCAAATGACGAGTAAGGGTAGAGACAAGGAAGCAGTCGATATCGAGAGCCTTGCTCGTCTTTTCAAGAGCTTGAGCACAGAAATGTCTGAACTAAAATAACGTAAAACAGACACATTTGCAAGTAGTCAGCCACCTAGGAAGAGACAGGAAATCAACTCATCAAGAACTAGCCAGTTTGTTTCAAAAACTACGCAAAAGCTTGTGTTCCAGCTCAAACAGTGTGAAAATCTAAAATTATGTTCTTTCCACAAAGAACATCATCCCGAGAACTCTTGTTCAGGCTTGAAGCGAGTTAAAAATTCTTTTTGAAGTCATACACTTGATGCAGGAAGCAATATGTAGGAGAAACCAGAAGACACTGACAATGATGAAGAGGTTGCACCTGATAAGCCATCAAGCTCTGGGCATGTGGTGAATGTGTATCAGTGTTCACAAGTGAAGTCAAAGATGAACACCAAGAAGTAGCCCCGAAAGAAAACTAACCATTACAGTCTTAAGAGTAAAGGGGCTCCCCCCATACTTGGGGAGATGCAAGAAAAAATCAGACTACTGATGAGGAAGACTGATCCATCGGCCACCCCAAAGTAGAAAATACAAAGAATTTCTGGGAGGACGGTGGCAGGAAAAAGCACATCCATGAGAAGCAAGCTACAAAACACTTCACTAGACAGCATAGACACTCCTTTTACCCCAGACACCTACGTTAGTCTACCACCTCTAGATTACAATATTGTTGAGGGCAAACATCACTCTATTCGAGTTGGTCAAGATCCAAAGTTAGTGAGATATTTTGTTGTGTGCATTGGGACAGTGCAACCTCTACCAATAAGGGAGAAAGCACACCTCCTGGATCACTTTCCATGGTGTTCAATACACTCCAGATGGAAGAAGCAAGCTCAAGTTTCCCTCCATTCCTACTTTCATTCAAAGTTTTCAACTGCAATGTTCACGACTGTTTGGTTGATTCTGGCACGATGGCCAACGCCATGTCGCTCTCCATTGCTAAGAACATCAATGCACAATGGAGCGAGACATCCGTGTGAATCATCCAACTTGATCAAACATCAATAGAAGCCATTGGTGAACTACGAGATGTAATCACACGACTATCCCATGATAGTCGAGTTCACCAATGCATCAACATAGTTTTTGTGGACATACCAGAAGCATATGGTCTATTACTCAGCAGAGATTGGTCCAGCAAGCTAGATGGATATTTTGCTATAGACTGTTCTCACATGTGGCTTCCATACAAGGGCAAGTGCAACAAAATCTAGGTAGTACCTGAGAGGTACATGAAACATAATTTCACTCCCATCAATGGCGAGAATGAACCGTTGACCTTCACAGAACTCATGTTCGGAAGCTGCCTCCTTGAGACAACATTGGGGTGTTATCCTACATGGCCAGCTCCAACCCCACCAGACGCACAGTTGAGACTCCTTCCTTGCCCAACAGATGGTAATGAAAATTGTACATTACATTGTACCAATAGTAGCAGTAGTAGTAGCAACAATAGTAGCAGTACTACTAGCACATCAAGCGGTCCATGTACAGATGAGATGTGGACCTTGTAATTTAACAAATCAAAGATAGAGGATAGCTCAAGATTTGGGTGTGTTCTGATCGACCCTTGTAATAGGAAGCATCTGGTATCAAGTTGTTTGGAGTTTGAGTGCATGAACAATGTAGAAAAATATGAAGCACTCATGTTGGGCTGGTAGAAAGCCATCAGCCTCGACGTCGTCATACTCAAAGTGGTAGGTGATTCGGAGATAGTGGTAGGAAGGCATGTAACACCATTTACTGTTTATCACTGCATCTCAAAAGTTACGAACAAGAGGTATGGTGACTAATCTCAAACTTCCAAGAATTTAATATCATTGTTGTACCACGTACGCGTAACGCAACTGCCAATGCACTAGAAAATGAAACCTTGAGAATGTCACCGATTAGGGATAGATTTACTATTGAAATTTTGTACAAACCACATATCCCAGGCAACATAACTAACTTACGCGTGTTTAATGATGATCAATAGATACTGCATTTCATGGCCAACGCTGATGTCTTCAAAGATGCAACGATAGACGATGACGAGCACGAGTGTTCTCTGCAAGCGGAAGCTAGTAACATGAAAGGCCACATTATCAAAAAAGGTGTGGCATCATTGGAAAAGCTATACGAATTGCAAGAACGGTTCCAGGGACTAAGGAACAAAAAGACCCACAGTTCCATCATGAGGCATGAATTGATAAACTTGGGAACAGAATAGGATCCGAAGTTCGTCAATCTTGGTACATGTTGTACAAAGAAAGAGTGACAAACCTTTATCCGCTTGTTCAAACAGTACCAATTTTGGCTTTATGGGCCCTGACCCAAGTTCAATGTTAGGCAACCAAGCAAATCCCTACACTACTGGCCCTTTCACCATCATTCCACGGAGTGAGGACCAAAGTCTTACAGAAGCAATATTGGGGGATGTAGGAACCAAGTTTCTCCACCCTGAGATGGTTGTGATGTCGGTTTTCTACCTTAATCCCTGCCTTCACACAGATCAATAATCTCTTAGGGCTTATCGATTTATTTTCTCTTCTACCTTTCAGAACCTCCACGAAGGTATCTAGCTATCCTTCACGCAACCCTAAACAATGATCCAGGCACTTACACGCCTCTGCGACTATGTTACTATCTCGTTTCCCTAATTATCTTAGTGATTAGCCAACTTTATCATACAATTAAGATTACCCTCACATAAACATACATTATTACTTGCATTCAAATAATAGATAGAAATAGATACATTCGCACATCAATTTAACATTATAATGTCAACCCAAAGCTTAACATATCATAATCAGATGCAATAATTTGAGACAGAAAACATAGTAATTCAAGAATAGTTCTCTTTATTTATAATTCAAGTTCCCAGTACAGAATCTATCTGCCCTGTGCACAAATCTGTAGTGGTCTACGCACTCAGCTATGAACTTATACCCTAGGCCTCTGCGCACTTAGCTGCAATTCCTCTTCCTACGCTAAGACTCTCGCTCTTAGCTCACCCAAGCTTACCAATGAGTCATGACTTCTAACTTACTTACTGTACTTGTCTACTTAGATCTTCTAATACTTCCCTTTTTAGACAATCCCATGGTTTGCGGACCATGGGTGTCAAAATTCTCACTGTAGATTAACCTAATAATGCAATATAACCATCACACTAATCTCACACCCTGTAAAACTACACAATCCTCAAGGAATGATTCCTTCTGCATGCATGAGTTTTCTTTATAGGAGAACACATGAAATTGATAGTACATTGTCCTTGACATTTAGTTCAACTGTCTCTTTCTCAGAATAGACATTCATGAGTTATTGTGGAGGGAATCTTCAGTTATCTGGAGTACACTGGTTGAGTGCATGCATGCATCAACTCACTGGTAACTCACAATTAGTTCTTCAACTAGTTTGGAACTAATTTAACTAGATTTAACTCAGTAAACTGAGCTAACTAATTACAACTCAAATATAACTCAATCTTATCTCCTTAATTAAGGGATAATCTCCTTAATTTAAGGGATAACTATTGCATGACTTCAGAAAGACTTCTAACTTGAATTTCTCCAACCAATTAACTCAAGATGAATTAATTAATTATTTTCAAGTAGCTGGTGAGACTAAATTCAAATTTTAATTCAAAATTTTAATTCAAGGACAAATTAAAATTGGAATATTCTTGTTGCCACATTTCAACACTCCCTCTCAACAAGAAATGGATTATCTACCACCCCGATCCTATCTCTACAGAACTTGAATTTGCACTTTGACAATGCCTTTGTCAAAATGTTAGCATCTTGCTCCTCCGTCGAAATATACTGCAACAACATGATCCTGCTCGCTACACAGTCTCTAAGATGATGATACTAGATGTCGATGTGCTTGGACCTATCATGAAATACTGGATTCTTAGAGAGTTTGATACAACTCTGATTATCACAATAGATCACAGTTGGATCCATCCTTTGATAAAACAAACCAACTAGGATCTTCTGCATCCATATGGCCTCACATGCTGCCTGACTTGCAGCCATGTATTCATCCTCTGCCAAGTTGAGTGCAACCGACCTCTATTTCCTACTGTACTAAGAAACTGCAGCTACCCCAGGGTTGAAAATCCCTCCTAATGTGCTCTTCTGATTTGATGGACTCCTTGTCCAGTCTACATCAGTGAAGCTTGTGGCTTCACTCCCTCTATTTGTCTGTACCATAATCCATACTGAGATGTGCCTCTGAGGTATCTCAATACATGCTTTTCCACCTTCCAAAACATCTTGGTAGGCTGAACCATCACTTGAATTAGTTGGTTCAACGCATAGCACAAATCTGGTCGTGTGTTGACTAAGTACATCAGCGAACCCACAAGCTGCACATACACAGTAGCCTCTACTACTTCACCTGAAGTAGCATCCTCCTTCCTCCAGTTACCTGCTAGAGGAGTCTGCATGGTCTTGCACTTCTCCATGTGGAATCTCCTGAGTATCTTGTTGGCATACTTTCCCTCAGACACAAACAACTCCCCATCCTTCTGCCACACTTCCATGCCAAGGAAGTAATGCATGAGAACCATGTCATTCATCTCGAATTCTCTTGCAAGATCGTCCTTGGAAGACATGATCAACTGATCATCACCTGTGAATATGAGATCATCAACATAAAGTACCATGATCAATATCTTACCTTTCACGATGATATGGTACGGGTTCATATCCACTTCACTCTTTGTGAAGCCCAACCCAGTGAAGTAGTTGTCTATCTTGGTGTACCAAGCATGAGGTGCTTGCTTCAGCCCTTACAATGCTCTCTTGAGTTGACACACATGCGAATCACGATCGAAGGTCTCAAAACCTTTTGGTTGCTCTATGTACACCTCTTCCTCAATCTTACCATTGAGGAATGTAGTCTTCACATCCATCTAATGGATCTTCCAACTCATCTGTGCTGATAGTGCCAACATCGATCTAATAGATGAGTACCTTGCGACAGGAGAAAAAGTCTCATCATAGTAAATCCCCTCGACCTGTGAAAAGCCAAAGGCAACAAATCTTTCCTTATGCTTCTCCACACTACCATCAATAGCTTCCTTTACCTTGTAAAGCCAACGGGAACTCACAATTGACTTGTTCTCCGATCGTGGAACCACGTCCCAAACACTATTACGAACTATGGAGTCATACTCCTCCACCATAGCATCAACCCAAATCGATTGCTGCATTGCTTCCTCAAAGGAAGATGGCTGGGTCTCAACATATTCCCCAACAAGGGTCATGTATCTAGTGTACCTCTCAGGTGACATCCTCTGTCTGTGTTGAGAAGATGGTGCTCCTACATTCTCTCTCGCATCCTCCAACAATTTTTCAACTTCTCTTTTGCGTTTTTGTCCATCTCTGGAAGACTCTGCATGAGTTGATGTCTCCACTCCTAGAACCTTTACATGTGACTGCTCTACATCTGTCTAAGGATCCTCCTCCTTAGGAACCAATAGTTCCTCCACAACCTGTAGTTGGAGCTCCCTCTCAAGGGAAACTCGCATGGCCTTCTGCTCATCAAACTTGAGATCTCTGTGAACCACTGTTCTCCAATTGTTAGGAAAGTACACTCGATAGTTATGAGGTGTATCAGTGTATCCCACAAGTATCCCCAACTCTGCTATCGGTTCAAGCTTCTTTCGTGCATCCTTTGTCACATGGTAATATACCGATGAGCCAAAGATCCTGAAGTGACCCACATTTGGTCTCTTACCAGAGAAAGCTTCCTGTGGCGTCTTCATCCCAAGTATGTGATGCAGGCTTCTATTCTGAAAATAGAACGTTGTTTTGCATGCCTTAACACAAAAGTGAAGTGGTATGCCTTGGTCATGCAGCATCGCCCATGCTGCCCTACAATAGTTATGTTCTTCCTCTCAGCCACCCCATTTTGTTGTGGGTTATGAGGTGCCATTAAGTCTTGTTTAATTCCTTCTGCTGCATAGAAGTCCTTAAACTCTTGAGAGACATATTCTCCACCTTTGTCACTTCTCAAGGCTTTGATCTTCTTCGCTAACTCTTTCTCAACCAAAGCTTTGAACTCACAAAACTTTGTGAAGGTTTGGTCCTTCTTCTGCATGAAATAAATCCAACATTTATGAGAAAAATCATCAATGAAAATCACATAATATCTTTGCTTCGCTATCCATGCCATCGAGAATGGTCGACACAAAATAGTATGAACGTGCTCTAAGATAGCCTCTACTCGACTATCTCAATCATGAAAGGAAGACTTTGTGTACTTTCTCAAGGTATAACCTTTGCATGTGTTAACTTGCTCAAGTTTACCTTTGCGAAGTCCTATAGATATCTATTGTATTATCTTCAAAGCCCCATGATGCAAATGGCCCAAACACCTATGCCACAACTCGCCAATATCTTGGCTTTGCACCAATTCTACTTTCGTACTCAATGCTGCACAATCATCTACCTCGAGTTTATAGAGATTCTTCACCCGAATCCCTATCCTCTTGGTTTGACCGGTGGCTATGTGTCTTAGGAATGCCTTTCGTTTACTGAAGACAACATTGTAGCCTTTGTCCTCCAACATCGTGACTAATACCAAATTCTTCTTCAGTCCAGGCACATAGTTCACATATGTCAAGGTGAGAAGAGCTCCATGCTCCCTCTGAAAAGTAACTGTGCCCACTCCTGGAACACTGTACTTTCCGTCGTCACCCATCCTATGTGCATCTTGAGGTCTTTCTCCTCCAAGGTACTAAATAAACTTGTATTTCCAATCATGTGGAATGAGGCTCCATTTTCAAGATACCAAACACAACCCACCATCGATGACACCATGCATGCTATGAGGGTAAAGTCCATTTCGAACTGAGAGGCTAATGCCTCACCTTCTGGTCCTTTTCTATATCCCTTCTTGGACTTATTCGATGGGAAATTAGCCACATAATGTCCCATATCATGACAATTAAAGCATCTCACTTTAGACTTGTCACCCTTCTTCCCTTCATGAGAAGAATTTGATTTGGAATGGGAAGCCTACCCCTTTCCTTTCCTTGCCTTACTTGGTAAGGCCATATTTTCTTCATCATCATTATTTGATGAAGAACTATCTCGTGTGCTTCTCCTGATCTCCTCCTCCATTAGATCCGACCATAGTCGTTCCCAATCTAGTAGTTTCTCCCTTCCATTCACAGAGTCCTGGTAGCTATTCCAACTCTTTGGAAGGCTGAGGAGAGTGAGGCTCACCATATCATCATCATCATTAGTTATTCCCACACTGCCAAGCGCATCTCTGTAGGTTGTGAGCTTGTTCAGATATGTGGAAATAGTATCACCCTTCTCCATATTGATTTTTCAAAGCTTATCCTTGAGCGCCAATTTCCTCTAGTCGCTACTGTTCTGGTAGAGGTCCTTCAGTGTCTTCCACATTGAAAATGGAGTATCCTTCCCATGGAGACTCGAGACAATATGGTCTCGAACTCCCTCAAGGATGATCTGTCTCGTCTTCGCTACACACTTCTTCCACTCAGCCAACTCTTGGGCATTATCTACAACTAGCTTTGGGATTTCTTGATCAATGAAATACTTCAAGCCATTGTCTTCTAATATATCCTCCATTCTATCTTCCCATGTTATGTAATTCGAGCTAACTTCCAAGGCATACTTGAGTCTCAAGCCATAGAATTCCATTGACCAACCTGAAGTATGATATGAATTCAATTTGCACCTGCAACCCTGAACTTCAAACTTTGAAATCTCTTCTCAGTATACTATTCACAACTCCGATAACCTTTGCTCTGATACCATGTAGAGATTCTCACTGTAGATTAACCTAATAATATAATATAACCAAAGAAAAATGCTTTAACCTACTTCTACAATCAATTTGCGGAAGCTTTAAAAGATTTAAGAAAGATAAAGCTGAACACATATAACCAGAAGAAGAATCAATGCACATGAAACACAAAAGAATGCTCAAGGGAAAGCCTCAGCTAAAAACCTCACTATCTGTGTTATCATACAAGTTGGAAATATCTCATAATTACGCAAAGCCTTAGCTCTCACAGCTAGCCAGCTCTCAGTACAATCCTCATAGATTCTCACAAGAAAAATAGACTTCTCATAAACCTTGTCCTCTGCCCTCCAAGCTCCTATTTCCTTGCGCAATTTCTCCTGGGTGATCCTCCTATTACCAAGTGGAACACTGATCACTCACACTGATCTCACACCCTATAAAACTACAGAATCCTCAAGGAATGATTCCTTCTGCATGCATGAGTTTTCTTTATAGGAAAACACATGCAACTGATAGTACATTGTCCTTGACATTTAGTTCAACTGGCTCTTTCTTAGAATAGACATGCATGAGTTACTGATGAGGGAATATTCAGTCATCTGGAGTCCATTGGTTAAGTGCATGCATGCATTAATTGACTGATAACTCATAATTAGTTCCTCAACTAGTTTGGAACTAATTTAACTGGACTTAACTTAGTAAACTGAGCTAACTAATTACAACTCAAATATAACTTAATCTTATCTCCTTAATTAAGGGATAATCTCCTTAATTTAAGGGATAACTGTTGCATGACTTCAGAAAGACTTCTACCTTGAATTTTTCCAACTAATTAACTCAAGATGAATTAATTAATTATTTTCAAGCAGTTGGTGAGAGTAAATTCGAATTTTAATTCACAATTTTAATTTAAGGACAACTTAAAATTGGAATATTCTTATTGCCACATTTCAACAATGGGTAGAAAATTGACACAACTTATCTAGACTAAGGGCGGAAAACCCTTTTAACTTTAGACATCTTCGCAAAATGTGGAGACTTTACATTTATTTACACAAAATGTAAGCCTTCTAACCCAAAAATTGGGTGTTTAACCCCAAAATTGACCCCCAGGGGACCTGTTCCCAACAGGACCCCAACACAAACATGGTTAATCGCCCTCGAGTCACTCAGTTGGCACAGAGATCTTATCATGGAGACTTCCTAGCTTGACCTAGATAACTGCTACGTCGGTAGTGCACTGCTTTGCCACCTGCTTCAGCTCCTCAACCAATTGTTCTATCACTGACCCTGCACTAGCAGTTTGTAGCTTCTAATGTGTCTCCTGTAGACTGCACAACTTGCCTTCAATGGTAATCGTTATCTCATAGGCCTCATCTAAACAAGGCTTCAAGTGAGCCTTCAGCACGACTTCCTTGTACTGCGATGGGTCTACCTATTCCTTTAGTGCCTTGGCCTCCTGTAGCTTCGCGAGCCTTTGGGTGATGACAATAGTATGCGTTGTCGCCTTAACCTCATCGTAGCACTGTTGTAGTTCCTGTGCTTCTGTCTCAAGCCTCTATACATTGGGGTCCTCTTGTAGACTGGTAAGGACCTCAAGTGACTGCTCAAAAGGTGTTGTGCAAACTGTCACTACACTTGCTACCACTGCTATTGCATCTGCCACAACAGTCACTTGCTGCTCCCTAACTTTCAGTGGAGTTGAAGGCTAGGCATTCAACTGCAACTCCAACATCTTGAGATTCAACTCTAGCTAAACCTTGGCCAACTTTGTGCATGCATCATGCACATAGACTGGCTCAGCCTCAGGGATGTCTATCTCTAGGAAAATCCAACATGCTTCATCCACAACCTTAGCGAGGTGCTGATTCTTATCTGTGAGGTTGGACACAAGGTTGATGGCAGAGTCGTGCTGTATAGCCATCTGAGCATTGTTTACCTTTTTCTCGTTGATCACCTACAAAGCACAGTGATTGCGGGCCCAAAGTTCTGCTATCACACTGTCCTACAAAGGCTAAATCACTTCACTAAGAAGCACTGCCAGATTAAGTCCCATGCCCTTGAGTGCACTGACAACAGGTCTGTCAGCATCAGTCGCCATCATCAATGCTTCATCTGGCAGTACTATGGCTCAGGGGTCCCTAGTGCACATCATCTTCGCAGCTTCTGAGGTGCCAATGGCCACACTAGTGGGTGCCACGCTGGTCTGCATGTGTGAGGCATGGATCTGCAGCTCACATAAACCCGTCTGAATAGCGCCCAATGCCTATTGTTGCTTCTGCTCAAACTGTTGCAGCAGTTCCATGGTGGCATCCCGCACTGTATCCCTGATATCGTTCAGATCCTCGCCTATTAGGGTTATCAGATCCAAAGTCATCTTTCTCGCTTTGGACTTCTTCTGTGACCCTATATTTTTTGGACCCCTGGTGTGCTTGATATGGAATAGAGTTGTTTCCAAGTCTGCTCCACCCTGCTCTGTCGATTCGTCTGTTTCTTCCTCTGTCTCTGGTGAGGGCGATTTCTCTTTGTCATAGCCGCTCTCCTCTCCTCCTACCTTTCCACTTGTCTCCTACATGACAATGTGCTCTACCTTAGCCTTAGCATCGGCCTCCTTTCTCCATCTCGTGGCCAGCTACTCCATCTTCGAATTTACTTCTTCCTTCTTCCACTACAAAATGGTCTTGCTAGATCCCGCAGCCAAGTCCAAGTGTGCCATTCTACCAACCAACTATCAAGGACTACTTTGATCATGTCATCTATCGCCAAGTAGGGAAATTCAAGCCACTTCTACTCGAGGTCCTTCTGTGCCCTTATTGAGACATGGTGGAAATCAACCTTGAATTCTAAGTACTCTTGCAATCTGTCAAAATTGGTAGGCGACAACCGCGACTTGCGGTTGATGGCCATGTGCACGCTCATCTCCATCAAAGTCCAAAAGGTTTTGTTGTCTTTTATCCTCTTAGGATCCTTAGTTCTCCACAGCAAAGGGTACTTCGTGGCCTCTAGTAGGTTTGGCACAACCGAAGGGAATTGACTGTCTTCGAGTAGCTCGCATGCTACTAGCACTATGGACAACAAGAGCCATACATAGTGAAATGTCTTGTTGAGATCCTCTGCCTCGCAATAGTTCATGAGGAACTTACCATAGAGGTAGTGCGACCAATTAAATTGAACCCCCTCCACACATTGGGCCACCAAAGCTATGATTGGTGCTGGCACTTCGTCTGCACGACACTTCCACATGACCTTCCCTGCTAAGAGTTGTGTGGCTACTTTGACCGTCGGGTCACAGATTCTTGAGATGGCGTAGCTGCACTGCTTCTTCACTAACTTGAAGTTTTCCTTCATGGCCTCCATTAGGACATGCTCGCAAGTCTTTCCGGCAAACTCCATGGATGGATTTTCCCCTATGTACGATAACTGCGTGATCTTATGGATCAGTATATCAGTGATGGGTATTGGCTCCTCTAGCCACAAACACCCACCATGTACCAAGCATAGTAGTTGCTTGATTACCACCATTGTGATGGATGCGTGATTGTAATGCAGTACCCAAAGTAGGTTGAGCCGCCTTGCCTTATCCATGTTTCTCAACCACTTCCGTAGTTCTAACATGGTAACTCCCGTGGTTTTGTGGAACACGTGGTGCATGAGTTGATTCATTTCTAGGTGAGGAAACCTCTCTGTGTCTGATAAATCCCATTCTTCTAATTTCAAAAGGGGGACCCACCCCAAGCGTAGTCCTTCAAACACTACTTGGTCCGGCAAGAGGGGTGTATGTAGGGTGACCTTACTCTCGTCAATTTCTTTAGGCACCTTGGTATTTCCCTTGCATGGAGGAACGTACTCAAGCATATTAGTGATGGGGTCACACCCCAAAATTTCGACATCCTTCATTTCCACCCCAACATCCTCATCATCCATTGCGATGTCCTCAAACTCCTCTTCTTCTAGCTTTAGGTTAATTGTCTTGCCCTTTTTCTGTGCAGTGGGCTTAACCTTCCGGGGGTGTTTCCTAGGAGATGCGCACACCGGCTGCGATGGCGCGACCTATTTTCCCTTCTTGATCTTGGGACCCTTCGTGGTTGGGGTAGGCCTTGGCCTAGGATTCTGAGGAGAATTTGGTACTTTAGTTGGTATCTCTATAGGTGCACCCTCCAGGGCAGCTCCTTCTGCTGCCATGGCCACCTCTGGGATAGCTCCCTCGGTTGTCGCTACTTCAACGCTCATAGATCCAGTGGGCGTAGACATAATGCTACGTAATAACTCCTAACTTGCCTGTGGTAATGTATCAAACACAGAACTTGCTAGCAAAAGCTTAAAGGTTTCACAGTTCATGTGCGCCTGGGAGCTCAACAACTCACTTCTCAAAATTTCAAGTGTTTTTCACTAGGCAGCCACCTGTAATTTATAAGCACTTTCAAATTCAAATCTGACCATTCCCCCCAAAACCTGTTATGAAACTAGCTCTCAAAGATAGAAAAGATAGATCAATGCCTTATAATTCAGCCTCTTCAAGGGGGCAACCTCCTTTACATTACACAAATGAATAATTCTTGGATGATACAAATGACAAGACCTCTTTTCTATATATAGGAGTCTAAGAGGTTATAATATAATTAGAGCCGACATAACAATAATAATGTAAGGGAACAATAATAACAATATTTGGACTACATGGGCACAACAATATAATCAGGGGGTTGTACTAATAACAATAAGGGGTTACACTAGTAGTATTGGGACCTAACATGCCCCTCTCCTTCAGAAAGTGTTGTCCTCAATGCTTGAGTGGTTCTTGATGCTTTTGTATAAAATTATTGTCCTCCCATGTGGAATATTTAGCAGGTAAGTTCTTCCACTTGATGAGATACTATGAAATTGATCGATTTCGTAGTTGTCGGGTTCTTTTTTCTGTGACTGCTCCAGGTTCCAATATGGTTTTTCCTTACTCATCAAGTTCTAGCAATATTGTTTGAACTGGAATCTTCTGCAAATTTTCAATGAGTGGCCACACTTCTTTGTCCTTCTTCCATTCATCCCTTGCTACATTTATCCAATCTGGTTCGATAATAGAAATAGCACAAAACAATGCTTCCACATCCTCATCCTTTCTTGAGAGTGCATCTGCAACAACATTTTTATTCCCTTTTTGTAGATGGTTTCAAAGTCATAACCCAAGATATTTTTGACCCATCTTTTTTGTTCTTCTAAAGATAATCTTTGTTCTAAAAAGTATTTAAGACTATCATGATCCATTTTTACCTTGAAGTGTCTTCCCATTAGGTAAGGTCGCCATTTATTAAGTGCATGTAGTATTGCCAACATTTCATTCTCATAAATAGCTTGCTTCAGATGTAGCCATAAAAATACCCAGTCGCCTACATCAAAAAAAAATTCACTGCGATGTTGATCTACCTATTGTTTCATTCGATTCTGCATCAAAGTGGTGTTATCCTTTAAAATTTGGAGAACTTGTTCTTGAAGCTCGATGTGATCTTTCACTGCTTGAATATTTTTCTTCTTGATATGTCCTTCTATCTTGAGAGTTTGAGGAATGGTAATTTCTTCCAATGCATTACAGGATATGGTTAGATTCATTTCTTGATGCTCGATGTGATCTTTCACTTCTTGAACATTTTTCTTCTTGATATGTCCTTCTATCTTGATAGTTTGAGGAGTGGTAATTCCAACCAATGCATTACAAGATATGGTCTGATTCATTTCTTCTTTCTCTGGGGTTGGTTCCTGGTGAGTATCCTTTTCTTTTGATGTTTCTTGATACTTTTCTTCCTGATATTTCACTGCTTGAACCTTCTTCTTCTTGATATGTCCTTCTATCTTGAGAGTTTAAGGAGTGGTAATTCCTGCCATTGCAATACAAGATATGGTCTGATTCATTTGTTCTTTCTCTAGGGTTGGTTCCCGATGTATATCCTCTTCTTTTTATGTTTCTTGATCCTTTTCTCATAAGATGCCTTTCTTGTAGCATCTTTGTCCCACCTTCCTTCAAACCTTCCATGTCTTTCTTCAAATCTTCCATGCCTTTCTTCCAATATGCTTTCATATCATTGATATCAGCTTCCATGGCATAGATAAAACTATTTATCTTTTGCTTCTCTATAATATCATTTACCCTTATATTCAATTTTTGAAAGTCCTCAATTTGCTCTACCATTGAACTCTTTTGTTTGAGATTTATCAATTGGATAAATAAGGTGTTGCTCTTGGTATCCTCATAATGTGCTATCATTTCCTCCGTGAAAATTGACCACGTGACAAGTGGTTTACGAGAACAAAGCCCTTTATACCATAAAAATTGATTCGGTTCTAAATAATTAGATGCAATACATACCTTTTGTAACAGTGGTACACCATGTAGATCAAAAATATTTCTCCATCTGTAGTATCCAATTTACCAGATCCTTGCCATCAAACTTCCTCATATTTCCTTTTCTTGATTTTGGGAGCTCGATCTTTAAAAAACTATAAATTTGTAGCATCGGATCTTCCAGTTCTAAAATCACAACTTTAGGTAGCCCTCTGTGTCCTCCTTCTAATGCCACTAGTTTGATCGAAATTGGATTCTCCAAGAAAGCGTTATGCATAATCTCCCAAGATGACCTCATTATATACCTTTTCAGAAGATTGAACTTGTATGAAGCACCACGTGTCACTATTTTTGACCTTTGGATCTGAAAAATATACATAGAAAACTACATTCCATCCCCTTTCTATAACTTCTGATGAAATTTCAATCTGATGCTCAAAGAGATAGTTATGACGATTTTCCCCAGGTCACCTGTTTAGGATGTAATTCGGGTGCCCTGCAAAGCCCTAACTTCCTCAGATCATATATCCACAAATATAGTGAGACAAGATCTGAAATTTGAACCCAATGTTTAGATTGAATTCTTCTCAAATGGGTTTTCTGTTTAGCTTCTGAAACTTCATATCAACAAAGTTATAGTGAAAATCCCATGATGACCTCTTTTAGATGAAATTCAGGAGCTTGGGAAAACCCAAACTTCCTCAGATCATATCTACGAACATACAATGAGACAAGATTTGAAATTTGGACCCGAGGTTCCGTGCGATTGTTCCTCAAATGGGTTTTTTTTAGCTTCTGAAATGTCGTAGAAAGATAGTTATAACAAAAATCCCATGATGACCTGTTTGGAGCAGTGAAACCCTAGAATCGAAAGCTCTAATACCAAATGTTATGAAACCAGCTCACAAAAGATAGAAAAGATGGATAAACGCCTTAGAATTTAGCCTCTTCAAGGGGGCAACCTCCATTCCATTACACAAATGAATAATTCTTAGATGATACAAATGACATGACCTCCTTTCTATATATAGGAGTCTAAGGGGTCATAATATTATCAAAGCCGACATAACAATAATAATGTAAGCGCACAATAATAATAACAGTGGGTTTTTATAGGGCACAATAATAACAATATGGGGACTACATGGGCACAACAATATAATAAGGAGGTTGTACTAATAACAATAAGGGGTTACACTAGTAGTATACAGAGCTAACAAAATTGGTTCATTAATGCTAGATTAGCAACAGATTTTTCGAGATATCGTCCATAAAGTCTGACTTAAATGCCACTCCCCTACTCCATTTCGCCAATTTTTCATCGTCAAATCATGAACAGTGACTTTAACGGTCACTTTTTGGCTGCTCTGCATGGTTTCTTCCTTGGTTGTGTAGCCCCTTGTGCATTTCCATGGGCATTGTGCCATATCTTCATTCTGCGCAGTTCCCCGATCGCGCAGCTCTTCGACCCAGGAAGTGTAGTTTATAGTCTCATGCTTCCTTTCAGCTGCTTGGAGCACTAACGCTATGCTTCCCTCATATAGTCACCTAACTGGACCACTGGTGTATGGATTCAATTGGTTTCCATTCACCTTCCTTGGTGATCAGATATTGATCCAGGACTTCAATGATAGCTCAAATTTCAAAGTGTTTGAAAGAGTGTCAAACTTGAACAACCAGATAGATCTCATCTTCTTGATTCTGGTGAAGTGAACGGTTCGAAAAACCGACACCATATGGAGGATTTATCACATTTTGAAAACGTTCAGTAAACTGCAATTTTCAAGAATAATTTGATTTTTGGAAATATTAAAAAAAGAATATTTTGAGGAATATTCCTTCTAGTTGGGCCAATTAGGAGTTGACACGTGGCAAGCCCGAAGGCCACCATGTGGCCCTGAATTGGCATGGTAAATTTTTTATGGGGTCGAGCGGAATCGAACTTGTGACCTCCTGCATGCAAACCAAAGGCTCTAACCATCTGCACTATGCATTGTTTCTTAACTATATTGGAATGTGGTTATATTTGAATTTTAATGGTTACGTGTTCGGGGGATAGACCACCAGCGGTCCCCATAGCCCTTGTCACATGCCACAGTTAGCACTGGGAGTTACGGTTAATTGAAAACCCACCAACCCTAAAGGCTCCCCTAACCGCCGCTGATAAAACGTGGTCACATGCATAATTACTGCTGACAATTATGGTCAGCCGATGGTCAGGTTGGTAGATTTCCAAATTTGGCGCAGTTTTCCAAATTTAATTCCAATTAAACTACCAGTTCCAAATTTGGTGGAAGAAAACTAGGAGAAATTGATTTAGTGATCTGAAGATATATTTTTCGACCTAAGAGAGTGAAAGAAGAGTGTACCTAGGCTAATTTTGGCCTTCTGAAGCCATTGGAATAGTCTAGAGAAGCTGAAAAAGAAATCTTCAAGGAGATTTTCATCTAGGGAGATTTTGGAGCTCAGGACCACTAGGGGTTGGAGGCTGTTGCAGGAGCTACCAATATCCATTCTCAACAAAAAAACAGTCATTCCTGACTTTAATGAACCTTGTGAATTCAATGAAGGTGTTTTTAGAAGCATTTGGAGATTTCTAAAGGTCGAGATGCTGAAGGGAAGTTTTAGGCAACCCAGATCCAACCGTGGAGGAAGGCCTAGATCTGGGATGAAGTGCTCGTTTTGAGCAAATGAACAGTCATTTTTTGATGTCAGATATGTGTTGGAGATAGTAGTAGAGGTTTCAAAGACATTTGAAGCATTATGAAGGAGTTTTGGTGATTAAGAATCTCAGGGAAGCTCAGTGCACCTGCTGAAGGAATCAAGTCTAAGGGAGCCTAGATCTGCTTGAACCATGAGGACAGCCATGACAGGGATGTAGATGGTTTTCTAAGACCATTGGTTAGTAACCTCTGGAGTTGAGTGTGGAACTTGTAAAATAATTCAAGCCATAATCCCAAAGAGACAAGTCAAGTTGACAAGAGCTCACGAAGACGTACCCCACAAGATCGGGGTGAACTCCTTATTAAATTTTCTGTTATGTGTGATTTTTATTTGTTGCATTATATGTTTGATATATGTGTTTAATATCATAAGAAACAAATCAATTTAAAGCACTTAAACAGATAAAAAAAAATAAACACATACACATGTTTCAAGTACATAATTCCAAAATTATCAACATAATCTAGATCACATTCGTTTAAGCTTTGGAGTGGGAGGTTCTTGTAAGCATGACAAGTTGTTCAAACCCTCATTTTAGATCAGATGGTATTAGGGCAGGATGCTTGATTGATAGAGAAATCTATTTGCTTGTTTGACTTGAAAGGTGTTTAAACAGTACAAAGGATTTCACTGTTTGATTATTTGTAAACTAACAATTATTTGAGTTTGCAAAGGTGAAGGGAAAGCTATTGTTAGCTAAGTCCTAGAGAGGACAAGAAGGAAGAAGGGATGAAGGAATTTTCCTTACCCCAAGGACCTCAAGGAAATCCTTGAAGCACAAGAGGTTTGTTTGCAAAAGGGTTGTTTGAATAAGAGATTGACTGTGTAGTCATTTGATTCAGGAATTTGTTAATAGGTTCTGAATTTTGTTGAAGTTCTTTTGTTCATTTTGATAATGAAAACTTCTACAAGTGAGTTTCCAAAATCATCCTCCTTCACAAGATTCTTTGATTAAGGCTTGAAGCAAAAAAATTTCATCATGATGTATATGGTGAGAGAAATATATGAGGATAAAAGGAAGAGCACTAAACTTCTAGAGAAGTTGAATTCCATGAAGGAAGAGAAGCATTTGCTTTCTAACCAATTGCAAGAAATGGAAAGACAACTTCATATTGAAAATATGAATCTGGAAAGGATGCATGATTTGGAGACACAACTTCTTGTTGCTAAATAAGCCTTAGCCAAGAATAAGCTTGAAGAAGAGGTAAACAATTCTAGTTTGTCTTCAACTTATAAGAATGTTTATGTTGGTTCTTTTTAGAAACATACAAGAGGCATAGGGTCCAAGTTAATGTCCAAAATGGGATATGAAGGAAAAGGATTGGGAAAACATGCACAAGGTATTGTTGAGCCAATAATTATTGAGGAAAGGCCTAGGTATTTGGGTCTTGGCTATGGACAATCTTATGGAGAAAGTTCCAAAGCAGCCATGAAGGCAATTGAAATAGTTCCTAGAAGGAGTTTCATTTCAAGTTCCCTACCTCAAGTTGGTAAAGATTGTATTCTTGGGGAATGTAATAGTTTGAAACATACCTTGCAGGAAGAATGTGTGCATAGGCATGCACTTGAACAAGAGATTGGTGAAAGCTCTAAAACCATTAAAGGAGTTGATGGTGTTCCAAAGGGAGATTCTTCTTCATTCGATTCACCTCCTCATGAAGGTAATAAAGGTGAAAGAGAAAGGTATAAATCTGATTTAAATCATATTTCCTTTGATCGTGTAAATCATGGCAAATTTCCACATAAGCATTGGAAAAGAATTGCATGTTCTTTTTGTGGCTTGGTTAACCATAGTGTTTCTAGATGTTGGAAAAGAATGGCCGCATACAGGAAAATTTGGAAGGAATGGAGGCAAGAAGCCAAAGTTCCATTGAACAATGAAAATCATGCTGTCAAGAAGATGCACATGTGTTGTAGTTACTGCCATAAGCAAGGAAATACCGCTAAAAGGTGTTGGAATCTGAATCCAACAATGCTTCCATGAAATTTGCAGAAAGTGGAGAAAGAGTGTGACAAGAATGGGAAGGAAGTTTCCATCATTGATATGTGTCAGGATAATCCACATGTTGATGTCAAAGTGTATTTAAAGGAAGTGCCTTTGAAATGGATTGGTAAGAAATGGTTAGAGTTCTTATCCAATTAAAGTTGCATGTCTTTTTATTAAATGCATTTCTTTGCTAAGGGAATGCAAGTTGCAGGATGGAAAAGTTGAGTATGAGACTCACTTTATTGCAACAAAAGTTATATTAATTTCAGCTTTGAAAGTACATGTACATGTGATCGAGGATCTTGTACTTATTGTTACACTAAAATATTGTCACCATGATTATTTGCAGTCAGTATGGGTCTATCATCACTTGTACTGTCCTCCTAAGCAAGTCTAAGACCTCAGCTCTTCAAATCAAGCTTTGGAAGTGGGAGAAAGACATTAAAAATCAATGTAACTCTGGTTCCGCGCTTTCTCTCATGGTCACCTGCATTCTCACACCTTCTGTGTACAAAAGCTGCGTACTTACCCGCTCTGTCCCTAACGGTGTAGGTGCGGACCCCTGTGAAAGTCAAAAGGCGCAAGTTTTATCTTAAAAAACTCACTTTGGATTAATTCTAGAGTTTTCTAGAAGGAATTTTGACGTGGATTGTTCGCTCTGAGGTGGTTCATGCATCCCAAAAGAGAAGGAGCTAATCCCTTGACTAAAGGAGCTATCCCTTTGAAGGAGGGCTTTATCCCTTTGAAGGAGGACCTAGTAACTTCCCTCCATTGCACTATAAATACAAGCATTGGGGTGAGGACTAGAGAGGTTAGAAGCTGAACATTTTGAGGGTAAATGCTTGTGAAATTAAGACTCTTTGGTTGAGCTTGAGAGGAGAGATCACATACCTCTTGGTTCCATTGGAGAGTGAGTGAAACTTGTCAAAGTAGAGGAGACATCTTGTTGGACCCTGGGAGGAGCTTGTACAGCATCAAGGCAAAGGTTGTAAAGTTCTTCTTCTTTTGAATTAATACAATCAAACTGATTTTTCTCAACAAGTATCTTATGTTATTTGTTTCATGGACTCCTTGACTTTCATGTTAAATATGTTTTGTGCAATTGGTTTTTCAGGTGCTATTTAATTTGTTTGCCTTGTTTGTGTTTGCAGATTCGCGAAAAGGAGCTCATTTGGATCAAAAGAGCGAGGGCATCCACAAGGTTGTGTTGGACCAAAGGTAGGCCCTAAAAACACTTGTTTGCTATTGTTTATTGAAGCATATTTAGAGAAAGATAGTGTCTGGTTGGTTTGCTTGTCGTTAGGTCTTTTTTAGATTCTAGGAAGGTCTATCTTGTCCGCAAGATTAACTCATTCCGTGCGAAAAAATGGCGACTCCACTGGGGACTTGATTGTTTTCCTTGTCTATACCTTGACCTGAGAAACTGTATTTTCTGTTTCTGTTTTTGACTTGATGATTGTGGGATTGGGTGAATTTAGTTAATTTTGAGTTAGTTTTCATTTTTCATAGTTTTGGGAGAGGTACGCACCCTCTGAGTTAAGCACAGTGTGTACCTGTACGCACTTTTTCTTTGTGCACAGAGCGTGGATGCACCTGCGTAAACAGTTTGCCTGTGTACCCTGTCAAAAATTTGAAAAATTTTAAATTTTTCTCTTTTTTATCAGTTTAGAATTTGTTTGTAGGTTTTAGCCATTGCCCAGACCTGCTTGTTCCTTGTCAAAAACTTTCCTTGGTTTAATTTCATTAGCATTAGGGTTTTAGGTGGAATTCCTAGGAATTTTTCTTGTTGGGTTTGTTTTTCGTTTTTGGTTGTGTAGTGGCTCTGAGCTTAGAAGCCGTAGGGACCTCAGATTACCTTGGTGTCTACCAGTCTTCTTATGAGTCTGACCATTTATGAAATCTCCCCTTGTTGAGGAATCCGCTTTGAGTTTTCTCATTTCAAAATTTCCAAAAGCTTGTAGTTGAAAGTTTGGAATTTTCATTTTTTTTTTTAAAGAAAACGAAAGATTGGTTGTTTTTTGACTAATTGTGATTCTGCATAAATTAGCCCTTAGCTCACATTTAGCTAAGTAAAACATCCTCAAAAATACTTTTAGTAGGCTTTGACTTCAAGTAGCTTTTTATAGTTTGTAGCTCTCAAAGTTAGTCATTTTCATTAGTTTTGAGTGTTTTATTTACAAAATATAAAAAAAAATCTGTTTCGGAAAAGTTTGTTTTTTGTAGTGATTGAGCGCTTTGAAAAGAAAAGGGAATTTTGTGTGAAATAGCTAGTTGTCTCGTTTTGAGTGATTTGGAAAGGAAAAGCTCTTCTTTTAATTTTTTTAATTGAGAAAGATTTGTGTTTACAAAGTATTTTCATTCTCAAACTCTTTCTTAGTTTAGAAGTTCATCGAAGAGAAAAGATTGTTTAAATAATCATAGGTGCATCTTTTTAGTGATTTCGAGTCGAGTCTTTACACCATGAGTTTCATCTCTGCCACCTCTTGACTTAAACAACAACCACTAAAATTAATGCTTAAAGTAAAATTCACCTAGTAACATTTTATTTCTAGGGCTCTAATACACCAACTTAGCTTAGGCTAGTGTCTTGGAGTAGGAGAGTAATGAACTCTCCAAGACAGTAAAAACAAACAAGTAGTTGTATCTTGTGGTAGGAAGAAATCCAATTGTTGCATTTATGCTCTGGGAAAGCTCCTCTTAAAGGAGAAGCACGAGATTGTGTCTGAACTAGTGTGGGAATCAATCCTTCCTCATTGGGAACGATGCCAGATATTCACGTATTAAAAATGGTAAACCTCGAATTAACAATTGTCGAGGAGCCTGGGGTCACTTGTTGGTAAACCTTGGATTATGTCAAGGAGCCTTCAAGGGGATTGAGCTTGCTACTCTGCCCTTGCGTGCGTATCAGATCGTTGACTGTTCCCCCAGGTGTATTTGTCTCAGTTGGTAACCTTAGTGGCCATATTATTTAGGATTCTTCCTAAGGTGACAGTGGTGGGAAGATCCCACTGTACCTGGAGCAAACGTCGGATAAACTCACTTGGATTTTCTGGGGGGTTCACTTCACTCGAGACGGTTAAGTGGAGGAACTTGGTCCAGTCTATTCATTAAGCAGGTTGTCGGGGTAACTGTTCCAACCGCCATTTCTGTACTGAATTCTGCGACGTTGGATTTCATCACCAACTAGTGTTTTCAGTCTGGAAAGTTACTGTTTATGTGTGTTTGATCTCTAGATTCTTTAGGCGTGTGATTCAAATTTGTTTGGTTCTTTAGAGGCTTTAGTTTTTTTTTGCATTGATATTTTACTTTGTTTGCGTGTGAAGTAGTTAAAAGTTTTTAACTGTGGCTAAATTACCAAGACAGTCCTGTAGACTTCGGGGCCAGTCTCCTGAGTTTGTAACCGTGGCTGATTTATTGAGGAAGTCCCGTAGACTTCGGCGCCAACCTCCTGAAGAAGTCCCGAGCCATCTTGAAGGCTTGAAAGTCCTCGTAACTCCTAGTGGCAGTAAAGTTGGGTCACCTGAAGAAGGAGAGTCTTCGTTGGTTGTACATCCTAATTACCAAACTCTAGTAACAGGTTATCATCCTGAATCTATTTTGGTTTCTGAACTTGCTGGTAGCTTTTCATCTACTAGTGATATAGGTGAAGAACCTGAGATATCTGAACCTGTTACTCCAACATCGGGGTTTGTCTCTCCAACTTCTAGTGGTCCTAATTCACCTAGGGTAGAAAGAGTAATCACTGAAAATCTTCCTTCTGGTTTGATAGCTATTGAAGAACTTGCTCCGGAAGAAGAAGTAGGCATCCCTATCCCTAAAAATCAACCTGTTATTGATCTAAGGGAGCGTGAATCAATTTTTTACAGTCCACCTAGAAGTACTACTTGGTATCTTTCTTTGACTAATTATTTGGAAAACCCAGCGTTAAGTTTTTCACCACCTCGTGCTCCTTATCACCC
This sequence comes from Pinus tabuliformis, assembly GCA_031772625.1. Taxonomy (NCBI): domain Eukaryota; kingdom Viridiplantae; phylum Streptophyta; class Pinopsida; order Pinales; family Pinaceae; genus Pinus; species Pinus tabuliformis. The sequence continues at coordinate 543,900,653 of CM062815.1, read as the reverse complement.
TAGAGATTTTTATACTCCAGTAAATGTGTCAGGTCAGTCGTCCATGTTTACTCAATCACCTGAATCTTTTTTGTACGGAGGTCCTTCTGTTCCCTCTGGGTATCAGTCACTTTCTGGTACTTTTTTGGGAGCATCTCCTCAACCTATTGAACAAGGGTTATTCACTGGAAGCAATGGTGCAAAGCCGTTGAGCGTAGAAGACATTCTTATGATGTCAGGTTCTATTCCCAATTCTCAACCTCAAGGTGGCCAGTTACCGCCTGGGGGGCAGCCTCAATTAACGCCTGGGGGGTAACCTCAAGGTACACAATTTGCATCTGGGGGGCAACCTCAAGGACAGTACGTACCTATGGTACAATACGTTCCTCAAGGTCAACCCTAGACTCAATATGTACCCCAAGGTCAACCCCAGTATCAATTTATACCTCAAGGTCAACCCCAGTATCAGTACGTGCCTCAGGGGTATCTACCCCAAGGTCAGTACTCGAACCAAGGTTTCCAACCACCCCAAGGTCAATCTTATGTTCAAGGAACGGGAAATGTACCTTTCAATTATCAATCCTACCCTCAACCCAATTATGGTCCTCAATATTCTCAACCTGTTATGGGTCAGTACCCCGGAATGAACATAGTGTGGGATCCATCGCAAACTCAACAGGTGTTGCAACCAAGTGTACAGTTCTCATCTCAAACTGGAAAACCCTTAGTTTCTGGTTCACTACAGCAACCAGTCCAGTCTAACAATCAAACTTCTGTACCTTCGGTAGTTTCTCAGTTTGGGCCTACTGCGCCTCGTACTCCATCTCAAACGACTGCTGCAACTGCCGCAACATCTGTTCAATCTACCCCACCTACTTCTGGAGTATCGACATCTCCGGTTTCTACTGTTACTGTATCTATTCCTCAGACATCTTTATCACCGTCTGGATCAACGATTCAAACTACGGTTCAAATGCCTGTAGGACAACTTGGTTTAAGTACGGTTGTCACAAGTCAACCTCAATTCACCTATCAACCGTACCAGGTATAGTACCAATTCGGTCCTGCTGTCCAACAGCCAGTTTATCAGTATCAACCGTATCCTGGGTATACTTATCAACAACCTCAACAACCCAGTACGGTCCGGTTAATCCTGGTTTTCCGGGAGGATACAATATCCCGAATGTGATTCCTATTCCTAGTTATCCAGGATATCCTCCTCCTGGGGCTGCTCTCATGACCCAGAGTTTTAGGGATCCTAATCGGCAATTACCGTTTATCGCAACTTTGGACTTACCTGATTTGTCGTGCCTAACGAATGATTCGATTAATTATCTTCCATTTTGGCCGCCAATGCCGAATAAGTTGCCCAGTGACATTCCCAAGTTCAAAGGTAAATCTGGAGAGGACCCGTCATACCATGTGATGACTTACCACCTCTGGTGTGCGTCTAACTCCATCACAGATGATTCGATCCGTCTTAGACTTTTCCAACGCACTCTAATTGGTCTCGCGGCCAAGTGGTACATTGAGTTACCGCGAGGCACATTTTATAATTTTAGTCAGTTAGCTACCTTGTTTTTAACTCATTTTCAGTTACCAGTCAGATATGACAATGGCACAGAATTGTTAACTTCGCTAAGACAATCGACATCCACATACATTTCAGATCATATTCATGAGTGGAGACGTCGATGACGTTTAGTGAAGGTATTTATTCCGAATCAAATCTTGGCTGAGTGGTTTGTAAAATCTTTGTTGCCAAGGATCACTGAAGATGTTGCTAAAGACGGAGTTGTTACTGAGGAGCAAGTGATTGCTCAAGCACAGTACCTTGACTTGGTCTATACTCAGTCAGGTACGTTACACGAAAAGATCCCTAATCTTCCCAAGTCAAATCAAATCACTGCAGCTCCTTCAGGATCTCATGCCGCTGACGGTATGATTGGTACGGTTAACACTAAGAGTAAGAAGAAGTCTTCCAAGAATTCTTCTCCTATCATAACCTTGCCTGATTCCCAAACAGGAGATTCTTCTGCAGAGGTTTCCACTGATATTCACGTTGTAGAGTCGTCTACAGCTAAATCAAAATCCGGTGGGAAGAAGAAAGGAAAGAAGAAGAATAAAACGGACAAAAGTTCAAAAGAGAAATATGAAAAGGTGGAATCCAATGATGAAAAGCGCAAACCTCGTTATCTATGTCTCATTTGCGACGAAGAACATTTTACAAGAGACTGCCCTCATCGAGCAGAGGTTGCAAAGATCGTCAAAGGTTCCCAAACTCCTGTTGTTTTGAAGGATCCATTTCCAAGTCAAGATAGCAAGATGATAGGTTCTTCCTTGAGTGCCAATGAAGAACCCATATTGATGATGTCCCATGTAAGGATTGTGACGCGATCTCAAGATTATGGCAGTAAAAGTCCTGTTGATGGTAAAGAAGCAGAATCTTCTCATTCTAATCCATCAACCTCAGCTCCCAGTTCCGATCCACTACAGATCGAGAAACCTAATCCAGAATTAGTATTCAAACCGCCCGCCAAGGGTATACTTCGAAAGTCTGCTTTCAATGCACATGCGAGGGCGGCTCAGAATTATAACATTGTTGAGGATTTAGTTGTTTCACCCTCAGCAATGTCGGCTTTGGAAGTGCTGCAATCATGCCCAGCACAGTGTAAATTACTTTTGTCGGCTATAGGAGCTGTTGAGGACCCGAACCTAATAATCTTTGATCTAGAAAATATTACACCACGTTTGCCTCATCAAATGGCTTTCCAGATCCCAGTGATAGTCAAAAACAGGCCTATTCATCGGACTGTAATTTATGAAGGAGCTTCAACGTGTATTATGTCGATACAGTGTTGGAGATCGCTTGGTTCTCCTTCACTAAATCAATCCCTGACAATTCTTAAGGCCTTTGATGGCCGTGGGTTTCATCCTTTTGGCATTCTATAGGATTTGCCTATAGGGGTTGAAGGAAAAACCGTTAGTCTAGATGTGGAGGTGGTTGATGCCCCTCTAGACTATAACCTTCTCTTGGGTCGAAGTTGGTCTTACGCTATGACAGCGGTCGTTTCATCGGTCTTTAGAGTAATAAAGTTTCCACATAATGGAAAGATCGTAACAATAGACCAGTTGGCTTACTTTTCATCCGACCCAACCTCTTCGGAGAGTATTCAGCATGTCGGTAAATCGACTATCCCATATAAGGATGTTGGAGTAAGATTAGTTAAATATGTCAGTTTACTGGGAACTTTTCCTTTTCCTCCAATCAACGCATCATCTTCATTTGCAACCATTCATATGATTACATCAGACACCATTTCTTATGACGATCCTTGGATCGTTCCTTCTGAATCTGAAATAGACTCATTTGGTAATTCCATGCCTTTGAGTCCATATGAAATTTCCTATGAAGCCATGCAGTCTTTTTCCGACCCATGTTCATCCGAAAATGACTTAATGAATGTGGTCCATGAGGAATCACTTTTCACATCAACCTTGGATTTAACTATGTTTTCTGAACTTGTTCACTCTGACGAGCAAATTCATGAAATCCTATGTGTAGATGATTCACCATGGGAAGATCTCCATCACAGATCTTCGTTTTTACCTGAGGATGATCATTTTGAAAATGATTTCTCATCAATATTTACAACTAAATATGTCAAGGAACCTCAGAATCCAATCAAACATCCCGATTCGGAGTTAAATTTGGGAAACATCTCTCGAATTATCCCCATTGACATTTCAGTTAAGCTCGGAATTGTTGAGAACATTCATATAGGTGCCTCGTGTATAGATGACGAAATTCAATTATATAAGGCCCTATTTCAAGAATTCCGAAACGTGTTTGCCTGGTCCTATGAGGAAATGCCAGGAATTGATCCTGCAATTGTTGTTCATGAGATCAAGACTTACCTGGACGCTAAACCCGTCTGGCAACGTTTGCGTCAGATTCACCCACGAAAAGCTGCTGCAATTAAAGCAGAAGTTGAGAAATTGTTGAAAGCAGGTTTCATTTATCCGATCCCGTTAACGAATTGGGTATCGAATATTGTTCCGGTTAACAAAAAACAGGGGACAATAAGAATATGCATCGACTATAGGGATATTAATCGATCCTATCCAAAGGACAACTACCCAACTCCCTATATCGATCAAATAATTGATGATTGTGCCGGCAGCGAAATATTTTCCTTTATGGACGGTCTTTCCAGATACAATCAAATAAATATTCTACCTGCTGATCAACCAAAAATGGCTTTCATTTGTCCATGGGGGACATTTGCTTATTGCAAATTACCTTTTGGGTTAAGAATGCTGGAGCAACTTTTCAGAGGGTGATTTCTTATGTGTTTCATGACATCAAGCACATTGTGCAACCCTACCTCGATGACTTGCCGGCTCATTCATTACATCGAGCTGATCACCTTGTCCATTTACGAGCAATCTTTATGAGGTGTAGGCATTATCGTATTCGGTTGAACCCACACAAATGTGTCTTTTGTATAGAAACAGGTCGATTGCTGGGATTTGTAGTTTCGAAAGTCGGCATTCACGTTGATCCCTCAAAGGTTGAAGCTATTATCAATTTGCCTCCTCCTTCGAGTCTTCGCCAACTCCAAAGTTTGCAGGGGAAAGAAAACCTTTTACGACGATTCATTCCTAACTACGCCGAGGTTACAAAGGGTTTTACACGGTTGTTGAAACAAAATACTCAATTTTCTTGGGATGAGATAGCTCAGAAATATTTTGATGCAATCAAACACGCGTTGACCCATGCACAGTTGTTGCATCCTCCCAACTACAACCCGGATTACTTCTTGTATCTCGCCGCCTCCCATTCCACCATTGGAATGGTCTTAGTTCAGGAAGATGAATTCGGAACGGAACATGTGATATATTACCTTAGTTGAATGTTAAATCCAACTGAGCTAAAATACTCACATGTGGAGAAATTGGCATTGGCAGTCGTTCAAGCTATCCAACGTTTTCATCACTACATTTTACTACGTAAAACTACGGTAATTTCGGATTGCAACCCCATGATCTACATTTTGACCAAACAATTGCTAGGGGGCAAGTACTCTAAATGGATTTTTATCCTACAGGAGTTCGACTTGGAGTTTGAGAAATCTAAGTCTAAGAAATCTTTAGTTTTTGCAGAATTAATGTGTGACTTCCCGCGTGCTGACACGGAAACTGTGGCAGAGGAGCCCATTGCAGATGAATCTTTGTTTCTAATCATCACTTTAGATCCATGGTATGGGGATATCATCATCTATCTCCAGACCCAATCCTTTCGGCCAGAAATTTCAAAGTCGGAACGTCGGAAAATTCGATTCCAGTCCCAACAATTCAAAATTATTGGAGATACTCTTTATCGTCGTGGGGCAGACTCTATTTTTCGACGTTGCTTAACTCACGAAGAGGCTGAGAGGGTTCTAAATGACTGTCACTCTGGAGCATGTGGCGGTCATATGTCTGGGTATGCCACAGCCCAAAAGATATTGCGCGCTGGCTATTTCTGGCCGTCTTTGTTTAAAGATTGTATTACGACAGTCCGAAAATGCCACAACTACCAGATTTTTGATCGTAAGATGTGCGCTCCACCTGCTCCTCTCCACCCTATAATTTCCATTGATCCTTTTGCCAAATGGGGTATTGATTTTATTACATGTAACCCTCACTCGGCTGGGGGGCATGCGTATATCATCCTTGCGGTAGATTATTTTACTAAGTGGGCCGAGACGATGCCTACATTCGAGGCAGACGGCAAGACAGCTGCAATTTTCGTGTTCAATCATATAATTGCTAGGCTTGGTGTCCCACAAGCGATAATCACTGATCATGGGCGTCATTTTCAAAATGTTATGATGACCGACCTTACAGGCCAGCTTGGTTTACGTCACGATAGTTCAACTCCTTATTATCCACAAGCAAATGGTCTGGTTGAGTCCATCAACAAAGTTTTGGTTATCATGATCCGACGAATCATTGAGATTCATCGGTCAAATTGGCACAACATGTTATTTTCAGCGCTTTGGGCGTACCGAACTTCAGTAAAAACATCAACAAGGTTCACTCCTTTCCAACTAGTCTATGGTTTGGAAGCTGTGTTACCCATTGAGTGTGAAATCTCGTCACTGCAAATGGCCATTGAGTTACTTCCAACTACTTCCGAAGAGGAAAAGTGTTTGTTATACTTAGCTCAATTAGATGAGAATCGACGTGATGCTGCATTGGCGATCGAGACTCACGCAAAACGTATGAAAGCTCAGTATGATCGAAATGTGACACCTCGAAATTTTTCGGAAGGAGACCTAGTGTTATTGTATGATCAGGCTAATGATAAATTAGGCACTAGGAAATTCGTTCCTATGTGGCATGGTCCCTATATTGTTAAGCGAAAGCTAGCAAAAGGGGCCTATGAATCGGTAGACTTTGATGGGGACTCTTTGGGTAAACCCAGAAATGGCCTTTACTTGAAGAGGTACTATGATTAAAAGAATGGGGTATGGATATTTTTAGTTAGGATAGTTTTTCTTTCTAGCTGGTGTGTTTTAGTTTAAAAACAAAAGTGTGCTTAGCTTAGAGAGTGTTTTTCCATCATTTTTCCTGCTTATCTTGGTTTTACTCTTGATATTGCAGATTTCAATGCCTCTCCAAACATACATTGGATTTACTGATGGTGCTTGTCATAATACACGGAACATCTCTTCCGCAGCTTGGGTTATCTATTCGCCCTCTGACGAGTTAGTTTCTATGCATGGGGTAAGCCTCGGTCAAACAACAAACAACATTGCAGAGTACAATGCAGTGATTGAGTTATTGTCTGAATCTATTTCATTTGGCATTCGGAGTTTAATAGTGAGGTTAGACTCTGAACTCATTGTGTTACAGCTTAATAGAGTGTATGCCATTAGAAATCCAGTGTTATTAAGATTATTTTTGAGAGTGCGTCTCTTGGAACGTGAGTTTGATTATATTGAATATAAGCATATTCCAAGGTCTTTAAATACATTAGCAGATGCAATTGCTTCTTGAATGTTAAATAGACATTTGCAATAATCATACATGTAAATTTAAAACCATTCCATAATATGATTTACAAGATAAGCCGGTAATAGTGATATATATAGGAGTGTGTCAACAAATACATCGTCTTCGATCGTAGGTTGAAAAACACCTTATGATCGGCAAAAATGATAAGTACAAAAACCAAAAATGTCACATGTGCCCACAAAAGGCGATCATCCTATCACTGGTGATGATCTCTATAAGAAACCACTGCCCAGGCCACCTTGCAAAGGAACCTCCTAAAAGGTCCCGGGACTCCAATCACATAGCGCTGAAGTCGACGAGGAATGTCGTCTATAGTGATCTCGGGAATATCCCCTGTCAAGCGCTCAAGATGACTCTCCAACTCGGCCAAAACCTCTGCTGATTCATCCTGTGGGGATGGCGCGGGTGCAACTGATTGCCTCCTCTCGAAAGGCTAGAGAGCGGCTGGTCACTGTGGACCCACATCTGCATTTGAAATTTTTACTATCAGTTTTGAGACGATGGAAAAATATAAAAAAAATATTTAAATAAGAAAAGTTGAAAAGGATTTTACCTGAATCGTCCCACTGCTCTCTTGGTGGAAGAGCCATGTCTGGGTCACCACGAAAATCCATCCCAGCATAAGGGAAGTCCTGAATGGAAAAAACCTAACCTTCCAACCATTGGAAATACTGAGGTTTGAACCAAGCAACTTCTGTCCTCTCGTCCGGGTGACGGGCCATGACTGCGACCCATCGCATCAGTTTGGGCTCTCGAGGAAGCCCAGCTCCAATAGTAAGGTGCTGTGGGATGAGCATAGGAACCCTCTCCAGGCCAAAACTCACGACCAAAGCCCCATAACCAAAGGTGTTTAGTCGTCTGCTCTTGGCTCTGGTCAGTTGGCCTTTCACATTGGCCAGCACAACATTGCACCAGTTGAAGATGGTGCCTCGAAAGCAATCAACTGCCATACGCATATGGGATCCGGTGGCAATATGTAATGCGGTAGCTCCGCAAAGTCTGGTGACAGTAAACGCAATCACCATGAGCTCAGGATGGGATATGGTCTTTATGTCTATCCCTTTGTCTTTAGCTTGGCTGTTGCAGTACTCTAGCCGAAGGCTATCGACAGACTGGCCACCTGACCTAGTCCTGTATAGAGTCAAGTCTTCACCTCTCTTAGGCAAACCAGTCAAGCAATAAATGTCCTCCGGCTCGATTTCGAGCCGGTGCCCGCCAATGAAAAAACATTGGTCCTGTATGCTCCATCTGTCAACCAGCCACTGTAAGAAATCTACCTTAGCCCTCATGCCAGGAATGGTCCAGAATTTGTACAGTCCGCATGCCCTCAAATCATAGAGTGAAGGCTGATGATTCCATGCGGCAGTATCCACGTCCTCATTCTCTCGTTCATGCCAATCTAGCATGATATACTCTCTGCATCAAGTATAAAGATTAATTAAATTGCTAGAAAACATTTTGATTGGTCCATTTTTGAGAAATTTTGGGTTCAAAACCCTTGCGGTGGGGTATGCACCCTCCGCGTTAGACACAGTGTGTGGGTACGCACTTTGTCTACACGGAAGGTGCGGACCCCGAGCTTTTTCCCACTGGAGAAAAAGTCAGGGTCCGCGGGTCCACAATGGTAAACCTACGGACCCCCGCGCACGGGTTTTGCGCCTAAAAACCCTCCCAAAAAAATGAAATTAGGGACTAAATCAAAAAACTAAATGGTTGAAAATGAAGAGTAGGATGATGTGGATTACCTGGAGAAGACGACGCTCGATTCCGACGGTTGGATTTTCCACAATCTTCACGGGAAGTTTTCTAAGAAAAAGCACTATTTTCTCACCCAAACTCGAACGGTAAAAATGAATTGACAAAGGCCCTTTTTATAAGTTTTTTGAGTAAATAAATCGCAAATTTGTTTATGTTTCACTTTGAAAAGTTATTTTGCAATGATTTTATCCATTTCAAACAGGTATGAGTAATTTTTGTGTTTTTGTGCAGAATAAAGTATTATTCAGGCAAAATCTATCATTTTCAACAAAAAAACAAGTAGAGTCACCTTTAAGCCCTTTTCTAACTCCTAAAACATGAAAAGATTATCGAGCGTTTCTTTTACACTCGTTAAAACAGAATTAAAAGACGGTCCACTTACAGCTCTTTTCCGACCGTAAAAACATGAAAAGATTGTCAGATTTTTGTCGTTTCAAATTCCATATTGGCTATAAAACGACGTGTCGTTGATCGCTTTTTTACTTTTTCGGATCAGTGAATCTAATAACGAAAAGTACTCCTTGGTCGTAAAAGATCAAGCGATTCTCTCAAGTATTGTTTTATACTTTTTCGGGCTTGGGAGACACAAATTTACGAAAAAGGTCAACCCTGCAGTCTTCTTAAGTTTTTTCAGACTCTCTAAAATTGAAAAACGCTGAGTTTCTCCTATATTGGACTCGTTAAAATTTCACAGTAAAGGACCTGTTCAATTACAAACAGGAACGAACCACTCCTTCTTAGGGTTCGAATTTAAACTAAGTTGGACTCATCCGAAGGATGGGCTTATAATCAAGCAAATGTTATCCTCCTCAAGCTTGTCAAAAATAAAGAGGTACTTGCCAGAAATGGTGGGGGAAAAGAAAGGAAAATGAGCCTGTTTGTCATACTTTGTAACCACTCTTGAACACGACACTTTTATTCACCTGGGTTGGGAAATCCTTTGCCTAACAGTTGATCAAACCACATTGAAAGTCTTCAACCGGTTTCTGGGTATTAACTTTGGGTCACATACCTCTTGGTTTCATTGGAGAGTGAGGGAAACTTGTCAAAGTAGAGGAGACATCTTGTTGGACCCTGGGAGGAGCTTGTATAGCGTCAAGGCAAAGGTTGTAAAGTTCTTCTTCTTTTGAATTAATACAATAAAAGTGATTTTTCTCAACAAGTATCTTATGTTATTTGTTTCGTGGAATCCTTGACTTTCATGTTAAATATGTTTTGTGCAATTGGTTTTTCAGGTGCTATTTAATTTGTTTGCCTTGTTTGTGTTTGCAGATTCTCAAAAAGGAGCTCATTCGGATCAAAAGAGTGAGGGCATCCACAAGGTTGCGTTGGACCAAAGGTAGGCCCTAAAAACACTCGTTTTCTATTGTTTATTGAAGTATATTTAGAGAAAGATAGTGTCTGGTTGTTTTGCTTGTCGTTAGGTCTTCTTTAGATTCTAGGAAGGTCTATCTTGTCTGCAAGATTGACTCATTCCGTGCGACAGAATGGCGACTCCGCTGGGGAATTCGTTCCTATGTGGCATGGTCCCTATATTGTTAAGCAAAAGCTAGCAAAAGGGGCCTATGAATTGGTGGACTTTGATGGGGACTCTTTGGGTAAACCTAGAAATGGCCTTTACTTGAAGAGGTACTATGCTTAAAAGAATGGTGTATGGAGATTTTTAGTTAGGATAGTTTTTCTTTCTAGCTGGTGTGTTTTAGTTTAAAAACAAAAGTGTTCTTAGCTTAGAGAGTGTTTTTCCATCCTTTTTCTTGCTTATCTTGGTTTTACTCTTGATATTGCAGATGTCGATGCCTCTCCAAACATACATTGGATTTGCTGATGGTGCTTGAGAGGAGAGATCACATACCTCTTGGTTCCATTGGAGAGTGAGTGAAACTTGTCAAAGTAGACGAGACATCTTGTTGGACCCTGGGAGGGGCTTGTACAGCGTCAAGGCAAAGGTTGTAAAGTTCTTCTTCTTTTGAATTAATACAATCAAACTGATTTTTCTCAACAAGTATCTTATGTTATTTGTTTCATGGACTCCTTGACTTTCATGTTAAATATGTTTTGTGCAATTGGTTTTTCAGGTGTTATTTAATTTGTTTGCCTTGTTTGTGTTTGCAGATTTGCGAAAAGGAGCTCATTCGGATCAAAAGAGCTAGGGCATCCACAAGCTTGCATTGGACCAAAGGTAGGCCCTAAAAACACTTGTTTGCTATTGTTTATTGAAGCATATTTAGAGAAAGATAGTGTATGGTTGGTTTGCTTGTCGTTAAGTCTTCTTTAGATTCTAGGAAGGTCTATCTTGTCCGCAAGATTGACTCATTCCATGCGACAAAATGGCGACTCTGCTGGGGAATTCGTTCCTATGTGACATGGTCCCTATATTGTTAAGCGAAAGCTAGCAAAAGGGGCCTATGAATTGGTAGACTTTGATGGGGACTCTTTGGGTAAACCCAGAAATGGCCTTTGCTTGAAGAGGTACTATGCTTAAAAGAATGGGGTATGAAATTTTTTAGTTAGGATAGTTTTTCTTTCTAGCTGGTGTATTTTAGTTTAAAAACAAAAGTGTGCTTAGCTTAGAGAGTGTTTTTCCGTCATTTTTCCTGCTTATCTTGGTTTTACTCTTGATATTGCAGATGTCGATGCCTCTCCAAATATACATTGGATTTGCTGATGGTGCTTGTAGTAATACACGGAACATATCTTCCACAGCTTGGGTTATCTATTCGCCCTCTAACGAGTTAGTTTCTATGCATGGGGTAAGCCTCGATCAAACAACAAACAACATTGCAGAGTACAGTGTAGTGATTGAGTTATTGTCTGAATCTATTTCATTTGGGATTCGGAGTTTGATAGTGAGGTTAGATTATGAACTCATTGTGTTACAGCTTAATAGAGTGTATGCCATTAGAAATCCAGTGTTATTAAGATTATTTTTGAGAGTGCATCTCTTGGAACGTGAGTTTGATTATATTGAATGTCAGCATATTCCAAGGTCTTTAAATACATTAGCAGATGAAATTGCTTCTCAAATGTTAAATAGACATTTGCAATAATCATACATGTACATTTAAAACCATTCCATAATATGATTTATAAGATAAGCCGGTAATAGTGACATATATATAGGATTGTGTCAAAAAATACATCGTCTTCGATCGTAGGTTGAAAAACACCTTATGATCGGCAAAATTGATAAGTACAAAAAACAAAAATGTCGCATGTGCCCACAAAAGGCGATCATCCTATCGCTGGTGATGATCTCTATAAGAAACCACTGCCTGGGACACCTTGCAAAGGAACCTCCTAAAAGGTCCCGGGACTCCAATCACATAGCGCTGAAGTCGACGAGGAATGTCGTCTATAGTGGTCTCAGGAATATCCCCTGTCAAGCGCTCAAGATGACTCTCCAACTCGGCCAAAACCTCTGCTGATTCATCCTATGGGGCTGGCGCAGGTGCAACTGGTTGCCTCCTCTCGAAAGGCTGGAGAGTGGCTGGTCGCTATGGACCCACATCTGCATTTGAAATTTTTACTATCAGTTTTGAGACGATGGAAAAATATAAAGAAAAAATTAAATAAGAAAAGTTGAAAAGGATTTTACCTGAATCGTCCCATGCTCTCTTGGTGGAAGAGCCATGTCTGGGTCACCACAGAAATCCATCCCAGCGTAAGGGAAGTCCTGAATGGAAAAACCTAACCTTCCAACCATTGGAAATACTCAGGTTTGAACCGAGCAACTTCTGTCCTCTCGTCCGGGTGACGGGCCATGGCTGTGACCCATTGCATCAGTTTGGGCTCTCGAGGAAGCCAAGCTCCAATAGTAAGGTGTTGTGGGATCAGCATAGGAACCCTCTCCAGGCCAAAACTCATGACCAAAGCCCCATAACCAAAGGTCTTTAGTCATCCGCTCTTGGCCCTGGTCAGTTGGCCTTTCACATTCGCTAGCACAACATTGCACCAGTTGCAGATGGTGCCTCGAAAGCAATCAACTGCCATACGCATCTGGGATCCGGTGGCAATATGTAATGTGGCAGCTCTGAAAATTTTGGTGACAGTAAACGCAATCACCATGAGCTCAGGACGGGATATGGTCTTTATGTCTATCCCTTTGTCTTTAGCCTGGCTGTTGCAGTACTCTAGCCGGAGGCTATCGACAAACTGGCCACCTGGCCTAGTCCCATATAGAGTCAAGTCTTCACCTCCCTTAGGCAAACCAGTCAAGAAATAAATGTCCTCCGGCTCGATTTCGAGTCGGTGCCCGCCAATGAAAAAACACTGGTCCTGTATGCTCCATCTGTCAACCAGCCACTGTAAGAAATCTACCTGAGTCCTCATGCTAGGAATGGTCCAGAATTTGTACAGTCCGCATGCCCTCAAAGCATCAAGTCAAGGCTGATGATTCCATGCGGCAGTGTCCACGTCCTCATGCTCTCGTTCATGCCAATCTAGCATGATATACTCTCTGCATCAAGTATAAAGATTAATTAAATTGCTAGAAAACATTTTGATTGGTCCATTTTTGAGAAATTTTGGGTTCAAAACCCTTGCGGTGGGGTACGCACCCTCCGCGTTAGACACAGTGCGTGGGTCCACACTTTGTCTACATGGAAGGTGCGAACCCCGAGCTTTTTCTCAATGGAGAAAAAGTCGGGGTCCACGGGTCCGCAATGGTAAACCTGCGGACCCCCGCGCGTGGGTTTTGCGCCTAAAAGCCCTCCCAAAAAAATGAAATGAGGGACTAAATCAAAAAAATAAATGGTTGAAAATGAAGAGTAGGATGATGTGGATTACTTGGAGAAGACGACGCTCGATTCCGACGGTTGGATTTTCCACAATCTTCACGGGAAGTTTTCTAAGCGAAAGCACTATTTTCTCACCCAAACTCGAACGGTAAAAATGAATTGACAAAGGCACTTTTTCTAAGTTTTTTGAGTAAATAAATCGCAAATTTGTTTATGTTTCACTTTGAAAAGGTATTTTGCAATGCTTTTATCCATTTCAAATAGGTATGAGTAATGTTTGTGTTTTTGTGCAGAATAAAGGATTATTCAGGCGAAATCTATCATTTTCAACGAAAAAACAAGTAGAGTCATCTTTAAGCCCTTTTCTGACTCCTAAAACATGAAAAGGTTTCCGAGCGTTTATTTTACACTCGTTAAAATGGAACTAAAAGACGGTCCACTTACAGCTCTTTTCCGACCGTAAAAACATGAAAATATTGCCGGATTTTTGTCGTTTCAAATTCGATATTGGTTATAAAATGACGTGTCGTTGATTGCTTTTTTACTTTTTCGGATCAGTGACACTAATAACGAAAAGTACTCCTTGGTCGTAAAAGATCAAGTGGTTCTCTCAAGTATTTTTTTATACTTTTTCTGGCTTGGGAGAAACAAATTTACGAAAAAGGTCAACCCTGGAGTCTTCTTAAGTTTTTTCAGACTCTCTAAAATTGAAAAACGCCGAGTTTCTCCTATACTGGACTCATTAAAATTTCACAGTAAAGAACCTGTTCAATTACAAACAGGAACAAACCACTCCTTCTTAGGGTTCGAATTTAAACTAAGTTGGACTCATCCGAAGGATGAGCTTATAATCAAGAAAATGTTATCCTCCTCAAGCTTGTCAAAAATAAAGAGGTACTTGCCAGAAATGGTTGGGGAAAAGAAAGGAAAATGAGCCTGTTTGTCATACTTTGTAACCACTCTTGAACACGACACTTTTATTCACCTGGGTTGGGAAATCCATTGCCTAACAGTTGATCAAACCACATTGAAAGTCTTCAACCGGTTTCTGGGTATTAACTTTGGGTCAATTTTCACCAAGCCATCTGTCGTGTCGTTATGTGTTCAAGAGGTCATTGCCAATAAGCCATTCATATGTAAAAATATTTGTCATCCATCTTGACCATCCCTGAGTCAGTCCTTGCAACTAAATTTCTTCAACTTGATCTATGATTTCGTGTTGTGGGCTTACCTACGACGGATCGCTTTCTATCGACATCAGCTCATTATCTAGAAAGATGATCTAGAAATCGTCAGTACCTTGAGATCTGTGATGAGCCCCAAAAATGGATAATTATTTGGGCTCATTCAACCACCTAATTCGACTTAATCCACCATTCTCATTAGTTTATTGCATGTTTTTTATTATATTTATGCTAATAGAGTGAATTGGGTTAGTCATTATGCCAACAAGTCTAATGTGTGCTTTGTGTAGCCTTTTTGGTCAATTTGCAGACAAAGTCAATGGTTGAAATGAGCACTTGGTAGCCAAATTCGTGGAGAGTATTTTTAGGTAGGTGTTCTCTTCATTTATGGCCCTTACCTTGAATTCTCCACCATCAGCTTGGAGTTCAAGGGCCACCAAATCAATCAGCACAAGGGCAGCCAAGCAAGTCAAGTAGGACTGCTGTTAACTACAAGTCTTGGGCAACCGAGTCCCTAAAGTTTAGGAGGACTGTTGGGGTCCTCAATTTGTATAAATAATAAGGCTTAGGGCCTCATTTCGGTTAGCTAGTGGTTAGTAAATTTTGTAGCTGGTAGTTAGTCATTTCACAGTCTTGTTGTAGTCATTTTGTAGTTCGATTTTTGGGCAATAGATTAGTTCTGCTGTCAGCTCATTTTCAAGTTCTCCTTGTGGACAGTTTTGATGTAACTCTTCTTTTCTTGCTCAATAAAGATGAATCCAGCTTTGCACCAGCTCTAAATCTCTCTTAAGAGGCTATAGCTCTTGGGTTTGGGCCCATCTCAAGCACCCAGTACCTCCTTTGTTTACTTTCATGTGTCTTTGTTGCATTCTTAGAGTAAAATCTGCTATTTAGATTTAAAACTTGTTGTGTTATTTAGGTTGCTTTTGATTATTAAAGTAGATTTTCATGTTCAGATTGATTTGGATAGATTAATAACATAAAGGATCCTTGGAAAAAGGGGCTCAAGCACCTCTGATCTTACCTCTCCCTCAGTGGGATCGTGAGTTGGGACAAAGGTGACCTTGCTGCCCACAAAAGCACTGTTTTGCTTCACCATGCGAGTATTAGTGTTGGATTCTTAGTTGTCAAACTTGATATCAGTTTTGACTGCATGCTTAGGGTTATGATTCTTAGTTGCATAGTTATTTCATCTGATTTTGTGCAAAAAAACTTATGTTCCGTTTCTTTTGCTATTATCTAGGTCAGATTAGGTCAAGGTAATTAGGTTCTTGATTTTCCAAGTCTTCATTTGTTAAATTCGAAAAATAACTTGCAGAGCACCTGTTATCCTTCTATATCTACCCATAATCCATCAGATAATCTACTCCAACCCTTAGTCCATGATTCGTACCATTCATTTGCCATACTTTCCCCACCTTGCCCTAATTCCTACATTCTTGTGCATCATCGCTTCCTCCATCCTTGAACAAATCCAATCGCTCCTTAGCCTCATCCACCAAGTCCTAGACCTCTTCACACCCCTATTTCACCTCCATCCTCATTCCTCCATCTTTTTCCCTCCATCCATGCTCCAAAATCCCATTTTGAAACATCCTGCAGAAGAATTACAGAACATCCTGTAGAAATCCTGAACATCATGTAGAACCCCTGCAGTCTTCCTGTAGAAGCTCATAAACACGGTTTCTTGGCAGCCAAACTTTGTGAGACTCTCTGGAAGGGTGTTAGGGACCCCTTAGACCCTCTCTGAACCTTCCCAACCTTTCCCAAGCATTTCTCCTCCTTGATCCACCTCTGCACAGTCAAAAATAGTTAGAAGCACATGCATGATAATTCCAACAACTTAATCAAAAATACAAAAAGTTGTTTTCTTCAGATAGTGATAGCTTATACATTTGCATTTTACCTTCATAGAAGTAATTGCATCTCTTTCAGTAGTTTGCATGCTCTCCTTTGCGTCAATAGGACTAGCTGGTAGAATTAGGGTTTGCTAGGGTTTGTGTTTCTCTTTGGCTTTCAGTTTCTTTTTTCAATTAAATTAGCTTCCTTCGAGTTAGCTTTCATCCATCAATTAAAAAGCTTCTTCTAAGAGCTCATAGAAGTTGGCTTAAGCTCCTAGCGGACTTGTGCCAGCTGACCAAGTGACAGCTGCGGCAAGAGCTAGTACTTGTGCATACAGCACCGTCGCTTCCAAGTTTGTTACGAACTACCGAGTTGATAAAATTAAAGAAGGGAGTTCTAGGAGTTGTAGCATTATTGCTACAATACTGGAGCCCACCATCTTTTTGGCGTCGTTGCCGGGGAAGCGTCAGAGTATTAGTGATTGTTGATTTTCTTCTATTTTCCACTACAATCTTCTGCTAAGTAGTTTATTTCATTTCCATTATGCAATTTCGTTTATGCAAAAGTAGATTAGCATTTGTCGCTTTCATAGATTAGCATTTCAATTCCGCAAGCGTAGACTAGAATTTCATTCGAGCAAAATAGATTAGTCCTTTCCTGCTTTCATTTCAATTTCGCATTTTCATTTTAGCAAGATAGTTAGTTGCAGTTCAATCTATTTCAGTTTTGCAAGTAGAAGTAGAAAAAAGCAAAAATCAACCAAAAAGATTTCATTTCATGCCTTGTAGGAGTAGAGATAAGTTAGAAAAATGATTGCACAACACCCCCACTGCTTCACACAGCCAACATTCTCTCTTCTTTGATGGCTGTGATTAAAGAACCCTTAGGTGGACCGCAAGATATATTTGAAGAACCTCAAGGGGAGAAGAAGAAGAAAACATTCCTCTGGAGCAAATGGCTACAAGCAGAAATGTTGGGAGCAGTCCCTTTTCCAAAGACGAATTTGAAGATCAGATAGAAGATTTCAAGAGTGATATGAGGCAGTTTCTTGCCATGCAATTGGATACCCTGTGGATCCAAAATAAGCAAGAGGAAGCCAAGAGGGCTTTGGTCATCTTTTTTCCCAGGTGCACTAGAAAGCATCCTAGGAACGAATGTCCAATGCACTCCCTAGAAGTGTGTTTCATTTGTGAAGAATACCATCCTACAGATCAGTGCCCTTCCTTACCCAGAATCAAAGCCGCATATCAGAGAGCCAAAGGAGACACTGAATCACTCTATTATATGAACCAAAGGAGGCCACATGGACCTAGATCTTACCAGCAGGAACTGCAAGGGACATCCGAGACCTATTATGACCCTTATCAAGCCACTTTCATGCCTTCTTGGGGTCCCCCTGCTCATCCTTCCTGGTTCACACCTTCTCCTTGTTCCTTCACAGATCCATATTATGCCCAACTAGTTGCACATTCATTTCACTCTTATGCTCAGCCATAACCTCAGTGGAATGCACCTCATCAAGGGTGGAGGCCCCAATACAACACTCCTCCCGCTTCTTTTCCTCCACCACCTACTCGTCCACAACCATCGCCTCCTCCTCCACCAAGGCAACCCCAAATGCCTACCCAACCACAACCCCATCCACATCCATCTCAATTACACACCTCCACTCAACTACCCATACCACCATTTCCAAAACCATACCATGGAGCATCTCAACCCAATTGCAAAGCTGAGGCACAACATGTCCAATGACTCCTCTTGAGCTCAATGATCTTCACCATAGCTCAGGAAGAGTATTGCAAAAAAGAGACTATATTGAAAGCATTGAAGGACCACATCAGGCAAAAGAAGATTCAGAAGAGGAAATCAAAAAGCCATGGTCTTTACTTGATGAAGAGAAGACATTAGAAGCAGAGATAAAGAAAGATCCCTCATGGTTACCATAAAATATTCCATGTATTCAAGAGAAAGATCACCAAAAAGAGGAAGATGAGGAACTCATGTTAGAAGGTGACATGAAACATGATCCAGATCAACAAAAGAACCAAAGATATCAGAGCTATATTGAAATATGGTTTCAGACGGTCACTAAGTTGCAGCAGTACTCTCTTCTTCAGCTATGTTTGATCCCTTCAAAGTCAAATCATTTGGTCTCTGAGATCCGGATAGCTGTCAAAGCATGCATTTCAAGCCTCCACATCAGTTTACCTCTAATCTAGATGTGCACATGGCTCCATTGGAAGTATTCTTATACTTGAGAACGATTTTTTTTTTCAAGTAGGGTAGGGTAGAAAAAAAAAAGAAAAAAATGAAAAAAAGAGGAAATGGAAATCTAAGGTGAAAACCTCCTCGGAGGCGCCTTAGATTGGCTCATTGATTGAAAACCTCCTCGGAGGCACCTTCGATTGGCTCATTGATTGAAAACCTCCATGAGGTGGTCAATGGGTTGGAAAGAAAAGAGAAAAGAGAATAAGATCTCTAGGTGAAAACCTCCCTTGGAGGCGCTCAGGGCAGGCAATTAGGGTGAAAACCTCCATGAGGCGCCCTAGTTGTTTTTCAAAAAAAAAGAGAAAAGGAAAAAGAAAAATAAATCTAATTTTCATTGAATAATTTCAGGTAGCAGCAATGACATTGCAGGTCAGGAGGATCATTCAAAACAAAGACAAAGGAGTTTTTGTGCCTTCTAGAGGAGGTTCTATATTTCTACAGGAAACATCCTGTAGAACCTTCAAGCGAGCCAGATTCGATTTTGGAAGGGGATCTAAAGCTTGGAATCCATTGGTTATGCCTGCAAGCATCCATGTTCCCATTCCTCACCCTTTTCCATCATCTTTTCCACCTCATTGTGCTTCTCATTGTGCTTCTATAGGAAGTTCCTGTAGAAATTGTAGGAAGCTAGAAATGGATTTCAAAAAGGTGGTTTGGCGAACATGGTAGCTTCCTCAAGGGTTTAGAAGTCCTCCTGCAATCTTCAAACTCCTCCTCCATCATCTACATACCTGCATCATAGCCCAAGCTCAGTTTTTCTTTCCATGCAAAAACTTGCAAAATGCTTTGAAGAGAAAATACATAGAACAAAATTTGTTTTTGCCATAAATTGAAAACCATGCATCCATTTCAAAAACCATTTTACAGAGAATTGTATAGGGATGATGGCAACATGCTCGAGCAGTTTCAGGCCATTCCGGTGCACGGTTTC
Organism: Pinus tabuliformis; assembly: GCA_031772625.1. Lineage (NCBI taxonomy): Eukaryota > Viridiplantae > Streptophyta > Pinopsida > Pinales > Pinaceae > Pinus > Pinus tabuliformis. The sequence continues at coordinate 543,880,887 of CM062815.1, read as the reverse complement.
CAAGAAATCAATGTCCATCACCATTAGCCATTTTTTCTTTTTCTCCATACCCATGCATCTGTTTCAAAAATTGTTTCATGAGGATATGCATATGGGTGATAGTAACCTACCCAAGTAGTTTCAGCCGATTCCGATGCACGATTTCCGAGAAATTCATCTCTGAAATCTTCAGCCATTTTCCATTTTTCGCAAAATCTGTACATCCATTAATCACGATTTTTCTATGGGAGGTGCATAATGATGATAGGAATGCGCTCAGCAAGTTTCAGATTAATCCGGTTTACCATTTGGGAGCAATGGCGAAAACAAGTTCTGGTCCTGTGAAAATTCAGCAGCAGCAGCGTGAAGGTGCAGATCTGAATGTGGAAATGAAATCTTGAAGCATGCATCCGGCCAGAGGACACCTACACAAGGAAAACAACCAAAAATCATCAGCCAAGCCCTCAAGCAACCAAAGAAACAAATGCATGCAGCAACAAAAAGGACACAGCAGCACGCCGACTTACAAGTATGTGTCTAAATCGGTTCCTCTATTTGCATCAATATGATTCGAAAGTGCATAAATGAATGAAATGGTGAGATTAAGCCATGAATCTAGCAAAGTTAACCCAACAGTGCCTTCTCTAGCGCTCAGCCAGAAATCATGCAATTTACGTGGATAGTCAACTCACGTGAAAATTAAAAAAACAAGGAGTGTTGGCCGTTTGAACTCCAGTGCAACTGATCTAGAAGAGAACATGCAGTTCATGATAGCACTGTAGTTTGCATGTGGCCACATACCCCTAGCCACTTCACTCCCTCACCACAAAGCATGCCATAATTGAAAAATGCTCGGCTGACTCTCACCACCCGCTGATTCATTTGCACCTGTAACGTCCTTAGCCGAAGTACGCGTCCTCTGCTCCCACAATCTGTTAACTAGTCGTCCTCCATCGGGTTTTCTACCTGTTTTCAAAATTATCCCACGTATCAGGCTCGCTTAGAGGTGCAGGGGCACTCTACAGGCGTTTCTACAGGAAGTCGTCTACAGGAAACGCAGAAAACAGCTCTGCAGAAGGAAAACCCGAGATTTTTGTCAAAATTCAAGCTTGAAATGAGAAAAGTAGTTAAAGCTCGTGTCCAAGGTTACCAGGGTTCTTGAAAGTATTGATTTTGGGGTTTTTCAAACGCATTATAGATCTGTTAATGGTGGAGCAATCTGTTTGAATTCAGAATCTGATCATCTATTTCATAGTCCATGGAGGACAAGATATTCCCTGCTTGGTCTAAAACTGTTGAAGAATTCTTAGAAGAATATGATGTGAGCTTAGAGAATGGTTTAAATTCTCATGAAGTGGAAAAACGTCGTCAAATATATGGATGGAATGAGCTCCAGAAGAAAAATGGTACACCTTTGTGGAAGCTGGCAGTGCAGCAATTTGATGATACAGTTGTTAAAATACTACTGCTGGCAGCTGGCATTTCATTTCTTCTCGCCTACTTTCGCGATAATGTGTCTTCTGAGGAGGGCATAACAGCCTATGTAGAGCCCCTGGTCATTCTCCTGATTCTCATCCTCAATGCCATTGTTGGAGTATGGCAGGAAAATAATTCTGAGAAGTCTTTGCAAGCTCTCGAAGAAATGCAATCTGATCATGCAAAGGTCTTGAGAGATGGACATTATGTTGTAGATATTCCCTCTAGAGAACTTGTTCCAGGAGATATAGTGGAACTGAAGGTGGGAGACAAGGTTCCTGCAGACATGAGAATTGTGTCCCTCAAGACATCCACCTTTAGGATGGAGCAGAGCTCCCTGACCAAAGAGAGCATGCCTGTGGTCAAAAGAACATATCCAGCCACCTTGTGTGACTGTGAGTTGCAGTCAAAAGAATGCATGGTGTTTGCAGGAACTACAATTACCAATGGCTTCTGCACATGCATTGTTGTGAGCACTGGCATGTTTACAGAAATAGGTAAAATTCAGGCACAAATTCAGGAAGCTTCAATGGAATGTCATGATACCCCTTTGAAAAGAAAGTTAGATGAATTTGGTGAAATACTGACAACAGTGATTGGTGCCATTTGTATTCTTGTCTGGATCATGAACTACAAATATTTTCTTTCATGGGAAGTCATATATGGGTGGCCAAAAAAATATCAAGTTTTCCTTTGAGAAATGTACGTACTACTTTAAGATTGTTGTTGCTCTGGCAGTTGCTGCTATACCAGAGGGATTGCCTGCTATGATTACTACATGTTTGGCTCTTGGCACTTGTAAGATGGCACAAAAGAATGCTATTGTGTGTAAGTTACCGAGCGTGGAGACTTTGGTTTACACCACAGTGATTTGCTCTGATAAGACAGGTACTCTTACAACCAATCAGATGTCTGTCAGTGAGTTTATAGCCATAGGGCACAGTGCTGGTTCACTTAGAGAATTTACTGTTGAAGGAACAACATATAATCCTGAGGATGGAAAAATATTGGATTGGAATGCACATAATATGGGGGAAAATTTAGAAACTCTGGCAGAAGTTGCTGCAGTTTGCAATGATGCAGGGATATCTTGTCAAGGTCACCAGTTTCGTGCTACTGGCATCCCCACTGAGGCAACCTTGAAGGTATTGGTTGAAATGGGAGTTCTAGACCCAATGGCAGGTGATACAAGTGCCATTCTCAATAGTGGCACAGTGAAATTGGGCAATTGTGATTGGTGGATACAAAGATCAAAGAGGCGGGCTTTATTGGAGTTTGATTGTGATCGAAAATCCATGGGTGTTATTGTCATGAAACGAATGGGACAAAATCGTCTGCTAGTGAAGTGCGCCATGGAAAATTTGCTTGAAAGGAGTGCTTTTCAACAACTTGTAGATGGATCAGTTGTTGAATTAGATGATGCATCAAGGGAATCACTCTTGAGGAAGTTTCATCAAATGAGTTCAAAGGCTTTGCGTTGTTTGGGATTGGCATACAAGGAAGTTTGGGGAGAGGGCAGCAGAAGGAGAAATTGGCCGAGATTTTAGCTAGGGAGGCAGCACCTATGGTAGCCACCCTAAGCACATCCATCCCCTCCATGAACACTCATTTTTTCAAGGTTCGGACACAATCTAGTCATGGTTCAACCTTCTACAAGAAGCTACAGAACTTTCTACAGGAAGTTCTGTATTTTTACCAGAAACATCCTGTAGAAGCCTTTGGGCAGGCCAGAATCAATTATGGAAAGGGATTTGAAACTTGAAGTTTGTTGAGGAGGCATGCAACTACTCTTTTCTTCCATCCTCGACTGGTTTCATCTCCTTTCACCACCATTGCCACCATCATATTAAATATACTTGTACAATCATACCAAAGTTGAGAATTCTCTAGGAAAAGAAGCACAGGCAGTGGGAAGAAGCAAAGAGAAAAGCATGGTTTCATGACTAAGAAGAGGGCATCACTTCAGAAGCTTGGCATGACAGGGAGGCCACCAGGGCCATCAAAGATGAGGAGATATATTGGTTTCTCAGAGGATGAGCAACACTTTCAGTAGGGGGGTGATGATGAGCCCCAAAAATGGATAATTATTTGGGCTCATTCAACCTCCTAATTCGACTTAATCCACCATTCTCATTATTTTATTGCATGTTTTTGATTATATTTATGCTAATAGAGTGAATTGGGTTAGTCATTATGCCAACAAGTCTAATGTGTGCTTTGTGTAGCCTTTTTGGTCAATTTGGAGACAAAGTCAATGGTTGAAATGAGCACTTGGTAGCCAAATTCGTGGAGAGTATTTTTAGGAAGGTGTTCCCTTAATTTATGGGCCCTTACCTCGAATTCTCCATCATCAACTTGGAGTTCAAGGGCCACCAAATCAATCAGCACAAGGGCAGCCAAGCAAGTAAAGTAGGACTGCTTTTAACTACAAGTCTTGGGCAGCCGAGTCCCTAAAGTTTAGGAGGACTGTTGGGGTCCTCAATTTGTATAAATAAGAAGGAAGCTTAGGGCCTCATTTTGGTTAGCTAGTGGTTAGTCACTTTTTTAGCTGGTAGTTAGTCATTTCATAGTCTTGTTGTAGTCATTTTGTAGTTCGATTTTTAGGTAATAGATTAGTTCTATTGTCAGCTCATTTTCAAGTTCTCCTTGTGGACAGTTTTGATGTAACTCTTCTTTTCTTGCTCAATAAAGATGAATCCAGCTTTGCACCAGCTCTAAATCTCTCTTAGGAGGTTGTAGCTCTTGGTTTTGGGCCCATCTCAAGCGCCCAGTACCTCCTTTGTTTACTTTCATGTGTCTTTGCTGCATTCTTAGAGTAAAATCTGCTATTTAGATTTAAAACTTGTTGTGTTATTTAGGTTTCTTTTGATGATTAAAGTAGATTTTCATGTTTAGATTGATTTGGATAGATTAATAACATAAAGTATCCTTGGAAAAAGGGGCTCAAGCACCTCTGATCTTACCTCTCCCTCAGTGGGATCGTGAGTTGGGACAAAGGTGACCTTGTTGCCCACAAAAGCACTGTTTTGCTTCACCATGCAAGTATTAGTGTTGGATTCTTAGTTGTCAAACTTGATATCAGTTTTGACTGCATGCTTAGGGTTATGATTGCTTAGTTGCATAGTTAGTTCATCTAATTTTGTGCAAACAAACTTCTGTTCCATTTCTTTTGCTATTATCTAGGTCAGATTAGGTCAAGGTAATTAGGTTCTTGATTTTCCAAGTCTTCATTTGTTAAATTTGAAAAATAACTTACAGAGCACCTGTTATCCTTCTCTATGTACCCATAATCCATCAGATAATCTGCTCCAACCCTTATTCCATGATTCGTACCCTTCATTTGCCATACTTTCCCCACCTTGCCCTAATCCCTATATTCTTGTGCATCATCACTTCCTCCATCCTTGAACAAATCCAATCGCTCCTTAGCATCATCCACCAAGTCCTAGACCTCTCCACACCCCTATTTCACCTCCATCCTCATTCCTCCATCTTTTTCCCTCCATCCATGCTCCAAAATCCCATTTCGAAACATCCTGCAGAAGAATTACAGAACATCCTGTAGAAATCCTGAACATCCTATAGAACCCCTGCAGACTTCCTGTAGAAGCTCATAAACATGGTTTCTTGGCAGCCAAACTTTTTGAGACTCTCTGGAAGGGTGTTAGGGACCCCTTAGACCCTCTCTGAACCTTCCCAACCTTTCCCAAGCATTTCTCCTCCTTGATCCACCTCTGCACAGTCAAAAATAGTTAGAAGCACATGCATGATAATTCCAACAACATAATCAAAAATACAAAAATATGTTTTCTTCAGATAGTGATAGCTTAGAAATTTGCATTTTACCTTCATAGAAGTAATGGCATCTCTTTCAGTAGTTTGCATGCTCTCCTTTGCGTCAATAGGACTAGCTGGTAGAATTAGGGTTTGCTAGGGTTTGTGTTTCTCTTTGGCTTTCAGTTTCTTTTTGCAATTAGATTAGCTTCCTTCGAGTTAGCTTTCATCCATCAATTAAAAAGCTTCTTCTAAGAGCTCATAGAAGTTGGCTTAAGCTCCTAGCGGACTTGTGCCAACTGACCAAGTGACAGTTGTGGCAAGAGCTAGTACTTGTGCATACAGCACCGTCGCTTCCAAGTTTGTTACGAACTACCGGGTTGATAAAATTAAAGAAGGGAGTTCTAGGAGTTGTAGCATTATTGCTACAATACTGGAGCCCACCAATCTGCATGCCTCAATGGCAGGTTTCTCGCCTTTGACGACAGTTTACATCATTAAATTTCGATCGAAGGATTCTGTGATATGTTCGACATCAACACATTTACTCACATCTCATGGATTGTACTGGGTACTTTGAGAGCCATTGACATCACTGGTGGTTTCTCTCACACTTGTTAACAGTTTACATCATTGACTGGTAATCAAGTGGTTTCTACCATGTTTGACATAAACACATTTATTCGGATGGATAGAATCATACTTTTTCGAGAAGTAGAAATGAAGACCCTGGATCTAGTTTCTACCATCCAGGCTGCGAGGAATTTTGTATTCATTGTATTGTGGACTATTTATAAACAGATGGTTGCGTCCATACTGTGTTCACATGAGACCATACTTGTGATGTTTTACAAGATCATTCCTATATCAGATCAATAGATAGTTTTCTAGTTAGTTTTGATCTGAGTATGGGAATTCCTACCTCAGCGATGATATGATCTCATATATATATATCTTGCATTGAATGTTTTTACAGGTTCTGACCAGGCTGTCCACAAGATGATCCTCGAAATGATAAATTACTTCACTCTTCCTATATGATAAATGAAATTCTCATCTACTACAGACTTCGCACTTTAGGGGGCAATCTGTTACACTAAAATATCGTCACCATGATTATTTGCAGTCAGTATGGGTCTATCATCACTTGTATTGTCCTCCTAAGCAAGTCTAAGACCTCAGCTCCTCAAATCAAGCTTTGGAAGTGGGAGAAAGACATTAAAAATCAATGTAACTCTGGTTCCGCACTTTCTCTCATGGTCACCTGCGGTCCCGCACCTTCTGTGTACAAAAGCTGCGTACCTACCCGCTCTGTCCCTAACGGTGTAGGTGCGGACCCCTGTGAAAGTCAAAAGGCGCAAGCTTTATCTTAAAAAACTCACTTTGGATTAATTCTAGAGTTTTCTAGAAGGAATTTTGACATGGATTGTTTGCTCTGAGGTGGTTCATGCATCCCAAAAGAGAAGGAGCTAATCCCTTGACTAAAGGAGCTATCCCTTTGAAGGAGGGATTTATCCCTTTGAAGGAGGACCTAGTAACTTCCCTCCATTACACTATAAATACAAGCATTGGGGTGAGGACTAGAGAGGTTAGAAGCTGAACATTTTGAGGGCAAATGCTGGTGAAATTAAGAATCTTTGGTTGAGCTTGAGAGGAGAGATCACATACCTCTTGGTTCCATTGGAGAGTGAGTGAAACTTGTCAAAGTAGAGGAGACATCTTGTTGGACCCTGGGAGGAGCTTGTACAACGTCAAGGAAAAGGTTGTAAAGTTCTTCTTATTTTGAATTAATACAATCAAACTGATTTTTCTCAACAAGTATCTTATGTTATTTGTTTCATGGACTCCTTGACTTGCATGTTAAATATGTTTTGTGCAATTGGTTTTTTAGGTGCTATTTAATTTGTTTGCCTTGTTTGTGTTTGCAGATTCGCGAAAAGGAGCTCATTCAGATCAAAAGAGTGAGGGCATCCACAAGCTTGCGTTGGACCAAAGGTAGGCCCTAAAAACACTTGTTTGCTATTGTTTATTGAAGCATATTTAGAGAAAGATAGTGTATGGTTGGTTTGCTTGTCGTTAGGTCTTCTTTAGATTCTAGGAAGGTCTATCTTGTCCGCAAGATTGACTCATTCCGTGCGACACTTATCATTGTACTTAAGAGAAAGTTGAAAAATGAAATGCATGCATGATAATGATACGCATGAGCACAAGGATGATGATTTCCTAGTATTTTGAACATGTATGTGTGATTAACTTGAAGGGTCAAATGTTTGAAAGGCATGATTTTTTTCGACTTGTGATTTATTCTATCATTTATAAACGAGATGTAGAGACATGATGATGATTCACATGATGTGAAAATTGTTTCTTTTGTTGAAACAAGAATTTATTTCATCAAGTTATTATATTCTTTCGACATCGTCTATAGAAGAAGATTTGCAGCAAAAAAAATTGCCATGGTTACATTTGTGACTTTTTCATGGAAGTGGCTTGGAAGCGATGATCAGCTAACTTCTGGAAATTCTAAATGAGTTCAAGGAAAATAGTTCTTGAAAGGAGGACAAGTGCATTCAGGAAGGGAAGTTCCATTTACCATCGAGTTTTTGTTGAAAGGCACTAGCTATGCGGGCAAGTGTATGGAGGCTAAAAGAATCGGGTACTGTACTCTCATCTACTGTTCAGATTAGTATATTAGTCTTTTGGGGTCCAAAAGATTCCCAATGGGGAGGAGTGATCAAATATTGATCCATGACTTCAATGATAGCTCAAATTTCAAAGTGTTCGAAAGAGTGTCAAACTTGAACAACCAGATAGATCTCATCTTCCTAATTCTGGTGAACTGAACGGTTCGAAAAACCAACACCATATGGAGGAGTTATCGCATTTTGAAAAAGTTCAGTAAACTGCAATTTTCAAGAATAATTTGATTTTTGGAAATATTAAAAAAAGAATATTTTGAGGAATATTCCTTGGAATATTCCCTAAAATATTCTCTAGAATATTTGCTGGAATATTCCTTCTAGTTGGGCCAATCAAGAGCCGACACATGGCAAGCCCAGAGGCCACCACGTGGCCCTGAATTGGCATGGTAAAATTTTTATGGGGTCGAGCGGGATCGAACCCGTGACCTCCTGCATGCAAACCAAAGGCTCTGACCGTCTGCACTATGCATTATTTCTTAACTATATTGGAACATGGGTTATATTTGAATGTTAATGGTTACGTGTTTGGGGGATAGACCGCCAGTGGTCCCCATAGCCCTGGTCACACGTTGCGGTTAGTGCCGGGAGTTACGGTTAATTGCCAACCCGCCAGCCCTAACGGTTCCCCTAACCACCGCCGATAAAATGTGGTCACATGCACAATTACCACCGACAGTTACGGTCAGCCGATGGTCAGGTTGTCGGATTTCCAAATTTGGCACAGTTTGCCAAATTTAACTCTAGTTAAACTGCCAGTTCCAGATTTGGTGGAAGAAAACTAGGAGAAATTCATTTAATGAACTAAAGATGCAATTTTTGACCTAAGAGAGTGAAAGAAGAGTATACCTAGGCTAATTTGGGCCTTTTGAAGCCATTGGAACAGTCCAGAGAAGTTGAAGAAGCCATCTTCAAGGAGATTTTCATCTAGGGAGATTTTGGAGGTCAGGGCCACCAAGTGTTGGAGGCTATTGCAGGAGCTACCAGTATCCATTCTCAGCAAACAAAGAGTCGTTCCTAATTGTAATGAACCTTCTAAATCGAATGAAGGTGTTTTAAGAAGCATTTGGAGACTTCTAATGGTTGATATGCTGAAGGGAAGTTTCAGGCAGCCTAGAGCCAACCTTGGAGGAAGGCCTAGATCGGGGATGCAGTGCTCGTTTTGAGCAAATGAACAGTCATTTGTTGATGTAAGATATGTGCTGGAGATAGTAGCAGAGGTTTTAGAGACATTTGAAGCATTCTAAAGGATTTTGGGCCATTAAGAAGCTCAGGGAAGCTCAGTGCACCTGTTGAAGGAATCAAGTCTAAGGGAGCCTAGATCTGCTTGAACCATGAGGACATACATGACAGGGATGTAGATGGTTTTCTAAGCCCATTGGTTTAGTTCAGTAACCTCTGGAGTTGAGTTTGGAACTTTTAAGAGAATTCAAGCCATAATCCCAAAGAGCCTAGTCAATTTGACAAGAGCTCATGGAGATGTAGTCCATGAGATTGGGGTGAACTCCTTATTAAGTTTGTTGTTATGTGTGATGTTTATTTGCCGCATTATATGTCTGATGTATGTGTTTAGTATCAGGAGGAAAAAATCAATTTAAAGCACTTAAACATATGAAAACAAACAAACACATGCACCTGTTTGAAGTACATAATTCCACAATTGTCAACATAAGCTAGATCACATTCGTTTAAGCTCTGGAGTGGGAGGTTCTTGTAAGAATGAAAATTTGTTCAAACCCTCATTTCAGATCACCTTGGATGGGTTCTCCACCATTGGTAATCTGATTGATGACATATTTTCCTAGCCAGTGCATCCTAAATTTCCCTGGAAATTTATAAAATTTACTATCATATAACAAGACCACATCATTTACCTTGAAGGTGTGTAGTTTGATATGCTGATCATGCTATGCCTTTTCATGCTCCTTTTGAACTTGTTGATGAAATCTAGCTAGAAATCGGTCCTCCTCAAGCTATACTAGTTGCATGAGCCTCTCTTCGAGGGCTCCACAGTCTGCTATTCCTGTGAGTGTCGCTATGTGCAGATTAGGTACAATGTATTCCATTGGCATCATAGCTTCTATGCCATACATGAGTCTGAAAAGTGTTTGCCCACTCAAATTCTTGCAAGTTGTTCTATAGGCCCATAGCACCATTATTATGTGCACATCCCAGTCACTTCTCTGAGCATTGCATACCTTCATCAGTGTGTTTTCTAGTATCTTATTGAATGCTTCCACCGTCCCATTGGCCTGTGGGTGATAAGGCGTACTCTTCTTGTGATACACCTGAAAGTCTTCTGTCAAAGCGCTAATTGTTTCATTAAGAAAGTTCAAACCGTGATCGCTCATCAAGGTCTTTGGACAACCAAATCTTGTCGATACATATTCAAAATAAACTTTACTTTCATCACACCTATATAGTCCTTCATAGGTTGCACCTCTGCCCACCTGGTCAAGTACTTAATCGTGGTGATGATGTACCGCGCACCTGTCTTCTTTCTTGGAAGCTAAATTGGACCCACAAAGTCAATCACCCATTTCTCGAATGGTTGTAATGTCACCTACGACATCAAACGCAATTCATCCCTCCACGATGGCCTTCCAATCCTTTGACATGCGTCATAGGCCCTACAATATGCTTTCACATCCTTATGTAGAGTTTGCCACCACAACCTAGCACGAAGAATTTCTATGATGTTGCCTTTCCTACATAATGTCCTCCTATAGCTCCTCCATGAGCCTCCGTGAGAATGCTACTTCATTCAAAGTTAGGTACATAACGTCACAATATTTCGTCTCACCACATTTTGTATAAGTGCTCGACAATGATTGAGAAGTATGTCGTATGCACTACTAACTCCTTTTTCTCTTGGCTTGTATACCCTTCTGGAGCAGTTCCCGTCATTAGAAAATGTATGATATCTTCAAAGTGACTGTCCGCGATGCGCACTACAAAGAGTTGTGCGTCAGGCAACCCTTCCTCCAAATTAGTAGGTTCCTCTCCTATTTCAATGAGCGACAGGTGATTAGGTCCTGCATTCAGTAATCCTGGCTTCACAATAAATTCAAAGTCATACTCCTGGAACAACAACAACCATCCGCAAATCTTCCCCCCCAACATAGGCCTATTAACCAGGCATTTCAACGCAAAATGATCTGTATACATCTTAAAATGTCCACCTGTTAACACCCAGGTTGTTCCCTTTGACTCTAAGGGAATACGGCCGGGGTAACCACTAACCAATCTTTGGATTGCAGTTTCTAGCCAAACTGTAATCAGAGAGGGCTCTCTCTTTTATGATTTGTCTCTATTTTGAAATGATTTTAGGCTAGCTATGAGTTCAGGTTTGTTTAAGGTATTTGTTGGATGATAATTTTAGTCAAGATACTTATGCGTTTTCTAGGGTGTTCTAGTCCATTGGGAAATGGAATCAGTGGTCCTTCAGTTCTTTGATATGTTGCTTTGATACAGTGGTAATGCTGCAGAGCCAGTTTAGTGTCTGAGAAATAATGATGTGATACTGTAATTAGATGTGATGTGTTTCAGGTAAGGAAAGGAAATTAAGAATCTTTCACTTAAATGATCATGGAGAAAACAGTGAAAATGTTGATCTAGAAGCAGTAAAGAATTTCTAAATAACATTCATATTTATGGAATCAGCGAAACATGAGCGATTAAGAATTCATGTTCATGGCTAATTCTGAAGAAAACATATACAACAGTAAAGATTGAGCACTAGGTGTCATCAAAACATGTCCAGCACTATTCTTTTACTATACTGCTAGTTCAGTAAAACATGAGTGTGTATTGATAAACATAAGAAGACAAAACAGAGTTTGAAGAAAGACTTATTATTCCATCAGACAACAAAGGAATTCTGCACCAGTACGCATGGCATCAACATGACATCAGATGTTTCAGGAAATCACTGAGCTCTTCCAACCCTTTGTATTAGATAATTTTGAAAGTGTCAAATACATTTGTCTCATAGAGAAAATTACCAACCCCTTATGAGTTACTTAGGGGAGTTTATATACAAAATTTACATCAAAAATATCAACGAATCAGTTAATATCTCATTTATGATATGCTAATCTCCGGAATGCAGTAGCTGAAGGAGTGAATGCTGCAGTAATTCCTTAATGCTTCAGCTGTCAAAATAGTCAGAAGATATTTGGACTTTATGGCTGTTAGAGTCGGTTGGAGATGCGCTGTTCAAAACTTAGCTAGCTGTCATCGTGTATGTGATGAGTCACTTTTTAGCTGCTTTTAAATGCTAACCCTTTTCTGCTGTTTGTCTTCTAGTGACCTGGAGCTGGCAGTGGCCGAATGACTGAAGCTACCGTGGGAAAATATGGAGCATTGCCTGCCACCAATCCTCCTTAGGCATTTGATGTCTCCGAATTTTTATTAAGGTCTCATCGGCCTCTGTATACCGCCAAAAGTTAGGAGGAGTTTCAAACAGATGGTTTGCCTCATTTTCAATGAAGAATAGGCCTTCAAGTTTAGTGTACAAGCTCTGTCCTGTTGGAGGCCCTGTTTGCTCAGGAGTACTGCCAGATGCAGTGATTTGATTTTCAATATAAGTAGCCATCCTGTTGGTAAATTGATCTCTGGTGATCAATCTCCCTGTGCTGCTTAGTAGGCTGGGCAGTCCCTTTGCTTGCAGCATCCCCATTTTGAGTTTATACTCCTCCACCTCAGCCTGTATTTCATAGCATTTTCTCTCCACAGTTTGCACATAATTTCTGAGAGTTAGCACCTTTTTAGTTGTGAGGATGGCCTCTGTTCTGTTGTTGATGCCAACGGCTGCCAGCTCCTCTTTGTCTTGCCCGTTCAAAAAATCTACCAGTCTGTTTGCCTGCTCAGGTCTGTTTCCCAGCACTATTTTGGCCCTCTGGATTTTTGTCTATGCTTGGCCAATCAAATCCATTTGCTCATGGATTGTTTTGATGGATTTCCATTGCTTGGTGATAGTTTGGCCAATCTTACCCCATAAAATTATTTTTATGTCGGCCATGGCACTTTCTAGATTTAGCTCCTTCTCGAGGGCCTTTATTTTGTCCTTTAGGGCCTTTATTTCTCTGCCCTGTTCTGCTACAGTTACCTTTGATTCTTCATACTTGGCATCCAGTTCTGCCAATTTTTCCTTGGCCTTCTTTATCTCATGTGCCTGGAGCTCCATTTCCTTGATGGCATTAGTTAATTCTTCTATGCTTGCACTGGCATCTGGGGCCGTTGTTGTTCCTGCTGCTTTTGATGTGGGAGCCACTGCTGCCCCTGTAGTTGTTGCTGTTGTTGAAGTTGTTGGAGGAGCTTGGGATGTGGATTCTCCCTATTTATCTTGTAGTTCTCCTTCTAGCTCTTTCTCCAGATCGAGGACCTTCTGATTCAGCTGCATGATGAGGTCCAGTTGTTCATCAACCTGCTTTTCCTTTTGTAGCTCTGTTGTCTGAGGGTGTTCTGTGGGCAGCAGCTTTAACCTCTTCTTTAGTGCATTGAGGTCATCCTCCTTTTTCTTCATAAGGGCCCTTACACCCTTTGGATCCTTAGGATCATGTCCTAGGTCTATGATAATGTCCTCCAAAGATTTTATTCTATTATCTTTGGCCAGGGAGGACATTCTCTCAAAATCCAACTGAGTGTTGGTATTTTTGAGTGACTCCTTCAGTTCATGGGCCATGGTTGCCTTCTCCACCAAGGTTGCATAGACCATTTCTCCAGTCTGTTTGTGGAGTTCAATTTGGTCCATGGGGTGGATGTCCTTTGCCCTTACCTCCACCCTTGTCTTCACAAAATCTGCAGCTGATCTCGGCTGCGGTACTGTAGGCCTGAAATGACTTAATATCATTTTTTCTTCTTTAATGTCATATACAGCCATTAATCTTTCTTGCTAGGCTGGTGTAGCATTCACAAATTGTTTGTACACCTCCACTCTTAGCAAATCATTCTCTGCCTTGATTTGCTTAAAAGAAGCCTTAGTGCTTTTAGGATTCTTACTTTGTTGAGAAGAGGATGACACCTCCAAACCAAGTTGCAGGCCTTGCTCCTGTTGGAATGAACTGGTACCAGTGTGCTGGCTTGCTTCCCTGTCTTTCCTTGAACTGTCAAGGAATTCCTCAGTGATGTCTTCAACTTCTGGGGAGTCAGCCCTTTGCCTTTTGGTCTCTGGATGATGGGAGGATCCACTAATAGGAGTGGACTCTTCTCTGTCTCTTTTAGTACCCCTCTCCTCATGTGCCGGGGTCTGCAAAATTGGTGCTATTAGTGGCTCAGTTTGTGGAGGAGGAGTTTGCTCTTGCTGTGTTCTGTTTGCTCCTCCCTCTGCAGCTAATTTTGATGTTCAGTTTACTGCTCAGTTGAAGGGGCAGCCTTCTCTTTCACTGCTTCCTCTTCAGCACCCATTATTCCTTTTCCTTTGTCTAAGCCTGGTGCTGCTGTAGAAGATGCTTGTGTGGCTAGTGCAGTCCTTGAGGTCGAGGTCCCTTCTCCTACTGAATGAGGCCTTTTGAAGGGTACCTGCTGCACAGAGTCTAGGTCAAGAGTCTTTTCTAATTCCTTGACATTCTTTATCATCATTTCTTCTTCAGTTAATTTGTCAACTATAGAATCCTGTAGCCAGTCCTGCTGGTTGGCATATTTTTCAATATGGGGATAACTGCAATGCTTAATGCCTACTAGCCTGTACTTGACTCTCCTAGTAGAAATGAAGCCTTCAGGGTCATAAGGGACCCACCAAAAACTATATGATAGCTGGTATTTGTCTTTGAGGTTCTGTTCAGCCTCTTCCCAACCTTCCTTTTTATTCATGATGAAAGGGCCCAGCTGATGTTTGAAATTGAGGTGGGCTTTCTTTTTGGAGCTGTGGAAGTTGGTAAGGTCAGACTGAATCAGCTGCCTATAATACTCAAGGGCAAATATCCTCATAGGCACATATTTTGGGAGCCTGAATGGACAAAGCTCACAGCCATATACTCTAATGATTGTATGATCCTCATATAGGTACCAATCACCTATTTTAGACTTCTTGGAAAGCTGCAAAGCTTTCTGTATTTCAGTTGATATTTTGGGAGGAGGAGCCCTCATCAACAAGCAGGAGATAGGGTATACAAACTGGTCAATAAACTCACAATAGGAATAAGGTGAATTTTGGACCAGGTGATAGACAGATGTCCAGAAGATGACAGATCTTCTTTCCCCTCTATAATCCAGCTTTTCGATGTAGCATGGAAAAACCTGGGACTGATAGTACATGAAAAGATGGTAGATGTAAGAGGAGTACTTGAAGACACCCTATCTGTCCACTTTGCTCAACTGATCATGAATTTTGTTAGCTATGAACTTAGCAAAGTTAAACTTGCGGGCAGGGGGCTGGCCTGGACTATAAACAGATAACAAAACCAGCATTGTTCCATCCACATGCTCACTGGTTCTATACCCCAGCACATAAGAGATCATATCTAGTAGTAGTCTGCCTGTTTCTGTAAAGGAGACATCCATATAGGGAGGTGGCCCTGCAGGCTGGCATTCAGGTTTCATGAATGTCCTGGTGACATTCTCAATCTCCTCACTAGTCATTTTGGCAGCAGCATCCAGCAGATAATTCATGGAAAAGGGAAATAGCAGCTCAGTCTGGTCAAAGTGGAGCATTTTATTAATGGATTCAGGATTGATGTGAAAGAGGATGCTCCGAGATGGAGACTTAATGGCTCTCTGCTGCACATCATAGTTTTCAGCACATAGGCGCACAATCTGAGGGAAAACATTGACAGAGGGGAGGCAGTAGTAAGGTAGGTTTGACTCCCATATCCCATAGGTGTCCTTGCCATTCAGATAGTCTTCTCTCAACTGCCTAAAGGTCTGCATGAAGTCCCTGTTACCCACAAAGTCTTCAATAAGGGAGTCCCTGTCAACAAGAGGCAAGGCCTCCAGGTCTTTGTTTGGTGCATTTAAAGGAGTAACATTGAGAGCTGTGGGTGCAGGGGCAGCCATTGTATAATCTGATTGTGAATAATGTAATTGCAGTGGTTTGCAAGGCTCCTCAGAGTTCAGTAATAGCCTCAATGTTGACAATGCTTGAACTCTTCTTCACAGTGAAAGAGGCCGGCTTGTTTCTGCAGGTTTTAGTAAATTCACAGGGGTTGTGAATTGTTAGGAATGATTTGCAGAGGGTGTACAGGATTTATTTTGGTTAATTTGCAGCTGGCCTGTACTCGGCAAAAGGGAACAATGCCGAGCACCTCGAGGACAATTTTATGGTTCTGGTCCGTGGAACGACTGTTTCAATGTCGAATTATAGTTCAGGGGCAATGTAGGTTACTTTAGTTGACTCTCAGGTAGCAGACAGAGTTGAATTTAGGATTTTGACAAGTGTTCAATGGTGAATTAGCAAAGAAATGGCATGCATGGGGAAAAACATGAGATTTACGGTGAATACCTGGATAAACGCTCAACAAGCCTGCGGGCCGAACCGTGAAGGCTTTGTGGTAGTTGATTTGATGAGTTGGCACAGTCGAAATTTCGAATTTGGAGGTCCGGAAGCGAGTTGGTGGTGAGGCAGCGACAAGAGTTCTTTGCAATTCGCTTTGAAAATGACACAAAATGGCTATTTTGGGCGTTTATAACGACCAATTTGGCAAAAATAAGTAATTGGCGCCTTTCCGCCGATGGCGTCAACATGACGTCACGGCGGGCCCGGGTACGGGTGACGTGGACGCTGAGCTGGAGGCCAGCGTGCCTAGACGAGGTGGCAGGCGGATATGGCGGCAGGGTCATGTGGAGGGCCACGGGGCGCAGGGGCGGGCGGAAGGAACATGACGTCAGGATGGCGTGAGGGTGACGTGCGTCGGATGGGCGGTAACGGGGAGGTGGTAAGCGGGTTCCCCGCACCACCTTTGGGCAAAAACAGTATCGGGGAGGGGGGCTCCGAACAACCCTGTTATAGACATTTTTGTGCCTAACAGCATGAAGCATGAAATGTCAATAATCTGAGGGATCGAAAGTCCCTAAACATGTTGTTCTTACCCCTAGAGGAACAAGGTCAGCAAACCACAGCACTAAAAATCAGTTCTCCACCTGAAAACACTAAAAAACAAGCAGTTTCTAGATCATGTCAGCTGCTCCACTGAGCATCTGCGCTGAATGTCAACTGCTCCACTCTGTACCTGCGCTGAATGTCAAAACTAATGAAGGGTACCTGCGCTGGGTGAGATTGGCCAAGTGGCACAGTCATTCTGCAAGGTGTCAACTGCCCAGGAAGCTTCCAAACTGACACTTGGGTGAAGGAATTCGCCTTGTGATGAGTAAGAGGGCCTTGATCTCCAAGTGGAAGCAAGAATCTCCAAGTGGACTCAAGAACTGAAGATTAACTAAAGTGGGAGAGGATACTAGTCAGCTTCATGCCAGCCTCAAGCTGACTCATCCTTTCTCCAAATCTCCTATATATAGAGCTCTCTCATGAGGTCTAAGGAGGCTAGAATTTTGTGCAAGTAAGGAAGTGCTGTTGGTTTATGTATAGAACTATTGGGTGATTGCTTGAAGGAGGTGAAGAGGAGATTTCTTTCTGCTGGGAGGTGTTGCTGGATTGGGCCTATTATGGTTGTAACCCTATCAGAACTTTACTTCTTCCATTAATAAAGTATTTGAGGTTCTTCTATATGCATGTGTCTTTATGGTGAATAGATGCTTGTATATTTGATTTATGCTAATCCCTGAATCGATTATGGATGTATGCTTCTTTTAGTTTCCTTCTCTTGTGCTTTTACAGGATCTTTGTGTAGCTGGGCCGGTGAAAGAGCAAGGAGCTAGGAGCAAGCAGCAAGGAGTGAGGACTGGATCGACTATTAAGCGCAAGATAACGGTTAGTAGATCATCCTTCTCTTCTCTCTCTCATCTCATAAAGAAGTAATCTTGAATAGCTTTGCATTCAGTTGTTGCTGCGGTACTATCACCCTTAGAGTGGGATAGGGTCATCCCGTATTGGATACTTTTCCCAACAACAAACCCCCCCGCCTGCCACGCGTCCAGGGTACGACGCCCAAAACCACTTTCCCCAGTCGCTAAAGGTCGGCAGGTCGGGGAGCGCAAATGACCGCCCACCGTTTAGATCTTGGGCGGCAGGGATCGGATGGCTGGCAGGTCCTCCAACGGATCGTGCAGGTTGGGGGGTCCCGCCGGTTTATTTAAATATTCAATTAAATACCTTCGGCGGAAAACTTTAGGATTGTGGGTTTTCGTGGGTTTTTGGGGTTAATTTGTGAAAAAGGGTTTATGGAGGGTTTTTAGCAGAGGTGAGGTTTGGGCTTATGGAGAGGTTATTGCTCTTAACCAGGGGTTAGAGTAATCCCTTGACAGGGTTTAGCATAGTCCCAGGTGGACTAAAGTCTCCCTTAGACAGACATATTTAGGTATAATGCTAAAAGGAGGATATTTATAGAGTGCTTGGGGGTTTATACACCATGGTGTTAATAATACTAGGGAAAGGGTGACATAGGGGATTTACATAATAGAGTTAGAGTTAATATGGGGGAAAATGTGAATGAGGGGGAAAATCACTAAGTTTATTTGAAACTTACTCAGTTTAGGGAGTAGATCAAAATGAAAAGAATTTTTAGACAAGAAATGTGGCTTTTCAATGAATAAAACCACCATCAAACCTCAAGTTTTTCTAAGCATTTCAATTGATGAGGGGATGTTAGTAATGAGTGGGGAAAGGGGTAATTGGGAAGTTAGACATGCTTCTTTGTTTTTCTTTTCTCATCTTGACCATCAAGGTTAAATCTGAAATGAATACCACTTCTGCAACCCCATCTACTTACCCCTCTACTTTTCCTAGCATTTTTTGTTTCTTCATGGAGGGTGCACTTAGGCTTGCAGACCCTTACTTGCCTTTTCTTTTCTTTGGCTTTTCCTTTTGGTTTTTCTATCTACTTCTACCCTTATTTCTTCCAAAGTCCTAGATTAAGTTGTTGGGAGCCTTTCTTCTCTACCTAAACTACTTGTCTGCCAAGATTAAACAGTTTGGACAGACTTCTTTCTCTATTCTACAACTAAAAATTTAAAACATGACATGATCCAGATTAGACTGTTGGACCATCCATCAAAATTTAAGTCCATACCAAGCTATAAGCACAGATTTTATTCTCTTGGAAATATGTGATCTTTGAATCATCAAAGCAGAGCATATTTGGACCTTTTTAGTGCCAATCATGAAATATGAAACCTATTGGTATAGGTAGCTAACAGTGGCTCCACATGGGGATGGTGTTTCATTTGAAAGACCAAGAACAACAGGTCAGATTTCCTTGCTCCTTGACTGCTCTTGCCAATCTTGCAGTTTGCTGCTTTGGAATGCCAAAATTGTGTGCTTCTCTTCTTGGTAGACCTCTGATTCTATTCACCTTGTGCTGGTAGTTAATCAAACTTGAGAAACTGCATTTTTACATTTTAACAGAAAGTAATATATACATTTGGATATGTACAATGGAAACTCAGGCTGTACTTATGGATGGTAGTCAAAATAGTGCTTCAGCATCCTGCCATTCACAGGACCTTCATCCAAGTCAGTTTCATTTAGACTTTTAAGGAAATAAGTATTGTTTCCTTGCACTGCTTGGACAGCATATGGTCGTCTCCAAAGGGAATCAAATTTTCCATGTTTTCCTTTATCCTCTCTTCTTGCATCCCACTTGAGGACTTTGTCTCCAATGCTAAAATATTCTGGCTTAGTTCTTCTATCAAAAGCCTTCTTTAAATTTTCTTGTAGAACTTGAACTCTGCTGAAAACTTGGTCTCTAGTTTGCTGTAAACATATGATTTGATTGATTCTTCTTTGCATATCATTTGGTTCAGCTTGGCTTTCTTAAAGAAGTTTCATAACAGGCACTCCTAGTGATGAAGGAAATTTGGCCTCTAATCCATAAACCAATTCATATGGGCTGGTCCCAATTGATCTTTTGGTTGTTAGTCTATCTGCCCATAGGGCGTTCACAAGCTTCTTATGCTAGTTCTTTTTGTTCTCTTCTAGCACTTTCTTTATGATGTTTACCAGACTTTTATTTGATGACTCAGCAAGGCCATTTCCTTGGGGATAGTATGCAGTAGAATGGCCCAAGGTGATGTGAAATTTATGGCAGAAGTTCACCATCTTCTTGGATCTGAAAGCCACATCATTGTCTGTTATAATTTTGTCAGGACAGCCAAATCTAGCCAATATGTTGTTCTCCAAGAACTAAATGATAGTGGAATCATTTGCTTGTCTGCATGGAACAGCTTCAATCTAGTTAGTGAAGTAATCTATGGCTGTTAAGATCCATCTATGTTGGCCTGAAGATGAGGGATGAATTTCCCCAATGAAATCCAAGCCCCATTGTTGAAAAGGTCTCTCTGTTGCAATAGGCCTTAAGGGAAGTGGCAGTAACTGTCTCTTTCCCTCAAACACTTGACATTTATGACATGAGGTAGTGAATTTCTTGACATCAGAGAACATGGTGGGCCAGTAGTACCCAGCTCTTAGTATTTTATCCACAGTGGACTTCCAATACAAGTGTCCACCATAGTCACCTACATGAAATTCCTTTATGATATTGTCAGTTTCATTCTCAATTAGGCAATTTAGCAATATTCGTTCATGGTTTTTCCACAATAAATTTCCATCGATAACACAAAATTTAGAAGCTTTCATTTTTAGGAACCTACATTTAGTTCTGGACAATCCTGGGGGAGCACACAGGTTTTGCAATACATAACATATATCAGAGTACCAAGGGGATTGTTCAAAGGCTACATTGATCTTTGGAGTCGCCAGCTCTGGTTCACTATCCAGCTGGTTAATGTCTAAGGCTTCGAAATTTGCTTCTGTCATTAATTTGTCCAAGCCTTGCCCTTTTATTAGTTTTGTAGGTTTTATCTCAATATCAAATTCCAAGATGCTGGCAATCCACTTTCCTCTTCTGCCCTCTAAATTTTCTTGGGTGAGAATGTCTTTGATAATAGGACTTGGTACATAAGCTATAACATGGGAGTATAGGATGTAAATCCTAAAGTCTTTAATGGCTTTGACCAAATCATAAGCTTGCTTTTCCATGATTTGATACTTCAGGGGTGCATCTCTAAGAGCTTTACTAAATAAAGCAATTGGCTTCTCATTTCCTTGGTCATCTTTTTGCAACAAAACAGCAGCAATAGTATGCTGGGAGGCAAAAGAGAAAATGATAAATTCTCTGTCAAACTGAGGATTGGTCAGCACTGGGGTTTGGGTAAGGGCCAGTTTTATACCTTCAAAGGCTTGATTGGCTTCAACAGTCCATTTGACTTTTGAATCCTTTTTTAGCATGTTATTTAATAATCTGATTAGTTCTACTAAGTTTGGGATAAACCTTCTCAAGAAATTGATTTTTCCCAAGAATCCTTGCAACTCTTTGACATTTCTTGGGTGGGGCATTTGTAGGATAGCATGTATCCTATCTGGGTCAATTCTAATGCCATCTTTAAATGTGATGTGGCCCAATAGCTTACCTTCCTCTAAACCAAACAGGGATTTTTTGGGATTCAAGGAAATTCTATATTTTCTGCATTTTAGGAAGATCTGTCTCAAATGTTTTATATGTTCTTGGTCTGATTTTGAGAAAGGTGTAAGGTCATCTAGGTAAATGACAAGGAAGTCATGAATCTCTTTGGAAAAAGCAATATCCATTGCTCTTTGAAAAGTTGCCCCTGCATTTTTCAATCCAAAAGGCATCTTTACATATTTGAAAGTTCCCCATGGGGTAGTGAATGTTGTTTTGTCTTGATCATCAGGGTGCACCAGGATTTGATTGAAGCCTGAAAATCCATCCAGTAATGAGATCCTTGAGGCCCCTACCACTCTTTGGAGAATGTGATCCATCTTGGGTAATGGATAGTTGTCTTTGAGGGATACTTGGTTCAGATTTCTTAAGTCCACACACAACCTAATTTCACCAGTATTCTTCCTTGTAGGGACTAAGTTGGAGATCCATTCAGAGAATCTGATTAGTGCTATGATGCCAGCCTTGAACATTTTCTGCACCTCTTGTTCCATTGCTGGGAGAAGCATAGGATTGATTCTCCTCAATTTTTTTTTAAAGGGCTTTTGATCAGGTTTGAGAGGGATTGTATGCTGGATAACAGAGGTGTCATAGGACTTTAGGTCATAACTCCATGCAAAGACGTCCTGGAACTCTTTAAAGAGGTCAATGTATTTAGGCTTTTGGTCAGGAGGTAAAGAAGCAGACAATTTAATTATTTTGGGTTTGTCAATTGTACCTATGTTGTATTCTTCAATGGATGCATTTAAGGGCTACATTCTTGGTTTTCTGGGGATATCATTTGAGTCAAAGATGTCTTCTAGTGGAGTTAGGCCTGTTGGTAGAAAATTTTCTTTCAGCTGTATGATTTCAGTTTCAGCATTGGCCACTTCCTCACAACTGATTGATTGAATTTGCTGAATGTTGTCTTTGTTGAAAATAGTTGGATTTAGCATTTGTTTTGTTGTTCTAGGTGATATTGGGTGAGTAATTTGTTGAAACTGTATTTGTGATGGACTTGCTCTTGCAAGCATTTGTGATTGACTTGCTGTATCAAGTATTTGTGATTGACTTGTTGTATCAGGTATTTGTGATTGTCTTGCTGTATCAGGTATTTGTGATTGACTTGTTGTATCATTGTCAATATTTAATCCTGCAAATTCTTGCTGCAGAGTTAAAAAATGGTTTATTTGCTTGTCATCCTCAAATACTTGCCAATCATTAACATTGTTTGGAATGGAGGGTCTGTGTTTTACCTCAGCTGTAAAATAATGATGGGGCTCAAAAGGCAGCTTGCAGGTACTTGCAAAGGTGGCTAAACTATGAGCATGTAGATTGTGGGTTCTAGGAATTTTAGTGTTTTGGAATTCAGAGAAAAAGTTTAGTACCTCAGCAATAACAGACCTATAAGTCCTTAGTCTTTTGTCATTGGTGACAAAGTTTCCCTTCACTTGTTGAATAACTAAATCTGAATCACCCATGATTGAAACCCTGACAGCTTGTAAGAACTTTACTAACTTGAGGCCTAGTAAAAGAGCTTCATATTCTGCCATGTTATTAGTACATCTGAAGTTCAATCTATAGGCTCTGCCTTCTGCATGACTATTTTCTTTATTGTGTACCCAAACTCTAGCTCCTGCCCCTAACTTGTTGACTGAGCCATCAAATTCAAGGAACCATATAATATCCTGATGGGAAGGAGATTTAATGATCTGTTCATGGGCTGGCAATGTGAGTAGAAGTTGTGGTTTTTCATCTAGCTTGTCTTCTAAGACAGTTTCATCATTTGATTGGGTATGCTTGATATTTAGAACAACAGCAATATCTAGTGTTTGATTGACTTTTGTTTCATGGGTGGTAATTTTTTCATTTGAGTCTTCCTCCGGTATGAGTATCTTGGTTTCAACCTCACCTTTTGAGGGAGTTGTGATGTCATTGAAGAGAATGTATGAGTCTATGTCTGAATGGACAACATATATGGGAAAGTTTTGAGGCTTTTCTTCACTGCTGACCATATATTTCATGAGTGTTTCTCTATACAGTCTTTTTGGTTGCCCAAAAACAGAGATGGTGGCATATGACATGTCTAATTGTAGGGAACCTTGGAGTTTAGCTCCCCATGATCTTGATAACAGCATCCCATACTTAGGTGGGATATCAGCAACTACCACATCCATTAGGATTGTTTTGTTTGGGTATTGAACCAGAGACACACATAAGTCTTTTATGAGACCTAAACACTTGACTTGGATGGAGTCAAAGGAAAACAAGTCCTTTTATGGTCTTGTTATGTCTAGATTCAATCTTTCCATGACTGCTTTTGGCATGAGATTGTGAGAGGCACCTGAGTCAAACATTGCATTATGTAGTATTTTATCATGAATGTGTAAGCTGACATAAAAAGGTAATACCCCTGTGGCTACCATTTTTCCCTCCACTTCCAGGCCAAACAGTAATTTTGGGGTGTCATCCAGCACATTGACATCATCTTTGTTGCTAGTGAGTTGAAGGGACTTTTTGATCTGTAGTTTATAGATGTCATGCTTGGCTAGTTCTGAGAGAGGAATTGCTATCTTTAGTTTGCCAATTTCTGTTTCTAGGTCAAAATGTTTTTCAGATTGGGTCTTGGGGTTATGGATAGCAGTCCTTTCCTCGTTCATTAAATCTTCTTCTTGATTTTTATCTTGGCTTTGGGACTTGCCTCTTTTACTCATCTCTTGGGGAGGGACATTCAAATTAGGCTGAGAAGGTGAAGTGGCCACAGGCTGCTGTTTTAAGGACAATGGTTCAGTGATCTCTTCAATAATCACTTCTTCTACAGGTAAATTTGTTTTGTCATTAGTTTCTGTGACTATGGCTCTTTTAGGCTGCTGATTATCCTTTATCTTTTCAGGCTGATTTACATTCACAGTTCTACTCCTTAGCTTGTACTGTTTATGGACTTCATATACAACAGTATCATAGCCTTGTTTGAAGTCAAAGGATTCACCTAATTTAGTTTGGAACAGTTTGATTTCATCATCCTCATGATCTTCTTGTGTTAAGAAAACTTGACTTTCACCATCTAGACCCATTAAATTAATCTCAGGATCTTCATTGGGCTCTATTGATGTGGAAGTTTCTGCATAATTTTCTTGGAAAGGGGGTCTTATGTCTTGGTCAGCACTGGCCTTGCCAACATTTGGGTTCTGAGTTCTCCTAAAATTTGGATTCGTAGGAGGGTTGTTTTGTGGTGCTTCCCATGATCATTTTCTTTCAACCGATTCCACTCTATCACCCAATCTTTTCATTCCAGTGAGAATTGCATCTAGCTTTTGATCAAAGGCAGAGGGTTCCTCTTTGAAAGAAGTCCTCTTTTCCAACCTTGCCCTGTTTCTTTTGGCAATTAGGTTGGCTTCCACTGTGACAGCAACCCTTTGGGCTTCTGCAAGTGATTGAGGATCTCTTTCCTTCAACTGATAGGCCATGTCAGGGTCAAAACCATCAGGGAATTTGTACAGGGCTAAATCAGGAGGAGGTCTTAAATTTTGTGGAATCACGTTATATACATTGTTAAATCTTGCACAATACTCCAAAACAGTCTCTTGGGGACCTCTTTTGATAGTGTCATACTCCCCAAGTATGTGCAGAGGATCTTTCTTCTTCTCCCATCTACTAGTAAAGGCTTCATATAGTTCATCAGGAGTTGTGATGGAATTTGCATTCAGGGACCTAAACCAAGTTCTTACATCCCCAGTTAGGCTTTGAACAAACATCCTCATTCTGACACTGTCATCATCTATTTCATAGGTCTAAAAATGGTCTTGCATCCTCTTAGCATGCTGGACAACTGTCAGAGGGCCATTGGAGTCAAAATATGAGATTTTGGTTTGGTAATCTTGGGGTAGAGCTGCAGCATTAGCTGGTATTTGCAAGGGTGCATACCTGTTGGCCATATTTACAGGGTTTAGAGGATTAACAGGGGTAGCTGGGATAATAGGAACAATGGGTATCACTGGGGTGATAAGTAGGGGTGAACCTAGAGTATTGGTCAAGGGGATATGTGCAGTGAATGAAGATGTGAGAGGAGGACTCTGAGATGTGGATGGTGAACTAGGGGAACTAGGGGTAGACCGGAAAAGGACCTTGCATGGGGTAGAGATAAGGCTGGGATGATCTGAATCTGAGGTTAAATCAGCAGGCTGCTCCTGCCTTTGCTGCCTCTTAATGTTTCTAGGGATGGTATTTGGATTATCAACAATGATGGGTGGATTAGGGTCAGGATTTGCCCTAGTATGCCGTGGATTTTTCTTGGGAGCCAGCTTCTAACTGTTTTTTAGGATTTTATAGGAAGTTTTTTATACTTGCAAGGACTGGATAAAGATTTTGGAATGGCTATATATATTTCAAAGCTGAGATGAAGACTCACTGAAAAAGCTCTTCCCTAAAAGCTGTTTATGTAATACAGAAACAGTTTTGAAGGCCTCCTGACTGATTTCAGGCTCGATTTGCAGCTTTGAGAGATGTATAGAAATTGGAAAATCCTAAGAAGTCCCCAGTGGAGTCGCCATTTATGTTAACACCCAGGTTGTTCCCTTTGACTCTAAGGGAATACGGCCAAGGTAACCACTAACCAATATTTGGATTGCAGTTTCTAGCCAAACTGTAATCAGAGAGGGCTCTCTCTTTATGATTTGTCTCTGTTTTGAAATGATTTTAGGCTAGCTATGAGTTCAGGTTTGTTTAAGGTCTTTGTTGGATGATAATTTTAGTCAAGATACTTATGCATTTTCCAGGGTGTTCTAGTCCATTGGGCAATGGAGTCAGTGGTCCTTCAGTTCTTTGATATGATGCTTTGATACAATGGTAATGCTGCAGAGCCAATTTAGTGTCTGAGAAATAATGATGTGATACTGTAATTAGATGTGATGTGTTTCAGGTAAGGAAAGGCAATTAAGAATCTTTCACTTAAATGATCATGGAGAAAACAGTGAGAATGTTGATCTAGAAGCAGTAAATAATTTCTAAATAACATTCATATTTATGGAATCAGCGAAACATGAGCGATTAAGAATTCATGTTCATGGCTAATTCTGAAGAAAACATATACAACAGTAAAGATTGATCACTAGGAGTCATCAAAACATGTCCAGCACTATTCTTTTACTATACTGCTAGTTCAGTAACACATGAATGTGTATTGATAAACATAAGAAGACAAAACAGAGTTTGAAGAAAGACTTATTATTCCATCAGATAGCAAAGGAATTCTGCACCAGTACGCATGGCATCAACATGACATCAGATGTTTCAGGAAATCACTGAGCTCTTCCAGCCCTTTGTATTAGATAATTTTGAAAGTGTCAAATACATTTGTCTCATAGAGAAAATTACCAACCCCTTATGAGTTACTCAGGGGAGTTTATATACAAAATTTACATCAAAAATATCAACGAATGAGTTAATATCTCATTTATGATATGCTAATCTCCGGAATGCAGTAGTTGAAGGAGTGAATGCTGCAGTAATTCCTTAATGCTTCAGCTGTCAAAATAGTCAGAAGATATTTGGACTTTATGGCTGTTAGAGTCGGTTGGAGATGTGCTGTTCAAAACTTGGCTAGCTGTCATCGTCTATGTGATGAGTAATTTTTTAGCTGCTTTTAAATGCTAACCCTTTTCTACTGTTTGTCTTCTAGTGACCTGGAGCTGGCAGTGGCCGAATGACTGAAGCTACCGTGGCAAAATCTGGAGCATTGCCTGCCACCAATCCTCCTTAGGCATTTGATGTCTCTGAATTTTTATTAAGGTCTCATTGGCCTCTGTATACCGCCAAAAGTTAGGAGGAGTTTCAAACAGATGGTTTGCCTCATTTTCAATGAAGAATAGGCCTTCAAGTTTAGTGTACAAGCTCTGTCCTGTTGGAGGCCCTGTTTGCTCAGGAGTACTGCCAGATGCAGTGATTTGATTTTCAATATAAGTAGCCATCCTTTTGGTAAGTTGATCTCTGGTGATCAATCTCCCTGTGCTGCTTAGTAAGCTGGGCAGTCCCTTTGCTTGCAGCATCCCCATTTTGAGTTTATACTCCTCCACCTCATCCTGTATTTCATAGCATTTTCTCTCCACAGTTTTCACATAATTTCTGAGAGTTAGCACCTTTTTAGTTGTGAGGATGGCCTATGTTCTGTTGTTGATGCCAATGGCTGCTAGCTCCTCTTTGTCTTGCCCGTTCAAAAAATCTATCAGTCTATTTGCCTACTCAGGTCTATTTCCCAACACTGTTTTGGCCCTCTGGATTTCTGTCTGTGCTTGGCCAATCAAATCCATTTGCTCATGGATTGTTTTGATGTATTTCCATTATTTGGTGATAGTTTGGCCAATATTACCCCATAAAATTCTTTTTATGTCAGCCATGGCACTTTCCAGATTTAGCTCCTTCTCTAGGGCCTTTATTTTTGTCCTTTAGGGCCTTTATTTCTCTGCCCTGTTCTGCTACAGTTACCTTTGATTTGTCATACTTGGCATCCAGTTCTGCGAATTTTTCCTTGGCCTTCTTTATCTCATTTGCCTGGAGCTCCATTTCCTTGATGGCATTAGTTAATTCTTCTATGCTTGCACTGGCATCTGGGGCCGTTGTTGTTCCTGCTGCTTTTGATGTGGGGGCCACTGCTGCCCCTGTAGTTGTTGCTGTTGTTGAAGTTGTTGGAGGAGCTTGGGATGTGGATTCTCCATGTTTATCTTGTAGTTCTCCTTCTAGCTCTTTCTCCAGATCGAGGACCTTCTGATTCAGCTACATGATGAGGTCCAGTTGTTCATCAACCTGCTTTTCCTTTTGTAGCTCTGCTGTCTGAGGGTGTTTTGTGGGCAGCAGCTTTAACCTCTTCTTTAGTGCATTGAGGTCATCCTCCTTTTTCTTCATAAGGGCCCTTACACCCTTTGGATCCTTAGGATCATGTCCTAGGTCTATGATAATGTCCTCCAAAGATTTTATTCTATTATCTTTGGCTAGGGAGGACATTCTCTCAAAATCCAACTGAGTGTTGGTATTTTTGAGTGACTCCTTCAGTTCATGGACCATGGTTGCCTTCTCCACCAAGGTTGCATAGACCATTTCTCCAGTCTGTTTGTGGAGTTCAATTTGGTCCATGGGGTGGATGTCCTTTGCCCTTACCTCCACCCTTGTCTTCACAAAATCTGCAACTGATCTCGGCTGCGGTACTGTAGGCCTGAAATGACTTAATATCATTTTTTCTTCTTTAATGTCATATACAGCCATTAATCTTTCTTGCTGGGCTGGTGTAGCATTCATAAATTGTTTGCACACCTCCACTCTTAGAAAATCATTATCTGCCTTGATTTGCTTAAAAGAAGCCTTAGTGCTTTTAGGCTTCTTGCTTTGCTGAGAAGAGGATGACACCTCCAAACCAAGTTGCAGGCCTTGCTCCTATTGGAATGAGCTGGTACCATTGTGCTGGCTTGCTTCCCTGTCTTTCCTTGAACTGTCAAGGAATTCCTCAGTGATGTCTTCAACTTCTGGGGAGTCAGCCCTTTGCCTTTTGGTCTCTGGCTGATGGGAGGATCCACTAATAGGAGTGGACTCTTCTCTGTCTCTTTTAGTACCCCTCTCCTCATGTGCTGGGGTCTGCAAAATTGGTGCTATTAGTGGCTCAGTTTGCGGAGGAGGAGTTTGCTCTTGCTGCTGTTCTGTTTGCTCCTCCCTCTGCAGCTCATTTTGCTGTTCAGTTTGCTGCTCGGTTGAAGGGGCAGCCTTCTCTTTCACTGCTTCCTCTTCAGCACCCATTATTCCTTTTCCTTTGTCTAAGCCTGGTGCTGTTGTAGAAGATGCTTGTGTGGCTGGTGCAGTCCTTGAGGTCGAGGTCCCCTCTCCTGCTGAATGAGGCCGTTTGAAGGGTACTTGCTGCACAGATTCTAGGTCAAGAGTCTTTTATAATTCCTTGAAATTCTTTATCATCATTTCTTCTTCAGTTAATTTGTCAACTATAGAATCCTGTAGCCATTCCTGTTGGTTGGCATATTTTTCAATATGGGGATAACTGCAATGCTTAATGCCTACTAGCCTGTACTTGACTCTCCTAGTAGAAATGAATCCTTCAGGGTCATAAGGGACCCACCGAAAACTATATGATAGCTAGTATTTGTCTTTGAGGATCTGGTCAGCCTCTTCCCAACCTTCCTTTTTATTCATGATGAAAGGGCCCAGCTGATGTTTGAACTTGAGGTGGGATTTCTTTTTGGAGCTATGGAAGTGGGTAAGGTCAGACTGAATCAACTGCCTATAATACTCAAGGGCAAATATCCTCATAGGCACATATTTTGGGAGCCTGAATGGACAAAGCTCACAGCCATAGACTCTGATGACTGTATAATCCTCATATAGGTACCAATCACCTATTTTGGACTTCTTGGAAAGCTGCAAAGCTTTCAGTATTTCAGTTGATATTCTGGGAGGAGGAGCCCTCATCAACAAGCAGGAGACAGGGTATACAAACTGGTCAATAAACTCACAATAGGAATAAGGTGAATTTTGGACTAGGTGATAGACAGATGTCCAGAAGATGACAGATCTTCTTTCCCCTCTATAATCCAGCTTTTTGATGTAGCATGGAAAAACCTGGGACTGATAATACATGAAAAGATGGTAGATGTAAGAGGAGTACTTGAAGACACCCTGTCTGTCCACTTTGCTCAACTGATCATGAATTTTGTTAGCTATGAACTTAGCAAAGTTAAACTTGCGGGCAGGGGGCTGGCCTCGACTATAAACAGATAACAAAACCAGCATTGTTCCATCCACATGCTCA
Source organism: Pinus tabuliformis (assembly GCA_031772625.1). Classification (NCBI taxonomy): domain Eukaryota; kingdom Viridiplantae; phylum Streptophyta; class Pinopsida; order Pinales; family Pinaceae; genus Pinus; species Pinus tabuliformis. Next base: position 543,850,612 of record CM062815.1, on the reverse strand, counting down.
CTGGTTCAATACCCCAGCACATAAGAGATCATATCTAGTAGTAGTCTGCCTACTTCTGTAAAGGAGACATCCATATAGGGAGGTGGCCCTGCAGGCTGGCATTCAGGTTTCATGAATGTCCTGGTGACATTCTCAATCTCCTCACTAGTCATTTTGGCAGCAGCATCCAGCAGATAATTCATGGAAAAGGGAAATAGCAGCTCAGTCTGGTCAAAGTGGAGCATTTTATTAATGGATTCAAGATTGATGTGAAAGAGGATGCTCCGAGATGGAGACTTAATGGCTCTCTGCTGCACATCATAGTTTTCAGCACATAGGCACACAATCTGAGGGAAAGCATTGACAGAGGGGAGGCAGTAGTAAGGTAGGTTTCACTCCCATATCCCATAGGTGTCCTTGCCATTCAGATAGTCTTCTCTCAACTGCCTGAAGGTCTGCATGAAGTCCCTGTTACCCACAAAGTCTTCAATAAGGGAGTCCCTGTCAACAAGAGGCAAGGCCTCCAGGTCTTTGTTTGGTGCATTTAAAGGAGTAACATTGAGAGCTGTGGGTGCAGGGGCAGCCATTGTATAATCTGATTGTGAATAATGTAATTGCAGTGGTTTGCAAGGCTCCTCAGAGTTCAGTAATAGCCTCAATGTTGACAATGCTTGAACTCTTCTTCACAGTGAAAGAGGCCAGCTTGTTTCTGCAGGTTTTAGTAAATTCACAGGGGTTGTGAATTGTTAGGAATGATTTGCAGAGGGTGTACAGGATTTATTTTGGTTAATTTGCAGCTGGCCTGTACTCGGCAAAAGGGAACAATGCCGAGCACCTCGAAGACAATTTTATGGTTTTGGTCCGTGGAACGACTATTTCAATGTCGAATTATAGTTCAGGGGCAATGTAGGTTATTTTAGTTGACTCTCAGGTAGCATATAGAGTTGAATTTAGGATTTTGACAAGTGTTCAATGGTGAATTAGCAGAGAAATGGCATGCATGGGGCAAAACATGAGATTTACGGTGAATACCTGGATAAACGCTCGACAAGCCTGCGGGCCGAACCATGAAGGCTTTGTGGTAGTTGATTTGATGAGTTGGCACGGTCGAAATTTCGAATTTGGAGGTCCGGAAGCGAGTTGGTGGTGAGGCAGCGACAAGATTTCTTTGCAATTCGCTTTGAAAATGACACAAAACGGTTATTTTGGGCGTTTATACCGACCAATTTGGAAAAAATAAGTAATTGGCGCCTTTCCGCCGATGACGTCAGCATGACGTCACGGCGGGCCCGAGTACGGAAAACGTGGACGCTGATCTGGAGGCTAGCGTGCCTGGACGAGGTGGCAAGCGGATATGGCGGCATGGTCGCGTGGAGGGCCACGGGGCGCGGGGGCGGGCGGACGGAACATGACGTCAGGATGGCGTGAGGGTGACGTGCGCCGGATGGGCAGTAACAGGGAGGCGGTAAGCGGGTTCCCCGCACCACCTTTGGGCAAAGGTGGTATCGGGGAGGGGGGCTCCGAACAACCCCCCCACTTGCCACGCGTCCAGGGTACGACACCCAAAACCACTTTCCCCGGACGCTAAAGGTCGGCAGGTCAGGGAGCGCAAATGACCGCCCACCGTTTAGATCTTGGGCGGCAGGGATCGGATGGCTGGCAGGTCCTCCGACGAATCGTGCAGGTTGGGGGGTCCCGCCGGTTTATTTAAATATTCAATTAAATACCTTCGGCGGAAAACTTTAGGATTGTGGGTTTTCGTGGGTTTTTGGGGTTAATTTGTGAAAAAGGGTTTATGGAGGGTTTTTAGAAGAGGTGAGGTTTGGGCTTATGGAGAGGTTATTGCTCTTAACCAGGGGTTAGAGTAATCCCTTGACAGGGTTGAGCATAGTCCCAGGTGGACTAAAGTCTCCCTTAGACAGACATATTTAGCTATAATGCTAAAAGGAGGATATTTATAGAGTGCTTGGGGTTTATACACCATGGTGTTAATAATACTAGGGAAAGGGTGACATAGGGGATTCACATAATAGAGTTAGAGTTAATATGGGCGAAAATGTGAATGAGGGGGAAAATCACTAAGTTTATTTGAAACTTACTCAGTTTAGGGAGTAGATCAAAATGAAAAGAATTTTTAGACAAGAAATGTGGCTTTTCAATGAATAAAACCACCATCAAACCTCAAGTTTTTCTAAGCATTTCAATTGATGAGGGGATGTTAGTAATGAGTGGGGAAAGGGGTAATTGGGAAGTTAGACATGCTTCTTTGTTTTTCTTTTCTCATCTTGACCATTAAGGTTAAATCTGAAATGAATACCACTTCTGCAACCCCATCTACTTACCCCTCTAATTTGCCTAGCATTTTTTGTTTCTTCTTGGAGGGTGCACTTAGGCTTGCAGACCCTTACTTGCCTTTTCTTTTCTTTGGCTTTTCCTTTTGTTTTTTCTATCTACTTCTACCCTTATTTCTTCCAAGGTCCCAGATTAAGCTGTTGGGAGCCTTTCTTCTCTACCTAAACTACTTGTCTGCCAAGATTAAACAGTTTGGACAGACTTCTTTCTCTATTCTACAACTAAAAATTTAAAACATGACATGATCCAGATTAGACTGTTGGACCATCCATCAAAATTTAAGTCCATACCAAGCTATAAGCACAGATTGTATTCTCTTGGAAATATGTGATCTTTGAATCATCAAAGCAGAGCATATTTGGACCTTTTCAGTGCCAATCATGAAATATGAAACCTATTGGTATAGGTAGCTAACACCACCCAGAAAATAGTGCCTGAATTTTTTGGAGTGCGTATACCATGGCTAATCCTTCGCCCTTTGTATTGGAATAGTTTTTCTCAGCCTTGGACAAATTCCTACTTGTGAATGCTATAGGATGGTCCAATTCCCCCTCACTCACTTGTGTCAGCATGGCCCCTAGTGCAATACATGAGGCATCCATGTGCACATGAAATTCCTTCTTCCAGTCTCGGAAGACTAGGATTGGCTCAGTGAACATTTTCTCTTTCAGCAAGTCCAAGCTCTTCTGGCATTCATCACTCCAATAGAATGTAGCATCCTTTTTCAACAATTTCTCTATGGGCACGATGATCTGGAAATAGCTCTTGATGAACTTCCTATAATAGTCAGTATGCCCTAGAGTTGCATGCAGGTGTTTCACATTCCTTGGCACCTCCAAGTTTATTATGACTACGATCTTCATGGGGTCTGCCATCAATCCTTGTCTGCATACCAAATGACCGAGCAGGATCCCGAAAGGGACAAAAAACAGACACTTCCTTAGATTGAGCATGATCTGATATCTTCGACATGTATCTAACATTAAGCATAGAATTGCCACATGACACTTGACTAATCCAAAAACTATCCAATCGTCAAAGTATACCTCCATAAACTTATGAATGAAGTCTTTGAATGGCACAATGATTAAGTGTGAAAATATTGCTGGTGCATCTTTTAGCCCAAAAGGCATTACAGTGTACTAAAAACATCCTCACTCATTCACAAAGGTCATCTTGCTTCTATCCTCAGGTGCAATTTTGATCTGATGGTACCCAGAGAACCCGCCAGTGAAAGAGTATGCTTCTTAGCCACCTACAATATCCTGGACCTCATTAGTGAACAGGTTCGGGAAGGGATCATGCACACAAGCATCATTCAGTGTCTGGAGATTCACGCATATCCTTATTTCTTCCTTCTGTTTCTTTTCCTGAACCACTATCGGGCTTAACCAGTCAGATTCCTCCACTGGTTCAATAATTCCTTCTACAAGCATCTTATCTAACTGAGCATGAACCCTTTCCTTATACTTAGGATTAAGGCAATAAAACCTTTGTTTTACAGGTTTCGTGTCTAGTTTCAGGGTGATCTTTATGACACCTAGGTCTCCTATTATCCCTTTTAAATCAGACAACTTCATGGGGAACAAATCCTGATATTCGCAGAGGAGCTGAGTGACTTTGTCTATTGTCGCGTCATCCCAATAGTCCCCAATCTTTGAAAATTTTTGTTTCTACTCTGTGCCAATGTTAACCTACCTAGTTTTCAGTGTTGCGGTTATGTATGGATCCTCTATCTGTAGATCTTCAACCTCGCAGTGACCTTTAGTTTCTGGAATATTAATCTTTCTAGGATCCTTTTCTTCTTCTCCAGCAGTCACATTATAGCATTCTAGTGCGTGACTTAGCTGGGTAGTCCAATCAGGCTAGACCAGGTCGAAGGGGTCTCGCGGTATCCTAAAAATCATTGCTTTAACCTCCTATAGTGTCACGTTAATATGGTCAAACCCATCCTCAAAGATGAACGTCATTATAAATCCCTGACACAATATGTCCCACTTTTCAATGCCATGGCGAAGCTCTGTTTCCAAGTACCAATTCATTGGTATGACATCTAGGGTATAAAAAAATAGATGCACCCATTTAGGCTTGGGCTTCGCTCCATAAGCCTTAGTCCATTTGGCCAGGTGATCATGCAAATCATCCCTTCCATCATACTTATCTATCATCCGCACTTTTGGCTACCCAAAACATATTCTCATCATCCTCCTATAGTCTTTCCAATCACTGAAATTATCCTTCTGCATACCCCACCATCTTGCAGGCGTAGCACACAGTACCCAGTCCAAGGCTTGGAAATGATGTTTCTCCGACACTTCTCTCTCAAATGCATCCAAAAAGAAATCAACATCAGTTTGTCCATTATAGTGAGGTAGATCCCTAACTTCAGATGACACGCAACGCAATGAATTGGTCATCATATTACAACACATCATAAATACGTCATGTAGTCGGTTCTTCCAATGCTCTAATTCTTTGTCTAAATTTGATGTGCATGAGCTCTCGCGGTCCCATGCAATATGTCTGTCCACTATCGGATTTACCCAATCCTAGTCTCGCGCCATTATCTTGTAAATCTAGTCTAGATCATCATCACTTTCATAATCTTGGACTCGTTCTGTATAATGCAGGGTAGGGATTACCCCATTCATGTCAGTAGCCCAATCGATTCTAAGGAGTGCAGGGTAGGGATTTCTATCATCCACAATCTCTATTACTTCAAAATTCACCAGTGCACTCGCGTCCTCTATGTCAACTATTACCCCTTGCAGCCTCCCCATTGGGATAATTTTCTCAGATTCGCCATTATTAACTGGATTGGAGACCACTAGAGCACAAGTCTCCCCATTCTTTCCCATGTCTATTTCAGCAAAACATTCGTGTTGGACCCCAGATCCAGGATAACTTGGTCCATCTTGTATTACCCTATCTGCATGGTGAGTCTCATTTCATGCCCAGTCCTTTCCTTGTGCTTGCCAAGCTTCCTGACCATGCGCAGTTCACCAGTAGCGCCATCGTTAACAGTTCACCCATTGATTAGTTCCTGCAGGGCCTTCACAGCCTTACTGTCACTAAGCAGCTTCATGCAGGTCTCCAAGAATGTGGTAATCATGGATGGGTGCATTTCTTCAGCTGGCTTCTCCTGACTTCTTGAGGTAGAGACCTCAGTGAAGCTTTTCTTTTCTTCCATAGATGTTTCTTTTGTGCACTCCAAATCAAACCCACTCTCTTTTTTTGGTGCTTTGCAGATCCATTCGCTTTTTGCAGGCCGCTTGCCTCTATCCTCCCCCATATAGTTCCACTTCACAACATGTTGTTTACCTTAGGGTCTTCCTCGAGAGGCTCAACCCTCATCATCTGGAGCTTCTACGTCGGTTGCAGAGGCTACCCCCCCTTTTCGTAAATCTTGGCCAATAATATTGGGCAATCCACACTCGCATGGTCAAACTGAGTACAGTAGTGGCATGGCAATCGCGTCATATTTGGATAGTCCCTCTCTTAGTGTCTTGGGCCTCCACAATCATAACAAATCAGTTGTCCTCGACCTTTACTAGGCCCTCCTCCACCTTAGCCTCGGCCATGCCCCTGATACTCACCTCACGTTCCCCCAATGCCTTGGTCTGGAGGTCTCGTTTCTTCCTGCACCCTGTATGCAGGTGTCCTATGCGTCATCAATTCGTAACTTTGACAATTGTGCTCATCATGACCTACTGATTAACATAAATTGCAAAAGAGATGTTGTGGTGCATGCACGAATTTCTGCAGCAAATGGCAATTTTCAGTCGCATGTTCCCCAGCCACTTGGCATATAGCGCAACATAGCACAAACCCTTCACTTGGCCTTGTCACAACGTCTAGTCGTAGAGGCATTAGTCCCCATGCTGCAACATAGTTCACGAAGACTCGGTAGTGATCCTTGTCATGCCCCTAACCCTTTCATTTTAAGGACCAAACTTCTTCATGCACCTCTAGCCAAGTTGTCCTCTCTTGCTTCATACTTTGCATTTCAACACGAAGGTTTTGCAACTTCGCATGAATCTGCTAAACCCCCAGATTAGCATATTGCATTGGTGTCTCATGCAGCCTCATCGCAATTTCTAGAGCTTCTGCCGATTTCAAATCTTATTTTGTGATAGCGTAAGCCTTAGGTGGGGTAGAAGTGAGGCCACAAACCATTCACGGTGCTTCCCATCAGTTAGGTTCATGTTGACTTCATGGATTGTACACTTCAGTCTTTGATCCAAATCCCTAGGTGTCTCCCCCAGATTCATCATGATCTTCTTGGATCCCATAATCGACTGCACTTGAGACTTTGGTCTAGTGAATTCTCTATTCAACGTGGCCTGAATATCTGCTAACGAAGAGGTTTCATTATCAGTACTGTAATTAATGTATCACGTTAGTGCGCAGTCCTTCAAGGCAGTAACCAGCATGGATTTCTTCAGCTGGTCATCGATGATACCTTGGGCTTTCCATACAACCTTCACGATGAACCAAAATTGGTTTGGATCTTCATTCCCTACACCCTTGAATATAGACAGTTTTATAGTTCACCATATTGAAGAGTGGTGGAGGTGGGGGTGGTGTGGGCGATGGGGTGAGAGGTGGAGGTGAGGATGGAGGTTGTGTGGATGGATGGGATGAGGATGGAGGTAGTGTAGGTATTCATAGGAACCCTTGTCTTATCAGCTGCACAACACTCAGTGGAGAAGACTATGCTGCTCCTTTGTCATCACTTAAAGGAGGCCCGATCAGTGGGCTATACTCAGGGCCTTTTCTTCCTTTGTCCTTGAAACAAATTCTGCTTTGTGTAGCTCCAAACATCAAGGTAACCACATAACCTGTTGTTCACACAAGAGAATCTTAATCCAAGTATTTAATGACTTTAAATACTTACCTTGCAGTCCTTTAAAGAAGCGGAATTCTGCTTCGTTGTAACTGATAGAGGTATCGACCGTGAACTCTGTCACAAATACTCCTATGATGTGGTCGAGCCAATGGTTGATAGTGCATGTGATCTTATCTTCAGAAGCTTCTAATCTTCTTACTAACTCTGGTGTCCAAACAATCATATTGTTAAGCCTCCACCTTCCTTTGCCGTCTGCCAACTTCGCGATCCACTCATATAACTCAACCGGGAAGGAACAGAAGAAGATTTTGTGTATCTCTGTGTATAGGTATTTTTCCAACCATTGTTCTTTCGTCAATCGTGGGTTCTTGTTTTCTTGCACCGCTAATTCATGGATATTTCTCAGTTGGATTCCAATGATACGACATCACACATCTCGTTATGTAGATCTCGGTCTCGACAACAGAACCATTTGTTGGCTTGATGGAACCTAACCCAGGTTCACCATTAGGCAGCCAAGAAAATCCCTAGACTACTGGCCCTTTTGACATTAGTCCATGGAGTGTGGACTGAAGTCTCACCCGAAGCAGTATTGAGGGATGCAGGAACCAAGTTTCTGCACCCTGAGATAGTTGTGATGTGAGTTTTCTACCTTAATCCTTGACTTTGCATAGATCGATAAGCCCTTAGGGCTTATCGATGTATCTCCTCTTTGACCTTTCATAACCTCCACGAAGATATTTAGTTGTCCTTCACGCAACCCTAAACAACAATCCAGGCACTTACATGCCTCTGCGACTATGTTACTGTCTTGTTTCCCTAATTATATTAGTGGTTATCCAACTTTATCATACAATTAAGATTACCCTTTTGTAAACATAGATTATTACTTGCATTCAAATAACAGATAGAAATAGATACATTGGCGCATCAACTTAACATTATAATGTAAACCCAGATCTTAACATATTATAATAAGATGCAATAATCAGAGACAGAAAACACAGTAATTCCAGAACACTTCTCTTTATTTATAATTCAATTTACCAGTACAGACTCTATCCATCTTGCACACATAGCTACAGAGGTCTGCACACTCAGCTATGTAATTCCACCCTAGGCCTCAACTCTTTCTCTTATCTCACCCAAGCTTACCAATGACTCATGACTTCTAACTTACTTACTATACTTGTCTACTTAGATCTTCAAGACTTCCCTTTTTATACAATCCCATGGTCTACGAACCATGAGTAGATCTCCAAAACCAACACGTCTTATCTAGACTAAGGGCGGAAAACCCTTTTAACTTTAGACATCTCCACACTCCCTGACCACAAAACGCAGAGAATTTACATTTCTTTACACAAAATTTGGGCCTTCTGCCCCAAAACTTGGGTGTTTAACCCCACAATTGACCCCTAGGGTACTCGTTCCCAACAACTGATATGTGTTCACATGGAGTCTCGACATATGATGATCTGAAAACTTATGACATGCAGATCATCCAACATATCAACAGAAGTTGAGGAAAGTACATCCGTCGCTTGAAACCCTCATACAGAAAGATCTTACTAAGCTATTGGATGCATGGGTCTCCAACCTTGTTCCTGTACAAAATAAGTCTGGGAAAATTTGGTTGTGTGTCAATTTTTGGAACATAAACCACACCTCAGACAAAGAGAACTATCCTGTTCCGTCCATGGACCATATTTTACAAACAGTATCTATGGCACAAATTTTTTCTCTCCTTGATGGTTTCTCAGGATACAATCAGGTTCTGGTAGCAGAATGTGATAGACTCAAAACTACTTTACGTAACAAGTGGGGTATGTTCGCTTATACACAAATTTCGTTTGGGTTGTAAACATAAGCGCAACATTTTAGCGCACTATGGATATCACCTTTCACAAAATCATTGGACAGAGCGTGGTGTTATACCTCGATGATGTGACTATGTTCTTAAGAAGATGAGAAGACCACATACGCCATCTAAAGAAAATCTTTGAGTGATGCTAAAGATATGGGATTTCCTTGAATCCCAAGAAGAGTATATTGGTAGTGTCAAAGGGGAACCTCCTTAGACAATTTGTTGCCAAGAGTGGGATCAAGGTGGATCCAGATCGGGCTCAAGCCATTACACAGATTCCTCACCTAGTCAACAAGAAAGCCATGCAATCCTTCTTGGGCAAGATAAACTTCCTCCGAAAGTTCATCTCAGATTATGTATAGATAGTTAAGCCCATGCAATAACTGATCAAGAAATATGTAGTTTACACCTAGGGTAATAAGGAAAAGTGTGCATTCACCCAGATCAAGCAAGCCATTGTGGAAGCACATGCGCTCTACAGCCCAGATTTCAAGAAATATTTCCTGCTATCCTTCACTTTCGATAAATCACTAGCTGCATTACTCACTCAGAAAGATGAAGCTAATGATGAACGTCCCGTCTCTTTCAGGAGTGCAAACATGTAGGGACTAGAGCTCAACTACCCCACCATTGACAAGAAACCTTATGTAGTTTATAAGGTGGTGAAACACTTCAGGCCCTACTTGTTGAAAAACCACTACATAGTCTTCTTCCCCCACCAAGTAGTCTGCACATTTCTTGTACAACAAGAACTGGTTGAATGATGTGTGAGCTAGATGACAGGCTTACAGGAACATGATCTTGAAATCAAACCAGTACACATGATCAAAGGACATGGGCTCTATAGACTTGTAGCTGAAGTAGTGCACGATCCGTAGAACGTAGAAGAGCTCGCAAGCTGGGAGCAAGAGATTGAGATGTATGACATAAGTTGAGCAACACCGACTGAAGAAGAAACCTCTTGGTATGCAGATGTACGTCGGTACCTTGAGCATGTCACCATACCTTCTCACTTTTCTATCAGATAGAAGACAGCACTGCACCTGAAAGCCTTAGCATATCAATTTTTGCACGGAGTGCTTTACAGAAAGCACAGTAATGGAGTTTTGCTCAGGTGCCTGGAGGCACATGAATCAGAGAAGGTATTTCAAGATTTGCATGACGAACCCGCCGGGGGTCACTTTGCGGGAAATACCATGGCTCAAAAATTTATGAGAGCTAGTTTTTACTGGCCCACATTGTTCAAGGATGCACATGCTTATGCTTGCAAGTGTCTGGTATTTCAAATATGTGCTGACAGAACATGAAGATAAGCATCCCCACTGCACCCTATTGTAGTGACGGAACCATTCCAACAATGGGGCTTGGAAATCATTGGGGAATTTTTCCCTCATTCATCAAAACAACACCGCTATATCCTAACAACAAATGACTACTTCACACGATGGACAGAAGCAGTTCTGCTCAAGCAAGTGAATGACCAGGAGGTCATCAACTTCCTCCTATAGAATATCATCTCATGCTTTGGCGTTCGAGTATCACTTGTTTTTGATAACGCAACTTATTTTTCATCTTTGAAACTCTATGAATTTGCATTAAAAAGTGGTATTGTGGTAAATCATTCATTGACCTACTACCAGCAAGGAAACAGTGTAGTAGAGTCCACGAATAAAAACCTCATTCGTATAATCAAGAAGACCATTTTCTTTGAGCAGTGTAACTAGCATACCACCCTGATGAATGCATTATGGGCTGACCATGTAACACCTAAGACCTCTCTGAATACCTCACCATACTTCCTGGTTTATGGTAAAGAAGCCATCCTTCTGCCAAATATCTACTTGCCTGCACTTTAGCTTTCCCAAGAATCCTAAGGCAACCCTTGCCAGCTAGTTTAACGTAGGTTGGATGATCTCCATAAGGTTTATGAAGAAAGGATGAAAGCAAAAGAAAAATTCACACACCACTAGAATCATATCAAGAGATGGTTCGATAAGAAGTTTGTAGGGAAAGCCAACTTCAATGTGTGTAACTTAGTTTTGAAATGGGATAAGCCCCATGAACACAAAGGAAAACATATGAAGTTCTAGTCCTTATGGATTGGCTCGTACACAATCCACGAGAAGCTTGGCCCACACACATATCATTTGTGATCACTTGATGGGAGGATTGGCAACCTTCCTGTCAACAACCAAGATCTCGAGCATTATTTTCAGTAGGTCGGGCCGCGCCCATGCCATGTATCTAGTCTACTTGCTAATTTTTGTTTTCATCTTGTTTGCTTTGCTTATTATCTTTGTTTTGCTTTGTTTGATCTTGCTTACTATTTTTGTTCACATTCATTTTTTTATTTGATATATTACTATTTTTGTTTCTAGAAATAAGTGCTGCTAACTACTACACTCTGGCTTCTTAATAGAGTATATGGCTAAAATTTGAGGAAACTCGTGACATTGCAACACTTGGCGAGTCTTGTGTCCACCTTCCTTGTGCTTGGTTGTAACCTTCAGCCGATCAAGTCTTAACAGAAAATATGAAACATCTACAAGAGAATTTTTGGTCCAACTGTGAACCTTTGTCTGCACTAGGAAGCCCCATGCCTATACTCAGCCTTCTGCTTTATGTGTTCAAGCTCATCCAACTAGTAGAAATGGAGAAGGGAAAAATATAAATGAGTAAAACTATGTTAGAGGTCTTACATTCTTATCTGAAGGAACAACCTCTTCTGATCTCAATAAGTTGGGATCCTTCTTCCACCCCAAAAATAAATAAGTGCCTATGCACAGTCCTCTTCAAAAATACAAAGGCAAAAGAAGAGAAAGGCTTCCTGCATAGAGAGGTGGAGCATGCAACTACACCAGGGTACTAACCAGGCTTGCTAGCAGTGGAGTAATGTGTGTGTTCCTGCGTGACTCCGTCGGGGTACTGTCCAAGCTTGTTGGCAGTGGAGTAACACCAAAGATGAAAACTTATACTCTGAAAATATTCAACTTGTGAGGTAAACTACCCTTCCCAGATTCGAAACACTGAGATATAAGTTGAACTTTTGATTGTGTTTGACTGAGTTGGCAAAGGATGAGCCATGTATGTCTATGGGGTAAGTGGGGAAGCTGAATTAACCTGCACAATGATTCAATTCTCCCCGAAAGGTAAAGGCCCTATGCTAGCAATGAACCAAAAAAAATAAGCTAGAGTTCTACTAGTGTGTCACCAAGTGTTGTAGCAGCTACAACACTTGGCGACAGCTACAACAACCCTCCAAAATTTTGGCCTGCACCAATTTCAGAGCCTCCCTTGAGAGTTTCACTTGATCACTACACACACTCGAGTTCACTATATGAGCTTGTGTGAATCCTTGCATCTGCCTTTCTTGTTCATTTCATTTAAGTTTCTGCATGCTGGTGTCTAAGTCATGCTTGTGACCATGTTCTGGTTATGCTCAAAGTCTTCACTTCATATATGTTTACTATGTTCATTGTGTAAGAATTTGTTGCACTCACACACAGAGTCACATTCATTGTCACGCAAGTGTCATCTCGATCAATGAACGGTCAATCACGAGTATCAAGCTTGTCACTTACATCATCGGTTAATCATGTTGAACATGTGTGTCTGGATGGCTTGAGTTGTTTCGTTGTCGAGTCATGTCATTCACCTATGCATATTTCGATTGTTCACACACTTAGTGATTTAGTTGAAGTTCCGATGACCAGACACTGCTCTGATAGTTGGACCACCACCCCACCATCAACTCAATCGATTGTCAACTAGAACAATGTAGAAGCTCCAAGCTAGTATTTTTAAGCTACGTTGCCCACACGAAATCCAATCAACTCTCATGATGGCCCCCCAAATAGTCTGACCCGTCAGTCACCGAAGGACTGACTCTCATAAAAAATTACGCAGAGGCCACTCACCTTACTCGCTTAGCTGATTGAGGAAATTGTGCAGACAGGTCGTACATGCACTAAGTGCCCGTCCCTATCTTGCTCAAAAAATTACGCAATTTTCCCAGTTAGTCATCCTGAAAGTTGACCCACTCCTCATCCTAGAAATTACACAATCTTCATGACCAGGCCTTCTCCTGCCCAGTAGTCTGCTCAACTTAGAAATTTTGTGGAGATGATCAGTAGGCTGACCTCCCAGCCCCAGTGTAGTTTCCCCTGCTAGTAGCTCTTAGCAGCAGACTGCCAATTCCCTCCAAGAATTGCACAGTTTTCGCTGCCAGTGACTGAGCAGCCAACTACTAGCTCCCTCTGGGAATTGCGTTGTTCTAGCTGCCAGTGACCCCAGCAGCCAACTACGAGTTCCCTCTAGGAATTGCATAGTTTTGGCTGCTAGTCTCCCGGGGAGTTCCTCCCAAAAAATACATAATCCCTGCTTGTTGTCCCTCCTTACAGCCTAGCCTGTTCCTCCAGAAAATTTCACAAATTTGGTCTTCCAGCCCCTGTTTTCCACTCATTCTGGAAACTACGCAGATCCTACCTACCTTGCCTTCCTATATCGTAGACTGTCCCTCCCAAAATGTGCACAATTTTTCCTTCCAGTCGAGCTGGACCTCGCAGACACTCACTATTGACTTGGACTGTCCATCTCCATCACTCAGTGACTCTTACACATTTTTCATCAGCACTGCCTAGAGCCATCATCCTGCTTCACAACCTTGTTGCCTTTCCTAGTCACCTCCATCCAAAATGATCATGTGTTATGGTAGACTAGGAGGTTTTGGATTTGATGTTGTCTCATCATGAGTGACGACATGTATAGTTACACCAACAAAAATCGCAAGATGGCGAATGGGATACATGAATGGAGCACACGTAAAAGGATAGGTTCACCAACAGACAAACAAATGATGCATGCGAAGAGATGTGCTCCCCAACGGACAAAGGGAAAAACATTCACCTTCATGAATAGATGAGCCTGTCAAGCCTTCCAACATGAAAGCAAGGAGAAACATGCCAAAGCATCATTAAGAAAACCAAAGACCATCAAAGACTCCGTGCACTTCGCCATGTGGAGGTGAAGCTATGATAAACCATGAAGACATCCATCACCCAGCAACACTGTAGCTTGACATGCATTCTAGTAGCAGCACGAATGCACTAGCACTGTCATTTTGAGTCATGTCACCCACATATCTAATATGGGCTATGTTGTCAATCAATGTGATGTAACGTGGAAGTCCAAGAGACCCACTTGTTGAGCATAGAGTCATGTAAGTCGAAATGTCATGGAAGTCAAACGGTCATGAGGGTAGTTGAACAGTGACAAGGGTCAGTTTCACCCTTGTCTATAAATAACCCCTCATTTGTACATGAGAGGACATTTCACCATTTCTCCTCCCACATAGCCAAGAGATTATGTAATCTTTTCTTTGAGGAGTAAGTAGTGGCTCCAATGCCCCACACTCAGGGTTAATGATGTATGGTGTAACGATGTGTCTTAGAACTTTCTCTTAATTTAGAAGCCTGCCAACAAGCCAACACATTTTCACACATGTATTGTCACTGTTGGAAGACTAATATTTAACACTTATGATGCATGTTGCTTTAACCTGTGTTCTACATCTGAACTATTTCACTTGTTGTAATAGATAATCTATTAATGGAAATGTATTGTATATGATGTTAACGTTGTCTCTCCCATGTAGACTACTCTCCCAGACACCAGACAGACCTTTCACATAAAACTTGCTGTAACAACCATTACACTGATTTAGACTCATATGTTGAGTGTTGTACGGGTTATCTTACCTTGTTTGTTGTGACTGCTACATCCATGTGGACTGCTCCTCCAGAAGCTATGCATGTCCTGTTGTGTTGTGTGCTCCTAGCCAAGTTGGGATTTCATCCCAACCAACTTGGGACTCACTCCAACCCTCTCCCTCTATAGTGAAAGAACCATTGACACAAGTAACAATTACACTCACCAGGCACGCGAACCTCACTTCTCGAAGACAAAGCAGACCACTCTCTTGTGCTAACAAGAAAGAGTTGAGGTAAATCCTTAAGACAATGGCAAAAAGGCCATCATACCAAATGGGACTCCCACACCAAATGGTGTGAGGACTAATTGGGAATTCATACCAGGGTGATTCCCTAAATGTTGGCGGGTCCAACACCATCAAAATTTCTAGTGCTAGAAGGAGGGAAGCTAGCTATATATGGGTAAAATTCCCCTTACACTCATTCATCAACCATCTAGTCAAGGAAGTAACTCGCACTCCCTCTCACCTACACGCAACTATGCAATTGGTTACTGCTCACCCCCCAGCATTGGAAACGAGACTTCACATCAACACCTTTGCTCCATCCATCCCATCACTCACCAGTTCACGAAAGCAGTCAGACTGATCCCAAAAAGACAACATCTTCCACATGTATCTAGGAATCCAAGAGCCGCTCCCACAGGAGTTGGTGTATCATCAACAGAGGAAGTAGTCCTTTCCACACTTGAAGGTCTAGAAGAAGCTATTGAAGATGGAGAGGAGCCTTCAATCTTCTGGCAAGGTGGACAATACATTCTTGTGATCTTGGGATCAAACTCTAGTTTAGGAGGCAGAGGGGAAGGTAGCAGAGGAGGTGGAGGTGGAGACGAACCAACAAACTCTAAGCCAAAACCATCAGACTCCGAAAGATAAGAAGAAGACGAGGAAGAAGAAGGGATGGATGATCCAAATCTTGAATGGATGACTTAGGGGCCATTGGCTCTCCCAGTCGTTCTGCACAAGATGTCGAGGCAAGCAGAGAGAATGAACATCAAGTTCGACCCTGACAGCACAGTGAAGGAAGAAGACCACTTAGACAACTTCTACCTACAACTGTAGACCCTTGAGGTACATTATGATGATGTAGCATGTATATTATTTCTATGTAACTTGGATGGTTGCACAGTTGCTCGGTATCACATCCTTCCACTAAACTCTATTCAGAACTAGGTTGCATTCAAACGCATGTTCCTTGAGAAGTTCACTAATGACAAGACCCTAGCCATGTCACTCAAAGAGTTTGGAAGCCTCAAGATGGAGGAAAAAGAGAAAGTGAAAGATTTCAATCAGAGGTTTACACGTATATTTAACAAGTTCAAAACAGACACTAAAACTCATGACTCCATCACCACTGATTACTACACGTCTGCACTACCAACTATTATTGCATAGTTCGTCAAGCAAGCTGTGAAACCAACACTATTGGAAAACTGTGAAGAGGCTATCGCTAGCATCCCAAAAATATCATGCTACAAAAAATGCCTACAAATCATCAAAACCATTTCCTATATTGGGGTCTTCATCATCAATATAACCATTTAGGCATCAAAATAAGATAGAAAAAATGTAGCATTTCATGTCAAGATTTTGTTTGAGTGATGGGTACATTTTTAGTAGAGTCATGATAGCACTAACATCAAAGTATATAGAGGGTTTGGTGTTCTTTATCAAATACTAGTTCCATACCATCATACATGGAAAAATCCAATGGAAATGTTGCAATCCCCCCATTCCTAAGATCCTGAAAATTTGTTAAGTCTGTTGGATTTTGAGTGAAATCTAAATTCTACTTTCTCCATATGAAACCTAGTGAGGTTGGAACTGCTCTCAAACATCCTAAGTCATTTCATTGTAATGTTAAAAATTTGAGTAAAATGAGGAAAATGAAAGATAAAGGAGAATGTCATTTTTACTTTAATAATTTAACATTACCATCAATTGCATAGCAATACTAGGGCAATAGGATTGATTATTAGGCTGAGGTCCATAGGCTTCAATATTAGGCTAGAATAGGGGAGAATTAGAAGTGGGCAAACCAACTGGAAAAAAAATAAAATAAAATAAAAATTATGTTGGTTTGCATAGGTACAAACTGCACGGAACCGTTCCTAAACTAGCTGATTCGGTACCAAACTAGCCTATTCTGGTTCAGACCAGTTTTGGGCCAAAAACGATTGAATCAGCTGGCTCCATCGGTTCTGGTCTGGTTTTGATAACACTATAATATGGGTGTATCATGTGTTGTAGTTTTGCATCTACATTAATGGTATGCGCATTACACTGTTCGTGAATTGGTGTAATACTTTGAGTTTGTATGCGTTGGTCATTTTTGTATGGTATGCATCGACTTCCCTTGACTGCGTGTATTGTTCCATTGACTATGCATTAACTTAGTCTTAAAGGTTGATATTTATGGTTGGCGTACATAAGGTGAAGTCTTTAAATTGTTTGAATAGTTCTCTTTAAGAAAAGAAAAAAACAAATGTCATGTATGGTGGATGAATGTGACTCCATTGGGTCAAATGTCATATAAAATGTGTTGGGGCCCTTTTTCTAAAAAAAAAAAAAAAAAAAAATTCATAAAGCATATGGAGTAAAGTGTATGGAGTATTTCTAAAGGTGAGTGATAATTTATTCGAGCTCATTTTTTGAAGGAGGTGTGAGTGGTATGTTATGTGATGTATTATATGCCATATGGTGGTATATGTTATGGATAAAAATATGGTAGAAAATATATATTATTTGAATATTCAGAGCTTGTATTTTTATTTGAAGACATAATTATATGCCAATTAATTAGTTGCATAGACACATTAATTTTTATTGCAAGTATTTTGGGTTCAATTCAGATTTTATGATGCATTCACTGTTCTCCATTGCGGGAGTTGTTCTCTATGGCAAAGAGAAATATCATGAGTAGTCGAGGAAGATAAAGCACACCTTAATTTTTAATGAGTTATGGAAAGGAATTTGTGAAGGAGAAGGAGACAATGCACCTGAAAATCCCACTTTAGACAAGGAGCTTGCCATTTGGGAAAACAATAACAACAAGGCTTATGGTTTAACTGCAAAGTCAGTTAATAAAGAGGTGAGTCATCATATTTCATCATTTTCAAATGCTTTTGAAGATTTAAAGAAGTTTAAGGAATTATATGACTCAGACTCTGAGCTTGAAGTTTTTCAATTGATGATCAAGTTGTTCAATCTTAAGTTGAAAAATGATGACCCTCTTGCCTTAGCATCAGAAATAAGATCCATTATGCATGATGTAAAAGCCAATAGTGTTGAAATATATGTTCCTCTCACTATTTATGTCAAGGAACTATATCCCACTTATTCACATTAACTTGAGTCATTACAAGTAAGTGGAAAACTGAAGGAGATTTCTTTGACTCCCTTGAAAACAAGGTTGTTGAAAGAGAGAATGAATTTGGGAAGAAATAGCCCCTCAGTCTCGTGAAGAAGTTCTGATCCTCTCATAGAAAGAGAAGAATCATGCATAAGATTATTTTAGAGTGTTGGCACCTAAATCTGCCCTAGGCTGAAGGAAGGAAAAATTCAGGGTAACCACAAACCACGCTCAGTCTAGTACCTAGCCCTACCAGAGTAGGAGAGGGCTCTCTTCGAGTCACGCTCAGTGAATAGATAAGAAAAAACGGTCTGAGATGACTTACAATGAAATATTTATCTTAGGCTAGTAAATGAATATGGATACAAGAAACAATTTTTATGAATGATCGAGCTTCTGGGATGGTATGGGACCAACAGTCAGCAAAGAACAGAGAATTTAATACAAAGGCACAGATTACTTCGTGAGGCAAGGCAGGCGGAAAGTGTAGCAATTTAGTTTGGAATAACGTGGAACGAAGAGATTGCTGAGGAGTGTGAAAAGGGCATAGGAACATGAATCCTTTTCAATAGAAGAAGAACACTGAACATGAAATTTTCCCACAGGCAGAGCAATAAAATTGAATTCTACCTAATCTCACTCAGAAAATTTCACTGGAAATGAACATGAATTGAATTATGAAACATAAAAAAATACATATGAAAACATAAGAGACACATTTGCTACACTCACAACCACAAGAATCTCATGAAACAGAGCGACTGTCGTTCATTAATTCTCTGTCAAAAATACACAGTGAAGAAACAGAGTTTCTTTCCCACAGTCTCCCAGAAGTTACCAACTAACCAACCTTTTGCAAATAGCTTACATACAATATATAGAATGTGCCATGAAGAGATAGAACGCCCAAGGGTTGGGGAGTTACTCGAATCATTACAAAATGGAGATGAAGAGCCAACCATTAGCTACAGGTGCAGCGCTACAAATATGACAAATGGCTTGGGTGACTGTTTTCCTTCCTCCGCCACTTGGATAGAAGCTAATCTGGGGAAAAAATACTTTAAATTCCACCTTTGGTGCCAAAAAACTGAAGTGTAGATGAGTGGTCCCACTTGGAGAAGTTGCGAATCGAAAATTTGCGAAACGGAGGCAAATTTGGCAATTTTTCCTCTGTGCACCGTGCCATTTTGTTTGTCCATCACGCTATTTTGGGGCTTGTTTTGGGGCACTTTCAGGTGTCCAAAATGCACCCAAATGGGCTTGTTGGAAAGCTCGTCATATATACTTTCTAACCAAACTATAATTTCCAAATTTTGTGTTCATTTTCCCCTCCAAATATTCATTCTCCCAAGACTACTTCGGGTGTGTCAAAAAAGGGGCAGAGAGGCCATTTTTTGGGTGTTTTTGACCTCCTGGAGAATCAGATCTTGCCCAAATTTCTTGTCTGGGCACCAGTAGTCATGATTTTTCATGCTAAATCCAAAAATTAAAACCATTCCTCATTTGGAGTTCTAGATTTTTAGCACCACGCCAGTGCGCGGCGCACAGGGAAGTGGCGCAGCGCACTGGGCTTGAGGCGCGACGCATATAGCCTGTGCGTAGCGGTTTTTGCAGGAGACTTTTGGAGGCCTTCCTGGTGTCCAAATTGGGCACAGGATAGCTCATTGGAAATTTATTTGAGTCTAATTTCCAACCCAACTAGAATTTTTCAATTTGGAGTTCATTTTCCCTGTAAAAAATCAAATCTCCCAAGACTGGTCAAAATGTGCCAAATGAGGCTGCCTAAAGGCAGAGTGCTGTTACAGTCAACTTTTGAATGCCTTCATCAACTCCAAATTCATCTCATGATATCTCATTGGAAATCTCTTTGTATATAGTTATCATTTGACTCATCAAGCAAGTCATTTGGCCAACTGCGCTAGGATAAAATTTGATTTTCCCAAGGTCACTTCAGAGGTGCATCAATTCTCCTGAGGAAACTATATTTTTGACATTTGTCCAAAACCATGACAGCTGTGTAAAAATTGAATGAGGGTTTTCTTCCTTGGCATGTTTTGGACAAAAACCCCTCTCAGTTTTCCCAAATTCATCTTTTATTTCTCAAAAACATCATTTGAGTGAAACCTATCCCGATGTGTGGAACAAGGGATTTGTCGAAATGAAGCGAAATGAAGGGGATAGGGAGCTTCTAAATTCCTGAGAAAATTTTGGGAAGTAGGGAGGCATGTTAGGAAGTAGGGGAAAGTGAAATATTAGAGATTGTGTGAGGAGAAGGGGTCCAGAAAGGAAAAACACAGGTCCAACCTAGAAAATTGCAAGGTTGTAGCAAGAAACTAGGGTTTGTGCGAAAATGAGGAATTTGGGGGATTTTAGTGATGGGAAGTGTTTAATAAGGTACATTACGGATAGGGAAATGTGTATGAACATCAGGATACAAGTTTTTCTGATGATCTGACCATCCAAGAGGAATTAGCTTCAAAACCCTAGGAGAAGGAAATGAACCTTGCCTAGGCGCAACTGAAGCATGAACAAGGTGTAAAATGGCCTAGTGGAACTTGACATGGTGATGAAAACCATTTCAATGATGGTACACTCAGTTGAATGGTGACATGGAATGTCATTTGGACAACTTTGACAAGGGTAAAATCAAACCCTAGGCCTAATGCCTAGTGACCAAATTTTGCTTGAAGACTCACTGAAATGACAAAATTTGACCTTGACACTTTAAAATCACTTTGTAAGAGCATGTTTGATCACTGGAGGAACGCTGCAAAGACTGAAAATAACATTGGCTCCAATAGGGATGGCAGCGCCAGCTTCTTGGAGGTGCCAAGAACTGCAGATCTTTGGGTGAGCAGACAGTGCCTTCATCCATTGGACTATGGAGTCAAAACACAGAAACTCACATTATGCAGATGAAATCTGACTGAAGACTCAAATTGAAAACCATAATAAAACCAGACATGACTAAATCCTAACTAAAGAACTGGAAGGATGCTCATATTTGAGCTTATTCAGCAAACCTACCCTAATTACTCTTTCCACCACTTGGTCAAGTGAGATAGAACAACCAATACAACCAGGTAAGCATTATGGCTGATATTTGGTTTCTTCCCAAATGCTTTCTGATGCACAGGAAAGGGGAAGAATCGAAAGGCAGCTCCCATGGAAACTTGGAATCAAGTTCACTGCTGACAAACTTGCAAAGCATGAATTGGCTGGATGACTTCAAGAATACTGCAAAAGTATCTTCATAAGCATCACCATTGATTTCCATTAACACATTACTGCTCTGGTCCAAGTAATATTCATAGCTGGATATTAAACTTTTCCTCACATCTGCAATGTCTTTCTCTGATGATTGCAGTGAGCGGTCAAAAGGATCCTGAATTTTGTAAAGAACCAAACTCTGTTGTTGATTCCAAACAGAACCAAAGCCTCCTTTATCAATATCCTCATATGACTGCAAACTTTGGTATGGGCTATGAAATGAACAATCTGCTAAACAAGACAATGAAGGTGACCCTTGAAACAGATGATTATCAACATTCTCTTTTGTCTCCTGGTTGGCTGATGGAGAAGAAGTTTTACAGCAAACAAAATCTAACACATGAGCAAAAGGATCATCAAAAACTTGAGGAGATTATTGCGATGTATCTATTGAAACTGTATGACATCCTATTGGCCATTCATCCTTTTCTTTAGATATATTACGAAGATTCTGCCTTATAAACTGAAATGCTTCATAACACAAGGGTACAGAATCCTCTTGCATCATTAAATCATGTATTTCGGCTGCCTCACCTTCATCTGTAATCTGACCTTGAATTGTGTTTGGTGGCTGCAAATCTGGTTCTGTATCCAAAATGATTTCATCAATCATTTCAGGGGCCGATTTCTTATTAATGACCTGCTCAAAAATTTCTCCATCAGTTTCATCTTCAACATTAAAACTGAGAGATTGTTGATTTCCTACAAGCTTTTCATTTGAAGATTTATTATGCAATTTACCCCGCAAAAACTGAAATTATTCAAAACAGAGAGGTAAGGAATCATCTTGTATCGTTTGATCATATAATCCAACTTCTATGTCTTCATGTGCAACCTGACTATTAATGGCATTTGGGGCCTGGAACTCTGAATATAAGAAGCCCGGAACAAATTTTTCATCTCCCTCGAGAGGATCCAAATCAAGATTTGTCGATAGCTGATGTCTGATTGCATGGAAATTATCTCTGATGAACTGACATGAATCAAAGCACAAAGGCAAAGATCCTTCACTTACCTCAAAATCTGTTGCACTTTCCTCATCGTTTCCATAGCTGATATGCCTCGATTCATCATTGTACTCGAGCTGCTGTAAGCGAACTTCCTCATCCCATAAACTGGCTGCTGATTTGTCTGCAAGATTAGCTTCTGTTTGGAGAGCATAATCATCATCATCATACTAATCAAACTGAGGCAAATCGCCAGTATAAAACACGTCATCAAGCATACATGTCATATCAACAGATCTTTCTTCTCCAATATGATCTATAAAACAATCCTTATGACTACTGAGATAAGAAACAAAATGTTTTGGATCAACCACTTTTTCATGAACGCCATTTTCATCTTTTGCAGTCATTTTCCTTACCATCTCTTCTACTGCACTCACCAAAATGTCAAGCTTTTCCTCTGAAGGTGTAGTTTTCTCTGGATCCACATTTTTCATCTCTTCTTCTTTCAACCTTGCCCTTTTGATCAACAAATGAGCCTCTACATTTACTACATTGTTTTGCATCTCTTCAAGTGTTGCGACATTCTTTTCTCTTAGCTGAAACTCTATTTCCGGATCAAAGGCACCCAGGTAGTGCAAGAGAGAAGATCCAAGAGGGGGTCTTATATCAACCGGCATTTAAAAATAAACTTGATTAAATCTGGCTGAAAACTGTTGTACTGTCTCCCCTGGCAGTCTCTTCAACTGATTATACTCTTCTATGATAAGGAAAAGGTTCTGTCTGATACTCCACCTGTCAAGAAAAACTTTGATGAACTGTTGTAAATCTGTGATGCTTGCGTCAGGCAGGGCTTTGAACCAACTCTTGACTGTGACTTGCAAAGAAAGCGCAAAAAGCCTTATACTAACATCTTCTTCATCAGTTTCAAAAAGGTGTAGAAAAGTCTCAACATTCTGCACATGTTTCTAGGCATTGACATTCTTACATTCATCGTCGAATCTTGGCAAGTATAGATCATAGTTTTTGGGGAAAGCATGAAGAACATAAGGTAAAACAAGAGGTTTATACCTATCTGGTATTATAACAGCTGTAGGAATATGTACAAGAGCGATGGGATCAGGTTTTTTTTCTTTAGGCTCATCACTCTGAAGAGAGGCATCAAAAGATGTGGGAAAAGTAAGGAGGCTAGGATCTAAGGGGAACTCAAAATTTACACTTTTTGAATAGGTCGAGTGAAGATTCTGATCACCTTTATCATGCAACAAGTTCTGAAAAACTTTCAGGGCAGCTTCAAGAACAACAAAGAAGTAATTCACAAGGAACCAGAGTAGGTCTTGAATACCATTCCACTTTGGATACCTGAACTTTGTGTAAGATCCTTCCATTTTCACATAGAAAAAGTTAGTCCTCCAGTGGAGTCACCATGAAGCACCGATTACTAGATCCTTCAATGAATGGATTCACCAGGTGAATGATTTCAGCCATCTTCTGTTTGGTCATTTTCCACCATCAACCATCATATCTGAACTTGAGATATGTACTGGGCAAGACAATCTACGAGTAAACCATTTCAGTTCCCCAGTATGGTCTCCACTACGTTAGCACCTAAATCTGCCCTAGGCTGAAGGAAGGCAAAATTCAGGGTAACCACAAACCACGCTCAGTCTAGTAGCTAGCCCTACCAGAACAGGAGAAGGCTCTCTCTGAGTCACACTCAGTGAATAGATAAGAAAAAATGGTCTGAGATGACTTACAATGAAATATTGATCTTATGCTAGTAAGTGAATATGGATACAAGAAACAATTTTTATGAATGACCGAGCTTCTGGGATGGTATGGGACCAACGGTCAGCAAAGAACAGAGAATTTAATATAAAGGCACAGATTACTTCGTGAGGAAAGGCAGGCGGAAAGTGTAGAAATTTAGTTTGGAATAACGCGGAACGGAGAGATTGCTGAGGAGTGTGAAAAGGGCACAGGAACATGAATCCTTTTCAACAAAAGAAGAACACTGAATATGAAATTTTCCCACATGCAGACCAATAAAATTGAATTCTACCTAATCTCACTCAGAAAATTTCACTGGAAATTAACATGAATTGAATTATGAAACATAACGAAATACATTTGAAAACATAAGAGACACATTTTCTACACTCACAGCCACAAGAATCTCATGAAACAGAGCCGTTGCCTTTCATTAATTCTCTGTAAAAAATACACAGTGAAGAAATAGAGTTTCTTTCCCACAATCTCCCAGAAGTTACCAACTAACCAACCTTTTGCAAATAGCTTACATACAATATATATAATGTGCCATGAAGATATAGAATGCCCAAGGGTTGGGGAGTTACTTGAATCATTACAAAATGGAGATGAAGAGCCAACCATCAACTACAGGTGCACCGCTACAAATATGACAAATGGCTTGGGTGACCGTTTGCCTTCCTTCGCCACTTGGATAGAAGCCAATATGGGGAAAAAATACTTTAAATTTTTCCTTTGGTGCCAAAAAACCGAAGTGTAGATGAGCGGGCCCACTTGGAGAAGTCGCGAATCGAAAATTCGTGAAATGGAAGCAAATTTGGCAATTTTTCCTCTGTGCGCCGCGCCATTTTCTTTGTGCAACATGCTACTTTGGTGCTTGTTTTGGGGCACTTTCAGGTGTCAAAAATGTTTCCAAGTGGGCTTGTTGGAAATCCTATCCTGTCTACTTTCTAACCCAACTGGAATTTCTGAATTTTGTGCTCATTTGTCCCTCCAAATCTTCATTCTCCCAAGACTGCTTCTTGTGTGTCAAAAAAGGGGTAGAGAGGCCATGTTTTGGGTGTTTTTGACCTCCTGGAGACTCATATCTTGCCCAAATTTCTTGTTCGGGCACCAGTAGTCGTGAGTTTCCATGCTGAATCCAAAAATGCAAACCATTCCTCATTTGGAGCTCTATATTTTTAGCGCCGCACCACTGGGAGAAAAACCCTGTATTTTGCCCAAAAATTTGTCATGTGACGCAAAATGCCCCAAAAATGCTCCAAATTTCTTTTCCGAGCACCAGTAGTCATGATTTTTCATGCTGAATCCAAAAATGCAAACCATTCCTCATTTGGAGTTCTATATTTTTAGCACCGCGCCAGTGCGTGGCACACAGGGAAGTGGCGCAGCACATTGGGTTTGAGGCGCGACGCATATAGCCTGTGCGTAGTGTTTTTTGCAGGAGACTTTTGGAGGCCTTCCCGGTGTCAAAATTGGGAAGAGGATAGCTCATTGGAAATTTATTTGAGTATAATTTCCACCCCAACTGGAATTTTTCAATTTGGATTTCATTTGTGCTCTCAAAAATCAAATATCCCAAGACTAGTCAAAATGTGCCAAATGAGGCTGCCTAAAGGGAGAGTGTTGTTACAGTCAACTTTTGAATTCCTTCCTCAACTCAAAATTGAGCTCATGATAGCTCAATGGAACGATATTTTTTTCTAATTATCATTTCACTCATCAAGAAAGTCATTTGGCCAACTAAGCTAGGAGAAAATTTGAGTTTCCCAAGGTCACTTCAGAGGTGCATCAATTCTCCTGAGGCAACTATATTTTTGACATTTCTCCAAAACCATGACACCTGTGTAAAACGTGAAGGAGGTTTTTCTTCATTAGAATGTTGTGGACAAAAACCTCTCTCAGTTTTACCAAATTCATCTTTTATTGCTTAGAAACATCATTTGAATGAAACCTATCCCGATGTGTGAACAAGGGATTTGTCGAAATGAAGCGAAATGAAGGGGATAGGGAGCTTCTAAATTCTTGAGGAAATTTTTGGAAGTAGGGAGAGATGTTAAGAAGTAGGGGAAAGTTAAATCTCAGAGATTTAGTGAGGGGAAGGGGTCCAAAAAGGCAAAACACAGGTCCAACCTAGAAAATTTCCAAGTTGTAGCAAGAAACTAGGGTTTGTGCGAAAATGAGGAATTTGGGGGATTTTAGTGATGGGAAGTGTTTAATAAGGTAAATTATGGATATGGAAATGTGTATGAACATCAGGATACAAGTTTTTCCGATTATTTTACCATCCAAGAGGAATTAGCTTCAAAACCCTGGGAGAGGGAAATGAACCTTGCCTAGGCGCAACTGAAGCATGAACAAGGTGTAAAATGACCCAATGGAACTTGACATGATGATGAAAACCCTTTGAATGATGGTACACTCAGTTGAATGGTGACATGGAACGTCATTTGGACAATTTTGACAAGGGTAAAATCAAACCCTAGGCCTAATGCCTAGTGACCAAATTTTGCTTGAAGACTCACTGAAATGACAAAATTTGACCTTGACACTTTAAAATAACTTTGTAAGAGCATGTTTGATCACTCGAGGAAGGCTGCAAAGACTGGCACTAACATAGAGGAAGAGATGACCAAAGTGGACGAGGAAGGAATAATTTTAGATGCATGTGAGGTAGACATTTCCAAGGAGAAAGGTTCGATCTTCATTGCATAAAGTGTAACATAAATGGGCATGATGGCTCCACATTTAAGTTGCTTTGGGACATAAAAAAATAGGAAATAAACAAAGAAAAAGGTAAAACACATGGTAAAAGGAGCAAAAAAGCACCTGAGTCTGCTAATTATGTTATGGAAAATTACAACATTGGAGTAAATGGAGACTTATTCAAGCTTCACTTTTTCATGCAAAGATGCTTGGCTACTTCATACAGGAACAACTTGACACATGACTTTCAGAAGAGATTTATTTGAAGAATTCAATTACAATTTTTATGGAGCAGTCTACTTTTGCAAACAAGTAAAAACGAAAGCCATCAAGGCTTGGCACCATTAGGCTCAAACTTCCTAGTATTCTAGAATTTCTTCTACATGATGTTTTATACCTCCTAGAGTTGAGGAGAAACTTTTTTTCTTTCGTACACATCCACTAGCAAGGACACTTCATTCACACATTTGATGGCAAGGTTGACGTCAGATGTAACACCCTCCTCCCACATCTACCAAAGTAACCGGCTAACCGATGTAAACATGTGATGAGAGGATATTATGATTGGATTCAACCTCTACCGTGACCTTAAGGAAATGGAATTGATGGAACCATAACATAAAAAACTTCCACATAAGCTATAGGACCCCTCAAAACCATGCCAACAATTCAGACATCTTACCCTTGGGTCCCACTATAGTTTTTGATCACTTGACCCCTAGACGCACTCATACTATGGGCATGTCAGTGTTCAGGGACCTCTGGGTGGTCTCATAGGCTTGCAAGTGAATGGTAAGGAATCATTTTTTCTAGCTTTGTGCTAGCATCCCCATGACTTGAGCCATTTTTTCAGGCCCAGAGCCCGGGTCACTGCCCAAAATGGAATGGCATCTTCAAAATAGTAAAATAATAGGGAAACAATGATGCAAAAGCAATTAGTTGAACAAGCCCTTAACCAAACCACTACTAGCCCTTAACCAGACCCCTACTAGCTAAGAACCATTGTTCCCTCATGTCATTGGCTACATTATCATATATTAGGTAATAGATACATTTTCCATTTATGTGCAAGTAAAAACATGATGAGATCCATACATAGATACTGTCGTAAAACATATACATAACCAGCATAGTAACAACAGAAATACCATAAATACATCAGTCCTAGAATCCACATATAGACCAGTACATTTACACATGAAAACAAAAGGGATGAATTTCTCATTAATGAATGTAGAAACCAACCAGGGATGGGACTACCACGTTTCACCTGACCATATATTGGTTGAGCCAAGTCTCTCTTTAGCCAATCACCCATGTGCCATATTCCAAGAATGAATATGGGACTCATAACCAACCAAAAGGACCAAACAAACATGGATTCTATAGGAGTTCTCCACCTACACCGTGAGGAATTTTAGTGCCTCCTAGTCTCTCAGCCTTTACTGTAATCCACAGTATGATCCAAGGATCACTAGGCCCTACACCGAGACCCATTCTCCAGGCTTTATCATACGTCCCATCTTGAGACTACTAGGCCCAACGGAGAGCAATCCACCTCCTCGTTTTACCATATATCTTGTCATTCACTGACAAGGATTCATAGGCCCACCAAGGCACACAATCATGGCTTTACCCCAACACATAGTTTGGTTGAGGGGTTACTAGGCCAGTGTCTTTACTGTGATCCACAATTCAGTTCAGGTATCACTGGGCAATGTGTTTGTCATTTAGTAGATTCACCACACTCAACTTTGAATCCATTCTAGCTCAACCAAAGTATGAGAACTCATCTCATCAAGGCTAGCAGGAAATGGCAAGGCTAGGCTGAAAACACTATCACACCTAGAAAAACCCATGCCATAATAGAAAAATAACCACATGGAATACAACGCACGCCAAATCTGGCAAGGAAATCACACATGCAAATAAATGTCTGCAAAGAATCATGCTGTAGTTGCTTGATCCTGCTTTTCCTTACTTAATCTTCTTTTCCTTTCTTGATTCAATGCACAAGTGCTCCAAGAAAACTCTAAGTGTCCAAGAGTGTGTGAGAGAGAGAGAGAGAGAGAGAGAATAATGAGAGAGCGCCAAAACTAAACTGACAAAAGGTTACTAACTAATACTCGGAAGCCTTTTTATTAATGAGGCCTCTATTTTCTTCATTTTCCAATATTTTCCTTCAATTTCCTCTTCACATGCAACCTATGACCTTTCACGTCTCTTTTCTTATAATTTCCATTATTTTCATAAATAAATGTTCCAAAAATTTCATTTTTCCTTTCCAAATCCTTAACCATTGCCTTTTCCAATTTCCTTAGCCATAATAAACCAAATGAACACCCACTAAGATGTCTTGCCTAACATTCAACTTAGAATAAGTGTCCCATCAACCATGGTTATTATTTTTTACTTTTATTACATGGAATTTTCAACAGGGCTATTAGAGAACCATCCCCCTCCTTCCTCAATTTTCAATCACACATATACCTTAGTAAAACCGTTGGAAGAAGACATAATACTCATGGAACTTTATAACATAGCTTAATGCAGTATTTACAATGATCACCTTGCTAAATGCCAGCGCACATGACAACATAACAGCATGATTTCATAATAACATGACAGCATAACAACATCACCACATAATGACATTAAAACATGACACCTATACCACTTATTGGAGCTTTATAACATATCTCATGGTGATATTTTCATCCATATACATATGTACATATACCAAAACACCATACCCAAGACTACTTTTCCTCAATAAAAAATAAGGAAGGATACATAGCCCACATCTAGTCTGTCATCTCTCATGTAGCTTCATCGGGCCCAAAGTGCTTCAGTTGCACCTTAACTTGCTCGATTTCTCGACTCCTGAGCATGAGAAACTTTTTCTGCAATATACATTAAGGTTTTAGCTATAATTCTCCATCTAGCCACCTACATTACAGACCAGTCAATCACGTGATCAACATATTTAACATACTTCTTAAGCAAAGACACATGGAAAACATCATGGAATTTCATTGTCGAAGGCAGTGCAAGTTGATAGGCTACTAGTCCAATCCTCTCAATAACATTGAAGGTTCCACAAAAACGTGGTGCTAGTTTGGCACATGATCCAATCCACAAGGAGCTCTTCTTTTATGAAAGTACACATTTTCCCCAACTTGGAACTCCTAGAAGAACATGTTCTGATTTGCATAACTCTTTAGCCTATCTTGTGATGCCTTTAGATTCTTCGTTATAACCTACATCTCATTTTCCATGTCTACCAACATATATGGTCTAATAAGTACCCTATTTAGTGGACCACACCAGCTGATGGGAGTATTACAACTCTATCCATACAATGCCTTAAAAGGACTCATCCTCAATAACTCTTGATAACCATTGTTGCATGCAAACTCAACCACGAGAAGATACTCCTCCCACTTCCATTACGGATGCATCACATACATCCTCAACATGTCTCCCAATATCCTATTGACCCTCTTTGTATGTCCATCATTTTGTGGATGATAAGTTCTACTAAAGGCCAAATTTGTGCCCAAACTTGCAAACAACTCCCTTCAAAACTTGGAAGTGAAATTTCCATCCCTATATAACACAATATTCTTTGGAATACCATGCAATATGACCACATCTTTGATGAATACCTGTGCTACATCGTTAGTTGAGAATGTAGACTTTAGTGGGATGAAGTGTGCAACCTTTGTCAACCTGTCCACAACAACCATGACGGAATCATATTGTCTCACTATCCTTCGAAACCCTGTGATGAATTCCATGGAAATGACCTCACATTTCCACCCTGGAATCACAATCGGTTGTAGTAGTCCACTTGGATGCTTACATTCTGCCTTCACATGCTGACAACCAAAACACCTAGCCACAAACTCTACTGCATCCCTCTTTAGGTTTGACCAATAATAAAATCTCTTCGCTGTTGCCAGTGTCTTCTAATAACCTGGGTGACCCGAATATGATTTCGCATGAAACTCCCACAAGATCACCTTCTTTAGCTCACTATTATCTGGCACATATATCCTACCTCCAAATCTAACCAATCCAATTGTTGTAAGGCAATATTCCACATATTGTGCCCCTGCACCTATACTTGTACCACTATTTGTACTTGTACTATCACCTGTACCTATACCAGTACCCTGCTGCAACTTGTTCATAATCTCCATATATCTAACATCATATAGACCTACCAGCAAGATCCTATCTTGTGAGTCTTTCCCGTAGGAGCTCATAGTTTCTATGTGATTTACCTATATCCGTCTGCTAAGAGCATCTGCCACCTTGTTCTCTTTTCCTTTGATGTACTTGATCTTGAAATCAAACTCACTGATCGTGGCCAACCATCCAACTTGCTTGGAATTCAGATTCAGTTAGTCAAACAAATACCTTAACCCAAGGTGATCACTCATTAGCATAAATCTCTTGCCAATAATATACTACCTCCACATCGTCAATGCATGTATTATCGCTGCTAACTCTAAATCATGTGTTAGGTAGTTTTGTTCATGTTCATTTAGTTTTCACACACCACCTATCCATCTTGCATATGGACCCCAACAAGTTCTATCTTGCAAGAATCTATACATACTACAAACTCCCTGTCTAGATCTACTATCTATAACATTGGAGCATGTGTCAACAATTTCTTAAGCTGCTCAAAACTAGCATCACACTCCTCCGTCCATTAAATTTTTTTACTTTTCCTATGGAATGATGTGATAGGATAATAATTTTTTGAGAAGTTCCTGATCAATATCCTATAATAGTCTACCAACCCCATGAAATATCTCACCTCATCCATGTTCTTAGGAGCTACACACACCATGATGGCCTTTATCTTTTCTAGATCTATTGCAATTCCCTCCTTGGAAACAACATGTCCTAAGTAGTGTACCTCAGTCTGAAAGAAATTGCACTTGCTGAGCTTAAAGTACATTTGATTCTCAATCAACAACCTCAACACTGCCACTAAATTCTCGTCACGATCTTCCTCATTTTTAGAATATACCAATATGTCATTAATGAAAACAATAAAATTTTTATCCAAGTATGGATGCAACAAAATATTAATCAAGCACATAAATGTAGCTTGAGCATTAGTTAAGCCAAATGGAACTACAAAAAACTTTTAATTCCCATACCTAGTCTAAAAAGTTATCTTGTAAATGTCCTCCACTTTGATGCATACCTGATGATATCTGGATATTAGATCAATCTTCGAGAACATTGTTTCTCCCTTCAACTATTCGAACAAGTCATCAATCCTCAGAAATAGATACTTATTCTTGATGGTCACTTTATTCAAATGCCCGTAATCAATGCACAATCTGAAAGTACCATCTTTCTTCTTCACAAACAATACTGGTGCACCCCAAGGTGATACACTTGGCCTAATGTATCCCTTGTCCAAAATTTCCTTCAATTGTAGCTTCAACTACACCAACTCATGTGTTCTCATCTTGTAAGGTGCCTTTGATGCCGAAGCTACCCCTGGCATGAACTCAATGAAAAAATCTACCTCCCTATGAGGTGGAAACTCTGTAATGTCCTCTGGAAACACATCCTTGAAATATTGTAGAATTGGGTACCTACTCAACACATATGCATACTTAACTTCCTTGTCCTTATCACTATAAATACAAACTACAAATAACCTATACCCTTTCCTATGACTACACTTTTCCTGCATAGTTGTCACCATCCTAACTGATGTGGATTTCTTCTTACCCTGTAACACCCCCAGTTCCCCATTTTCATCAACACACTCAATGGCTTTGTCATAAGAATCCACTTTGGTCCTATGAAGATACAACCAATCCATGCCCAACAACATATTATATGATCCCAATAGTAATACATTTAGATGTGCTACAATAGGCATACCATTCAAATAAAACGCACAAGCTCTTACCCAATGATGAACTCGGTTCTTTGTACTTTTAGCCAACCGTACTAACCAAGATTCAACATGCAATTCCTTACTCAAACCACACTTATCCACCAAGTTAGGAATATCATAGCTATAATTAGATCCAGGGTCAATAAAAATAGAAATAACTTGATCACAAAGCTTACCTTCCGTCTCAATGATAGATGACTGGTGCTCTTTATGTCTATTGTCCATGACTACATAAATATGAGGAATACTTTGCCCCACATCCCAATAGTTTTCACCTCCTTTGCATTGTATATATTAGGCCTACCACCTTGATTCTATGGACAATCTTTCATAAGGTGTTCCTCACCACATGTCTAGCACTCCAACCATCTAGTATAATTACCTCTATGCTGCTATTGTGATCCATGTCCCTGTCTAGATGCATTAAACATCTTTGAAGGTGCCACATTTTGTTTCTCCTCTGCATTTTGAGGCCTTTCTCTCTTAGGTTTCCATTTACCTTTGTCTTTTCATTTCAATGCTTGTTGAGATTCATTATTATGCTTTGACTGTTCATAACAATTCTTCAATTTCCCAATAACTTCCTCAAGTGACCGAGGTTCATAATACTCAATCTGATCTATAAATGCTAATGGAAAACCATTGACAAATAGTTGAACTTTGGCCTTCTCATCTATAAGATACGGTACATACCTCAATAGCTCCAGAAACATGGTCGTGTACTATTCATCACTCATTGAACCCATATTTAGCTCATAGAATTCTTTGGCCTTAATGTTTTAGTACATTTTTGAAAAATATTTCTTCCTAAAAAGCCTCCTAAACTCATGCCAACTCAAGTCATCTATCCTTATGTATCTGACCCACCTCACATATTCTTGTCAAATGTTTGCTTTACCATTCATGCTGAAGATAATGATTATGGCCTTCACATTATTCGTGAACTCATGAAACTCAAAGAATTTGTTTATCCCAAGTATCCAAGCCTCTACATCTTATGACTTCTTCACATCTCCATCAGAATTAGGTGGATTTGATTTCTTATATTCGACTGGAAATTGTCCCCTATCACTCCTCTTGTAAGGATGATAACGATGATGATCATGATTCCTGTCAGAACCAGAACTAGAATAGTACATGTACTCATCACCCCTCCTATCAAGAGTGTCCAATAGCCTACCATCTCTCGCTGTGTTAGCACTATCTGACTTGTGTCTACCAGGAGACCTACTACCATATGCCCCATTAGTTTTATCGTCCTGTCCATGGCTGATCCAAAGTGGCCCTTGTTGCTACAGTTATGATAAAATTTAAAGGAGTATTGCATTAACCTCTACTTGTTTCTCTTATGCTTGTATGATCCTGCCATTATCTGCCTTACAACTCCTTATATCTTCCTTCAAGCTTCTCAATTTTTCTGCCAAACTAGAAGAGTGCCCACCACGTTGTTCATCCAATTCATAGGGATATTCCATATAGTCTACCATCTTCCTAGCCATTTTATCTCTTTCCTGCAAAGCATACTATGTCCGATAAACCAAATCATAATAAACCAACGTACTTTAGTATAATTTTGGGAGGATACCTCATCTGTAATATCATCCAAATCAATGTGACACATTTACAACATGATCATAACAACATATAGACATATACAAATAAGTGCATCAACACATAAACATCATTCTAGCTAGAATCCAATCATCAATGCATGACCATGTTGACTACATGTACCATGACATCATGTATGACAACGACCATTATGCCACTGTACACATGGCCACATGCAAACATCAACATGCATAATCAACCACACATACACATCTAATCAAGCATAAGAGAACAATACTTGTAAGCGATCTACAAGAATGCAACCTAACATAGAAGAATGTAACCAAGGAACATATAACAACATGTAAGAGACATATAAAACATGTAACTAATCATACACTCATGACGATGCAATCCAAAATAACAAAATCAAGTTCCTCTTGAAAACATCACTACAACCATGATCAACACTTTGCAAATGAAACAAGAACATGGAATGCAAGTGTAAGAGACACAAACACAATTGACATGCATGCATGATCAACACACGACCCATCTAGTTTGAGGGGTGGACCATGCTCTGCTACCACTATGTAACACACTCCTCCCACATCTGCCCAAGTAACCGGCAAACTGGGGTAAAAATGTGACAAGAGGCTACTATTATTGGATTCAACCTCCTATGTGACCTTAAGGAAATGAAATCGATGGAACCACAACATACAGAACTTCCAAATAAGCTAAAGGACCCCTCAGAACCATGGCAACACTTCAGGTAGCTTACCTCTGGGTCCCACTAAATTTTTTAATCACTTGACCCCTAGACACTCTCATACTATGGGTATGCCAACATCCAAGGACGTTTGGACGCTCTCACAGGCCTGCAAGCCAATGTCCAAGGACCATTTTCTCCAATTTTGTGCTAGTGTCCCCGAGATTTGAGCCACTTTTTAAGGCCCAGAGCCCAGGTTACTCTCCATCATGGAATGACATCCTAAAAGCAACAAAATAACAGGGAAACAATGATGCAAAAACAATTAGTTGAACAAACCCTTAACTAGACCCCTACTAGCCATAACATGAATTTCGTCAAACATATCACAAAAATGTAATCTATAGGTGTAAAAAACATATTTAAGAATAGGGATCTCATACTTATCTGAGAATCGATAAGAACCATTGTTCCCTCATTTCATTCACTACATTATCATCTATTAGTTCATAGATACATTGTCCATTCATTTACAAGTAAAAATATGATGAGATTCATACATAGCTCATGTCATAAAACCTATACATAACCAACATAGTAACAAAATAAATACCATAAATACATTAGCCATAGAATCCACATATAAACTAGTCCATTTACACATGAAAACCAAAGGGATGAATTTCTCATTAATGAATGTAGAAACCAACCGGGGATGGGACTACCATGCTCCACCTGACTATAGATTGGTTGAGCCAAGTCCCTCTTCAGCCAATCACCCTTGTGCCATATTCCAAACATGAATGTGGGACTCATAACCAACTGAAAAGAATGAAACAAGCACGGATGCTACCGGATTTCTCCACCTACGTCGTGAGGAATTTGAGTGCCTCCTAGTCTCTCAGGCTATATCATAATCCACAATTCGATCTATGGATCACTATGCCCTACATCGAGACCCACTCTCTAGGCTTTACTATACATCCCATCCTGAGAGTACTAGGCCTAATGGAGAGAAATCCACCTCTTGGATTTACCGTATATTTTTCCATTCATCAGTAAGGATTCATAGGCCCACCGAAGCACACAATCCTGACTTTACTGCAACCCACAGTCTAGCTCAGGGGTTACTAGGATAGTGGCTTTACCATGATCCACAGTCTGGTTTAGGGACAACTAGGCCATGTGTTTGTCATCTCGGAGATCCACCCCACTCAGCTTCAAATCCATTCGGAAACCGAGCTCAACCAAAGTATGAGAACCCATCTCATCAAGGCTATTCGGAAATAGCAAGGCTAGGCTGAAAACACTGTCACACTTAGAAAAACCTATGCCATAAAATAAAAATAACCACATGCAATAGCATGCATGCCAAATATAGCAAGGAAATCACACATGCAAATCAATACGTGCAAAGAATCTTGTTGTAGTTGTTTGATCCTTCTTTTCCTCATTTGATCTTCTTTTCCTTTCTTGATTCAATTCCCAAGTTCTCGGAGAAAACTCGAAGTGTCCAAGAGAGAGAGAGAGAGAGTGAGAGAGAGAATAATGAGAGAGCTCCAAAAATGAATTGGAAAAAGGTTACTAACTGATCCTTAGAAGCCTTTTTATTAATGAGGCCTCTATTTTCTTCATTTTCCATTATTTTCCTTCAATTTCCCCCTCACATGAAACGTGTGACCTTTCACCTCCCTTTTCTCCTAGTTTCCATTATTTTCATAAATAAATGTGCCAAAAATGCCATTTTGTCTCTCCAAATCCTTAGCCATTGCCTTTTCCAATTTCCTTAGCCATAATACACAAAATTAACAACCACAAAGATGTCTTGCCCAACATTCAACTTGGAATAAGTGTCCCATCAACCATGGTTATTGTTTTTTATTTTTATTGCATGGAATTTTCACCGGGGTTATTACACCACAAAAGCATCAGGTCACTCACTTGTCATGACTGGGATAGAAGAAGAAAGACTTCTAAATCTGCAAGGAACCTTTTTTCATGCACAAAAATTTTCATATAGTTCTCACTATGATGAAGGTACACTTCCATCAAGTCTTTTATGGCATTGTAGATTTGGGCACTTGAAATTTGACAGCCTTTGTTTGTTAAAGAAAAATGGTGTTACTGGTTTGTCAACTATTCCTAGGAAACTTAATCAATGTGATGTTTTTATCTTAGGAAAGCACAACAAATAGTGTTTTCATGATTCTGATTCTAGAGCACATAGAAAACTTGAAATTGTTCATTTTGATTTATGTGGCCCAGTTTCTATTCCTTTTGAAAATGGTAATAAATATATGATGAGATTTATTGATGACTACACCAAAATGTGTTGGGTTTATTTATTTAAGAATAGATCTAAAGCTTTTGAAACATTCAAGAACTTTCATGCATGGATTGAAAATGATTCACATTCTCATATTGGCTCTATTCTTATTGATAATGGTAAATAATGCACTTCAAATGAATTTGAAATGCGACTATACCACATTTCATAGGGAGTATTTTTTCTTATAAGGGGTTACACTAGTAGTATAGGAGCATCGGATTGAAATTTCGTAAGAAGGTACAGAAAGAGGACGGACTGTAGTTTTTGTTTATATATTTTTTAGAGTCAAAGGTTGAAACAGTGACACGTGGCACTTCATACAAGTTCGCTCTACTGAACTAGTCTATAATCAGGTCACTGCGGGAGATTGTGCATAACTTTTTCTTGGAGAATCCAATTTGGATCATACTTGTGGCATTGGAAAGAGGACACAGAGGGCTACTACAGGTCACAAGTTCAGAACTTAAAGATCCGAAAGTACAAAGTTATAGTCGTTTCAAGGTAGAGCTTCTAAAATCAAGAAAAAGCAAGATGAGGAAGTTTGATGGCAAGGATCCGGTAAATTGGATACTTCAGATGGAGCAATATTTTGATATACATGGTGTACAACTGTTACAAAAGGTATCTATTGCATCTTTATATTTAGAACCAGATCAATTTTTATGGTACAAAGGGCTTTGTTCTCGTAAAAAACTTGTTACGTGGTCAATTTTCACAGAGGAAATGATAGCACATTATGAGGATATAAAGAGCAACACCTTCTTTAGAGCAACACCACAACAATTGGAAAGAGTAAAAGGGCTTTGTGACATAATGGAAAGCAAAATTATGGAAACCAGGAAGCATACCCCTCACAACTATAAAGATGGAAGTGTTGTTTCTCCCAGCCTTCCACAACCTACAAGGGTTACACCACAACAATTGGA
The DNA here is from genome assembly GCA_031772625.1 of Pinus tabuliformis. Lineage (NCBI taxonomy): Eukaryota > Viridiplantae > Streptophyta > Pinopsida > Pinales > Pinaceae > Pinus > Pinus tabuliformis. The sequence continues at coordinate 543,812,297 of CM062815.1, read as the reverse complement.
AGAAAAAAGAGAAAAAGGGCTTTGTTACAATTGTGATAGCAAATGCACTAAAGGTCATAGGTGTGCTGAGAAGAAATTATTTTACATAGAATATGAAGAGGAGGAAGAAAAGGATCAAGAAACATGAAAAGAAGAGGATATACGTCAGGACACCACCCCAGAGAAAGAAGAAATGAATCAGACCATATGTTGTAAAGCATTGGCAAGAATTACCACTCCTCAAACTCTCAAGATAGAAGGACATATCAAGAAGAAAAAGGTGCAAGAAGTGAAAGATCACATCGAGAAAGAAGAAATGAATCCAACCATATCTTGTAATTCAATGGACGAAATTACCACTCCTCAAACTATCAAGATAGAAGGACACATCAAGAAGAAAAATGTTCAAGAAGTGAAAGATCACATCGAGCATCAAGAAATGAATCCGACCATATCTTGTAAAGGACTGGAAGAAATTACCGCTCCTCAAAAGGTAGAAGGACATATCAAGAAGAAAAAGGTTCAAGTAGAGAAAGATCATATCGAGCATCAACAACAAGTTCTCCAACTTTTAAAGGATAACGCCACTTCGGTGCAAAATCAAATGAAACAACAGGTAGATCAACATCGTAGTGAAAAATGTTTTGATGTGAGTGATTGGGTATTTTTACTGCTACATCTCAAGCAAGCTATTTATGAGAAGGAAATGTTGGCAATACTACATGCACTTAAAAAATGGCGACCTTACCGAATGGGAAGATGCTTCAAGGATGAGGATGTGGAAGCATTATTTTGTGTTATTTATATTATCCAACCAAATTGGATAAACGAAGCAACGGATGAATGGAATAAGAACGAAGAAGTAAGGCCACTTATTCAAAAGTTGCAAAAGAGCCCAATTCAAGCAATATTGCCAGAAATTGAAGAGGAAGGAAAAATCATATTGGAACCTGGAGCAGTCACAGAAACAAGAACCCGACAGCTACGAAATCGATCAATTTCAGAGTATCTCATCAAGTGGAAGAACTTACCCGCTGAATATTCCACATGGGAGGACAAGAATTTTATATAGAAGCATCAAGAACTACTCAAGCGTTGAGGACAACGCTTTTTGAAGGAGAGGGGCATGTTAGGCCCCTATACTACTAGTGTAACCCCTTATTGTTATTAGTATAACCCACTTATTATATTGATGTACCCATGTAGTGCCCATATTGTTACTATTATGCCACATAGAAGCCCACCATTGTTACTGTTGTGCCCTACAATATTATTGTTATGTAGGCTTCGATTGTATTGGGACCACTTAGACTCCTATATATAGAAAGGAGGTATTTTCATTTGTATCATCCAAGAATTGTTCATTTATGTAATGTAAAGGAGGTTGCCCCCTCGAAGAGGCTGAATTCTAAGGCGTGGATCTCTCTTTTCTATCTTTTTGTGAGCTGGTTTCATAACAGAGGTATATCGATTCTCAGGGTTTTTAGTTCCACCTATTATGCCTTGATACCTATTACCCACCATTTTCTAAGTGATATCCCTAGGAGAATTTTTTTCACCAATATGATCCTTGACCGACATCCAATAGCCCCTTGTAGCTACCAGCAAGCTCATTGTGCCATTTCTCTGCCACCTGAGCTAGTCGTGTGGTCCCTCACCCATCTACCATGTTCGTATTTTTGAAGGTGCGCCTCCTGAACCTAAAGTAATGCAATGTATTTTGGTGAGTGAGTATTGTATGTTTCTTATCATGAACACTTTTGGGCATGGATTTGTTAGAAAATCAGAAACGTAGAAATATTTTCTTATACTTGATAATTACTTGTGAAGTTATTAACTTCTTATTAGGTTTCTTTACATATTCTTTCTTTTAATTCATCAAGAAATTACAAAAGAAATAGCACATAAAACAATGGACACCATACATAGGCTCACAGCTATGGACAAACCCCTCTCTAGGGGAAAATGTTGGGACGAGGTCCTCAGGGGTAAAATTTTGTAAACGTTTTGTTAAATATTGTAAAGTCTCCCCATATTGAGTAGCAAAGTGCGAGTAGTGTAGGTCAATAGGAGTCAAAGGGGATTTTATAAGGTCAAAGCCCCCTAGTTTGTTAAGAGTCAAGCTGTTTTGAGAACCGCCCATGGTTCATGGACCATGGTATTGTAATGAATAATCATATAAAAAGGAGTTATAGAAGAGTCATAGAAAGATAAGGAAGAGGATAGAAGTGTAGGATTTGGGTCTGTTTTATCTATTCTATACTTGGGCGAAGGGGAAAGCTCCTCTAGATGTGTGCCCAGAGACCTTGGTAAGTCTGCAACTGAGTGTGCAGGCCCCTGCAGCTGTGTGCATGGGGTTGGAAAAGTCTGTAATTGAAGATCTAAGTATAATAAAGGTTTATTTTGAAGAATTATCTGTGTGTCTGTGTTACTACTTCTATATGAATTTACTTTATTTTTGATCTATTGAATGCACTTAATCAAGAAAAATACTTAATCGATTCATGATGACTTATATATGTGTATTTATATGATGTGATGAATGTTTAACGTAATTAGAGAAGGGAACAAATCTACGAACTATTAGTTGCTGCAATTTCTGGGTTTTAAGGGTTAGGGTTTGCGAAGGTCGAGAAAAGCCATAACTTGATAGAAACACATCACATAGTCCTTTGGATGTAGAAACCTAGTTTTAGCATCCCCCAATACTGCCTCGGGTGAGACTATAGCCTGCAGTACACGAGATGTTGCCGAAGGGGCCGATAGTGTAGGGTTGTGTTGGTTAGCACAAATAACTATGAACCTGGGTCCAAGCTCCCTCAAGAAAACAAATGGTTCCATTGTCGAGACAGGGATCTATCTAAGGAATGTGTAATGTGACATAAGTGGATATTGACTAAGAAGGATATTGAAAAGTATATAGATCAAAATTTGCACAAGTTTGTAGCACAAGAAAACATGAATCTGCGCTTGTCAAAAGAAGAGTGGTTGCAGAGATACCTATATATGAAGGAACAAAAAATTTGATTATACTCTTTTCCATGCAAATTATACAAATGGTTGGCTGAATTGGCAGATGGTCAACCTACCTAGAAGCTAGATAACCCCATTGTGTGGACTCCAAAGTTAGTGAAGCACATGGAGGGATCAGAAAACAAGGCTGTGAAGGTTTTCGATTATTGGATATATAGTATTTTGGGTGGATTTATTACTAAGTTTGTGATTGATATGTCTTCCAGTTATAGCGAAGCTGAACGCTAGTCTTTCAAAGGACCAATAAGTAAGTATCTGAAGTATCTGAAAACTTTGATTAAAATACTATTGTGTGAGAAATGGGTTATGCCATTAAATTTATGTTTAGACAACACTTGACGGGAGTTATGCAAAGTGAGAGACCATTTAGAAGAGATCTAGATTCAAGTGTTGAGTACAATCCTTTGCTGGGAGCGTCTGATAGCGATGAAGAAAGTATTAGTTTGAAGACACAAGGTGCATCATAGATGATAGATCAGGGTATTACGAGAATAACACATCCCTCCACTCCACCTCTGCCATCAACTCAACCTCACACACCTCCACCTCCACCTCCACCTCCACCTATGTTATTGTTAAACAAGAAAATGACCTCCTCATCAACTCAGACAAAGACATGATGACGGAAGGACTGACCAAGTTCACTGGCCCAATTGTCAAGCTAACGTTGTTTAGACACTATCAACCTGCTTTATAAAGCTTCTTAGTAAGCTTAAGGGTGCATTAGTGCCTAGGGTAACTCTACTTGCTACCTCAGGAATAAAGTTAGTGACCCTACATCAGTTTCTATGGGTCAAAGGAGCGAATTGACTAAGAAAATATCACTAGATTCTCTCCTATGTCAGCTCATAAAAGCAAGGAAACATCAGAATTCGACCAGTTTGGGGGAATTACTAATTCCTAATGGAGTATGAAAATGAGAAAGAGCACTAAAGCATGTAAAAATCACTGCTTTTGGCTAATGGAACTCATGAAGGACTTGGAAACCTTAACCTTACATGCTATATATGAAAGGCTTGGGCCATTGTGAAATAGGTCAAAACATTTGAAAGGATTGCATGTTTCACTGTCAAGCAGAGTCTTAGACTAAGGTATCAGAAGAGGTTAAGAAGGGAGAAAGAGATAGGAGCTGGAGGGGTAAGGGATGATTGATGCAACTGATGGTTGTAATCACTCTTTCTACATCAATATAGAACTACAGTTGTGGTGTCCACTCCATCATGTTGGTAGTATTAACTTGTTTATATTTTGATCTAATATCTTCTAGCATGAGTGGCTTAGTTATATGCAACTAGATATCTTTCATATGTTCATGCATTTGTTTATCAAGGTTTTATGTTGTGATATTATGCTTGTGTTTTCTATGTGCAGGTTTTAATCTAGAGTCGGCTCAGGGGTCTTCCAACTAGCTGCATTATGCTCTCTAAAAACACCACACTAAAACTCGAAGTAATAATTCCTTCTCTCTTTGATATTCATTTGTTAAACATAGATATGCATGTATCTTTGTGAGAGCTACAACTAATCTGACTATCTGCCAAGGATCCCGGGAAGATCCTTGAGGGTTTTCTACATCACCAAACACCCATGCATTAATCCCTGTAGTAGAATTGGTGACTCTAGTAGGGACTACACTTAGTTCCCGGTTTTCCAAGAAATTTCCTAGACCTCTCTTTCTTCCAGGCCTTCCTATACTTCTTCATTCCCTTTCTGACCACTCAGGACCATACAACACCCTTGTTTTAGTGCTCAGCCCTAGATATGATCCCCACAGACTATTTTTTTATTGTTTTTCCTCACTAACGTAGGTTACTAGTGAAAATAGTGCTTTATAAAGCACTATGCCCTCACAAATAGAGCGTTAGTGTTGAAACTAACTCTCTGTAGCCTCCAGTACACAGTGTTAGTCATCCATTTCTTGATAAATATCTTACACTGTGAACTCATGGGTTGGGAAATATTCTTATAGACTGATCAGGGATATGAAATTGCACTTGTTTGACTAATATTTATCCAGAACAAACTTTTTTTAAAGAAAATAGCTTTACTTCTTAAAGTTTTTGTTTTCATTAAAAGAAAAATACAAAAAAAAAAAATATTTTCTTCTACTTAGCTGGTTAAGTTCTGCATTATTTGGTTTCAATAGTTGTTAGTGAGCATTAAAGTTCTGTCGGTTATGCTAGTGTTTTACTGAATAGGATGCATGGAATAAATATTGATATATGAATGACTCTCCCTTTGTAGAAGCAGCTTATTCATCAAAAGTGGAAATACAAGCAATGTTTTTGCATGATTTGAGTTCGAGTCCCATATAATTTCATACATCAACACCCCTACTAAAGACTCTAACGAAGTACATTTAAAATCTACTTAATAAAATCAATTAGAAACTCTTTTTAGAGTAAGGACACTTTAGTTTAGGCTAAGATCTTGGGATAGGCAGTGTGAGTTAACTGCCCAAGATCATACACCGAAACTAGTGTCATTAAAGAGAGAAATCCTTTTGCACTCATACTATCCAGGACCACTCCAGTAAAAGTGGAGCTAAATACGAGACAACATCAGACTGTAAGTGAAGGTAGCCCACCTTTGCTTACATCTCCTCTGGGTATTTTTTGTATCAGGTATCCCTTCGAGGATATCAAAGCCGAGTTGGGGACTCAGGTATCTTACCCACATAGCATATTGTCTGCGACTATGTCCCCCCCAGTAGTGGCTATGATCTGAGGTATCCTTAGTGGCCATACTTTTAGGGACTAACTCAAGGTGGCTAGAGCGAGTTGCCCTGGTACCTAACACAGACGGACCTACTCTGTCTTCGATTTTGGGAGGGTGCTCGTCTTCACAAGAGTACTTGGCCCCTTAATCTGAGCTTCGGGTGAAGCTCTAGAGTTACTGTAACTGTACATTTGTCCAGCTCTCTTTTTTATTTATTTTGATTTTGGGTTTCATCTCTAGTGATTGGTGCTTATCAAACAAGGTTATTTCCCTCTGCTTGTTGATTGATTTCCTTAGTGTATTTTTTATTTTTTAGGTGCTAGAGTGTTATCATTAAGACTTTAATAAACATCACCGTAAAATTTAATGATAAAAATTATCAGCCACCATGGCTACATCTGGCCCTTATCGTCAATCTAGATGGTTTTTAGGACTTCCCCCACTCAATGTGGAGAATCTGCCAAGCTCTAGTGAATCGTATTCCCCATCTTCGAGAAATCAGTCTCCAAGATCTCACACAGAATTAGTTTGGACATCCCACGATTCAAGCTTATCGGAGGATTTATTTACTGAAGGATTTCTTCCTCAATACAATCCTCTGATCATGAATTCGTTGGGCCCACTCTTGGTTCCCATTGCATTTGTACCTCCTTTTTCTTCAGTTGGAACGTTTCCACCCATCCCGTTGATGACTAACGGGTCATGGGATTTTTTGGACACTTTTGGTCCCCCACCACTTCCCCAGTCGACAGTCAGTATCACACCTCTGATGGTGAACCCCACTATCCCATTTGTCCTAGGTTCAAACCCTATCATGACACCCTCCACGAGTGGAATCCAGCCCATTCTTGGTTCCGCCCCTTTTGTGTCAGTCACTAGACATTTGATAAGTACTACATATAACACTCCTTATAATTCTCAATATAGCACAGTTAGTGTGGGTCACTTCAACCAACAATATGGTTGGCATCCATTGTATGGTTCTAACCCCCAGATTCAGGTATCTAGGGGCACCACTCCCAATATGCATATACCGGCCAGGAGTGTAACAATTCCCCCTTTATTTTCAGGCATGCATGGTCACTCACTGATTGACATGAACCCTCCTTATGTTAGTTAAGGACCTATGGTTAGTTATGTGGCAAGCGAGAACCCTCAAGGAGGTCCCAATCAATCCATGGGGGCACCCTACTCACAACCTCAAATGAGTCAAGGGGGCACTACTTATCCTGGGGCACTTCTATCCCCCAGCCTAACAATCCCTATGGAAACCCACAATATAATAACATACCCCAAGGCACTTACTATACCATGCAACCTATGTATAATATTGGGAACAACATGATGGGATGACTGCAAGGATCCTCAAGTCATATGTCATCACCTTGGTTCAATTTGGGGGCATCAAACACTTTTCCTTTCTTGGCAACTCTTGATATCCCTGACTTGTACAAACTTACAAATGACCCCATCTGTCATAACTTACTTTGGTTGCCAATCCTGCATAAAATACCGTTAGACATCCCAAAGTTTAAAGGGAAATAAGGGGAGGATTTGGGTACACACATCACCACCTATCATCTATGGTGTGTTTCTAACTCCATGGTGGATGATAGTGTCTAGCTAAGTCTCTTTCCTTGCACCCTTACTGGCAATTCAGCCAAGTGGTATGTTGAGTTAACACATGTGTCAGTCAATACCTTTGGCGCTCTAGTGATGGAATTCTTAAAGCACTTCTAGCTACCCATCCACTATGAAACTAGGACGAAACTCCTCACTTCATTATGTCAGGATACTGCCCCCCACATATCTAATCACATACATGAATGGAGAGGTAGGCGGAGATTAGTCAAAGCTCCCCTCCCAAACTATCTATTAGCGGATTGGTTATGAAAGTTTCTACTACCCCAAATCACTAAGGATGTCACCTTAGGTGGTGTGGTCACAAAAGAGCAATTCATTCGGCGTGCCCAACACTTAGATATGATATATTTGTAGTATGTCACTCTATACGACGTAATTCCCAATGCCCCTCGCAACTCCAATGCTCTTGCTACTCAGCAACCCAGAGCACACGCCGATGAAATTATTGGTGCAACCTTCAGGGCTACTGTAAAACAACTCAGCGGTCACATTTCCTAGATATCAGTGAACCCATCTACCAAATCGCCTGCTCTTCCTACGACCATGATAAACTCTGTGCAGTCTACACAAAAACTCAGTGGTAAGAACAAGAAGACTAAGGAAATGACCACTCCTTCTAAAGAGCAGTCAACAAAGAAGCAAAACCCAAATAAAAAGGTTGTTGCGCCCTCTGACACTGGAAAGGATAAACTCACCAGATTTGCTTGCAAAATTTGTGCCAAAGACCACATGACCTATCATTGTTCGCATCTTCAGGAATGCACATATTTCATTACTGAAAAGGACACTTACAGGTCCCCTTCTATCCTAAATAATCCTTTCCTTGCTCAGTAGTAGAAACACCTTATTGCAAACCAACCCCAACACTTACAAGGGGGAAATGGTGGTTCGCAACATCCTTTAGCTGGTGAAGGACCATCTACCATTTACACCTTTGAAACGGTAGATCTACAAACCAGAGCCAAATCTAGTCACTCATGTAGAGGAACCCTCCTCAAGTCAAAACCCACTGCTGCCTAGTGATCTTCATATCGAAAGGCCGGTTGCTAACCTTGTGATTCACCCCCAATAAGGGACACTTCATCACACAATGCACAATACATCTACATGTTCTGCCCAAAACTACGGTATTGTAGAATACTTGGCACAAGCACCATCAGCTATATTGATGCTTGAAGAATTACAAACATGTCCAGCACAAAGGAAAGCTCTACTTTTGTCTATTGGTGGTATCAACCCTGAGGATTCCATGCTTGCAATTTTCTACATGGAAAAATATAATCCTCCCCTTTCACACTAGCTTGCATTACAGGTGCAAAATTTTTCGAAAGGAAAATGAATACATAGAACTATAATTGACAAAGGTGCTTCAACCTGCATAATGTTGGCTTCATGTTGGCTCGCTTTCGGTTCTCCAACCCTATCCCTGCCATCGAATTCCCTTAAATCTTTCGATGGCCACACTTTCATCCCAAAAGGTTACCTAGCTAGCTACCCCATCACCTTGAATGGGAAAATGGTAACGGTGGACATTGAAGTCGTAGATAGAAATATCAACTATAATCTCTCGATGGGTCATAGTTGGACTTATGCCATGACTGCCATTGTGTCTATTGTCTTTCGCATCATCTTATTTCCATTAGATGGAAAGATAGTCGTAGTGGACCAGTTGTCCTTTTGCACCCCTGATTATTCTCGTTATCTAGTGGCTATGTACCCTTAATGGGTTGTTTCCCTCTTTTACTGCTAGCAGTTCCACAGATGATTAATATGATTTCATCCATTCCTCATGAATCGATCGATCCTTGGATCCTACCGGCCCCTTTAGACATTGACACTTATGGAGAACAAATGCCATTATCACCAGCTGAATTGGCCTACCAGGCCATTCAATCTGCATCCGAGTCTCTGGTCACTTTGGTCACGACTAATGGTACCACCATCCCTCCCATAACTGCTCCTTGTTTCCATCCCCTCAATCAAGTCCCACCTACAGATGAAGCTATTAGAGAGATCATGTGTTTAGAAGAGCGACCTTGGGAGGACTATCACCATCAAGTTTTGATATTTGATTTAGACATGATGCCCATATAAATCCTGTCTTTTGACACACCTCAAATCGTTCCCTCGCCTTATACGACTATCCAAACTGTGGACTCAGAACGAAACATGGGAAATCTTTCAAAGACATTTCTCATCAATATTTCAGTCAAGACAGGAATTGTGGAAAATAGTCATATTGGAGCCAACTACAATCCTGAGGAAATTGTAAGCTTCACCTACCCTATTAAGGATTTCTGCGATGTTTTCCCTTGGTATTATGAGGAAATAGATGGAATAGACCCTTCTATTGTCAAGCATGAGATCAAGAAGTATCGAGCATTCTTTTTATGGTATTTTTCAATCTTGTTAATTCAAAAAAACCTTGATTTTGCTTCTTCGGGCTCGTTAAACTACCACGAAGAAGATCGAGTGCTCTTTTATGATATTTTTCTTGCTTGTTAATCCAAGAAACCTCAACTCTCCTTCTTTGGGCCCATTAAACTACTACAAAGAAGATATGAGTGTGTTCCTTTTTGGGACTTTTTCTTGCTCTTAAACTAAAAAATCCTTGAGTTTTTTTCTTTGGGCTTGTTAAACAATTACGATGATGGTCCGAGCAACTCTTTTTCCCGCTTTTTCTAGCTCACTAAACTGAAAAAGATCGATTGAGAATTATTTTTTCGGACTTTTTTCTTGCTCATAAAACTAAAAAAACCCCGAGTTCCTTCTTCAGTATCATTAAAAAATTATGAAGAAGCTCTGAGCATTCTTTTTAGGAACTTTTCTCACTTTTTAAATTGAAAAAAACCCGATATTTCGTCATTGGGCTTGTTAAACATTTATGACAACGATATGAGCGCTTTCTTTTTTGGGACTATTTCTTGATCTTAAATCGAAAAATCCCTGAGTTTCTCCCTTCTTTGGGCTCATTAAATCTATGAAGAAGGAATGAGAAGTTCTTTTACCTCTTTTTCCTTGCTCACTAAACTGAAAAAGACACCCTAAGTTTTCTTCATTTGACTCGTTAAAATTCGATGAAGGTATTGAGTTTTTAGTCGTGTAACTCATTTAAATTTCATGACAAAAATCAAGTTTACTCCATCTCCTCATACTCGTAACAAAATGGAGGAAACATCTATTTAGCATAGGTTTATGTTTATCCGGACTTAGTATATTAACTCATGGAAAATGAACCATTCCGGGTATACCATTAAACTTTTGTCGCACTTGGTTAAAAGCTATGACAAAGGGACCACCCAGGAGTAGTTCTTTATGATCTTTTCAGACTCTCTAAATATGAAAATACCACCAAGTTATATCATTTGGACTCATTAAATTACACAGATGAAGGATAGAGTCGCTTTTTTTATGATCCTTTTCAAACTCTTAAAACATGAAAAAATCGACGAGTTTTCCTGTCTGGACTCATTAAAATAATCAAATAGGTCATAGAGTTTCTCTCTTTACGGTCCTTTTCAGACTCTTAAAACATGAAAATATTGATGAGTTTACCCATCTGGAATCACTAAACTATTCAGATGGGGAAAGTGGATAATAGAATTGTCTTATGCTCCATATTGTGAAAGAGTTTTTTGGCAGCAGTTGCTCCCTTAAACATGGCACTCCCTCAGATAAACCTTCCTTGTGATGGCCTCTCAATATGAGTCTTACCATCCTATGATTTTAGCCTATATACCTGGATGTTCTTTCATCTCTGTATCCTAACACTCTTTGGTGTTCATGAGTCTAGTGCTGCATGGTTAAAACCGTTGTCGTGCCTTCTATTGTTCAATGGAAAACATGTATCTTATGTTTCCTCCATCAACCCATTAAGCATATCCTACCATCATGCCCTCTTTCGCTTTGACCCAATGCTCAAAAGATTCCTCAAAAAACAATCATTCTTGTCCCGTTTCGTGTCAACTGATGTAGGACACCTTATTGCCTACCTTTCAACAAGTCTTTTCCTATCGATTTCAACAATCTAGATAGGAAGAACACCCAAAAGCACTTCAGTTCCTTGGTACTTGTAGACGTTAGTGGCAAGTCACCTTGTGTTTGATCAAGGTTTTTCATTATTGTCTCCTGGTTAAATGATTCTACGAGTGTTGGACGACAAAAACATTTTTCGCACTTGCTAGATTGTATTGTGCATCTTAGAGACCATCACCATTATAGGTGGCCATCCTCGTGTCTGTTAACGGTCTCCATTATTGACTGGTAATAAGATGATTTTGTGCATGTTCTACATCAATGCCTATATTCACATGTATCGATCTATGTTGTTCAGTGAAGTGGAACTCAAGACCTTGGGTAGAGGCTTGCATCACTCAGTCTTGTTTCCTCTCCCAAGTTGCGACTATTGTTTTGGAGACAACTCATCAGAATTATCCTATTATGACACAGGTTCTGCATTGTGCTTATCGGTGGCCAACATCATCATATCACTTTTCTTGGAAATTCACTTTGACATAGCTACTGAGCATGGGAATTCCTGACTCAAGACATGATTTTAGTTGTTTTATATATATGTGTTGTATCATGTTTCTCGTACTACCCGAAGCTCTGATCCACTCTCTCTTTTTTCCAAAGAAAAGGATAGTTAAATATAAAGTATTTTTGCCATCGTCAGAACCTCTGATATCACACTTTAGGGGGCATCTGTTATATAGGAAAATGACCTCCTCATCAACTCAGAGGACAAAGACATGATGACTGAAGGACTAACCAAGTTCACAGGCCCAGTTGTCAAGATAACGTTGTTTAGACATTATCAACCTACTTTATAAAGCTTCTCAGCAAGCTTAAGGGTGTGTTAGTGCCTAGGGTAACTCTACTTTCTATCTTGAGAACAACGTTAGTGACCCTACATTAGTTTCTATGGGTCAAAGGAGTGAATTGACTGAGAAAATATCCCTAGATTATCTCCTATGTTAGCTCATAAAAGCAGGGAAAAATCAGAACTCGACTTGTTTGGGGGAATTACTAATTCCTATTGGAGTATGCAAATAGGAAAGAGCACTAAATCATGGAAACATCACTTCTTTTGTCTAATATAACTCATGAAGGACTTGGCAACCCTAACCCTACATGCTATATATGCAAGGCTTGGGCCATTGAGAAAAAGGTCGAAACATTTAAAAGGATTGCCTATTTGACTATCAAGTAGAGTCTTAGACTAAGGCATTAGAAGAGGTTAAGAAGGGAGACAGAGAGAGGAGTTGGAGGCGTAAGGTAAGGCTAATGCAACTGATGGTTGCAATCACTCTTTCTACATCAACATAAAACTGCAATTGTGTTTTCCACTCCGCGATGTTGGTAGTATAAACTTGTTTATATTTTGATCTAATATCTTCTAGCATGAGTGGCTTAGTTATATGCAACTAGATATCTTTCATATGTTCATGCATTTGTTTATCAAAGTTTTATGCTGTGATATTATGCTTCTCTTTGCTATGTGCATGTTTTGATATCAAGGGTCTTCCACCTAGCTACATTGCACTCTCCAACAACACCACACTAAGACTCGAGGTAATAATTCCTTATCTATTTCATATTATTTTGTTAAAAATAGATATGCATGTATCTTTGTGACATATGCAGCTAATTTGACTATCTGCCGAGGATCCCGGGAAGATCCTTGAGGGTTTTCTACATCACCAAACACCCATGCATTAATCCGTATAACAGTTATTCAATATGGCGAATGCTATGAAGATGCCTATATTAGAGGATATGGGGATAAAAGACCTTGAGCAATCCTGGTTTGTAGCAGAGGATGTGTGGAAGTTAGAGAAAATAATGGATGATGATCTGAAGAAATCATAGTTGGTCACAACATTACAAGACATGGTGCTGAGTTAGTATATTAAGTACCGTACGACTCATCAAATTGCATCGTTGAAAGACACAAAATATGTGCTGAAGAATGAATTCATGAAACCTATGTCTCAAGCCCAATCTATGACTGAGGTAAAAGAAATTAAGCAAAAGGTGAATGAATCTGCATGGGTTTTTGATCAAAGGTTGAAATGTCTGCTACAATAATATAATCTCGAGATCTTAGATGAGAAACGTAAGGATTTGTATATTGCTTCGTTGTTTTCTCATTAGAGATTTCCATTGTCACAAAAAAAGTTTGGATCACATGCTGAAGCATTTGAAATTTCAATGAACTTAGAGGATTTGGCTATTTAGGATATGAATCTGGGAGTGCAGCAGATTCAGTCACAGTTGCTAGCCTACATATGGAGTTGCAGAATCTCAAAAAGGGGAAAGAGGTCCAAAATGAGACTCACACAGAAGTATGGTGCTTAAAGTGCAAAGGGAATGGTCACGACAAGGATCATTACCCGTTATATTAGAACTAGCTGATTGGCGGACGTCCTATCCCTTTGAAGACAAAAAATACTGATGGATTGAGTGTCGGTGTAGTGCCATGGTGCACTATCTTCCAGATAACAAGAAAACATTCAACACACAACTATCATCTGTTGCAAAAATTTGTACAAACTCCCCAACAACTATTCTGTAATTTTTGTAAGTTTGTAGCCCATGATGAGTGCAATTGTCGTAGCTATGAGTTAATGATGGACAAAACTCTGTCATATAGAGTACAGGCTAAGACACGTCCTCAACAGGATCAAGGTGAAACTGTAGCACACATAGGATTCCATCGACAAGGAAGAGGATGAGGGGGAGGAGCTGGAAGAGGCCGCAAACAAATTATTTGTTACAATTGTGGGGAACTAGGTCACTTTGCATGAGATTGTTAGACCCCGACATACCCCTCTTGTCAATATTGCCAATAGTTTGACCAGATTATAGAAGATTGTCCCGTGCTCATTGCAAAGATGCAAGAGAAGAAGAATGAACAACCCACCTAGAACATCTAGATGATGAGATCAGAACCGCACAAAGATGGGCCCAATGTTAATATTTTTACGTGAAGTGGCATAATTACCAGGAGGATAAAGTCATAGGAAAACAACTAGAAGAAAATATATGGGTGTGCAAGGCTACTGATAAAGATGTTGGATTTGATATGCATAAGGAAATGGAAACTTTTATGGAAGTGAAAAACAGCTTTGTTGATTCAACTGCTTCCACATCAAAGGCTCAGAGTACATGAATGAAGAAGCCTGAAGGGGTCCTTGGTGCACATGAAACAAATCCTTCATTGTTGACATACTTCTTACAGACTTGCATGAAGCTCCTAAGGGACCAAAAGGAAGTAGAGGGATTACAAGAGTTGATAGAAAACTATGTTGGCAAGGGTAAACCACTACCTAAACAATGCACAGTGCATAAAGTAGAAAAAGGAAAGAAAAGGATTGGTCAAGAGATGATATTGACTACACAAATCAGGGAATTTGAAATGGACCAAGTGATCCTTGATCTGGGATCTGATGCGAATGTTTTGTCTAGACATACGAGGGAAATAATGGGAAATCCAGTGCTGTAGTGGTCCCCAATTCAGCTGTGAATGGCAAACCAACAAAAGATTATTCCTATGGGGTGCTTACATGGAGTAACTATAGATATTGAAGGGGTGTGTGCTATAGCTGATTTTGAGGTAATCAAAATAGTGGATGATAGTAATCCCTACCTGATGCTACTTGGAATTGATTGGGCATTTGATATGAATTTTGTCATCAACCTAAAGAAGTGCAACATGATATTTGAGAAGAAGGAATTGAGAGTCATTGTCCCATTGGATCCAGCCAAGGGTGCGTGGTATACTAAACCAGTTTGAGATTACTATGAGGAGGATGATATTGAGAAGATCTATAAACTTACTGTCCAGAATGAGGATTGGGTCAACCTTACGATGGATGGGCAAATTGCTTTGGAAAAGGATAGTTCCTACCACTCGAATTTAGATGAGGAGCTCGAGGATTAGCATAATAGATTGCATGAAGTATCAACATTGTGATGCAACAGGATTACTAAATCACTCTGATGTATATTTATTGTGGTACGTAATTTACCATTTTATGATGGCTTAGAAGATGTAAATTTCTTTATTGATAAATTTGAAAGGGATGTACCGAAGGAGCATTGGTTCCAAGAATTGGACATCACGTTGAGAGCTACACCTACCAGATGGTGGGGTACACATAAGAATAGTTTTTCAGACTAGAGGGAGTACCAAAGTATGATTAAGTTGTGGTTTGGATATGCCAATACCCGTATTACTAAAAAATATATAGGGAAGGATGACCCGCGTGAGCATCTAGCTCGTTGGAAAAAAGCACGAGGAGAGGAACCATAGCCTGAGTGGGTACATATATTCTACCACACTTTGGATACTATTTTGATGAATTGGTATCTATGTTGGGTGCGGATCCCCCAAGGGAAGTTTTGGGGCTTGAAGCCTAAATTTTGACTAAATCTAGTGTAAAGACTCTGCATTTTGTGGGTGCGGAGCACGAACTTGTAAATGAGTCATAGGGTTGTCTGCCCTAATTTTTGTAATGTAATGTCAGCTTTAGAGATA
Organism: Pinus tabuliformis; assembly: GCA_031772625.1. NCBI lineage: Eukaryota > Viridiplantae > Streptophyta > Pinopsida > Pinales > Pinaceae > Pinus > Pinus tabuliformis. Next base: position 543,796,381 of record CM062815.1, on the reverse strand, counting down.
TGTAGACCATGGGATTTTATAAATAGAGAAAGGCTCTAAGTTGCAAGGAAAAAGAAAAAAAAGAAAAAAAAGTAATAGATGGAGAATTGAGTCTTATCTAAGTGTAGAGTCGAGTCTTGGGTCGTAAGGTAGGAGAAGGCTCTACAGTTGGGTGCACACAAGCCTAGTAGTCCACAACTAATTGCATGGACCCCTGCAGCTGAGTGCGCAGGGCGAGTCAAGTCTATAACCATTAGAGAAGTAATAAAGAGAAGTTTCATATCATTTCTGTGTATCTTTTTCCTATTTTGTGCATTGAATGTATTGGGTATAAATTGCAATTTCACTATTTGTATGGTGCACGAACTTATATGATTGTGTTGATTAAGTGAATATAAAATAAAGTATCTCTTTACACAAAGTTAACTAACAGTTATAAGAAGATAAGTAAGATCTGCAGTTTAACTTAGGGAAATAGCACAGATCGTTGCCATAACAGTGTGAAAGCACTTCAACCCTTGGTGAGGGCTGCACGAAGGCAATTATAACAGATCACGAAGGCCTCGCAGGTTAGGTCAAGGCAATGCGAGAAGTGACCTACACGAAGGTATTCACAGTTGGACTAAATCGACCCCTCATACATGTTAAGGGTGCAAAAACCTAGTTCTAGCATCCCCCAATACTGATTTAGGTGAGACTTCAGTCCGCACTCCATGGGCTGATGCCGAAAAGGCCAGTAGTGTAGGGATTTGTTTGGCTAATTAACTTCGAACCTAGGTCAGGCCCCCTCAAGCCAAAAAATGGTTCCGTTGCCAAGACCGGAATCTGCATAGAGACGTCTGATGTCGTATCATTGGAATCCAACTAAGAATGAAATTGAAGGTTGGTTGGACAGGAGAATTCACAAGTTCGTAGTGCAGGAGAATAGGAATCCATGACTAAAAAAAGAAGAGTGGTTAGACTACTACTTGTACACAGAGATCCATGAAATATTCTTCACATATTTCCCAACTGAGCTGTATGAATGGATTGTGAAGCTAGCAGATAGCCAAGGAATGTGGAAACTCGACAATCCTATTGTGTGGACCCCAGAGTTGGTGTGCAGATTGGAAGCATCAGAGGACAATATCACGCACTCTGTTGATCACTGGCTTGATCAAAGTATAGGAGGATTCATTACTAAGTTTGCAGTAGATACTTTAGTCAACTATATCGAGGCAGAGCGATGTTTTCTCAAAGGATTGCGAGGTAAGTACGTAAAGTCTCTGAATACTTGGATTAAAATGCTATTGCGTGAAAAGAGGGTTATACAATTACCATGATGTTCGGAGCTATGCGTAGTAGAAAAGCCTATAGAAATGAAGGAAGTAAGGTACTAGAGAAGTAAGGCACAGTCGATCATTGGATTCAAAGAGATCACAATGCTACTAGGGGAAACTCCTTGGGATTTGGAGCAGAGGTTGAAGTGTATGATTCACGAAGCTAATATGAATATGATGGATGGACAACATCGCAAATGGTTTGTAGCACCGCAACACTGCATTTGAGGAGCGTGCTATCACAGCAGAAGTTAATGACTCAGGCAGAGGCCTTAGAGATCGCGATGAGGTTGCATGAAACCATGATGCAGGATCCTAACTTGGGAGTTCAATAGATCCACGCGTAGTTGAAAAATTTATGCCTTGAGATGCAGAGTCTGAAACAGGATAGAACAGCTCACCTGGAAGTGCACAAAGAGGTGTGGTGCATAAAATGAAAGGGTTAGGGTCATGATAAGGACCACTTCCCATTGTTCATGAATTACCTCATGGGAGGAGGACTGATGCCATTAAGACTGGAGGCACAAGCAAGACCTAGTGCAGAACCTACTTTGTGGTGCACGATTTGCCAAATAGGAGGGAAACACGCTACATACAACTTCCATTTGTTACAGAAGTAAACACAGAATTCGCAGCAGTTGTTCTCTAACTTTTGTAGATTAGTGGGACACGATGAGCACACTTGTAGAAGCTATGAGCTAATGATGGATAGAACTCCCACCTACAAAGTTCAAGCCAAAACAGGGCCCCTAGACCTGAATGCAGGAGTGGCGCGAACCATATTTCAGGGGCGCGGACAAGGCTGGGGTGGAGGAGGACCTGGAAGAGGTCGAAGACAACTGATATGATACAATTGCAAAGGGCCAGGACATTATGCCAGTGATTGTATTAATCCAACATGTCCATCATGCCTGTATTGTACCTTGTTTGATCATGAGATGGAAGATTGTCCTACGATGATAGCTAGGATATGTGACAAGGGAGCGCTACCACCTCCCCTAACTCAGAACTTGCAGATGATGAGGTATGGGCCACGCGAAGAGGATCCAAATGAATATTGTGCTTCGAAGTGGAATTGTGATGGGAGATGATAAAGGAAAACAACCCGAAGATAGTACTTGGATTTGCAAGGCTCTGACAAAATAAGAAGAGTTTGATTTGGAGTGCGCTAAGAAAAACTTCATGGAAGCTAAGAAGAGCTTCGTTGATGCCTCCACTTCAGGAAGCAAAGATAGACCGGAGCCAAAAATGGACCCATATATACTTACAACATTCTTGGAAACATGCATGAAGCTACTGCGCGATAGTAAGTCTGTAAAGGAACTACAGGAACTCATTAATAGATGCGCTGGGACCGCGCTAGGAGAACAATGTGTACTAAGGAAGATTGGAAAGCATAAGACGAGGACAGGAAGAGAAATGAGGTTAACCCCATAGATTGGAGAATATGAGAAGGACCAAGTAATCCTAGATTTAGGATGGAATGTGAACATTCTGCCGAAGCAGACATGGGAGCGCATGGGGAGGCCTACACTGCAATGGTCTACTATTTAGCTGTGAATGGCGAACCAGCAGAAGATAATACTTTTGGGAAGATTGCAAGGAATCACTGTGGATATTGAGGGAGAGAGCATGCTAGTAGACTTTGAAGTGATAGATATTATTGATGATAGCAATCCCTACCCTACACTCTTAGGAATTGATTGGGCCAATGACATGAATGGGGTGATTAATCTGAAGAAGCACAAGATGACTTTTGAGAAGAAGTCTCTACACATAGTTATACCCTTGGACCCTGCTGAAGGATCATGCTATATAGAGCCGGTGCGTGACTATGATAGTGACGATGATTTGGACTACATATAACCGCGTGAGAGCAAGATTGGGTAAATCCCACTGTGGATAGATGGATCTCATGGGAGTGCGAAATCTCCTATACATCGAATTCCGATGAGGAGGTAGAGCGATGGAAGAACCAGTTACACGAGGTAACCATGTTGAACTGTAATATGATGACAAGATCACTGCATTGTGTATCCGACAGAAGTGAGGGATCTTCCTACTTATGACGAGCTAAGTGAGGTAGATACCTTCTTGGACAAATTTGAAAGGGAGGTTCTGGGAAAGCAACGTTTCTAGGCCTTGAATTGGGTACTGCACACTACACTCACAAGGTGGTGGGGTATGCACAAAGGGAACTTTGAGGACTGGCACAAATGAAGGAGAATGATGCGCATGTAGTTTGGAAAACCTAGGGTGTGATCGGCCAATAAATACAATGGACGGGATGGTCCGCATGCACATTTGTCCAAGTGGGTACAGGCATATGGTAAACAACCTACATGGATACACATGAACTGTATGTTGGGAAATATGGTCAATAAGAATGCGTTAGGGGGGAAAATGCGTGAACGGTTCCTCAAGTTGGAATGATAGACTGTGGAGAGAATGAGCATGCCGAAGCTTATCCCTACAGAAGCATTTAACGAAGTGTGCAAAGCACTGAACAAGGTATGTAGTGTGTAGCAAAGTGATTGGGACCTGCACGTACTAGCATTTTTATGGGCTTATAGGAAAACGTGCAAGAAACTAATAGGACATGCGCCTTCTAGGTTGGCCTATGGAGCGAACACTATAATGCCAATGGAGTATATCATGCCTAGTCCGTGCATAGCAATGCCCATGGATATGACAGATCGAGGAACCTTGGAAGAAGGGATTGTGAAGTTGGAAGAGCTCGAAGAAGAACACTTGGGACCTAATGAAGAGATCCAGTAGGGCAATCTTAGGCTCCAAGAACTCATGAATGAAAGCATTCAGTTCAGGAAGAAAAGCACCATGGTGGAAGCAGAAGTCAAGAAGTTAGAGGATAGAATAAATATGGACTTTATTGATAAAAGGACCATGGTAATAGAACAAAATGAGCTCGTTTATGTTGATGAACTTGGGGACTACCGCTGAGAGCTGATCAGTTTGATGCCTTGGATTGGATCGTATGTTATTAAGGAGACCTCAGATAGGAGTGCAATACGGTTGGTGAAGTCAAATGGTGGACTCTTCCCAAGAAAAGTAACTAGTAGTGAAGTTAAATTTCGAACTATTCCCATATGACTAGCCACAGGGAGCTCAATATTAGCACTCTAGGAAGTTGAAAGGAGGCACGAGACTATGAACTACTCTGCCCGAGAGCTGCGTGATGATAGGACTGTGCGCAAGAGCGAAGTGTCACAAGGTCTGCGACAACGCAAGGGTAGTTGTGCTGTCATAGGGGTTAGTTGGAAAGTGAATGTTATAGTCACTATTCATGATGTGATGCTTGATTTGAGACCAAATGGAGTCAGTGGCAGGCATTTAAGGTAGGCTTTATGGGCTAGATTTGGGAAAATCTACCACCAAAGGAGCATTAATGGACTAGATTTGGTGGGAACAGTGGAATTTGTTGGCTTGTTGGGGCCTGAGCTAGGTTCAGAGGTGATTTAGCCAAACAAATCCTTGTACTACTGGCCCTTTCGGAAACAGTCTACGAAGCGCGAATTGAGGTATCATCTGAATTAGTATGGGAGGGTCATAGAATGAGGTTTCCACACTCTGGAGATGTTTGATGAGTTCAAGTGGTCTGCGGTTTGACCCTTCGTGCACGTCGCTATGCACACTTGCCCACTCCTCGCAGCCTGAGATGCTACTGTCGCGCAGCCCTACTCAGGGCCTAAATGTTGTTATTACCCAAGTCCTTACTAATATTCCACCGTTAATTGATTGACTTAGCTTACTTGCACATGTAAAGTATACTTAGCAATATAAATCAATCATACAATCAAACATGTAATAACTCAAGAAGAGATACATAGAATTTGGATAAAAATTCTTTTATTATTCTCTTCTCCTGTTATAGGCTCGACTCTGCCCTACACGCTCAGCTGTAGGGGTCCATGCACTCAGTTGCAGACAACTAGGCCTCTGCACAGTCACCTGCGGACAACTAGGCCTATGCGCACTCAGTTGCAGAGCCTTTCTCCTACTCTACAACCCAAGACACACTTAGACACTTGCTTTGTGCTTCTACTTCTCTAATTCATTTCTCACTCTCCCTGACTCTCTTTTACACTTTGAGCCTCGCTCTGTTTATACAATCCCATGGTCCACAGACCATGATTAGGCCAACATTACATTACAAACTAAGGCACAATACCCTATGACTCTAACATACTTTCGTGCCCGCAATTCGCGGTGCTTTACAACATTATTTTGTCAAAACATCGGCTTTTAGCCCCAAAACATGCTTCGGGGGGGATTCCATGCCTAGCATGCCCACAACACAAACATCATGACTCACCCTCGAGTCACTCTGTCGGTGCGGCAATCTTGGCATGGAGTTCCTCTAGCTGTCCTCGAACTGTGCTAATGTTAGCAGTGCACTGAGCCGTTGTTTGTTGAATCTGCTGCATCCTCTGTTCTGAGACTTTTGTGTCTAGGGTGCTTCTCTTCATTAACGTATGCATCCCCTGTATGTGCACGATCTTTCCTTCAATGTTTGATGTGATAGTGAAAGCCTCATCAATCCACGACTAAACAAACTCTTTGGGAATTGCCTCCTTATGTCGTGCCATGTCCACCTGTTCTTTCAGTGCCTTGGCTTGCTGCATCCTTGCAAGCCACTGAGTGAGGACTACTGTCTGTGTAATTCCTCTAACACTGTCATATTGATGTTGAAGTTCTCGTGCCTATGTCTCCAGGCTGTGGATGTTGGGATCCTCTTGCAGATTTGTGAGGGGCTCAAGTGCTTGCTCCAACAATGTGGTACAATCTTGCACTGCACCTCCAATTTCTTCCAATCCCGCTTCAATAGTGCTAGTGTGTTGTTCTTAGACCTTCGGGGGAGTGGAAGGTTGTGCCTTTAACCGTAGCTTGGTGATCTGAAGATTCAGCTCTAGCTTAATCTTGGTCATTTCTTCTCTAGCCTCATGGACTCTGATTGCCAACCTATGAATCCACACCTCTACTGGTCGATCTGAAGGGATGGCTAGCTCCAGGACACGTTGGGAAGTGTCATCTACCACCTATGCCAACTATTGGTTCTGCGACACCAATTTTTCATGTTCTAAACCGAGCTGTTACATGTTGATCTTTTGTTTGCTGAGAACCTGGATCGAACAACTCTCCCTAGTGCACAGCTCTGCCATTATCCCATCCTGTAGCAGATACAATGTCTCTCAAGGAAGAGAAGCCAAATTAAGGCCAAGGCCTTCGATCATGTTTACCGCAAATATGTCGGTCTCATTTGCTGCTACTAGGGACCCTTCTGGTAACACTATTGTGTTTTCCATCCATGCCCGTAGAATCTGCTTCACTGCCGAGGATTCTACTGCAAGGTGGGTCGAAAGGGTACCCACTTGAGCGGGTCGTACCTGTAACTCCTATAGTTGTGCCCTCAGGGCCCCCAACATAGTCTGGTGCTCCTCCATAAAACCTTGAAGGGCCTCATTAGTGACATCGCGAACCATCTTGCCGATGTCATGGAGGTCACCTTCAGTTAAGGTGATCGGGTCAAAGGCCAACTTCTAGGCCTTGACCTTCTTCCTTGGTCCTATTCTCTCTGCCATGCGTGGGTGCTTCAGTTGTGTGGACGTGGTCCCTGGGTCCGCGCTCCCTCCTACTGTTTTTGCTTCCTCTGCCTCCTACCCATGTGATGACGTTGCTTGGTCCTCATCCGCCTTCACTGTTGCATCCTCTACTTCCTGTGCTATTGCTACTACTTCTACAACCTTTTTCTATTATGTGGATTTCTATGTCACTTCCCACACTACCCTTTCCTTAGCTAATACTATTTCATTCCACATTTTCTCGGCCAATTGTGTGACGCGCAACTTGGCATCGTCCTTCCTCTTCTGCATTGCTACCTTCTCAAGTTCAGCTAGGTCTGGGGCATGCCATTCCGGAGGCCATGTCTCCAAGACAGTGAAGATGGCATCATTAGTGGCTATAAAAGGGAGCTTCATCCACTACTTCGTTGTATCCTTCATGCCCTAATGTATACATTATGCATGTCAGCTTTGAATTCTTCAAAACTCTGCAGATTGTTATACACCGTAGGTGACATGCGCGACCTCCGATTGATCCACATCCGAATGTTCATCTCCATGAGTACCGAGAAGATTTTGGTGTCACATATCTATTTCACGTCCTTTGTGGCCTAGAGTGAAGCATATTTCGCAGCCTCCCGTAATTCTCTATCAATGCTGGGGAATTGACTATCCTCCGACAGTTTCCTCGTTAGGAGCATTATGGATAACAAAAACCATGTGTAGTGGAAAGTTTTACCCTGCTCTTGGTCTTCATGACAGTTCTTCAAAAATTCCTTGTAAAGGAATTTGGACTAGTTGAACTGGACACCCTCCATGCACTGCTTGGCCATTGTGACTAATGGTGCCGATACCTCATCGGTGCGACACTTCCTCATAACTTTTCCAGCCAAGATTTGGGTTGTTACACGTACCCCTTTTTCCTTGATGCTAGAGATGGTGTAGCCCCTTTTCTTCTTCTCTAGCTTGTATTTATCTTCATGGCTTCTACAAGGGTTAAATCACTACCCTTTCCTTTGGCTATGGTTGCGAGGTCCTTTCCTTTGTAGGGGAGCCAAGAAATGCGGTGAATGAGGTCTTCTGTGATGGGGACAGGCTCCTCTAGCGATATATACCCATCATGCACCAGGAAAAGCAGCTGCTTGATGATGAAAATGGTGATGGGCACGCGGTGGAAATGCGGTATCCATACTAAGTGCAGTAACCTAGCCTTTTCCACACCGCGTAGCCATTTCCATGACTCTAACGTTGTCACCACCCCCTCATTGTTCTACTTCATGAGGTTTCTGGTCTCTAAATGAGGGAACTTCTCACAGTCAATGAGGTACCAATATTCGAACTTCATGATTGGAATGTGGCCCAAGTGTGTGCCTTCAAACACTATGCTATCTGGGAGGAGCAGAGTATGGAGTGAACTCTTGGTTTCATCCAAGTCCTTTGGCACTTTGGTCTTCCCTTTTCATGGGGGGACATATGCGGGCAGTTTTTTTGGAGAGTGCATAGGTTGAATGTCATCCTCCATATCCTCATCATCTTCTGTTGTGATGGTCAGGGCTTGTAGATCTTCTTCTTCCTCGTCTGTGTTGATCGTGACAATTTTCCCTTTTTCTTACATGGATAGCTTTCTGCATAGTGGGTTCGTCGGGGACATGAATACAAGGGCCATTTCTTGTTTATCTTTCTTGGGCCTCGGCGTTCACAGTGATTTGGGGATTTCTGCCACAACCCCGACGCCTTCTAGAACATCCTCCGCCATTGGGGTCTACGCAGCCTTGCCGATAGTTACCTCTTTGATTCCCAACCCATCCTTAGTGGATTTCATCATATCTAGGTTGTATTCTGTCACTCGTGAGCTTAGGGCCTCAATTATCACTCGACTCTCAATGCTTAGTTTCTGCTCAAGCAATCAATTCTCAAAAGACCAAGTGTTGTTCGCTAGCCAACCCTTTCTATTTTATGGTGCCTTCTGAATTCGAATTTGACTGTTCCCCCCAATTTGGGCCATTAATGCTTTCTTGGCAGTAGATTTTCCCAAATATTACCCATAACTCGTGTCTTAAATGCCCGACGCCTACTCCATTTGGCCTGAAATCAAGCATCACATTGTGAATAGTGACTCCAACAATCACTTTCCGGCCAATCCACGCGGTAGAGCAACCCTCTGTGCGTGGTTGTGGACCCTGTGACGTTTTTCTTCTACGCACATCCCAATATCGTAAAGCTTTTGGGCATAATAGTTTATAGTCTCGCGCTTCCTTTCAACTGCCTGGAGTGCGAAGACTATACTTCCTGCGGCTAGTCAGGTGGTCACACCACCCATGTGGGGTTCCACCCCATCCTCCACCATGGTTCGTCGAGAATCCCCACCTTCCATAGTTGTGGTTGGCCTTGCGCACTTTACTACTTGCAATACGCTACCCTAGTCACCACATTTGGCAATATGCAGTCCAAGCCAAGGAAACAGGCTAACTATTTCACGGTGATAGTTCTCCAACTTGTCAATATGATTGTACGCACCTTGCCTTACCATCCTCAGTTTTTTAATAACAAATTCTTCCTTTATTTCATCTTCCAACTTCTTGACCTCTGCGTCCATCAACGTTTTTTTCTCCCTTAGCCGTAGTCGGTCTTTTTCAAGTTCGTGAAGTCTAATGTTGCCCTGTCACATTTCTTCCTCAATTCATGCCCCCGGCCTTTGAATTTTATGCACCATGTCTCCTCGTGTGCCTCTGCCCGAGTTGTCCTGTCCTGTTTCAAACTCTGCATTTCTAGACACAAATATTTTAGTTGTGTGTGTATTTGTTGGACTCCCAGGCCAGGATACTGTATTGGGGTTTCATGCAGTCTCATTGGAATCTCCAAATCTTCAGCCTGGGTGGATAACTTTTGCTGCGACAGCGCCATCCTTAGATGTGGAGTTAGTGATGCTATAAACCATGCGTGGTGCTGCCCATCTATCAAGGTCATGTTGGCTTCGTGAATCATGTCCTTCAGTCTCTGATCTAGTTGCCAGGGGGTCTCGCCTGGAAGCATCGCGATTTCCTTAAACTTGATAATCGACTATGTCTCCGATTTTGGCCTACTAAATTCCCTATTCAGCACAGCTTGGATATCCACGACCCCTGCATTTGGATTGTCATTGGAATGCTTAATGTACCATGTCAGTGCATGATCTTGCAACATTCTTACCAGTGTTGCCTTCTTTATATTGTCATCCATGACTCCTTATGCTTCCCATACAGCTTCTACCACAAACCAAAATTTGTTCAGATCTTCGTTCCCTACTCCTTTGAACACCAGCAATTTTATCGCACTCATCATATTGAACTATGGTAATGGCAGAGGTGGTGTGGGCAGAGATGGGGGTGAAGATGGTGAGACTGGTGGTGGTGTAGGTGGAGGTGGTATGTGTGGAATTTGTTGCCTTATTAGATTGTCACATTACTTGTTGAAACATTCGCGAGCTCTTCCTTGCTTTCTTGCCGAGGCAAAATTAAGGGGCTATTCTCTATCTATGTGATACCTTCATTTATATAAATCCTCCCACTCCGCGTAGCCCCAAACATCAATTTATTTGCATAACCCGCTTTTCACACAATACCATTTTAATCCAAGTGTTCAACGATTTAATGTACTTACCTCGTGGTCCTTTGAGGAAGCGTCGTTCCACCTTGCTGTAGCTGACTGAAGTATCTACCGCAAACTCGGTGATAAACCCTTCTATAATTCAATCGATCCAATGGTCCACAGTGCGTGCGATCTTATCTTCTGATGCTTCTAGTCTACGCACCACTTCGGGAGTCCACACAATCGATTTGTCGAGCCTACACATTCACTGAATATCTGCTAGTTTTGCGATCCACTCATACAACTCATAGGGGAAGGATGCAAAGAAAATCTCATGGATTTTCGTAAATACGTAGCACTCTAATGAATGTTCCTTTGATACTCACGAATTCCTGTTTTCCTGTGCCATGAACTCGTGAATTTTTCTGTCTAACCACCCTTCAATTTCTTTCTTTGTCAGATTCCAGTGACACGACATCAGACATCTCTTATGCAAATCCTCATCCCGACAACGGAACCTTTTGTTGGCTTATTGGGGCCTGACCTAGGTTCCGAGGTGATTTAGCCAAACAAATTCTGGTACTACTGGTCCTTTCCATAACAATCCACGGAGCGTGGACTGAGGTCTCACCTGAAGTAGTATGGGAGGGTGCTAGAACTAGGTTTCCGTACCCTAGAGATGTCTGATGAGTTTAAGTGGTCAGCGGTTCAACCCTGCATGCACGTCACTACGTGCACTTACCCACTCCTCATAGCCTGAGATGTTGCCGTTGCGCAACCCTACTCGAGGCCCAAACATTGTTATTACCCAAGTCCTTACTAATATTCCATTGTTAATTGATTGACTTAGGTTACTTGCATGTGTAAAGTATACTTAGAAATATATATCATTCATACAAGTGCGCACAATAAATAAACAATATATTTGCAATTGATATCAAGCATGTAATAACTGAAGAACAGATACACATAATTTAGATAGAACTTCTTTTATTATTCTCTTCTCTGGTTATAGACTCGACTTTGCCCTGCGCACTTAGTTGCAGGGGTCCGTGCATTGAGTTGTGGAAAACTAGGCCTCTGCGCACTCAGCTGTAGAGCCTTTCTCCTACTCTACGACCCAAGACACACTTAGAAACTTGCTCTATGCTTCTACTTCTCTACTTCATACTTCACTCTCCCTAACTCTCTTTTACACTTATAGCCTCACTCTATTTACACAATCCCATGGTCCGCAGACCATGGGTAGGCCGAAATTACATTACAAACTATGGCAGACAACCCTATGACTCTAACATACTTTCACGCCTGCAATTCGTGGGGCTTTACAACATTATTTGGTCAAATCATGGGCTTTGAGCCCAAAAACGTGCTTCTGGGGTATTCCATGCCCAACAGAGAAGTCAAATGGCGAACTCTTCCTAGGAAAAGAAACTGGTAGTGAAGTTAAATGGCGAACTCTTCACATCTGACTAGCCATAGGAAGCTCAGTCTTAGCACTCCAGGCAGTTGAAAGGAGGCGTGAGACCATAAACTACTCTACCCGAGAACTGCGTAATGAGAGGACTACGTGCAAGAGAAAAGTGTCACAAGGTCCGTGACAGTACAAGGGTAGTTGCGCTGCTGCGCAGGTTAGCTGGAAAGTTACCGTTATAGTCACTAATCATGATGTGATGCTTGGTTTGAGACCAAATGGAGCGGGTGGCAGGAATTTAAGGTAGGCTTTATGGGCTAGATTTGGGAAAATCTGCCACCAGGGGAGCATTAACAAACCAGATTTGGGGGGAACGGTCGAATTCGAATTCAAAAGGCACTATAAATTACAAAGGGATTCCCAGCAAACAACACTTGGCCGTTTGAGAATTGAGCTATTGCATGCCTAGAAATATATTAACCCAGATATGTTTGATTTTTTGAAGTCGAAAACGTTGTTTGAACACTTACCTGAGTCGTTGAGAGATTTGTGGAACAACAGTATGACAACACCAGAGGAAGCCATGGATATCAGTGAGATGACCAGTGAAGAGGCCGCGCAGGCCATGACAATAAGAGATGCCCCTGAGAGTGTCAGGATAGTCCCGAAAATCCCTAAATCACCGCGCATGCCAAGACCCAAGAAAGATAAGCAGCCCATGGTTCCCGTGCGAGTTTTCCCTAGAAACCCGGTATGAAATAAACTAATCGTTGAAGAAAAGGGGAAAGTGGTTAATGTGGAAACTGATGAAGAGGAGGAAGACCTTAAGGAAATCCTTGTCGAAGAGGAGGAGGATGAAGAAATGGAGGAGGAAACCGAAGGTACGCATCCTCTAACCAAGTTGCACACGTATGTTCCTCTGTGGAAAGGGAAAGGAAGGGTACCTAAGGTCCAAGATGAGAGAAAGAGCTCTCTATAGACTCCACTACTACTTGATGATATCATTTTTGAAGGAGTGCACTTGGGATGGGTGTCAAGTCTAAAGTTTGAAGGCTGGGATCTTGCGGACCATGAGAAATTCCCACACTTGGCAACCGCACAACTAATGTGGCCAAAGAAAAACACAGTGATGGGATTCATAGAGTTGGAGCCACACAAGTGGTTGCACGGAGTAGAAAAAGAAGGGTTGTTAAACCCGCTCTAGGTGCCTCATTTCCACCACGCCCCAGTAACTATTTTTGTCATCAAGCAGCTACTCTACCTAGTGCATGATGGGTGCTTGTGGCTAGAGGAGCCCATCCCCGTCACGGACGACCTAATCCACAGAATTACCTGACTCCCTTGCAAGGGGGAGGACCCAGTAGATATCTCGGAGGGTAAAAGTAACGATCTAGCCATCGCACAGGCCATGAAGAAAAAATTCAAGTTGGAGAAGATGAAGAGAGGGTACGTGATCTCCAATATCAACAATAATGCAATCAAATTTGTGACCCGGATACTTGCTGGCAAGGTTATGCGGAAGTTCCACGCGGATGAGGTGCCCACGCTGATGATAGCACTTGCTACATAGTGCGTGGAGGGGGTCCAATTTAACTGGTCAGAGTACTTGTGAAAGGCTTTTCTGGAAAATTTCCATGAGGCATAGGAACAGGGGAAGACCTTCCACTATGCATGGCTTCTACTATCCATAGTGCTAGTAGCTTGGGAATTGCCCGAGGACAGCCAGTTCCGCACAATTGTGAAGGATCTTCTATAGGCAGCAAAGTAATCTTCACTGTGGGCCACTAAAGATGCACAAAGAATTAGAGACAGCAAAATATTCTGGGTGTTCATGGAGATGAACATCAGAATGGGGATTAACCACAAGCCATGGTTATCACCCACTATCTACAATAATCTGCAGAGCTTCATGGAGTTCAAGGCGAACTTCCATCACATATATATCCAAGCGCTCAAGGACCCTGTGAAGAAATGGAACAAGCTCCCCTACCTAGCCACGGATGATGTTATATTTGTCTTGTTTGAGTTGTGGCTGCCGCAGTGGTGTGCTCCAGCCAACTCCATGGTGGAATCCAAGAAGTCCATTGTGCAAAGGAAAAAGGAGGTGGCAAAACCGCAGATGGCATAGCTGGCAGAGAAAAGAAGGAATGAAGCAGTAGCATCCAAGGCACAGGAGGTGCAGGACCCCATGAAGGCAGCACCAGAACAAAAATAGGCAGCTGAGAAGGAGCTCAAAACTGAGGAAGGTGGTGCAGACCCACAAACAATGTCTACACAGTTGAAGCACCAGCGCACGAGAGAGTTGGTGGGGCCGCAGAAGAAGTCAAAACCCTCCAAGACTTCTTTCGACCTGATCACCCTAACTGAGGGGGATCTACATGACATAGGGTAAACGGTGCACGATGTCACTGTGGAGGGCCTCTAGCAGTTCGCAGAGAAAAATCAGATGGTGTTGGGGGCCCTCTGGACATAGATGCAAGAGTTGTAGGTGCGCACTCCTCAGGCTAGTACTCTATCGACCAGCCTCGTAGTAGGCACGACCACAGCTGAGGAAATGTTGCGCGCCCGCACAACCAACACTATAGTGCTGCCAAAAGGGGCACTGGTTATAGAAAATGAGGCCGACAGGCCTCTGGTTATTGCGCTGAAGGGAGTTGGGATAAACATGTTTGCGCTCCCTCGGGAGACACTCTATGTGCTGCAGCATGGAGTGATTTCAAAGCTACATGCCAGGGAGAATCGCATGCTCCAGGTAATGAGAAAACAATGAGTTAACATGGAACAACTGAGCCAGTAGCATGATGAGGTAGTGGCACAGAACCGGTAGATTGTGCAGGTGATTGAAGAAGCCTACTAGATGGTCCCTGAGTTGGCCATCCTAATAGAGGCACTAGGAGAATCGCATGGCCAGAGGCTAGCAGCAGGGGTGTGTGAGGTGAAGGAAGAGATGGCTAAGGCTCAGTTGGAGTTGAACCTTCAGATAGCTGAGCTCTAGTTGAAGGTGCAGCCTTCAACTCCACCAGAGGTGAAGGAACAACGTGCCAGTGCCATCACAATGGGAACAGAGGAGATCAACAGTGCAGTGAAGGACTCCACCAAACTTTTTGAAGAGTCATTCAAGGTCCTCACCACTATGAAGGAGGACCTGAACATATAGCGCTTAGAAACAGAGGTGTGCAAGCTATAGCAAAGATATGATGATATAAAAGGGACCGTGCAGACGGTGGCCCTTACATAGGCTCGCATGGATGCAATAGGCAAAAGTGCTTAAGGAGCAGGTATACGCAGTGCGACATAAGGAAGTAGTTTTGAAGGTGCATGTACAACCTTGGATCAATGGGGCATTTGTCATTATATCCTTGATTGAAGCCAAGCTTGCACAGATGTAAGGAACATAGGAGTAGGTGCAAGGAAGCATTTCAGGTGCTGCTGTCTTTGAACAACGTCTCTAGGAGGTACAACAGGAAGCCGCTCAGTGTGTTGCCAACCTTGCAGTGGTTCCGGAAGAATTGCGAGGTCTCCATGTGAAGATCTTTGCACCAATAGAGTGACTCGAGGGTGAGTCACGATGTTTGTGTTGGGAGCCTATTGGGCACGCGATCCCTAAAGGGACGTTTTGGGGCTTAAAGCCCAGATTTTGACTAAATATGATGTAAACACTCTGCATTTTGTGGGCACAGAGTGCGAACTTGTAAATGAGTCATAGGGTTGTCCGCCCTCATTTTTGTAATGTAATGTCAGCTCTAGAGATCTACCCATGGTCCGCGGATGATGGGATTGTATAAATAAAGCAAGGCTCTAAGTTGTAAGGAAAAAGAAAAATAAAGAAAAAAAGTAATAGATGGAGAATTGAGTCTTATCTAAGTGTAGAGTTGAGTCTTGGGCCGTAAAGTAGAAGAAGGCTCTATAGCTGAGTGTGCAAAGCCCTAGTAGTCTGCAACTAAGTGCGCGGACCCCTACAGCTGAGTGTGTAAGGTGAGTCAAGTTTGTAACCATTGGAGAAGTAATAAAGAGAAGTTTCATATCATTTATGTGTATCTTTTTCATGTTTCGTGCATTGAATGTATTGGGTGTAAATTGAAATTTCATTATATTTATGGTGCATGAACTTATATGATTGCATGATTAAGTGAATATAAGATAAAGTATCTATTTACGCGAAGTTAACTAACAATTATAAGAAGATAAGTAAGATCCATGATGTAACTTAGGGAAATAGCGCAGATCGTTGCCATAGCAATGAAAAAGCACTTCAGCCCCTGGTGAGGGTTGTGCGAAGGCAATTATAACAGATCGCGAAGGCCTCGCAGGTCAGGGTAGTTCACGAACTAACCTGTGCAAAGGTATTCACAGTTGGACTAAATTGACCCCTTAGACATCTCAAGGGTGCAGAAACCTGGTTCCAGCATCCCCCCATAATGCTTCAGGTGAGACTTCAGTCCATGCTCCACGACTTGATGCCAAAAGGTCCAGTAGTGTGGGGATTTGTTTGGCTAATTAACTCTGAACCTGGGTCAGGCCCCCTCAAGCCAACAATCTAGAACCAGAGTTGTGACACCAAAGTGTGGAGTGGGACATCTTGAATGAAATATTTTTGTTCACATTCAGTTTTGAGGATGGATTTGAATGTATTGATGAAGCATTACAGGAAATCATTGTTGTGATATTTAGGACCTCAGTAGAACCTATCTCATGGGTACAACTAGAGTAGAGTACATAGCTACGCGATGCTCTGGAGTGTTACAATGTTACCACAGAAGAAGGTGAGGGTGATCCTAGGAATATCAATATCCCTAAGTTAGAGGGACAACGTGAAGTCACTGGACCTAAGGTAGAAGTTCCTGACATCTCAAAACCATTGAAAACTAAGGAACTGAACATTCGGTCAGATGCAATGCCAAATTTCTCTAATATAGGTGATTACTGGGATGAGGACAGAGTTGACAAAGTCACAGAGCTATTATGGAATATCGGGACTTGTTTCCAACAAATTTTTCTAATTTGAAGGGAATAATAGGTGATCTGGGTGTTATGAAGATCAATCTGAAGCCAGATGTGAAGTCAGTAAAGTATCGGCCATACCGGTTGAATCCTAATTACAAAGAAAAAGTGCACGAAGAACTGAATAAGATTATTGTAGCAGGGATTATTGAGTCTGCAGAAGAATCGGACTGGGTTAGTCCTATGGTGGTTCAGGAGAAGAAGACAAAGGGAAAAATATAAATCCCTTCCCTACGCCCTTCACAAATGATGTCTTGGAAAACGTGGTTGGTCAAGAAGCCTACTCATTTACAGATGGGTTCTCAGGGTATCACCAGATCAAGATCGTGCCACAAGATCAAAGTAATACTACCTTTGCTACAAAATGGGGCTTTTTTCAGTATACAGTTATGACCTTTTTACTTAAGAATGCCCCTATGATCTTTTCTAATGTGCTAGCCACAATATTTAAAGAATTCATTCATAAGTTTTTGGAGGTTTACTTTGATGATTGGATAGTGTTTGGATTAGTGAAAAAGCATGTTGCAAGTCTTCACCTAATGATGGATACTTGTACGAAGTATCATATATCCTTTAACCTTAAGTAGTGCATCTTTTACATACCATATGGGATACTTTTGGGCCATGTTATTTGCAAGAAAGGGCTGATGGTGGACCCTAATAAAATTGCAGTTTTTATGAATCTGGAGCCTCTAAGAAGTGTAAAATAGTTGCACGCAACATTGGGTCATACAGGATACTATAGAAATTTCATCAACGCATATGCATAGAACACTGCACCCATGGAAAAATTATTGAAGAGGGATGTGATGATCTGTTGGGATAATGATTGGCATAAAATCTTAGATGTGTTGAAGGAAAAAATAGTTACAACACCTATTTTAGTGTCCCCCGATTAGAAGAAGGAATTCCATGTACACATAGATGCATCCTGCATAGCATTAGGAGCAGTGTTAAACCAACCAAGCACAGGAGATATTGACTATCCGATTGCATTTGCGAGCAGAAAGTTGTCCAAGGAAGAGAGGAATTATTCAACGATGGAGCGCAAATGGTTAGAGATGGTATATGCACTCTAGAAGTTTAGGCATTATTTGTTGGGTGCACATTTCATAAGGTACATAGATCATTCCACTTTGAAGTACCTAGTCAACAAGCCCGAGTTGGGGGGGGGGGGATTTGTAGGTGGTTACTTCTATTTCAGGAGTACGACTTTGAAGTAGTTGTGAAGCTAGGGAGATTAAATGTTGGACCAGATCCCCTATTGTGGATTGAGAATGGCGAAGATCCTACAAGTCTTGATGAAGGATTGCCTGATGCACAGCTCTTTGTTGTGTTCAGTGCAGATGGACACTTTGTGGATATAATCCAATTCATGTCTATGGGTACATCTCATGAAGGGTATACAATGTAGCAGAAAAAAGAATTGGTGGTAAGGGATACGAAGTTTTCTGTCATTGTAGGACACTTGTATAAAATGGGCTCAGATGAAGTTCTGCGTAGGTATGTCCCATATTATGAACTAAAAAGTATCCTCACTGAAACACATGGAGGAGTTGCTTGAGGACATTATTTTGGAAGAGAAACTATGTGGAAGATCCTACGAGTTGGGCTATGGTGGCCTACTGAAGTAGATGACCATCAGAGGACCGAGAAGCCATCGTGAAGGGATGAATTTCCACTGAACCCGCAAGCTTCACTACAAACATTCGATAAATGGGAAATAGATTTTGTAGGCCCTATTCAACCCCTAGGAAAGAAGACAGAAGCATGATACATCATCACAATGACATAATACTTGACTAGGTGGACTGAGGTGTAGCTTGTGAATGATTGCAACGTGGTTAGAATTGAAAATTTTATATTTGAATAGATTTTATCTAGGTTTTCCTGCCCTAAGATTTTGATGTTCGATAGGGGTTTTCATTTCTTCAACGAAACAATTGCTACTCTCCTTGAACAATTCCAGATATATCATCAGAAAAGCATGATGTATCATCCTCTAGCAAATGGCACAGTTTAATCCTTTAATAAAATCATGGAGAATGCTTTGACAAAGATCTGTAATGAAAATAGGAACAATTGGGATGTGCAGATACCAGCTGTTCTTTGGGTGTATAGAACTACCTGTAAGAAGTTTACTGGACAAGCACCATTTATACTAGTTTATGGATAGGAGGTAGTGATGCCAATGGAGTACATCATACCCAGTTTGAGGATTGTTGCAGTCACAGAAATGGCTGATAGGGATATCATGGAAGAATGCCTTGTTCATATACTTGAGTTGGAAGAAGATCGCTTCTTGGCAAGTTTTCATCAGCAGGTCCAAAAGGCTAGAGAAAAGGTGTGGCATGATCACCACATTAAGCAGTGCACCTTTAAAAGTGGAGATTTAGTATTGTTGTAAGATAGAAAGTTTATGAAGTTTCCTGGAAAGTTTCATATGTATTAGCTGGGACCATACATCGTCAAGAGGATTAAGATAGAGGTGCAGTTCAGCTCGCGAATCTGAACAGGGAGCTATTTCCAAGAATAATCAATGGGAGACAGTTGAAGTTGTACAAGGTTGATCCCACCCTTGCGCAATCGCTATATGGATGCAGGAAAGTATTAGTACTTTAGGCAGTTGCAATGAAGTGTGGGACTATAAACTACACTGCCAGAATAACAGTTTGGCGAAGCAAAGGGGTTGTGTGACAATTAGAAGAAAGGCGCAGCATGGAGCTATGAGGAAGGAGATACACTAGCACTGATGGTCTCGCATAGCTTGGCCAAAAAGTAACTGTTGACAACACTATAGATGATTAAAAGGCTATTTTTCCATTAAAGGGAGCGCGGGGGGGTAGCATTTAAGGAGAATATATTTGGAAATATGCTGCCCAAAGAGCACTAATGAAGGAGATCTAGAGGGAATAGATGGATTTGAATTCAAAATGGGCAATAAATAAAATATCTCACTCCACATTCAAGCACTTTTCTTCTAGGGAAATTTCCTTCAGATTTTGTGCTAAGATGATTGTTGCATGTCTAGAGGGGATTGGAAAGAGATACGAGAGAATTTTTCACAGCAAGGACTTGGGTGGGAGGTAGATTTACCAGAGTGGTAGAAGGAAATATTCTGGGAGAGAATGACTGCAACACAACCTACACCTACCACAACACTTAGGTCACTGAGGCCAAAACCCACTGCCTCCATGGCAGGAGAGAAGAAGAAAAATAAAACACAATAAGCATCAGTTCGACAACCGCCATTAAAAAATCCAATGAAGGTTAGACAAAAGGGTCAGATGGATAGAAGCAGGTAACCGACAGAACCCTTTGATTTGGATGAGGAAGAACTGAATATGGGGGTTGCAGATATTGACACATAAGAAGAAGTGTTGGTTACTCAACTACCACCTTATGTACACCCTAGGAAATCCATAGCCAAAGTGACTAAGGACCAAAACTAGGTGAAATAAAAGGTCTTCTCACCATTTTTGTTGGAGGACGTACCTGTGGAAGGTGATTTGTTGGCCCGGGTACCATTTCTGAAGATGGAAGATTGGGACCTAGGTGAACATGCAAAGTTACCATAGTTGGAACCCAACAAATATTTGAAGAAGGTCTACTATGAGGAGTCGGCTATCACAAGGCTTGAGCTGATGAAGTGGGCGGCCAAAATTGAGTGCGTGGGATTTCTCAACATGTTGTGGGTGCCACACTTTAGCCGAAACATCATTAATACTATATGCGTGCATCAATTACTGGCGCTAGTTCATGCAGGGTGCCTCTGGCTGGGAGGGCCCATTCCAATTGACGACATGTTGATCCACCAAATTATCTTGTTGCCTTATCAGAGCGTGAACCCTGCAACTGATTTTTTGGGAAAATTGTAGGAGAAGAAGCTAGTCGATCAGATGAAAATCAACTTCGGGTTGGTGAAGAAGTCGCGTGGCTACGCTGTAAGTTCCATATTGGATGGCACTATACAGTTTGTTGCACAAATCTTGGCTGGAATGATAATGAGGAAGTGTCATGCTGATGAAGGGTCGGCACTAGTAGTATCTCTGGCTGCATAGTGCGGAAAAGGGGTCCAATAAAATTGGGCTAAGTATCTCTGTCACAAGTTCCTAGAGGATTTTCGTGAAGCCCAAGAGGATGGCAAGGCATTCCACTACTGTTGGCTTGTTGGGGCCTAACCTAGGCTTGGAGTTAATTAGCCAAACAAATCCCTATACTACAAGCCCTTTCGGCAAAGCCCGCAGAGCACAGACTGATGTCTCACCCGAAGCAATATGGGGGGATGCTGGAACCAAGTTTCCACACCCTTGAGATGTATGAGGGGTTGATTTAGTCCAACTATGAATACCTTCGCGTAGGTTACTTCATGCACTTCCCTGACTTGCGAGGCATTCACACCCTATTATATTCACCTTTGTGCAACCCTAACCAGGGGCTCAGGAGCTTTCGCGCTGCTAGAGCATCGATCTGCACTATTTCCCCAAGTCATCACATGGATCTTACTTATCTTCTTATAACAGTTAGTTATCTTTGCATAAACAGATACCTTATATTATATTCACTTATTTAGCACATTCATATAAGTTCATGCAGTAAATAAACAATAAACTTGAAATTCATACCCAATATACTTCAATGCATAAAATAGGAAAAGATACACAGAAATATGGTAAAACTTCTCTTTATTAATGCTTCCAACAGTTACAAACTCAACCTGCCCTACACACTTAGCTGCAGAGGTTCGCGCACTCAGATGCGGAATACTAGGCCTCTGCACACTTAGCTACAGAGCCTTCTCCTACTTTACGACCCAAAGACATGACTCTACACTCATTGCTCACTCATTCGATCCTCTATCTTCAATTCCTTAGATGTCTCTCTATACTTAGGGCCTTGCTCTATTTATACAATCCCATGGTCTACGGACCATGGGTAGATCTCACAAACCAACACTACATTACAAAACTAAGGGCGGACAACCCTATGACTCCATTACAACTTCACACTCCGCGCCCACAAATCGTGGAGTATTTACAATGGAATTAGTTAAAACTTGGGCTTTAAGCCCCAAAACTTGCCTTGGGGGGATCCCATACCCAACAGGCCCCCAACACAAACATTGTGACTCGCCCTCGAGTCATTCTATCGGTGCGGAGATCTTCGCGTGGAGACCTCCCAACTCTACTCGGATGGCTGCAAGGTTGGAAATGCACTGAGTGACTGCTTATTGGGTTTCGAGCCTGATTATCTTCTGTATTCAAAGGTATCACCGCATTGGACCCCAGTTCATAATGGGGCGGCAACGTCGCCCATAAAATATTCGCTGTAGGGGGGTCTGAGGGGCTGGCTGCGACCTTTGGGAGCCCCCCCTAGCTTGGGGATCGAGGATAGTGACCCCAAAGCTAAGAATAGATGTAAAATTGTCATGTAAAATGTTGTAATTTCATAGTCAATCTAGGCCATTCATTAGGCAGAGATCTGATGGTAGAAGTTATGTTTAATTTAGGGTTTTTTGCTCTAAAAGGAAACCCCTCACTATATATGAGGGAATTATATTGTGTCTATGTATATCTTTATTCTGAGTGAGGAAGAGAGAGGAGAATGAGAGCAAATAGGGAGTTACAATGGATCTGCTATAGGTTGTGTCTCTTTAGTTTGCTGGATAATATAAAAAGAAGGACTGGCTATTTCTCCATGGATGTAGCCCAAACTGGGTGAGCCACGTATATCTGTGTCTCTCTTGTTTTATGCATTTTCTGTGTTTATATTTCTACAATATTTTATGTGTTCCATTGCTCTGTAATACATAATTTTCTAACACTTCCTTCTCTATCTCTTCTATGCATTGTTTCGAGACCATAATGTCGGAACTGCTCCCCTGTATCTGTTCCAGCGTTCCCTGCATATGCGTGAGCTTTCCTTCAATTGTTGTGGTGATTATGAAGGCCTTGTCTATCCAAGGCTAAACACATGCCTCGAAAATTGCTTATTTGGGTTGCGCTGCATCTACTTGCTCCTTAAGTGCTTTGACCTGTTGCATTCACGCGAGCCACTGTGTGAGGATCACCATCTGCACAGTCCCTTTGATGTTTTCATATTGTTGTTGTAGCTCACATGCCTCTATTTCTAGGTGTTGTATGTTCCGGTCCTCTTGCATATTTTTGAGTACCTCGAATGATTCTTCCAACATTTTGGTGCAATCCCTCACTTCACTACTGATCTCATCCATCCCCGATGTAATGGCACTAGCGCGCTATTCCCTTACCTCTGGAGGAGTCGAAGGCTATGCCTTTAACCATAGCTCTGCCATCTGAGGGTTCAGCTACAACTAAGCCTTGTCCATTTCTTCTCGTACCTTGCGCACCCCTACTACTAATATCTAGATACGTGCCTCTGCTGGTGCTTTTGTTGGGATGGCCAACTTAGGGACCATTTGGCAGGCTTCTTCAATTACCTCTACCATCTGCCTGTTTTGAGACATGACCTCGTCGTGCTGCAAGCTCAACTACTCCATGTTGATCCTCTATTCTCTCAACACCTGCAATGTGTGGCTCTCCCTAGCCCGCAGTTCTACATTAATCCCATCATGCAGAACATAGAGCATCTCTTGAGGGAGCACAGCCATGTTGATCCCTATTCCCTGTAATGTAGTAACCATAGGCCTATCGACCTCATTTGTTGTAACCAGTGCCTCTTTTGGCAGCACTAATTGTGTTGGTCATACGAGCGTGCAAAGTTCTTGGCCCCGAGCACATATCTCAGTGCTCTCGGGGGCATCTCCTATGGTCATGGCCTGTGCAGGTTCTTCAATGGTCATTTCTGTGATTTCCCTAGCTTCTTCAGACGCTACCATCTTGTTCATCCAGAAATCTCTCAACTGTTCACTCAGGTGCTCAACCAACACTCTCTGTAGGACAAACGGGTCTCCGTTCAGAATACTCGGGGTGCATGATAGCTCAATTCACAAATGACCAAGTGTTGTTTACTGGGCAGCCCTTTGTAATTTATAGCACATTTTGAATTTGAATTCGACCATTCCCCCCAAATCCGGTCCATTAATGCTCCCTTGCCGGGATATTTTCCCAAATTTTTCCCATAAATCTCATCTTAAATTCCTTTTGCCCACTCCATTTGGTCTCAATCAAAGCATCACATCGTGAATAGTGACTACAACGGTCACTTTCCAACCAACCCGCGCAGCAGCACAACCCCCCTTGCATAGTCACATACCTTGTGACACTTTGCTCTTGCACACAACCCCGACATCGCACAACTCTTGGCTAGAGTAGTTTATAGTCCTGTGCCTCCTTTCAACTACCTGAAGCACTAAGACTATACTTCCTATGGCTAGTTAGGTGGTCTTGCCACCTGCATAGGATTCCAACTGGTCATCTGTCACCTTTCCTGGAAAAAATCCGGCTTTTATTTTTCCTATCTGTGTCGTGCATTTTACTCTCTGCATCGTGCCACCGTGGGTGATTTGTTTAGTAATATACAGTCCAATCCAAGGCATTAAGCTGATCAACTCTCAGTAGTAGTCCCCAAATTCGTCACTATAGTCATGCACACCCTGTTTTATCACTCCTATTTTCTTATAAAGAAAATCCTTCTTTATTTATTCCTCAAGCTTCTTGACTTCTGCTTCTATCAGAGAGATTTTCTCCCTTAACTACACTCTTTCTTTCATGAGTTCTTGGAGCCTAAGATCACTCTATTGGATTTCTTCCTCAGTTCCCAAGCATTCTTCTTCATTAAGCTACACTATCCCTTCTTCCAAAGCTTCACGAACAGTCATATCTAGCGGTGCTTCTATGCGTGGACTAGGCATATTATACTCTATTGGGACTACAACGTTTGATCCATAGGCTAGCGTAGAAGGTGTCTATCCCATCAGTTTCTTGCACATTGACCTATAAGCCCACAAAACTGCTGGTATGCACAAGTCCCAATCACTCCGCTGTGCATTATATACCTTGTTTAGTGCTTCGCACACCTCATTAAAGGCTTCTGCATGGGTAACCTTCTGCACACACATTCTTACCACACTTCATCATCCCAACTAGAGGGACCATTCATGCAATTGCCTCACCAACACCTGCTTATTGACCGTGTTCCTGAACGCAAAGTCCATGTGCATCCGCACAGATTGTTTACCATATATTGGTACCCACCTGGACAGATGCATGCGTGGATCATCCTATCCATCATTCTTGTCTATTAGTCACATCTGAGGCTTCCCAAAATGCATGCACATCATTCTCCTACATTCGCACTAGTCGTCAAAGCTTCCTTGGTGTGTACCCCACCACCTCGCAGGCGTAGCACGTGGTACCCATTTCAAAGCCTCAAAACGTTTCTATTCCAACACCTCCCTTTCAAATCTATTAAAGAAAGCATCTACCTCACTTAACCCATCATAAGTAGGCAGATCCCTTACTTTCATCGATACACAGCGTAGCAACCTTGTCATCATATTACAGTTCAGCATGGTCACCTCATGCAACCACTTCTGCCATCGCTCTATTTCCTCATTAGAATCCGATGTACATGATATTTCATGCTCCCATGAGATTCGTCCATCCACGGTGGGATTTACCTAGTCTTTCTCTCATGCGGTTATCTTGTTGATGTATTCCAAGTCATCGTCGCTTTCATAGTGACGCACAGTGACTTAGGGTCCAAAGGTATGACTACGCACAGATACTTTTTCTCAAAAATCATCTTACGCTTCTTTAGATTTATTACCTCATTCATGTCAGTGGCCCAATCAATTCCTAATAGCGCGGGGTAGGGATTACTATCATCAACAATCTCTATCACTTCAAAGTTTGCTAGCACACTTGCCCCTTCAATATCCATGGTGATTCCTTACAATCTCCCTATAGCTATGATATTTTGTTGGTTCGCCATTCACTGCTAGATATGAGACCATTGTAGTGTAGGCCTTCCCATGCGCTTCCACGTCTGCTTCAACAGAACATTCATGTCCGAGCCTAAGTCTAGAATTACTTGGTCCATCTCATATTCTCCAATCTGCGTAGTCAATGTCATTTCTCTTCCCGTCCTCATCGCATGCTTTCCAATCTTTTGAACTATGTGCGGTTCTCTTGGCATGGTCCCGGCGCATCTATTTATGAGTTCTTACAATCCCTTTACAGCCTTACTGTCGAGTAGTAGCTTCATGCATGTTTCTAGGAATGTCGTGAGCATTGATGGGTCCATTTATGGCTCCGGTCTATCTTTGCTCCCTGAAGTGGAGGCATCAGCCAAGCTCTTCCTAGCTTCCATGAAGGTTTCCCTAGCATGCTCCGAATCAAACTTTGGTTCTTTCGTTGGAGCCTTGTGAACCCAATTACTATCTTCCAGCTTCTTGCCTTTATCATCCCCTATCGTAATTCCACTTTGGAACACAATGTTCACATTAGGGTTTTCCTCATGTGGCTCAGACCTCATCATCTACAGGTTTTGAGTCGGGGGAGGTTGGAGCTCTCCTTTGTCACACAACCTCCCTATCAGTGTGGGAGAATCCTCCATCTCATGATCAAACAAGGTACAATACAGACATGATGGATGCGTCAGATTCATACAATCATGGGCATAATGTCCTGCCCCCCAGCAATCATAACATATCAGCTTTCCGCGACCTCTTCTAGGTCCTCCTCCATCTCAGCCTTATCCGTGCCCTTGAAATTTGGTTTGCGCCACTCGTGCTTTTTGGTCAAGGGGCTACATTTCAGCCTAAACTCTATAGGTAGGAGTCTTATCCATCATAAACTCATAGCTTCTATATGTGCACTCATCATGTCCCACTAATCTACAGAAATTACATAACAATTGCTGCGAATTCTACATGTACTTCTACAACAAATGGCAATTGTCCATAGCATGCTTTCCTCCTATCTGACAAATCGCACACCACAAAGAAGCCGTCATGCTAGGTCCTGCTTGTGCCTCTAGTATTAACGACATCGGTCCTCCTCCCACAAGGTAATTCATGAATACTAGGCAGTGGTCCTTGTCATGACCGTGACCCTTACATTTAGCACACCATACCTCTTTGTGCACTTCCGGGTGAGCTGTCTTGTCCTATTTCAGACTCTACATCTCTAGGCATAACTTTTTCAACTGCATGGATCTACTGAACTCCCAGGTTAGGATCTTATATTGGGGTCTCATGTAGACTCATCATGATCTCCAAGGCCTTTGCTTGAGTTGGTAACCTCTGTTGTGATAGCATGTTCCATAAATGCAGCGTTAGCGATGCTACAAACCATTCACGGTGTTTTCCATCTGTCAAAGTCATATTAGCTTCGTGAATTGTGCACTTGAGTCTCTGATCCAACTCTCAAGGAATCTTGTCGAGTAGCATTGTGATCTCCTTGAACCTAATGATCGATCGCACCTCTAACTTTGGCCTGATAAATTCTGTGTTCAACGCAATTTGGATATCCGTGATACCTGCATTTATATTTTCATTAGAATGCTTAATATATCAGGTCAGCACGCGATCCTGCAGAGTGTTGACCAGTGTCTCCTTCTTTATATTGTCATCTGTAACTCCCTGTGCTTCCCATACAGCTTTTATCACGAACCAAAACTCATCCGTATCTTCATTTCCTACTCCATTGAACACCAACA
The DNA here is from genome assembly GCA_031772625.1 of Pinus tabuliformis. Taxonomy (NCBI): domain Eukaryota; kingdom Viridiplantae; phylum Streptophyta; class Pinopsida; order Pinales; family Pinaceae; genus Pinus; species Pinus tabuliformis. The sequence goes on along the minus strand of CM062815.1, from coordinate 543,768,881 downwards.
ACTTTATCACACTTGCCATATTAACTTGTGGTGGTGGCGGAGGTGGTACAGGCGAAGATGCGGGTGAAGGCGGTGAAGCTGGTGGTGGTGTGGGTGGGGGTGGTATGCATGGGATCCTTTGCCTTATCAAATTGATAGCACTTCTTGGTGACACCTTCGTGAGTGCTTCCTCGTCCCCTCATAGAGGTGAAATCAAGGGGCTAGTTTCTAGTTCTGCACTACCTTCACTTCTATAAATTCTCCCACTTCGCGTAGCCCCAAACATCAATGTATTCGCATAATCTGCTTTTCACAATAGCATTTTAATCCAAGTTTTAAGAGACTTAACTTACATACCTCGTGGTCCTTTGAGAAAGCATCGCTCTACCTCACTATAGCTAACTGAACTATCTACCGCGAACTCAGTAATGAATCCTCCCATAATTTGATCGAGCCAACGATCAACAGCGCACATGATCTTATCCTCTGATGCTTCCAATATGCACACCAACTCTAGGGTCCACACAATAGGACTGTTGAGCTTTCACCTTCCTTGGCTATCTACTAGCTTCGTGATCCACTCGTACAACTCAGTAGGGAAAGATGCGAAGAAAATTTCATGGATATCTGTGTACAGGTAGCAGTCTAACCACTCTTCTTTTGATAGTTGTGGATTCTTGTTCTCCTACGCTGTGAACTCATGAATTATCCTGTCCAACCAACCTTCAATTTATTTCTTAGTTGGATTCCAATGATATGACATCAGACATCTCTATGCAGATTCTAATCTTGGCAATGGAACCATTTTTTAGCTTGTTGGGGCCTGACACAGGTTTGGAGTTAATTAGCCAAACAAAACCCTGTATTACTGGCCCTTTTAGCAACATTCCACGGAGCGTGGACTGAGGTCTCACCCGAAGCAGTATGGGCAGACGCTAAACCAGGTTTTCGTACCCTTGAGATTTCTGAGTGGTTGATTTAGTCCAACTGTGAATACCTTCAGTAGGTTACTTCGCGCACTTCCCTGACCTACGAGGCCTTCGCTCCTTATTATATTCACCTTCGCACAGCCCTAACCAGGGGTTGAGGAGCTTTTGTGCTTCTAGAGAAGTGATCTACACTATTTCCCCAAGTCACCTCGTAGATCTTACTTATCTTGTTGGGTTGTGTTATATTCTTTCCACAACTAGCCCATGTAGTTAACTAGGGGTTTAGAAGGGGAGTGGAGCCCCCACCCTTCATTGTGCTGATTGCGTAGTGGGGGGAGTCACAAGGGGTTTGACGGGTGCAGGTAGCCCCACTCTGTGGGGTCCGGGGCAGCACCCCGAAAATTTTTGGTTTTGGACCCTATGTTAGGTTAGGCGGACCTACCTATGGTTTTGTGCATGATTTTTGCACATGGTTTTGGATGCGATGGTTTTAGGTCCATGGTATTGGATGCTTTGGCATGTATAAATATGTATTTTAACATTGAAAGGAAATTAATGAAAAATCAAGCTAGTAGTCCGAGTTTTAGGATCCAGGGGAAAATCACTGTGTATATGTGTTTTATGTCTTATGCTCTTCCATTGTTTACTTTCTGTGTTTTAGAATTCGTATGTAGGTAATTTCTACATGAGGTTAAAACCTACATTTGGTATTAGATTTGTTTTGGCTTCAAGGGGACGCCTTTGTTGCTGAGGGGTTTCGCTCGGGCCTGTGGTAAACCCTCTTCAGTGGGAGATCTGTGGGATCTATTCTAGTGGTGAAAGAAGATGGCGAGCAGTAGAAAGATAGAGATCAAGAAATTTAATGGTCAGAGTTTTGAGTTGTGGAAACTCAAGATGGAGGATCTGTTGGTGGATAAATATCAGTGGATCATGGTAGATCCAGGTACTAAACCAACGAGAGTTTCCGATGAAGAATGGAAGAAGTTGGATCGGAAGGAAAAAAGCACAATACGATTGTGTGTCTCAGATTCAGTATTGTTGAATGTATCGGGGGAAGCTATGACGAAGGCTTTGTGGGACAAGTTAGGGACTTTGTACCAATATAAGTCTTTGGTGAATAAATTGTTCTTGCAGAAAAGGATGTATAACCTGAGGATGGAAGATGGAGACTCGGTGACAGAGCATTTGAACACATTTAATATTGTGGTAAGTCAGCTAGCATTTGTTGATATTAAAATTTCAGATGAAGATAAGTGCATTAGTTTGTTGTGTTCTCTACCAGATTCGTGGGATAGTCTAGTTATAGCAATAGGTACCAATGCAACTGCCTTGCAATTTGATGAAATAGTCTCATCCTTGCTGACGGAGGAGATGAGAGAGAAAAATATGGAGAGCTAGAATGGTGATGCCTTGTCTGTACGAGGATGGTCCCAAAACAGAAACAAAAATAATTCATCGAGTGGGAGATCTAAATCTAGAGGGGGATCTAAATCTCTAGGAAAACCTGTAAAGGTGGTGTGCTGAAAATGTGGAAAGGAAGGGCACTACAAAAGGGACTGTAAATATAAAGCTCTTGATAAAGGAAAGGGATCTGATGATGCTCCTTCTGCAGAGGCGAAAGCCACCTCAGATGAAGGTGGGGATGTGTACTTGGCTTATTCAAGTACACATCTAGATCATGAGGCATGCTTGATTGACTCAGGTGCATCCTTTCACTTCACTCCCCATAGAGAGTGCTTCTGCGAGTACAAGGAATACGATGGTGGTGATGTCTTCTTAGGATATGATAGGAAGGCTAGAATCGTTGGTCATGGAAAAGTAAAGCTGAAATTTCAAGGTGGAAGGGTTAGAACACTTCCGAGTGTTTTGCATATTCCTGCATTGGCCAAAAATCTGATTTATGTAAGCAAGTTGGATGATGCAGGTGTAAAAATAGTGTTCGACAAGGATACCTACAAGATGGTTCAGGGAGCACTGGTATGGATGTGGGGAGTTCAGATTGGAACTCTGTACAAGCTACAAGGTAGCACAGTTGTTGATTGGTGCAAAAGTTCTGTGGTTCCTAAAAGTGGAGCAGAAAACCTAGTGGTCTTTGGAGAGAAGACCATGTTGTGGCATCAAAGGTTTGGACATATTGAAGAGAAGGGCCTTCGAATACTTCATGGTAAAGGTATGGTAGAAGGTATGAGTAATAGCTCTCTTGATTTTGATGTGAAAATTGTGTATATGGGAAGCAGAATCAGGTGAGTTTCCCCTCTGGTAGTAAGAGGGCGAAACATGTATTAGAGCTTGTGCACAGTGATGTGTTTGGACCTGTGAAGGTTCCATCAATGGGTAAGTCTGTGTACTATGTATCATTTATAGATGACTTCTCAAGGAATACATGGATATATTTCCTTAAGAAGAAATTTGAAGTCTTTGACAGGTTTAAAGAATTTAAGGCTTTGGTGGAAAACTAGATAGAGAAAAAGATAAAGGTGCTGAGGACAAATAACAATGGAGAGTTTTGCAGTAAGGAATTTGAAGAATTCTGTAAGAGGTGTGGTATAGCACGGCAGAAGACTACTCCATATACACCTTAGCAAAATGGAGTTGTAGAAAGAATCAACAAGATGTTGATGGAAAGGGAAAGAAGCATGCTCAGTGGTGCCGGGTTAGGATATGAATTCTGGGTAGAGGCAGTGGAGACATCATGTTCCCTAGTCAACAAATCACCTTCATCAGCGTTGGAAGATAAGACTCCACAAGAGGTATGGACTGGTAAGAAACACTCTGTTTCACATCTGAGGGTATTTGGATGTGATGCATGTTTACATGTTCCAAAGGAGAAACAAACCAAGTTGGATAGTAAATCTAAAAAGTGCATCGTTATTGGGTATAAAGATGGTTTAAAGGGTTATAAGCTTTGGAACCTAGTAACAAGGAAGGTTGTGTGCAAGTGAGATGTGGTGTTCAAACAGATGAAATATGTTATTAAACATGAATTCCAACCAAAGGAACCTGAGAAGATAGAGTTTGAGCTAAAGGAGGAAGAATCAGACTCTATAGCAGAGAAGGAATCAGAAGATTAAGAGCAAAAAACTTTAGGTGTGAGAAGATTAGTTTGAGAAACAAGGCAGCCAAAAAGGTATAGTTCATCTACTTTCTGTTCAATTTTTTCTTTATGCATTACTGATGATGATCCTAGAACTGTGAAGGAAGTAATAGATTCAGAGGATGGAAAACTCTGGAAAGAGGCCATGGTTGATGAAATGGCATCTTTGCACAAAAATGAGGCTTGGGATCTGGTGTAGTTGCTGGCTGGAAGGAAACCCATTGGCAGCAAATGGGTGTTGAAGAAGAAGACAAATGCAAAAGGAAAGGTGGAGAAATACGAAGCTTGGTTGGTAGCAAAAGGATATTGCCAAGTGCTGGTAATTGATTTTGGTGATAGTTTTTCTCCTATTGCCAAGGTAACTTCTATTAGATTACTTTTATCTATTGCTGCTGCTTTTGATTTTGAGGTAGAATAGATGGATGTGAAGACAACATTTCTTCATGGGGATCTGGAAGAGGGAAATCTACATGAAGCAACCTGAAGGCTTTGCGGTGAAGGGTAAGAAAGAACTGGTATGCAAGTTAAATAAGTCTTTGTATGGGTTAAAACAGTCACCAAGGATGTGGTATCATAAATTTGATACATTTATATAGGGAATTGGCTTCACCAGAAGCAAAGCAGATCACTGTGTGTATTTTAGATTAATTGGTGAATGTGTTATTTATTTGGTCTTGTATGTGGATGATATGTTGTTGGCTGGAAATGACAAAGAAATTATCCAGGATTTGAAGACCCAATTGTCCTCCAAATTCGACATGAAAGATCTTGGTGCTGCAAACTATATTTTGGTCATGGAAATTAAAAGATATCAGGCAAAGAGGAAGCTCTGGTTAAACCAGAGGAAGTATGTCGAGACAATATTGCAGAGGTTTAATATGCAGGGTAGTAAACCGGTGAAGGTTCCTATTCCTATAGGTGTAAAATTATCTGCTGAATAGTGTCCCACGACACAAGAAGAGGAAGAGGACATGTCCCATGTTCCATATGCAGGTGCAGTTGATAGCCTAATGTATGCAACGGTTTGTACTAGACCAAAAATTTCACATGCAGTGGGAGTATTGAGCAGGTTTATGTCGAAACCGGGAATGGAGCATTAGACAGTAGTGAAGTAGGATTTCAGGTATTTGCGTGGCACTAGTGATTATGGTTTGTGCTACCAAGGAAGACTAGGATTGGAGAGAGTGTTGGATATTCATGGGTTTGTTGTTGCAAACTGGGCTGGAGATCTGGATCAGAGAAGATCTACAAGTGGGTATGTGTTTAACCTATTTGGAGGCGCAGTCAGCTGGATGACTAAGAAACAATCTGTAGTGGCACTATCAACTACAGAGGCAGAATACATGGTAGCCACTCATTGAAGCAAGGAAGCAATTTGGTTGCAAAGATTGTGTTCAAATATGGGGTTAGTACAGGGAGCTATAAGGATAGACTGTGACAGCCAAAGTGCAATTTTCTTGGCAAAGAACCCTGCATATCATTCAAAGACAAAGCACATTGATGTTCAGTATCACTTTGTGAGGGATATGATAGAAGAATAAAAGGTGTTGCTGGTAAAGGAAGACACTTTGAAGAATACTACAGATGCATTGACAAAATTTGTGAGCTTTGAGAAGTTCTCTTGGTGTAGAGAAACAATAGGCGTTGCAGGGCTGGATAAACGACTAAGCTCTCTTGTGGCCCCCTGTGGAAAGAAAACAAAAAGTGGGAGAATGTTGGGTTGTGTTATATTCTTTCCACAACTAGCCCACATAGTTAACCGAGTGGTTAGAAGCGGAGCAGAGCCCCCCCCCCCCCCCCTTTCATTGCGTCGATTGCGTAGTGGGTGGAAAATTTTGGTTTTGGACCCTATGTTAGGTTGGGCAGACCTACATAAGGTTTTGTGCATGATTTTCACACATGGTTTTGGACGCGATGGTTTTCGGTCCATGGTATTGGATGCTTTGGTATGTATAAATATGTATTGTAACATTGAAAGGAACATAATGAAAAATCAATCTGGTAGTCCCAGTTTTGGGGTCCAGGGGAAAATATCTATGTATATGTGTTTTATGTGTTATGCTCTTGCATTTTTTATTTTCTGTGTTTTAGAATTCGTATGCAAGTAATTTCTATAAGGGGTTAAAATCTACATATCTTCTTATAACAGTTAGTTATCTTCACATAAATAGATACCTTATATTATATTCACTTATTCAGCACATTCATATAAGTTCACATAGTAAATAAACAGTAAACTTGCAATTCATACCCAATATACTTCAATGTATAAAGCAGGAAAAGATACACAGAAATATGGTAAAAATTCTCTTTATTAATGCTTCCAACGGTTACAGACTCAACCTGGCCTACGCACTTAGCTGCAGGGGTCCACACACTCAGTTGCAGAGCCTTCTCCTACTCTACAACCCAAAGACATGACTCTACACTTAGACTCAATGCTCCCTTATTCAATCCTCTATCTTCAATTCCTTAGATGTCTCTTTATACTAAGAGCCTCCCTCTATTTATACAATCCCATGGTCCGTGGATCATGGGTAGATCTCTCAAACTGATATTACATTACAAAAGTAACGGCGGACAACCCTATGACTCCATTACAACTTCACGCTCCGCGCCCACAAATCACGGAGTCTTTACAATGGACATAGTCAAAACTTGGGCTTTAAGCCCCAAACATTGCCTTGGGGGGATCCCACGCCCAAAAACTACACATGGTTACTTCTATTGATCATGTTGGTGGCATGGAGAACACCTGAGGAAAGACAACTCCAAACACATGATCCAGATTTGTGCGAGGTTGCAAAATTCACCTCACTATGGGCGACGAAGGATCCTGAACGCATCATGGAAACGAAGATCTTCTAGGTATTGTTGGAGACAAAGTTTCAGATGGTGATCAGCTAGCGGCCACAATTGTCTCCTAGTTTACATGTGTAGTATGCTAATATTGCATATTTCAAGGAATATTTTCACAATCTGTTCATATGCGCAAAGAAGAATCCCGTAAGAACATGACATAAGTTGTCATATTTTGTCGCAAAGGAAGAAATTATCATGGTCATCATGAAATGGATGAGTGAATGGCTCACCTGATCGGATGAAGGTGCAAGAACAAGTAAGTCCGTAGAAGGCGAAATGGGAAAAATAGCAGCTACACCAATGACTAAGAAAGACAAAGAAGTGCATAAGGCTTCTGCAAAGGAAAAGGAAGCATAGAAAGAAAAGGCAACATAAAAAGAAATAATAGCATAGCAGGAAAATGCCCCTACAAAAGAAAAGGAAGCACCAAAAGAAAAGGTTTCTGCCAAAGAAAGGAATCACCCAAGGAGAAATTTGTAGCAACTTCGCATGTCATTATTGACCTCAATGAACCTGAAATAGAGTGCATAGATGTGGAGGTCAAGACTGAAGGTGAAGAGGAAGGGGTTGCAGACATGGAATCCCCATTCAGGGTCAGAAAGAGGAAGAAGCATAGTACCACGGGAGCTTGTAAGTAGCAGAAGTATGATAAGTCTGCAAGTGTGAAACCATTAGTCCTCATGGAGGGGGACCTTGATGAGATTGGTGATGTTGTCAACACTGTCATGGAAACTATCTAGGGACACATTGAGGACCAATTACCACATGGTATTTGACAAAGTACAGAAGGGCCTGAAGGAATTGTAGGTCCAGACAGGGGTGATCTAGGCGAGCATGGGACAAGAGAGCGTGTATCAAGCGAGCATGTCGAGTGTTAGTGTAGTGGAAATCATGTCCGGGCTTCACCCAGTCTCACTACCAAGGGGCTCTCTCTAGTTTGAGACAACTAAAGACCAAAAGCGTGCATAGTTATGGAAGTACCTAAGCATCAACCTTGAAGCACTACCGATTTGGACTTTACATGAGCTTCGAGTTCAGGAGAAGTGAGCACTGTTGATTATTGACGAGGTCAAATTGAATAATCAACATATTTTTGAAGAGAAAGCACAGGCCTTGCAGGCTCACGATGAGAATATATATCAGAATCAGCAGCTCGAGACCACCCTTACCCAAGTGTGCAATGAGCTCCCTAAGCTCCAAATTCCAGCACAAGAGGCCTCCGCAAAGAAAATTTATAAGTTAGCTGATGTGGTGAAGGAGTCCAAGGAGGAAATTGGAAAGGTTCACTTTGAGCTATAGTTGCAGATATTAGAACTTCAACTTAAGCTGCAACCAACCACTCCTCCGGAAATCAAAGAGTAGCACTAGGCTGCTATTAAAGAAGATATGACTACTCTAGAAGGTGCAATCAAGGATTGCAGCCAATTGTTTGAACAGATGATGGAGATGTGGACCTCGCCATAGGAGGATCCACACTTTCAGAAAATTGAAGCAAACATCTATGACAAACAGTTGCAGTTCAATGATATCAGGGCAATAACATTGACCTTAGTACCTGTGCAAAGGTTCACCTAGCTCCAGGAAGGAAAGTTCATCCAAACCAAAATTTATGAGTTTCATCAGAAGGACTCCATTATCTCCTCAAGGACACAACCTTGGGTTGACGAGGCAAGCTAGCTATCACAGACAATCCAGAGCAAGTTAAAGGCTCTATAGCAGATGCAGAGAACCATGGGCCTTGTAGTCGAAGGTCCAACCATAGATAAATTGGTAGAAGAGGTTCAACAAGCCACCATGTAGGGAAAAATAGATATTCAACCCTTGAAGATCGAATTCAGCAGTCTACAAGCAAACATCAAGGCAACACCAGTAGAGTGACTCTGGATGAGTCACGACTTTGTGTTGGGGGTCTGTTGGGACGGGGTCCCTTGGGGTCAAATTTTTAAAAGTTTTGTTAAATATTGTAAAGTCTCCATATTTTTAGGAGCGGAGTGTGAGTAGTGTAGGTCGATAGGAGTTAAAGGGTCTTTTAGAAGGTCAAATCCCCCTAGTTTCTTAAGAGTCAAGATGTTTTGAGACCCGCCCATGGTTCGCATAACATGGTATTGTAATGAAGAATCATATAAAAAGGAACCATAGAAGATTCATAGAAAGATAAGAAAAAACATAAAAGTGTAGGATTTGGGTTTGTTTTATCTATCTGTACTTGGGTGAGGGGGAAGGCTCCTACACCTATGTGCGCAAAGACCTTGGTGAGTCCACAGCTGAGTGCATGGGCCCCTGCAGCTATGTGCGCAGGGTTGGAAAATATTGTAATTGAATATCTAAGCATAATAAAGGTTGTTTTTGAAGAATTTGTGTATTTATATGATGTTATGAATGTTTAGTGTAATCAGCGAAGGGCACAAAGCTACTAACTATTAATTGCAGCAATTTCTTGGTTTGAAGGGTTAGGGTTTATGAAGGTTAAGAAAAGCCCTAAGTTGACATAAACGCATCACATAGTCCTTTAGATGCAGAAACATGGTTCTAGCATCCCCCAATATTTCCTCGGGTGAGATTGCAACTTACGCTATGCAGGTTGTTTCCAAAAGGGCCGATAGTGTAGGGTTTTGTTTGTTAGCACAACTAACTCTCAACCTGGGTCCAATCCCCCTCAAGCCAATAGAAAACCTAGTTAGTAATTCTTCCTTCAATAGTTTGGTATATATTCCAAGACTCTAAACCTTGACACAAACTTTCCTCCACACCAATTTAGTGTTCCTCTTCTCTTGCAAATGATTTGACTTGACGTGGCATCAGCAGTAGTAGCAGCCCTTTCTTCGATACAACAAATTTGACCTTTCTTTGGATACTTCGATCTTCACTGAAATACTTCAATCTTCACATAGGAACTTCGGTCTTGGCCTATTAGAACTTCCTGAGGTAGCATCACCCAACAACAACAACTTCGGCCTATACTTTGATCTTTGTTACACAGCATTTTGTCACTGTCCCTATATTCCCCATCTACGATCCTGGAAGACCTCTACAATGTACCTGAAATTCTTTCCCATCATGAAGATACTTTCAATATGTCCATCTTCATGAGCAGAATAATTCCCCTTTGCATCATTTCCCAAGAATCTTCTTTCTATCCCAGTTTACAAGACTAGCGCTACTGACCAGTTTTCTCCTCGCGCCGATTTGCAGAGGTTAAAACTAGTCGTCGTGCCATTTGGATTGACTAAGCCTCTTTTCCAATTGCACTGATCCTCTTTTGGAAGGTTTTTTAAATAAGGAGCCGAAGCTTCCATTTCTAGAAGCTTCGTAACAAAAGTCTGGTAGATGGTTGGGCTGGATAGAGCAGAGGAAATCAGTTTGGGCTCCTTTCCCCTATTAGGATGGAACAACCTTAAGAGATAATACCTTCTCCCCTGACGAGAGGAACCATCTCCCATCCATCCAAGCTATATAAACCTTTCTTTTTCCCAAGCAAAAGCTAGTTGGAGTTTTGGAGCAAGTTTGAATAATCAGCAAGTCATCTATAGTTTGAAGCTTTCTAGTGTATGTTTGAGGGAGAATAGTGTGATTTTGGTTTGGTTTGAGACTAGAGGGAAATGGGCCTTAAAATTTCCATTGTTGGGGCTATCCATGAAGTTCTAGTAGAAGTGTGGGAACCCAAATACGTCGGAGGATACCAGCAACGTCAAGGCACCAGTTGTAATCTCTTTCTGATTTATATATATGCAACTATTGATTGATTTCCTACATGAAGTATCATTTTACATCTTTATGGCTTAATGTTCCTTGACCTATTAAGTAGGGTGAATACAATATTGTATGCTATCACGTTTGTTGTTGTTGTTGTTTTCTTGTTTTAGGTATTCGAAGGAAGGAAATGGAAGATAGATAGAGTGAGGAAGTAGGATCATCACCAAGTGGAATAGTGTTCTAAGAGGTAGGCCCTCTTAATTGATTCTAGATTAAGGAGATTTTCCATAGATTGTTTGTTTATGGCTAGAACCGATCTCTCTAGCTAGAGGAATTGTTTGTGTCCACACTGAGAATTTACCTGCACCACAATCTCGCAACAACAATATGTAGCAACTAGCTACAACATCAACAAAAATACTTCGATCTTCCAAATTAGGGCACAAGGGAGAGAGATAGATGCACCACAATTTCGACCTTCCTTCCTTCCTTATCCTAGACCAAGCTCTCAATTCCTTTTATCCCTTCCTTTATTTCACACTTTTTCTAGCTTCAAGCGATATCGAACTAGCTGTGAGTGAGTGCTTCAAATGGAATTCAAACTACTTCATTTATAGTCATTTGGTGAGGTCGAATAGCCCTCTTTCTCATCAACTTGATCATATTAAGGCCATCTTAGTTTGGAGGCAACATAATTCATATTTGACTCAATACTTAATCTTTTTACATGATCAAAATGCTCCAGAACGGTCTCTTTAAAAGTACAATGACTCTGTTAACTCAAAATAAATCCTAGAAGTCCTCAATGGGGACTTTGACCTAAAACATGATGGCCCAATCATGAAACTCATTATTTAATAAGTCATAATAATAATAATAATAATAATTATAATTATTATTATTTATTCTTTTGACAAGTACATTACATGATGACTCAAATACATTTAATGAAGAATGAACCTAGTTACATTTTCGAACACTCCCTCTTAACTAGAGATGTATTCATCATATACAAGTACAAGGAAAATCTCAACTATATGAACCATGAAGAACTTTAGGCACCGAAATGCCATGGACTAGATTCTTGACTAGGGAAATCTATCCATTGGTCTCTCAACAATTTAGGCACCGCAATGTCATGGACTAGATTCCTGACCAGGGAAATCTATTAATTCGTCTCTCAACAGTTTAGGCACCACAATGCCATGGACTAGATTCCTGACCAGGGAAATCTATCCATGCGGGGCTAAGATGAACTCAAGATTTTATCCTCTCTAGGTACCATTAGGCTTACTTACTAACCATCAACCCAAGGATCTAGGTGTGTATCTTGAAACTAAGCTCTATTACCAACACCACCTTTCCAACTTCAGGACCTAGAGATCAACACAACATGTTGTCCAAATGTCCTCCCAGGCAATGCTTCACTAACAACGCCTCAACACTCCTTGATCCAACAAATCAAGTATAACCGATCTCTCCCAATCAATCTGATTGGTACCCATCATGCCTTTGAGAGATTCTCTTGTACAAACACAACTCCAATCAATAATATACTTTCACATGTACTTAATCAAATACAAAATTTTAGGGTCTTTCAAACAACTAATGTTTCTTCTCAACACAGTAGGATAAAATCTATGATAGAAGATTCCTTAATCATATACTTTATTTTCCTACTTCATATACAACAACATGTATTTCAAAAAGAGTTCTCCAATAAAAAATATGATATGCCCTTTCAACCAGGGAGTTTCCCTTCATCCAAACTCCCTCTTAATCTCAATGATATCTCTCTTATTTGGGCTCCCTCTTAACCCAGGGAGACCAAATTCTTTTCTTTTATATCAGAGAATCTTTTCTGGCTTCCAATTATTTTATGAGAGTTATCATCTCCATCATTATTCACATCATTCTTATCAATGAACATCTTCACCATACTGAAGATTGTGGACCTGTAAACCTTAGATAGCAAGTATAACCAAATATATAGAAGCAAGAAGTTAGCCATATTAGAATTATGGAAGCATTTAAATCCTCATATATATCAGATACGTAAAACTAATTACAAACAAGAGAAACATATTCTTCAACATATTGCTAGGGTCTTTGTCATAAACCCTAGACTACTTCTTACCATCTTTCATTATATCTCAGGTTTCAATGTTTCTTCCAAAGGTATGGAATACCTTACTATAACACATAGCAAACCCTCGAAAAAATTCAAACAAATATAGATCTACAAAGTATCTAACACCTTTTAGAATTCATAAGTTAGACTTCCTACTATGATTTCAAATAAATCCTAAATTTCATACATGAGAATCAAAATCAATCATAGCTTAGTCATCAACATGACTAGCTTCTACTAGGGTTTATTAAAAATCATAGATTTTTTCAATCAAACATAAATCACAACTAAAACTCAGATTTCAACAATCTTACTCAAATCTCAAATTATCACTTTGTCATCATACATCATATATTTTTCACTTCTACAAAGGTTTAACTCCAAAACCCTAGAATTTCACAAATATTATCATCCTAGAGAAATAAACTTTGACTAAGGTTAATTTCCAAACCTTAGGATTCATGATCACCAATAAACATGTCAATTCATAAATCTAGGATTTCATCATCATGCATAGGAATTTCATATCATGTGTTAGTCAAACCTAACTTCACAAATATCAATAAGAGTTAGACATACAACCAACTTGATTAGACTAGATTTTGATCAGTCAAACACAAACTCCAAGGAAACCATTTCTAAGACATTATAAGGGTCTTGCTTACACATTCCACCAAACCCTAATGAGGTAGGGTTTCAATATAAGAACATAGAAAACCCAAAATTACCAATACTTTAAAGGTTTAGGATTTTAAACTTTGTCATTCAACCCTAACAAGTTAGGTTTTTTCTTGTCATACCAAAGTCTGAAACATGACATCATCAACAAAAAATTCAAATAGAATTTCTCAATAACCCTAAGCAGTTTAGGGTTTCAGACATGAGCATTAGCATACCCTTATGTTAGGTTTTTCTAGAGAAAATATCTAGGGTTCTATAAAATCAGTTAAGAATATGAGGTGGGTAGATTCATCAACTGATGAATCACCCAAAGCAAGAATAATTATGATTCAATATAGCTAGACATAACAATGTTAGTAATATATTGTGAAATGAATAAACATTTATTGTAAAGAAATCAATGTTTTGTAGTTTAAGGCATACCTTTGTTTATTGACAAAGCCTTGTCTTGGGTGGCTATCTTCCATACTCCCTCAAGATATAGAATATGTTTTCCTAATCAAGACAATACAGGTATAATGGTGATTAGTATTTAATATAATAAAAACTTAAATAACTACATGAAATCAAAAACTGAAAGGAAATGAGATAATTATCTTTAGGAGATGTTGGGGGATCCCTCCAAAGCTTGAGGGATACCTATAAACTTATAAAAACATGGGAAACATGTCTTTTCCAAAAACATGTTCAAAACCTATAAATTCTAAAACATCAAAAATACAAAATAGGATATCTAAGACTAAGGACTTAGTAGTGTAAGTCCCTTTCGTTAGATACTTCAGGTTTGGATTTATTTGGATCTTCTTCTTCAGAAATGTTATCATGATCTATATCTCTCTTCTTATTCTTTGGGTTGTATGGACAGTCATTCCTGTAGTGACCCTTCTTATGACATTGATAGAATTCTACTTTGGACATGTCTACCTTCTTCTTGGTCCCTTTGATTTATTTTATTTGTATTGAGAAGTGTAGGAATTTGAAACTCCTTCAAGATTGGAAACTAATGAGATCATTAATTCTTCTCTACTGCAGGCAGTCCATAGTTCTTCAAAAGTGGGAGCTTCCTTCCAACTGTTAAGTCCTACAGTAAATGCACCCGAAGTAGGTGGCAATCATAATAGAGCAGTGATCATGAGTTCTTTGTCTAGAACAATTTCATCAATGGCCAAAATATCATCTATGATTCTTGTTATCTTAACAAAGAAAGAGGCCAATGTGTCTTCTTTAGTCATCTTTATGGTCCTTAGTTCATTATTCAAGCTTGTTACTTGACCAATATTCTTAATAGTGAATAAATTTGACATGGTCTTATACATTTCTTGAGCATGATTAATGTTGCCTATAAATAGGGCAAGGTTATCCTTTATTCCTTCCACCATTAGGGCCATGGCTACTAATTCTAATTCTCTGAACTTCAAATTATCAGCATCACTGGAGTCATATGTAGACTTCTTTACTTTTCCTTTGACCAAATCTAGAACCTTGTTCTTTTCAAGGATGAGGTCAATCCTCTTCTTCCAAGACTTCTAGTTTGAGGCTCATTCAAGTTTTTTCTCTCCCTTGATTGCATTAGACGTTGTGTTTGAAGGTAGTAGACTTCTTCCCTTGAATAATAATTTTGAATGATTTCTTGATCAAGTGCTTGGGACTGCCTTTTTATTCTTTCTTCACTAAAGCTTTGAAACCATGTTAGAAAATCAGAAAGCCAAAAATATTTTCTTATACTTGATAATTACTTGTGATCATCTTGAATTCTTATTAGGTTTCTTTATATCTTCTTTCTCTTAGTTCATCAAGCAATTAGCAAACCAATAGCACATAAAACAATGGACACTAGATATAGGCTCATAGGTAGGGAAAAACCCCTCTCTAGGGTAAAACCCAGTCAGTAATTCTTCCTTCAATAGTTTTTTGGAGATATTCCAAGACTCTAGACCTTGAAAAAATCTTTTCTCCACACCAAGTCAGTCTTCCTCTTCTCTTGCATATGATCCTACATGACCTGGCCATAGAAGCAGTAGTAGAAACACTTTCTTCAACCCAACAACTTAGAAATTTCTTTGGAGACTTCGATATTCACTGAAAGACTTCGATATTCACATAGGAACTTCGATATTGGCCCAATACAACATCCTCACGCAGCAACACCCAACAACAACAACTTCAACCTATACTTTGATCTAGAAGGAGCAACATGCAACAACTGGATATGACATCAACAAAAGAACTTCGATCTTCCAAACTTGGGCACGAGAGAGAAATATATATGCACAAATATTTTGATCTTCCTTCCTTCCTTCTCCTAGACAAAACTCGCAGTTCCTTTTCTCCCTTCCTTTATTTCTCACTTTTTCCAGCTTCAAGAGATAGCGAACTAGCTTGTGAGTGAGTGCATCAAATGGAATTCGAAAAGATTCATTGTTAGTCCTTTGGTGAGGTCAAATAGCCCTCTTTGAGGCTGACTTGATCATCTTAAGGTCGAATTTTTGTGGAGGAAACATAATTCATATTTGATCCAATACTTAACCTTTTTACATGATTCAAAAGCCCAAGAAGGGTCTCTTTAAAAGTACAGTGACTCGATAAGCTCAAATAAATAATATAAGTGCTCAATGGGGACTTTGACCTAAAACATGATGACCCAAGCATGAAACCCATGCTTTAATAAGTCATGATAATAATAATAAAAATTATTTTCTTTATTCTTTTGAAAAGAACATTAGAAGATGACTCAAATACATTTAATGAAGACTGAACCTAGTTGCATTTTCCAATAAGATTAATAGGGGTTGTTTGGTAGAAATAAAGGGCTAGGTCTATGCTCTTGTCCCCTAGACTCGTTTTGGATATTAAACTTGGATTCTAGTCTCGTGGGATCTCTTTTACTGACCATTTGGATTTAGGGATGGTGTTTCACGAGAAACCCTTATTTTAAATGCATGGTCCCACTCCCTTATCCACATATATTACACCCTTTCCACTCATTATTACCCCATTCATCATTTCTCCCACTTGGGTCCACATTCTTTCACTAGGTCCACATAAGGTTAGCTCACCCCTTCCCCTTGCCCACACCTTGAGTCATGTTTGGAATGATGTATAGGGGTTGATGCAACTAAAAAGAAATACAAAACCATATTTGGCCACATTTAATAGGAAAATGTACCACAAAATGTAAAATATGGTCAGGACAAACACATTTAGCACATGGAAAAAATCCAATACATGAGCTCTACCCCATCATCATGGAAATCACCCTGGTTCCTATAGGTTCTATGAGCCCCCTTAATCATATAGGAACCCATGATTATCCCAACCCTTGGTGGGAAATGAAACACCCTACCTTAAAAGGGGGTATTCACTATTGTATCTTATGCATTGTACTCTTACCCCTTGAGCCTTGAGTAGTTAATCAAAGAAAACCATAAAAAGGAAAAATGCATATCCGTATGGTTGGAAAAATTAAGGTTGGCGCACCTCATATACCAGGATTACTCCCTCCTATACATTATAAACCCAAGTGTCGAATTCCCTTCTATTAGCTACCCTTGTACCCCATCATGTGGCCCAGGGCTGCCCCTTCTCATCCCCTACTTCATTCACCTATCTTTCATCTGCCACCACCTTTTGAAGGGTGTACCCTAAATATTTTATCCCCTTTAGAATTGGAAACCACCTAATAGGATACTTGGTTAACCCCATTTGAAGTTCAGAAGACATTGACACATCTTGAAGCCCATTATGGAAGGGCAGGTGTTGGGAACGGATCCCCTAGGGTTAATTTTATGGGAGAAAGTCCAAGTTTGCATAAGAAATGTAAAGTCTCCAAATTTTATGGCCGCGGAGTGCGAAGATGTAAAGAGTCAATAAGGGTTTCCACCCTTAGTTTATGTAACTTGTGTCAGCTTTAAGAGATCCACCCATGGTCTACAGACCATGGGATTGTATAAAAAGGGAAGTCTTAGAAGAGTCTAAGGTAGTTTTTGAGTCTTGTTATGTTTTATGTAATGGGTCTGTGAGAGCTAAGAGCGAAGAGTCTTAGCATAGGAAAGAGGCTCTGTAGTTGTGTGTGCAAAGACCTAGGGTAGAGGTCCGCAGCTGAGTACGCGGACCCTCGTAGCTCTATGTACAGGGTAGTTGGAGTCTGTAAAGAAGATCTGAACATCAATAAAGAGAATTATTCTAGAATTATCTATGTATGATCTATTTTACTTCTGTTATAAATGCATGCGATTATGTTATGAATAATATTGGGTTTATGTTTTAATGCCATATTGATGTGTGAATCTATATTTTTTAATTTGTTGTATGAATGAATGTAAGAATATCTGTTTATATGAAGATAATAGTAATACATCTTAAAATTATCCACTACTTAAGCTAATCTTGGTAAATATAGTAGTGGAAGTAATTATAGAGGTGCGTAAGTGTTTGATCAATCTATCTAGGGTATGTGAACGACGATCGTAGACCTTCATGGAGGCCTGAAGAGCGAATAAGAGAAGTATATCGATAAGCCCAAAAAGGCTTATTGACTTGCGTCAAGGAAGTCTTAGGGTATAAAATGACATCACTACCATCTCTGGGTGTGGAAAATTGGTTCTTGCATCGCCCCATACTGCTTCAAGTGAGACTTCAGTCGTGCTCCACAGATTGATGCCGAAAGGGCCAGTAGTGTAGGGATTTGCTTGGCTAATTAACGTTGAGCCTGGGTCAGGGCCCATCATGCCAACAAATGGTTATGTTTTTGAGATCGGTATCTACATAAAGAGATGTGTGATGTCGCATCACTAGAATCCAACTAAGAAGGAAATCGAAGACTGGTTGGATAGAAAAATCCCCGAATTCACAACACAAGAGAACATGAATCTGCAATTGATGAAAGAATAGTGGTTGGATAGATATCTGTACATAGAGATACATGAGATCTTCTTTTGTTCCTTACCGATCGAATCGTATGAGTGGATCGCAGAATTAGCAGATAGCCAAGGAAGGTGGAGTCTTGATAGTCAAATAGTCTGGACCGCAAAGTTAGTGTGGAGATAATAAGCCTCTGAAGATAAGATCACACGTGCTATCAATCATTGGCTCGATCGTATCATAGGAGGGTTCATGACAGAGTTCGCGGTCAATACCTCGGTTAGTTACAACAAGGCAGAACACCGCTTCTTCAAGTGGCCACGGGGTAAGTATTTAAGGTCTTTAAATACTTGGATTAAGTTTCTCTTGTGTGAAAAGCGGGTTATGTAGCTACCTTGATGTTTGGAGCTACGTGGAGTGGAAATACCTTCAGAAATAAAGGGAAAACAGGCCCTGAATATAGCCTGTTGATTGGACCTCCTTTGAGTGATGATGAGGAAGCAACACAGGCTTCTCTACAAAGCCTTGTTCAACTGATAAGACAAGGCTTCCCGTGAATACCCCAAACACCCACACCACCTCCATCTTCACCTCCACCACATACACCTTCCCCCACACCACCACCACCTCTACCACCATCTAATATGGTGAATTCAGTAAAATTGCTTGTGTTCAAGGGGTCAAGAACTGAGGACCCAGACCAATTTTGGTTCATCACGAAGGTTGTATGGGAAGCTCAGGGTATTGCATATGATCATATGAATAAAGCAACGTTGGTCACTTCTTTTCAGGAATGTGTGCTAACATGGTAAATTAAGTATTGCACCGATAATCTAATGGCTGCATTAGCAGATATTCATACCATGCTAAATAAGGAATTCAACAGTCCCAAATCTGAAGCTCAATTAATTGTCAGATTCAAGGAGATTATGATGAAGCCTGGAAAGACACCTTGGGATTTGGATTAGAGGTTGAAATTCACAATCCTCGAAGACAACATGAATCTCACTGATGGGCAGCACTGTGAATGGTTTGTGGCTTCGCTCCCGCCTCATCTAAGGGTTTCTTTATCACAACAACAGATTGGAACCCAGGCAGAAGCCCTGGAGATTGCAATGAGATTACACAAGACACCGATGCAAGATGCTAATTTAGAGGTTCAACAAATTCACATGCAGTTGAATAATATGTGCCTAGAATTGCAGAGTCTGAAGAAGGATAGGACAACTCGACCAGAGGTACGCGAAGAGGTTTGGTTCTTGAAGTGCAAAAGTCAAGGGCATGAAAAAGATCATTGTCCAGTCTTCGCGAATTATGTTGCAGCAGGGGAACCAATGCCTCTGAGGTCAGAAGCAACAACAGGGCCAAGTTAAGGTCCCACGCTATGGTGTGATATCTGTCAGGTAGCTGGAAAACATGCGATAGAAAATTGTCATTTTTTGCATCAATTTGTACAAACACCACAACAACTCTTCTGCAACTTCTATCAATCGATGGGTCGTGATGAACGTAACTGCTGCAGTTATGAGCTAATGATGGATAGAATGAACACATATAGGGTGCAGGTAGAAACTTGACCTCTAGACCAAGGCATTGGGGGAGGGCGAGGTGAGTATCAGGGGCATAGATGAGGCTAAGGTGGAGGAGGACCTGGTAGAGGTCAAGGGCAGGTCATTTGTTACAACTCTGGGGACCTGGGACACTACGCATGAGACTGTCCAAATCCAACACATCTCTCATGCTGATATTATACTCAGTTTGACCATGAGAAAAAGGATTTCACTGTATTATTAGCTAAGATATATGAAAATGGGGCACAACCTCCGCAACCAACTTAGAACCTGCAGATGATGAGGGTTGGGCCTTGTGAGGAGGATCCTAACATATATAATGTGCTATGGAGTAGAATGACGATTAGCGAAGATAAGTGGAAGAAACCTGAAGAAGGTGAGTGGGTCTGTAAAGCACCAGAAAAGGAGATCGGGTTTGATCTAGAAGGCGTAAGAGAAATGTTTATGGAAGCAAAGAAAAGATTCACTAAGGCCTCTACCTCAGGAAATCAGGATACGCCAACTGAAGAGATGGACCCTTCCATGCTTACTACTTTCTTGGAGACCTGTATGAAACTACTGCACGATAGCAAGCTTGTGAAAGGATTGTAGGAGCTTATCACTAAGTGCACTAGAAAAGAAAATGCTACTAATGGACCGCACATAGTCAGGAAGATTGGTAGGCATAAGGCAAGAACAGGGCGTGAGATAAGGATAACTGCGCAGATAGGAGAGTATGAGATGGATCAAGTTATTCTAGATCTAGGGTCAAACGTGAATGTTTTGCCTAAAAAAAAATGGGATAGGATGGGGAGACCTTCACTACAATGGTCTCTAATTTAGTTAAAAATGGAAAATCAGCAGAAAATAATCCCCATGGGAAGATTGCAGGGAGTGACAGTTGATATTGAGGGCATGAGCTCATTGGCTAATTTTGAAGTAATAGAGATTGTGGATGACAACAATCCATACCCTGTGCTCCTTGGGATTGATTGGGCTACTGAGATGAATGGGGTAATCAATTTAAAGAAGCGGAAGATGATATTTGAGAAGAAATCTCTCTGCGTAGTAGTGCACCTAGACCCTACAGAAGGACCGTGCTATACTGAACCGATCCGCAATTATGAAAGTGATGATCATTTGTACCAGATTTATCAGATAACGGTGTGAGATTAGGATTGGGTGAATCCGACAGCAGATGGACACATTCCCTAGGACCGTGAAAGTTCCTACACATCATATTCAGATGAGGAGTTGGGGCACCAGCAGGATCGACTGCATGAAGTATCTACGCTACACTGTAAAATTATGACCAAGTTGTTGCGCTGTGTATCATCAGAGGTAAGAGATTTTCCTTACTATGATGGTTTAACTAATGTCGATAACTTTTTGGATGCATTCAAAAGGAAAGTGCCATAGAATCATCACTTCTAGGCCTTAGATTGGGCACTTTGCGCTACGCCTGTGAGATGGTGGGGTACGCACAAAGACAATTTTGATGATTGGTGCCTATACAGAAAGATGATGAGATTACAATTTGGTCACCCACAAATACAATTAACAGAGAAATATGATGGAAGGAATGACCTGCACGATCACCTGGCCAAATGGATTGAGGTTTATCGAGTGGAACCTCAACCTAAATGGGTGCATCTATTTTTTCATACTTTCGATGTAATGCCGATGAACTGGTACTTGGAAACAGAGCTCTGCCATGGCACTGAAGAATGGGATGTTTTGTGACAGGGATTCTTGATGACGTTTAGCTTTGAGGATGGGTTTGAAAGTATTAACGAGGAAATGGAGGAAGTTAAGGAAGAAATATTTAGAGTACTACGGGATCCCTTGGACTTAATTCAACCATATTGGACCACCCAGCAGAGCCACACGTTGGAGTTCTACAATGTGACTTTCGAAGAAGAGGACAAGGACCCGAGGAACATTAACATCCTAGAGACTGAATGTCACCGTGAATTTGAAGGACCGCAAATTGAAAATCTAGATATCACCAATCCACTAAAAACAAGACAAGTGAACATTGGGACAGAGGCGGAGATGAAGTTTGCAAAGATTGGGGACTACTGGGATGACGCAATAGTATATAAGGTTGCTGAATTTCACCGCGAATACTAGGACTTGTTCCCTACGAAGTTCTCAGACATAAAGGGGATAATAGGGAACGTAGGGGTTATGAAAATTACACTGAAACCAGACACGAAGCCGATCAAGCAGAGGCCTTACCACCTCAATCCAAAGTATAAATAAAGGGTCCACTTAGAGTTGGATAAAATGCTTGCAGCGGGAATTATTGAACCAGTAGAAGAGTCTGATTGGGTAAGCCCAATAGTAGTTTAGGAAAAGAAGAAGAAGGATGAAATAAGGATATGCGTAGATCTCCACAAGTTGAATGATGCCTACAAACATGATCCCTTTCCAAATCTGTTCACCGACGAAGTGCTGGATAATGTAGGAGGAGAAGAAGCATATTTGTTCACGGATGGGTTCTCAGGGTACCGTCAGATCAAGATCGCACCAGAGGATAGAAGTAAGATGACCTTCGCCACGGAGTGGGGGTGCTTCTAGCATTCTGTAATGCCTTTTGAGTTGAAGAACACACCGCCGATCTTTTCACGCGTGGTCATCACAACGTTTAAAGACTTCATTCACAAGTTTCTTGAAGTATATTTTGATGATTGGACAATATTTGGGCTAGTGAGGTGCCATGTAGCTAGTTTACACTTGATGCTGGATACATGCCAGAGGTATCAGATCATGTTCAATTTGAAGAAATGTTTGTTCTGTGTTCCTTTCAGAATCTTACTGGGCCATGTGGTGTGCAGACAAGGATTAATGGTAAACCCAACTAAGAGAGCACTTATAATTAACTTAGAGGCACCAAGAAGTGTGAAACAGCTGCGCGCAACATTAGGGCATACGGGGCATTTTGGGTGATTGGACTACTTTACAAGTAGTCCAATCACCCAAAATCTCTACACCAGTAGAGTGACTTGGGGTGAGTCACCATATTTGTGTTGGGGACCTGTTGGGATAGAGGCCCCTAGGGTAAATTTTGGGCTAGAAGCCCAAGTTTTGGGGCAGAAAGCCCAAGTTTTTGTATGTAAAGTGTAAAGTCTCCGCAATTTGTGGTCACAGAGCACGTAGATGTAAAGAGTCATAAAGGGTTTTACCATTTTGTTTATGTAAGTTGTGTCGTCTTTAGAAGATCTACCCATTGTCCATGGATCATGGGATTGTATAAAACAGAGAGTCTTAGAAGAGTTTAAGGTACTTCATTCATTGATGATGATGAATGTAACAGGTCATTAGCAGAAAGAGCGAAGAGTCTTAGAGTAGAAGAGAGGTTTTGCAACTATGTGCGTAGAGGCCTAGAGTAGAGTTTGTAGCTATGTCTGCAGACCTCTGCAGCTAAGTGCATGAGGTAGTTTCATTCTGTAAAAAAATTTGAAGCATTAATAAAGAAGATTACTCTGGAAATACCTGTGTTTGATCTATTTACTTTTGTTATGAATGAATGTGATTATGTTATGATGAATATTGGGTTTATGATTTAATGCTATATTGATGTGTGAATCTATATGTTTTACATTGTTATATGAAAGCAATTTTGGGTGATTGGACTACTTGCAAAATTTCTCATCATACTTGGTTTTCTAATTTAAATCCCGCATGTAAGTAATCCAAGAAAATCCACTTATGCATTGAATTCAGAAACTTGAACCCTTACTGGAATAAAAACAACGACCTTGTGCCATCATCCGAGCCCATGTTGCACAGAGTACCTAAAATAGTGGTGTTTTCTTCACTTGAAGGTCTTCTCAAATGCCACTAGGTTCTGGTAGCAGAGTCCAGTGGACTTGCACTAGTCTATGACAAGCTTAGCCCACACATGTATCATTTGAAATCACTTGATGGGAGGATTGAAAACGTTCCTACCAACGGAAAATATCTCAAGCATTATTTTCAGTAGGTCGGGCCATGCTCGTGCCATGTACATAGTCTGCTCATTGCTTGTTCTTTTCATCTTGTTTGTTTTGCTCATTATTTTTGTTCTTTCTTTGTTTGATTCTACTTACTATTTTTGTTCACATTCGTTTTATTTGTTTGATATAGTACTATTTATGTTTCTAGAAATAAGTGCTGCCAACTACTACATTTTGGCTTCTGAATAGCGTATGTGGCTGAAATTTGAGGAAACTCGTGACACTACAGCTCTTGGCCAGTCTTGTGTCTGCCTTATCTATGTTTGGTTGTAACCTTCGGCTGATGAAGTCTTGACGGAAAATACGAACCATCTACAAGGGAAGTTTTGGTCCAATCATGAACCTCTGTCCACACTGGGAAGCCCCATGCCTGTACTCAGCCTTTTTGCTCTATGTGTTCAAGCTCATCCAACTAGTAGAAATGGAGAAGGGGAAAATCTAAATGAGAAAACCTATGTGAGAGGTCTTACATGCTTCTCTAAAGGAGCAACCTCTTCTGCTCTCAATAAGTCAGGATCCCTCTTCCACCCCAAAAATAAATAAGTGCCTATGCACAGTCCTCTTGAAAAATACAAACGCAAAAAAAGAGAAAGGCTTCCTATGCAGAGAGGTGAAGCATGCAACTCCACCAGGGTAGTGACCAGGCTTTTTGGTAGTGGAGTAATATGTGTGCTCATGCATGACTCTGTCGGGAACTGTCCAGGCCTGCTGGTAGTAGAGCAACACCAGAGAGGAAAACGTATACTCTGAAAATATTCAACTCGCGAGCTAAACTACCCTTCATTGATTCGAAACACTGAGATCTAAGCTAAAATTTTGATTGTGCTTCTATGAGTTGGCAAAGGGTGAACCATGTGTGTCCATGGTGTTGTGGGGAAAAATGCCTATGCAGGACGATCCTATCCACCTAAGGTGTGACAGTACCTTAGCAACAAATAGATACAGCTACTTCAGTTTCTTCCTTTATGAAATGTGAAAGAGGAGAGATTGGTAGACTTACCGTTGTCTTCCGGTTGTCCCTCGATCTAAATCCTCTTCCCTTTGGGTGTCCACAGCTACTTGCCTCCTCGCTTGCTCAAGAGAACAACTACTTGATTCCCACGAGATCACAAGAGAACAGCTACCTGTGACAAGAGAACAGCTACTTGCGACAAGAGAAGAACACAACACAAAGGAAAATATACATATTCATAAATGATTCAGGATTAGAAGTAAATCAAATATACTAATGCAAATCATACAAAATACACCAGCATATAGGAAAGAACCAAGAAGCTTTATTGATTGATAACAAGGTTCAGGAAGAGATACAACCCATAGGGCTCCAACCCGGCATCTCCTTCCCAGTAGAATGGAATTCCTTCTTTATCTCCCTTCAAAGCTTTAAGCACCCAATGATCCAACCTCAAACCAACAGCAATTCTTTGCAATAACAAAATTCCAGCCTCCCTGATCTCATGTAGGAGAGATCTATATATAGGGATTTTGGAGAGAGGATGAGTCAGCTTGAGGCTGGTATGAAACTGACTAGTGTCCTCTCCCTCTCTCAGTTCTCGAGTCCACTTGGAGGTTCTTGCTTCCACTTGGAGATTTGCAACCTCTTACTCATCACCAGTCAAATTCCCTGATGCAAGTGTCACTTTGGAAGCTTCCTGAGTATTGACACCTTGAGAAATGAGCCTGCCACTTGTCCAGTTACGCTCAGCGCAGGTAGCCTTTGTTGCAGTTGAGATTCAACGCAGGTAGACAGTGGAGCAGTTGACATTCAACGCAAATGCTTAGTGGAGCAGTTGACATGATCCAGAATTGGCTTTTTTTTGAGTGTTTTCAGGTGGAGAACTTCTGTGAATTGTTGTGGTTTGTTGGCCCTGTTCCTCTAGGGGTAGGAACAACATGTTTAGGGACTTTGGATCCCTTGATTATGGAAATTTCATGCTAAATGCTGTAAGGCACAAAAATGTCTATAACAGTTGCCCCCTAAAGTATGAGGCCGTTTATCGGGTGAAATGCTTTATCCAGGAGGGTCCGAAGTTCATCCATTTGCTGGGAGCAGACCTGTAATAAAATACAATACAATACATTATGATTAATACTGCTTTCATGATCTAGCTGAGGCGGGCATTCCCATGCTCAGCTTTATAAATTCATTTTGGTACATAGAACAGACGATCGTCTGATGGTAGACTGATAATTCTGGCGAAACTATCATCCTTTGAGTAGGATGATCATCTGCTGCAATGATGTACACATCAAATGTCTTTATTTTTCCTAAATATATATCGCAGCCCGGATGGATGAAACTAGATCCGGGGTCTTCAAAACTCGTTCGATCTTCACTCTAAGTACAAGTCGGTCCATGTGAGAATTGCACTGAAGTCGAACATGGAAAGACATCGCTTGATTACCGGTCAATGATGTAAACCATTAACAAGCGCGAGAGGAATCACCGATAATGATAATGACCCCAAAGGTACTGCAGTACAATTCACGTGGTGTGAATAAAGGACTTGGTGTCGAACACCACACAAAATCTTCTGGTCGAAGGTCATTGATGTATACCTGTCGCTGGAAGTGAGAAACTTGCCATTGAGGCATGCAAGCTTCAAAGTACTAAAGGGGTTGTTCCTAGATCAACTTCTTGGATAATGAGCTGATGTCGACAAGAAGCGATCCGTCAAAGGAGGGCCTTAATGAATCCCTCATCAGTGACACGGAACGGAGCTAATGATTTTAGTGGAGGTGAAAACAATCTGTGACATATGATTCAGGGTGGTGGTCATGAAATGGATGAAGGATAATGTATGGTAGTGGATGGGACCCGGTTGACTCTTTCTAAACGACTTCTCTTGAACATATGGCGACACTGATGTGATGGATTGGTAGCATTACCCCAAATATGGATGGTATGGCGAGACCATGGTGATGTGACCGGTGAATGAAACAACCCAACCCGATTGTGGTACGGAGGAAAAGTGTCATGTTCAAGAGCGACCTGCTACCATCAAAGTTTTCTTGATTTTTTCCCAATTTTTCCCCAGTCATTTCTGACCAGTACCTCTTTATTTTTGTCAAGCTTGAGGAGGATAACATATGCTTGTTCTATAACCTGCCCTTCGGGCAAGCCCATCGCTATGTTTTAACGAGCCTAGCGATAGTGAAACTCGTTCTCGTCTAAAGACAAGTTTGTCGCTATTTAGTGATTTTAACGAGTCTAACGACAAAGAAAACTCGGCCCTTTTCATTTTTAGAGAGTCTGAAAAGGTACATAAAGTTAACTCCAAAATTGCTTTTTCGTCATCTAATCCCTTAAGTCCGAAAAGGTATAAAACAATACAGAAGGGATGAATTTTCGATAGTTTTAACGAGCCGAACAAAACAAGTGCTCGATCTTTTTGTGCAATAATCCCTCAGGTCCAAAAATATTAAAATCTAGAGGAGGGATAGCACTTCTGGTCGCTTTAACGAGCTGGAAGGCCAAAACTCGGCAATCTTTTCATATTTTACGAGTCAATTGAAAAGAGCTTAAAGAAGACTCGTATTTTGAGGAACGAGTGATGAACAGGGGTAGCAGCTGATTCCAGGTATAGGTTGGAATTTTCCAATCACGGCAGTGTCACAAGGATGGCTAGGTGAAATCACTCTTCGCAGTTGTTCCTCAAAATGGGTAAACAATCATATGGAGGTAAACGATCGGCCAAATGAACAGTGGAGGTGACGGTGCACAAAACACGACCAAGGCTTTTATGGTTGATTAGGTTACATACTCAATGGTTATTTACCGGGATGGGTTCATTTTTTAATGAGCTTGAATGCGCCAAAACACTGCTCGAACTTATGTTTATTTTTTAACGAGAATGAACTATGTGCTAAAACTACTCGGATCTCGCTTTTCTATTTTTTAACGAGCATAAATTCTGCGTTAAAACTGCTCGATTATACCAGTCATATGATAAGAGTGTCTCATGGGAGATTGCTATTTTTTATGGAGCTTCATCTCCCTACGCTTTGCTCCACATCCTTTCGTTATGCAAGCTCGGAAACGACTAATCCTACAAGTTTAAAGGGTTAGACCTACAGGTTTAAAGGGAGGACCTAAAAATTTTAAAAATAAATAGTCGCCCCTTGCAAGCACTCCAAAAGGTTTGCATGCCCCCAGGCATAAGACAGAATTTCAAGGTTACCTCTACTTCTTTTCCACTAAAAATTTCGTTTTACCGAGAGAGGTTTACCTCTTTCAGGTTACCCAAATATTTTCTCGTTAGCAGATTAAACAAAACACTTCCTCAGCAATGCCTACCGAAATAGACAAAGGTGAGTGAAAAGCAGATTTTTACACTCACATAACTTTGAAAAAAGAATCTTATTCCAGAAAAACCCCTCTTCCTCTACGGACGGGGTACGGACTAGTCATATTCTCCCGCGGAAATCTATCCTATACCCAAAGTTCTCCTGCCGAAGCAGACCATGATGCATGCCCCCTGGGTTCAAGTCATATCCTCCCGGATTACTCGCGCTCATCAGGAGGACGGACCGTGGGTTGAGACACTTCTTTCGTGAACAGACCATTTAGGGATGGTATATGACTATTTGCGATGTTTGATCCGGGAAACGAAAGTTGGTCCACGAGCTTGACCATTCTTCCTTCATGGGGAAAACACATTACTCTAAAGAGTGAAGAGATGATGGCTCCCATGCAATATATATAGTCTCGTCCAAGGAGTAGGTTATAATCCAAGGGTCCTTGAACGACCATCACGTTCATTTGAACGGTCTTCCCTTTCAATGTTATCGACACATTGGGGAGGATCCCTAAAGGGCGACTGGTTCCCTTATCAAAGCCTGATAGATTTCTCATTTCAGGCAAAAGCGCAGGCGAACCAAGCACTTTCCAAGAAATAGAGGAAATGATACTCACAGATGCCCCTTCATCAATAACTGTACCAGCCATTACCATTTTGTATATTTGTACAATAATTCTGAATGGTATGCTAGCTGGCAAGCAGGGTCTGCCTAATTGGTTCCAGTCAAAGGACACAACCAGGTTGCTTGGTGGTGGGACCGAGTATATGACCGGATAGTGCTCTGATGAACTTCCTTCCTGCGATAAAGGAATGGTGGCATTGCCCCCTTGATCATCAGAGTCAGTGCTGATGAAGAGAACTTGGACCGTGTCATCTTTATTCTCCTCTGTGATGGTGTCATTCGAAGATAGAGCCTCTGAAGACAAAACCGGGTCAACTGCCGTTTCAACCTTTTGACTTTCGTCAGGTATGGATTCAGATGGTTCATCTTCAATGACATGTGCTTCGGCTGACCACCTGGGCGGTTCAACCGGATTCTCAACTAGCGAGGGACTTGGCAGGAGTCTCTGATATCCAGGAGGAAGATTCGCTCGTAATATCGAGCGATCTTCCAGAACTCTTTTTGCCTCATCTAAGAAGGGACAACGGTGGATGGCGTGATCGCCTTCACACAGTCTACAGGGAAATTTAGCTTTCCCGCTTTGTCCTGGAGCTTCACTCCTACTAGTTGACGGTGAGCAGTCGACATGGCTATCAGAGGTCGATGCTACCGAATTGTGCAAACGGGGGGACCAGTCTCTTAGTATCTGGGGGATACATGGATAATATCTGTGGAAGTGGTCTCCCTTGCATATGACGCATGGCGATTTAGGCCTTACGAGTGTTGTGTGTGGATTTTTTTTAGATGGCACTTGTTTTCCCCTAGTCGCCTTAGGCTCCTTCTGCTTCTTTTCTTTCTTCTTCTTCTCTTTCTTCTCCTTAGGAACCCGGTTCTTTGTTCGACCAGTTCCATCAAGCGAATAGGAAGGAGGAGAGGAAGATGAAGTGGAAGGCTGGTGGGCAACTCTTGTCTGATCTAACTGTTGACTCGACTGTTCAGGAATGGTGGTATTCTGAACGACATTGGTTGAAAAGAGCCAGACTGGGAGGCCAATTGTCAATCCTGGAAGCGACAATGTGGCCATGTGGGGTGCACCAACATCTCCCCAAGAGGAGAAGGTACTAGGATTTCCACCAAGGGGAACTCCTTGGTTGGTGTGCTCCATCTTTTCAACCTAAAGACCAACGCGGGAATAATGGGTGATTGTTCCGTTTAAAATAAATTGTTAACGACGCTTTAGACACAACTTTCTTTTTCAGTTTTAAAGAGTCGAGAAAAAGCTAAAGATGACTCTAGTCTCCTTCGATGTTTTAACGAGCCCGAAGTGACAAATGCTCGGATGGACTTTTTCTGTTATAGAGTCTAAAAAAGGCCAAAAGAAACTGCTTTGGAGATCTAGGCAGAGGGTGTGCCAAACTTTTCGCAAAACCACAGAATACTTTTTACGGTACGGGTGGTCAATCTTCGTGAATGTTGTGTTCACTGCATTGCGATCAGTAGGGCGGCCGACACGGCTTCCTAAGGATAAAGGATATATGCCTATAGGGGTCTCCCAATATATACGCGACGGTACGTGGGAGCACAAGTCCGTACTAGCGCTATCGTCCCTCAGGAGGAATCACCCACCTTCTATGAGATCGACAGTCACTAGGCTTAACGACGCCGGAACACGTCTCTAGCCTAGACCTCTATGTTGTGCGTTATGTTGCAAAGCATTGTTAGGTTCATTCAGTTTATTTTAAGTTGATCTTTTTAAAGTTTGTCTTTCAGGATCACCACGAGATGTATGGTACAAATTCCTAAATGCAGTCTAAGATGATAAGCAAGCTTTATAATCTTTCAACTTTGAAAATCCTAGCTACTAAGGGAAAAGAGAGCGACTATCTTTTCTCAAAGAGCAATCAACACACTCTAATGCACTCTTCCTAAATCAAGCATGCAAACTTATCAAAATGAAAATGCACAATGCAAGTGTTTGTTTTCCACTTTCTTAGTATAAATGCCTACAAAGAAAGCTTTTTGTACAACTTTGAATTTTCTTTTAAATGACTGAAATAAACAAGTTTACTTTTTCCAAAATCAACAAGGGTAGAAGAGATTACAATCACTTTGCGATTTTCGAAAAGAATACTTGTTCCGACACTTAAAAGTGACAAATTCAAACCAATAAGCAAAAGCAAATGTATAATCAAACTGCAAACAGCCAATGAACTCTCTCCTAAGATCACAATCAATCAATCAATCATATCTGAATCAAGGGCTACAGGATGATTACTTTACTCATGCAAAGGAAAACTATAAATGACGCCACAAAACACATAAAAACACTTACAATCTTTTTGTACAAAAATGAGGCGGAATTCAAGCAAAGAAAAGGGGTTATCAGACTGGTACCTATGCTGGTAAAAGGCTGCAAAAACAGAGATCAAAACAAGGCAAAAGACAGCAGAGAACCCCAGCTGCACAAGGCCACACTGGTTCAGCGCAAGTCTAACACTGTCAGTTTGACATTCAGCGTAGGTAGCCTTCACGGGACCTGCGTTGAAATGCAGACTGCCTTCACAGTGTCTGCGCTAAAAGGAGAAACTCTCGTTTCTCTTGGGTTCCGGGTCATAAAATGCTCAAAAATCAACTGTTTCATGCCAAATCAGAAACACAAGCAAGGTATAAACAGAGGGATGCTTTGAGAGGGTACTAAAGACTATCACAAAGTATCATCAAGTCATTTGTGAGTCCATTGTTCAGATCATAGACAAAAACCCAGTGAAGGATCAAAGCAGCAACAGTCTACTTTGCGAAGCAGTTCGATTGTTGCTGTTGAGTCTATGAAGTAAACAATGATGTAAACACAAATAAAATGACTAAAAAAAATTCCCCAGCGGAGTCGCCAATTTGTTGTGGGGAAAAATGCCTATGCAGGACGATCCTATCCACCTAAGGTGTGACAGTACCTTAGCAACAAACAGATACAACTACTTCAGTTTCTTCCTTTATGAAATGTGAAAGAGGAGAGATTGGTAGACTTACCGTTGTCTTTCGGTTGTCCCTCGATCTAAATCCTCTTCTCTTTGGGTGTCCACAGCTACTTGCCTCCTCGCTTGCTCAAGAGAACAGCTACTTGATTCCTACGAGATCACAAGAGAACAACTACCTGTGACAAGAGAACAGCTACTTGCGACAAGAGAAGAACACAACACAAAGGAAAATATACATATTCATAATGATTCAGGATTAGAAGTAAATCAAATATACTAATGCAAATCATACAAAATACACCAGCATATAGGAAAGAACCAAGAAGCTTTATTGATTGATAACAAGGTTCAGGAAGAGATACAACCCATAGGGCTCCAACCCAGCATCTCCTTCCCAGCAGAATGGAATTCCTTCTTTAGCTCCCTTCAAAGCATTAAGCACCCAATGATCCAACCTCAAACCAAGAACAATTCTTTGCAATAACAAAATTCCAGCCTCCCTGATCTCATGTAGGAGAGATCTATATATAGGGATTTTGGAGAGAGGATGAGTCAGCTTGAGGCTGGTATGAAACTGACTAGTGTCCTCTCCCTCCCTCAGTTCTTGAGTCCACTTGGAGGTTCTTGCTTCCACTTGGAGATTTGGAACCTCTTACTCATCACCAGTCGAATTCCCTGATGCAAGTGTCACTTTGGAAGCTTCCTGAGTATTGACACCTTGAGAAATGAGCCTGCCACTTGTCCAGTTACGCTCAGCGTAGGTAGCATTCGTTGCAGTTGACATTCAACGCAGGTAGACAGTGGAGCAGTTGACATTCAGCGCAAATGCTCAGTGGAGCAGTTGACATGATCCAGAATTGGCTTGTTTTTTAGTGTTTTTAGGTGGAGAACTTCTGTGAATTGCTGTGGTTTGTTGGCCTTGTTCCTCTAGGGGTAGGAACAACATGTTTAGGGACTTTGGATCCCTTGATTATGGAAATTTCATGCTCAATGCTGTAAGGCAAAAAAATGTCTATAACACATGGGGTAAGTGGGGAAGCTAAAGTAACCCACACAATGATTCAATACTCCCCAAAATAACAAGGCCTTGTGCTAGAAATGAACCGAAACAGAGAAGCTGGAGTTCTACCAGTGTATCGCCTAGTGTTGTAGTGGCTACAACCACCCTCCAAAATTTTGTCCTGCACCAATTTCAGAGCCTCCTATGAGAGTCTCACTTGATGACTGCACACACTTGGGTTCACTTTGTGAGCTCGTGTGAGTCCTTGCATCCACCTTGCTTGTGCATTTCATTCAAGTTTCTGCATGCTGGTGTCTTAGTCATGCTTGTGAGCATGTTCTAGTTATGCTTAAAGTCTTCCTTTGTATGTGCTTGTTTTGTTTGCTATGAAATCATCTATCACACTCACACATGGAGTCACATTCACTATCACACAAGCATCATCTCGATCAATGAACGGTTAATCACAAGTATCACACTTGTCGCTTGCACCATCGGTCAGTCATGTTGAACATGTGTGTCTAGATGGTTTGGGTCGTTTCGTCATCGAGTCATGTGAGTGTGTGTTTGTATGATCACCTATGCATCTTTTGATCGTTCACACACTTAGTCATTTTTGCTAAAGTTCTGACGACCAAACTCCCCTTTGATAGTTGGACCATCACCTCGCCATCAAATTGATCAACTGTCAACTAGAACAAAGTAGAAGCACCAAGAAAGTCTTTCAAGTTGCACTGCCTGCAAGCAATTCAATCCACTTTCATGCTAACCTCCTTGATAGTCAGACTCAACAGTCACCCCGAGATTGACTACCCTTAAAAATTGTGCAGAGCCCACTGACCTTACTCGCTCAACTGACTGAGGAAATTTCACAGACATACAGGATAGACACCAAGTGCCCCTCCTTGTCTCTCTCAAAAAATTGCGCAGTTTTCCCAGTCAGTCATCCCGACGGTCGACCGACTACTCATCTCAGAAATTGTGTAGTTTTCATGAGCAAGCCTTCTACTACACAACAATCTTCTCATCTCGAAAATTGCATAGAGATGATCAGCAGGGTGGCCTCCCAGTGTTAGTGCAGTTTCCCCTGCCAGCAGCTCCTAGCAGCAGATTGCCAGTTCCCTCCAGGAATTGCACAGTTTCAGCTGCCAATGGCTAGGAAGCCAAGTACCTATTCCCTCTAGGAATTACACAATTTTGGCTACCAGTGACCCTTGCAACCAAATTCCATTTCTCTTTGGGAATTGTGCAGTTTTGGCTGCCAGTTTCTCGGGAAATTCCTCCCAAACATTGCACAATCCATGCTTGTTGAACCTCCTTACAGCCTGACCCATTCCTCCAGAAAATTACAAAAATTTGGCCTTTCATCCCCTGTTGCCCGCTCATTTCGAAAACTGTTTAGATCTTGCCTACCTTTCCTTCTTGCAGCCCAAACTGTCCCTCTCAAAATTTTCACAATTTTTCCTCCCAACCGATTCAGACCTCGGAGATAGTCACTATCGACTTGGATTGCCCATCTCCATCACTTAGTGACACTTGTGCAGTTTTCATCAGCAATGCCCAAAGCCATCATCCCACTTGAAAACCTTGCTGCCTCTCCCAATCACCTACATCCGAAATGATCATGTGTCATGATAGACTAAGAGGTTTTGCATTTGATGTCATCTCGTCATGAGTGACTACAGGTACAGGTACACCAACAAACATGGTAAGACGATGAATGAGATGAACAAAGGGAGCACATGCAAAAGGATAGGTTCACCAATGGACAAATGAATGATGCATGTGAAGAGATGTGCTCACCAACAAACGAACGAATGAACATGCACCTTCGCGAACAGATGAGACTGGCAAGCCTTCCAACATGCAAGCAAGGAGCAACATGCCAAAGATTCATCAAGCAAACCAAAGACCATCGAAGACTTCGTGAACTTCGCCATGTAGAAGTGAAGCTATGATACACCATGAAGACATCCATCCCCCAGTAGCACTATAGCTCGAAATGCATTCTAGCAGCAACACAAATGTACCAGCACTGTCATGTCGAGTCATGTCACCCACATCTCTACCATGGGCTATGTTATCAATCAATGTGATGTAACGTGGATGTCCAAGAGACCCAGTTGTTGAACAATGAGTCATGTAAGTCAAAAATTCATGGAAGTCAAATGGTCATGAGGGTAGTCAAACAACCACAAGGGGCAGTTTCACCCTTGGCTATAAATACTCCCTCATTTCTGCATGCAAAGGAATTTTCACCTCAGCTCCTCTCACATAGCCAAGAGAGTCTATAATATTTTCTTTGAGGAGTAAGTAGTGGCTCCAACACCCTGCACTTGAGGTTAGTGATGTATGGTGTAACGATGTGTCTTGGAACTTTTGCTTAATTCAGAAACTTGCTAACAGGCCAACATGGTTTCACACATGTATTGTATCTATTGTAAGACTAATCTTTAACACTTGTCATGCATGTTGTTTTAACCTATGTTCTACATCTAAACTATTTCACTTGTTGTAATGCATAAGCTATTAATGGAAATGTGTTGTATATGTTGTTAACGTTGTCTCGCCCGAGTAGACTACTCTCCTAGACATTAGACATACCTTCCACATAGAACTCGTTGTAACAATCATTTCACTCCTTCAGACTCATCTGTTGAGTGTTGTACATGTTATCTTACCTTGTATGTTGTGATTTCTGCATCCGTGTGGACTACTCCTCCGAAAGTTGTGCATGTCTTGTTGTGTTGTGTGTTCCTAGCTAAGTTGAGACTGCATCCCAACCAACTTGGGACTCACTCTCATCATCTCCCTTTATAGTGAAAGAACCATTGACACAAGTACACTAGCAATCACCAAGCATGCGAAACTCACTTCTCGAAGGCAAAGAAGACAACTCTCTTGTGTTGACAAGCAAGAGTTGAGGGAAATCCTTAAGACAATGGCAACCGGGCCATGATACCAGATGAGACTCCCACACCAAATAGTGTGAGGTCTAGTTGGGACTTCATACCGGGGTGATCCCTTGAATGTTGGTGGGTCCAACACCATCAATACTCCCTTAGAAATTACCATCTATCCCGCCAAAACTGGTTAAGGGTTTCCTAGGCCTTTTGGAATCAACCTTGAGAGCACCTATGCCCTAGATTTCAAAATCCATTTGGTAAATCCAGTGCTCAAAAACGAGATAAACATCCCAACACACCATGACACCTAGAAAAAGAAAGGCTAGGCTGAAAATGACTGTCATAACTTGATAAAACCATGCCACCGACAATGAGAGAACCATACACCAACATGAAAATCCATGCATGTCAAAACCAGCTAGGGAATCACACATGAAATATGTTACCCACAATTATTCCTGCTGAAGCTACCTGATCCTTGTCTTCCTTGCTTGATCCTTGCTTTCCTTTCCATTTGCTTTCTTTTCCTTCCTTGCTCCAAAGATAGAGTGCTCCAAGAAAACTATAAGTGACCAAGAGTGAGAGAACAAGAATAATGAGAGAGCTCCATAACTTGAACTGACAAAAAGTTACCAACTGATCGTCATAAGCCTTTTTATTAATGAGGCCTCTATTGTCTTTATTTTCCATTATTTTCCTTCAATTTCCTCCTCACATGTAACTTGTGACCTTTCACCTTACTTTTCTCCTAATTTCCATTATTTTCATAATTAAATGTGCCAAAAATGCCTTTTTACCTTTTAATTCCTTTTCCTTAGCCTTTACCAATTTCCTTAGCCATAAACACATCCAGTGGTGCCCACTAGGATATATTTTCCCAACATTTAGCTTGGAATACATGTCCCTTAACCATAGTCTTATTTTTCCTTTATTAACTTTTATTACATGAAATTTTCACCAGGGTTGTAGCAACAATGCCCTCGAAGCTAAAAATAGATGAAAAATTGCCTTGTAAAATATTGTAATTTCGTACTCAATCTAGATCGTTCATTTGGCAAATGATCTGACGGTATAATTTATGTTAATTTAGGGTTGTTGGCCCTAGAAGGCAACCCTCAGTTTATATGAGGGAATTGTATTGTGAGTCTCTATTATTATTTTGAGAGAGAGAGAGAGGAGGTTGTGTGAGAGCAAAGGGGGAATTACAATAGATCTATTGTAGGTTGTATCTCTTCATTTTGTTGGATAATATAAAAGGAAGGACTCGTTGTTTCTCTGTGGACGTAGCCCAAATTGGGTAACCCACATATATGTGTGTCTCTCTTATTTTATGTGTTTCTTTATTTGTGTTTTTGAAATATTTTATGTATTTCTTTGCTCCGTTAATTAATTTATAACATTCTGAAAGTAATAATGCTCATGAAATGAAAAAAAGGTGCACATTTCAATTGAGATGTGCACTAAAGCCAATAAAATATTTCACTCTTTAGTACATATAAACACAAACATATACTACAAAAATCAAAATAAAAGTCTTACAAAATTTCCAATACATGCATGAATGTACATCTGACTCTGAGAGCTTCAAAATATTAAGTGAAAATGGCAAAATACACAATTACAAATATGTCTCACTTGTTCCAAAAATGGAACATGAAGCCACAACTTGCTCCTCAAAATAATGATCTCTCTCTTTTATGATTAGCTAGAGAAGCTAAGGCTAAAAGTCCTTTGCTTGAGACATGAGGGGTCTATTTATAACAAATGAGGTGACCTTTCACCTCCCATGTGACTCTTGAGCTTCCCTACGACCC
Organism: Pinus tabuliformis; assembly: GCA_031772625.1. NCBI lineage: Eukaryota > Viridiplantae > Streptophyta > Pinopsida > Pinales > Pinaceae > Pinus > Pinus tabuliformis. Next base: position 543,731,504 of record CM062815.1, on the reverse strand, counting down.
TCGGACTTCCTCGTGACTCTTCACATTCCACACGTGACTTTTGGACTTCCACACATATTTTTACATTTTTTCATTATTTTTGAATTACAAAATTACATTCCTAAAAATTGTGGCAAAATCCATCCAACAAAATAGACATATTTATGTTCACATTTGGGGAAATTATTACTTGACAACTATGACGTGAAGCTCCATTGCATTATATTGATACCAAGCTCTATATTTTGTTGTTATTCCTTCAATGTTTTGTGGTAGATCTAGATTGTATCTAATTTTACCTTCCAAAGCATTGGGATATATGGTTTTGGAGCCTGATTGTACATTGTTCTACAACATGACTAGCTTCATATGTAACTTGATTGACTCAGCCACATATTGTAGAACAATATCTTTAGTCACCTCTAAGTCATTTTGGGTGGTCATCTTTTTATGCAGTTCATGAGTTTCCTCTAGCTCCTACCTAACAATATTGTTGTGTCTCACCTCCCCAGGTGCACCTATAGAAGGAAACTTGTGAAATCGAAATAAGGTTTCCAATCCATTGTGTAATCATGTAGAATATGACATGGTGTTGGCTATATGGTTTTTAATCTGATCGTATATATGCATATGCATTCTCATATTCGCTCTATTCATCTCAACTTCAACCCTTCCTTTCCTAACCAACGTCACTGGTGCATTTAAATACTTGGCACCCCATTCCTAGATCATATCTATATTTGTATAAGCTAATTTTAATATCCTCAAATTTTGTTGTGATCCTTTCTAAACTTTGCATTGAGGCACCATTGGCTTATGAAAAATGATTATCTCTTTATACACTTGCTTCATTACGACTTCCAATGGGTTGAGTTCTTCAAGTATGAGTGACTGTAATCCTTCTCTTCTAGAACTAGTAGAAGACATCCTTTAAATTTCGGAAGGAGGAGATCAATTTTATGCTTTATGCTAGCCAACTATTTCTCTAATTGTTCATTCTTCTGCATCAAAAAATCATTATTATTCTTTGTGGCTACTGCAAAGGCTGGATTTGCTGAAGCAACTACTCGGGGATTGATCTTAGTGTTTGGCACAACAATAATAATATATATATATATATATATATATATATGTATATATATATATATATATATATATATATATATGTATATATATATATATATATATGTATATATATATATATATATATATATATGTATATATATATATATAGATATATATATATATATGTATATATATATATATATATATATATGTATATATATATATATATATATATTTTGATGGAAACAAGTCGATTTGGTTCATTTGTGAAGTAATTCCTTCTTTCTTGAATGATATTGTCTTTCAACTCATCAAAGGTGGAATTGGAGATGACCATAATTATATCATCGTCTAGAGGTCAAATCCCCATCTCACTGAAAGGAAGGTTCCCACCGATTAGAGGAGTTGAAGGTTGAATATTCAAAGGTGCTATCATTAGCTCAATATCTACTGCCTGATTCTCCTCCTCTTGTTCATCATCTTACTCTGGGCCTGCAAATATTCCTCAAACTTCTTAGCAAATTCCTTTTCCTGTTTCCTCCTATTTTCTTCTTCAATATGTAGCCTTTTCTTTTTTCCTTCTTTTCTCTTCAGCATTTCTTCTTGTTTCTTCTTATCTTTTTCTTCTTGTTCTCTTCCTCTTTTTCCCTTTTCCCACCCTCTTAAAATTCTTTCCTTTTCCTCTCTTCATAAATTTCACCTTTAGTGCATGGATTAGCTTGGAAATTCTTATTTCTCTATGCCTCAACATCTTGTTCTTGCTTCCTCTTCAACTTGATATTATCTTGAATGTTTGTTCCCTGTTGGATCCCTTCTTAATATGTATCTAGCACATTTGTTGTGTTAGAAGGGTCTGCTTCTTCACTTGGACCAATTTCTCTTGAAGCATTATAATGGTTCTTTATTTTCTCTTATTCCTCCTAGGAGACAAAAGCATATGGCTAGGTGTATCTCAACTTTGAATAGTGTTTCTTACATACACATCTAAGGCCATATAAATGAAAACTCATCTCGCTAAATCTTAGGTAGTTAAGCTCTTCTATTTCTATCTCTATTTTCTTCAAATCATTCAATTCATATGACCCTATTTGTAGAGGGAAGATATACCATGGAAACTTCTTCAATTTTTTCAATTACTGTGACAAACCTATGCAAAGCTGATTATAACACCCTCCTCTCACATCTACCCAAGCAGCCAGCCAGCCAAGGTAAACATATGACGAAAGGCCACTATGATAAGAATCAACCTCGTAGGTAACCTTAAGGAAATGGAGTTGACAAAATAAGACCTTACATACCTCCCTCAGGTGCTTCAGGACCCCTACGAGCTAATCCACCACTCCAAGTGCCCCACCCTTGAGTTAACCTAGAATTTCAATGAACTAAACCCAAATTTGCTCCCATGACAAGGCATGCATGTGACTAGAACCCTATATTCACTCCCACAATGCCCACAAGGGAGAGACTATAATCTTTTTCAGCCAGTTATGTGCTAGAGACTATGATATTTAAGCCACTTTTTCAGGGCTAGTCTCCCAACCAATGTCTATAACTTGATGAAACTTTCCAAGATAATAAATGACACAAATGCAAAGCCTCTAACGCAAAACTTCATCAAGGGCTTGACCTAACCAAACCTAACCATCAAATACATTTTAATAAACACTTAGTAAATATGCAACCTATAGGGGTAAATAAAAAATCTGAGCATAAAGTTCCATTGACACCCCCATCCCAGGCAGTCCATCCCTTAGAAAGGCTTCCTCACATCAGAAGATACAAAAACCAAGGCATATCCCTGTCTTGAAATCATCATACTGGTCATAGCATGCTCATGGAAATTAATGGTCACTATTAGCTACCAGTGTCCCACAATGGCCCTACTCCTGAAGTGCTTTACCAACATACCGCTGCATGTTCCAATTTGTTTTGTTGTTGCTACTAATACTTGCAATCAGTTTCAAACACCTAACCGGGAATTTCCATGCTTTCTGTACCAAGCACATAACTCCCATTAGATTCAAAATAAATTCAAATAAATTCAAATCACACCTAATTGGTAGCTCGTCAATAAGGTAGACTAGAAATCCTATTTATTTCCTGTCACAACAAGTCAAACTAGCAACTTTGACGAAATCATCATGTATAAATATGTCAGATTAGGTTGGCTTGAAACGCAACCATCATAGATCAAAATCATAACTCACATGTAACCATCATAAAAAAAGAAAACTTGAAGTATCTAAGGGTATGAGGGAGAGAGAATAGAAGAGAGCTCACCAAAACTTGTCAAAAGGTTACCAACTCATCCTTAGAAGCCTTTTTATGAATAAGGCCTTTATTTTCTTTACTTTCCATTATTTTCCTTCATTTTCCTCTTCACATGCAAGTTGTAACCTTTCACCTATTTTTTCTCCTAATTTCCATTGTTTTCATAAATAAATGCCAATTAATGCCTCATGCCTTTTCAAAACCTTAGCCATTGCCTTTCCCAATTCCCTTATCCATAATAAACCGAATCAATGCCCACTAGGATGTTTCTCCCACCATTCAGCTTGGAATATGCATTCTTTTGACCGTAGCCTTATATATTTTTTACATGGAATTTTCACCAGGGTTGTTAAACTCATAACCAAATTCTTGCATGACTACTTTATTTGTTACAAACTTTGGTAAAATATGTGGGGCCTTATAAGCTTCGAATACCTTGATAAATGTGCCCTAAGAAAATGTGTGACAATATGAAAATTCAACAACGATTTCTCTGGCCTTATTTGTTAAAGTTGGAAACCAGGGAAAAACTTCAATTAGGTCATCTTATTCATCGCTGATAATATTTTTATTAGATTCCTCTCATCGAGAGGTGTAGGATTGATATAAATATCATCCGATTCCGATAAGTACTCATGGAGATATGAATTTATTTTGATTTTGGAATTATTATCAAGCCGACCTACAACTCATGTAGGATCAGAAGTCCAACAGTCGCATCAATTCAAACACCAACGTTGTGTATAAATATAAGAGGACTTTTCCTCATTTGCACTCACTCTTCTCATCACATCTCTCTCTCTCTACTGCACAGAAATGAGTCTCTTCTCTACTGTGCAGAAATGGGTCTCTCTCTCACACATGTGAAGCCGGAAGCTGTTGAACCTGAAGCTGCAACTGCAGAAGAAAAGATTGACCTGTGTGGCCTAGAATATATCCTCTTTGGAACTGCACTATAGGTCCATCTGGATCTCCTCTGAAAGCTTCAACTTTTTGTGGTAGAATGAAGTCAATCCAACAAAGGATTTGCAAGATATCGACTACCCTATTTTGAAGCCGGAAACTACTGAAATTGAAGCTGCAACTGTAGAAGTAAAGATTGACTTGCGTGGCCTAGAAGATCGCCTCATATGAACTGCATTGTAGGTTCATCTGAACCTCCTCTCGAAGCCACAACTTTTGGTGGTGGAATGAAGCCAATCCGATGGTCGGTTTGTGAGATATCGTCTTCCCTAGTTTGATAATGAAGTCGCTAATGTTGATGTTGCTGATCTAGGGTTTTCTATTGCTGATATGAATCACATTTATTGTACTATTTCTCTCTGCCGAATTATTGAAGATAGAATAAGATTTGATCAAAAGGTTTCCCCACACATTGTGGGGTTTGTCCCTGGCTAGCCACCACATCTTGTGTCTCTTGTCTTGTCTTGTTTTCTGTCGATCGTTTAATGTTCTATCTGCACTTTGCTTTATGTACATGTGATTGCTAATCTGTGGAATATAATCAGAAAAATAAGTAAATTGTTATAAGCATAGAAAATACCATAACTTAACATGGTATCAGAGTTGAGGTGAAGACAAAGCCCGAGCAAGAGCAAGAGAAATCACTGAAGAGAAGATTGGCAAGGATATCCTAAAAGAACTATGGGGTCCTCAACACTCTTTCCTACCGAAGACAAGCTCCATGAGAAATCTGACTATCACTAATGGAGGATTTCTATCGATATAACCCTTGAAGATCAAGGAGTGCTGGACCATGTAAGAGGAAATATTGTTGAGCCTCCATCAAATGCATCGGATGTTGCCTGGAAAAAATGGAAAAAATGGAGAAGTCAAAACAAAGAAGATCATCCGGGACTCTATCGACAAGCACTTGGTGGCCTTCATCTCTGAACTGGACACCTCCAAGGAAATCTATGATGTACTGGCGAGTGTATCTAAAGTTAATAATGCAAATCAAGTTTTATTTCTTAGAAACCAGCTGAGGGAAATCAAGAAGGGTAAAGATGAGAGCATGCAGGCATACTTCTTAAGAATCACTGAGATCAAGAACGATCTCCTATCTATTGGGGAGACTATTACTGATAGGGAAATGGCACTCATGAATCTTGGAGGATTACCATCCGAATGGTGTGTGTTCAGGACTACTCTTATGAACAATCATGTAATTCCTAGTTTCAAGGAATTAATGGCTATATGCATTCAAGAAGAAACAAGGGAAGAAGAGTAAGAAATGCCCATGCCTAAAGGTCCTCCTGCTACATTTTCTTCTCATGCTAAGAAAAGAAATAATTCTGGGACTGAATCAAAAGGAAAGGCTGGACCTAAGGGTGGAAGAAAAGGATGATGTTACATCTGCGATAAAGCAGGTCACTATGCAAGGGAGTTCCCTGATAGAAAGGACTCACATCGGGACGATGATCAAAATCCCTATGATGGAAATTCAAAGAAATGACAAATTCAATAGAAAAGGTAAGAGGAGAGCTGGGGATCAAGGAAGAGGACAACAATTCAAGAAGGCTAGAAAGTCCAGCATGTATTAAATGCACCTGACCTCAAAAAGAACCTAGTTTCCATCTCGGAAATGGAAGACAAAGGCTACGAGGTAACCTTCAGCAATTGCAAGGTATGTATATGGAAAAATAATGTTAAAGATGCCTTTACTCTTGGGTTTAGTGTTGATTCATTATATCAGGTCGATGGAAGTCCGCTAGGTGTCATGTCTTGTGACACAACTCTTCAGTCCGAACTTTGGCATCGGAGGTTTCCCACCTTCATTAAAAAGCTCTACCCGATGTAAGACAGATGGTAACAAGGATGCCCAAATTCCAAGTAGAGAAAGAAGGTGTATGTCCGGGATGTGCTGAAGGAAAGCTCAAAAGGCGACCATTCCCCTCAAGCCAAAGCAAGACCTCCAATATATTATAGTTGTTTCACTCAGGCATATCTGAGGCTGGCATTAAGAGGGAGACTACTACACCACGTACTCCTGAGCAGAATGGTGTGGCGGGAAGGAAGAACCACACGATTGTGGAAGCTACCCGGGCTATGCTACATGATCAAAGACTTCCGAAGTTTCTATGGGCTGAAACTACAAGCACTGCCGTATATGTACAAAATCGATGACCTCATCAAGCATTGGGTTCCTAGACTCCTGAAGAAAAGTTCACCGGTAAGAAACTTGATGTTTCTCATTTTAGAACTTTTGGAAGCTATGTATATTTTCATGTGCCGAAAGAGAAAAGACATAAATTGGGTGCATTTGGAAAGAAGGGAATTTTTCATGGGCCATGGTGAAAATACTAAAGGCTATAGAATCTATGTAGCCGGTCAAAGGGAAGTCGTAATTAGTCATGACGTCATCTTTGACGAAGATATGGCTCTCAACAAGGTGAAAAATCTTCCGACTTTGAGGAGCTCTCAAGAAGTCGACACCAGGGAACTGAAAGAAAAGGATGATCAATCAATGCCTGATGTAGAAGAACCCATGGATCCAATTGATCCTCCTCCACATGAGCCTTCCTCTTCCAGGAAGAAGCCTTCATGGCTTAGGGGGCTACTTGATGATGTTGAAGGACATGTTGCACCCCGAGGAACCTTTTGTGAAAGTAAGAAACCTAATAGGTATAAGGGATACCTAACCATCATGAGCACAATCATACAAAATGAGCCTTCATCATTCTCAGATGCCATCAAGCATCAAGTATGGAAGGATTCTATGACCATTATGGAGAATGATGTCTGGGAAGTAGTTCCCAGACTCCAGACTCCAGGACAAGACAATTGTTACTTCAAACTGGATTTACAAGATAAAGCTATAGCAAAGGGAAGTACGGAATAGTATAAGGCTCATTTTGTTGCTCGTGGTTTCTCCCAAAAGGAAGGTATAGACAATGATGTGATATTTGAACCTATTGCCAGTTATACGACAGTCCACTTGATCATAGACCTTGTGACTTCACAAGGATGGAACCTACATCAGATGGATGTCAAGACCGCATTCTTGCACGGTTCGATGAAAGAAGAGGTCTATGTGGAACAACCTGAAGGATTTGAGATTTATGATTGAAAATCTCATGTATGTAGGTTGAAGAAGGCTCTCCATGGGCTGAAGCAAGCACCCCGAGCATGGTATGAGAGGATCGATAGCTACTTGATGAAGCTGGGATTCACTAGGAGTGAAGCTAATCCTAACCTTTACTTTAAGGTTGAAGATGACAAGCCTCTCATACTAGTGTTGTATGTGGATGACCTCTTTCTAACAGGTGCAAACCCTCTTATTCACAAATGTAAGAGGGAGTTGGCTTCTGAATTTGAAATGAAGGACCAAGGACTTGAAGTGTGGAAGAAGCCAAGGGAAATTTTCCTATCTCAAGGAAAATATGTGGTAAAGATATTGAAAAGATTCGGTATGATGGACTGCAAGCCTGTGACTACCTAGAGGATCTTAAATTTTAGAAGTTATGTGGTAGTAATGTTGGACCAGATTTTGGAAATGCCTCTGAGTTTCATAAAATCATTTGCATTGATGTTCTTGGTGAACCTCCGTCTGAACATATGTTTTGCAGTTACCATTGTGAGCTCATATTTGGTTGAGCCTCACTGGATTGATGCCAAGAATCTTCTGAGATATCTTTGTGGCACAATTACTAATGGGTTAGGATACACTACTAGTGATGTTACACTACTTGGATATACTGATGCTAATTAGGCAGTAAGTGTGGTGGAACGTAAGAGCACTTTCGGGTGCTATTTCACCTTGGGATCTCCTTTGATATCGTAGATGAGAAGGAAGCAAAAGTTGGTGGCTTTGAGCACCGCCAAATTAGAATATATTGTTGTTACCATGGCCTCCTGTGAGGCAGTCTGGTTGTGAAAGCTCTTCAGTGAGCTGTTTGGATTTACATTCGATACCACTGTGATTCTCTATAACAACCAAAGGTGGGATTTGATTATTAAGGAATCACGTATTCGTCGATTGCTCCAGCAGATAGACATCATCTGGGATATGGTAAGATGATGAACAAGGAGGCTCCATCGCATTAAGATGATGTACAGGTCGATACACCTTGTCAAAGCCCCAAGGAAAGATCTAATCTGTGATTTTCTCAAACGACTTGGAGTCATCAAGAAACCCTTGTAAAAGGGTCCTGCACACATTGAGCTCTGGGAGCTCTGAGGGCTTGTGGTTCTTACTGGAACAACATACAACCACAGGGTGGCTCACCCTCCCCTGGTGGTGCGCACTGGAACAAGATGATTCGGTCTCTTCTAGGACAAGATGATTCGCTCTCTTGTGGAACAGGATGATTCACTCTCCTGTGTAGCAGGATGATTAGTTCTCCTGTGAGGCCTGGATTGATGTGTTCTCCATGGCGGCCTGGATTGATGTGTTCTCCATGGCGATTGTAGCAGGATTGATGTTCTCCTGTGAGGACAGGATTGATTAGTTCTCCTATCGAGGCATCCTACCCATGCAGTCTGGGACTCATGGGAAGTACCTCTCATCTGATCAATGAGCAGGGAAATGAAGTTAGGGACCATAGTAGTACCGATGGATGCATCATTGTATCTACCATACTCCCTATGCTAGGATGACCTCCATTGATCTGGGATCAATGATACTGGTCTGGGACCAGTGGTAGGAGTTGTACCATACTATGACGCTGACTTCGGGTCGGTTGAGACTGGTCTGGGACCAGTGGTACATACTCCGAGACTGACTTCATGTTAGTGCAGTACTGGTCTGGGACCAGTGAGAGTGGTAGATACTATGACGCTAACTTCGGGTCAGTTGAGACTAGTTTGGGACCAGTGGTACACTCTCTAAGACCGTGATACTAGTCTGGGACTAGTGGTAGGAGTTGTACCATACTATGATGTTGACTTCGGGACGGTTGAGACTGGTCTGGGACCAGTGGTACATACTCCGAGACTGACTTCGTGTCAGTGCAGTACTGGTTTGGGACTAGTGAGAGTGGTACATACTATGACGCTGACTTCGGGTCAGTTGAGACTGGTCTGGGACCAGTGGTACACTCTCTGAGACTGCGATACTGGTCTTGGACCAGTGGTAGGAGTGGTACTTATTATGAAGCTGACTTCAGGTCAGTTGAGACTAGTCTGGGACCAGTAGTACGCACTCTGAGACTGACTTTGAGTCAGTGGAGGATGATACTAGTCTAGGACTAATGGAGTTGTACTCACTATGACGCTAACTTCGGGTTGGTTGAGACTAGTCTGGGACCATTGGTACATACTCTGAGACTGACTTTTGAGTCAGTATGATACATCCTCGATCATTTCTTCTTCTTCATAATTCGGACAAAAGCAGAGCAGAACAAGAACAATGCAAGAGCAGAGCAAAATAGAGCAAAACAGTACCGATTAGTACAGGGCAGAACAAGACAAAGCAGAAAAGGCAGAATAGAGTAGAGCGGGGCAAGGGTCAGGCTGTATAGGGAAGTGCATTTGATGGATGAATAGTAATGATCAATAGACAGATTGCAAATGAAGTTCTCTCTGGTTGAGAGGGAGTGTTAAAATTGGAAACTAGAGCAAAACTTCATGTGGGTCATCTTAGTCATGGCTCATAATATTTTTATTATATTCCTCTCGTCGAAAGGTGTAGGATTGATATAAAGATCATCTGATTCTGATAAGTATTTATGGAAATATGAATTTATTTTGATTATGGAATTATTATCAAGCCGACCTACAACTCATGTAGTCTCAGAAGCCCAACAGTCGCATCTATTCAAACACCAACGTTGTGTATAAATATAAGAGGAATTTTCCTCATTTTCACTCACTCTTCTCATCACATCTCTCTCTCTCTCTACTGTGCAAAAATGAGTCTCTTCTCTACTGCGCAGAAATGGGTCTCTCTCTCACATGTGAAGACAGAAGCTATTGAACCTGAAGCTGCAACCGCAAAAACAAAGATTGACCTGTGTGGCCTAGAATACCTCCTCTTTGGAACTGCGTTGTAGGTCCATATGGATCTCCTCTGAAAGCTACAACTTTTGGTGGTGGAATGAAGTCAATCTGACGAACAGTTTGCAAGATATCGACTGCCCTAGTTTGAAGCCGGAAACTGCTGAAACTGAAGCTGCAACTGCAGAAGTAAAGATTGACTTGTGTGGCCTAGAATATCTCCTCATCTGAACTGCACTGTAGGTTCATTTGAACCTCCTTTGGAAGCCGCAACTTTTGGTGGTGGAATGAAGCCAATCTGACGGTCGATTTGTGAGATATCGTCTGCCCTAGTTTGATAATGAATCCACTAATGTTGATGCTGCTAATCTAGGGTTTGCTACTGCTGATATGAATCAGATTTATTGTACTATTTCTCTCTGCTGAATTATTGAAGATAAAAGAAGATTTGATCAAAAGGTTTCCCCACACATTGTGGGGTTTGTCCCTGGCTAGCCACCACATCTTGTGTCTCTTGTCTTGGCTTGTTTTCTGTCAATCGTTTAATGTTCTATCTACACTTTACTTTAGGTACATGTGATTGCTAATCTGTGGAATATAATAAGAAAAATAAGTAAACTGTTATAAGCATAGAACATACCATAACATAACATTATTAGCCATGCAAGATGCCTCAAATTTAAATATCATTTGGTATAGTACCGCGATGAAGTGATTAGCAATCTTCTCATATGCTCCCCTGTAACTAACCTCTGATAACACCTTACAATAGGTGTGGACAATAGGGTATTGCTTGGTCTATTTCCACTCCAGAACCGACAACTCATTCTTGGCACATATCCCATCTAGCAAGTAAGATGACATGTAAAACTTAGGTTGCTCACCTTACGAGACATTTTTTTCCTTTATAACATTCTGCTGCAATTTTTGGGCTATTAGATCTAACCAGTTGAAATTATTTCCTTCACTAGCGCAAGGGTAAACCATGTAGACCCATATTTCTTCAAAGAACTCTTCATTTTCACACCTATACAACTTGCAACACATAGACATTAGATATTCATACATTTTCCTCAATGACTTAGTTTTGTTGATTCTGTCAGGCTTCTGGTGAAACTTGCCTGACTCTTCCCAACATGTCTTGAGAATCTCCTTTGTGGAATACTAAAGAGAGAAGGAAGCATAGAACTTCATATTCAAGTATTCCTTTGGCTTTGGAAGCTTGTAATATGAATGAAAATAATGGGGCTAGTATGTAGCGAGCTATTGACTACTTAGACTTTTGAGGATCATGCTTTTTGGGTCAAGATAATACAATATCCTCCAGATTTCTTCTGCATAACGTAAAATTGGATGCTAGCTAGAAATCCTATAAAATCTAAAACTTTTAACATTGATATGCACTTCCCTGTCCTCTAGATCTTCTAGGAACTCATCCTTGATGAAATCTCTTAATATTATCTGTCATGTCACAGTGGTGGACTTTTCTATGAAACTTCTTATGTCTAGTAAGTTTGGTACTTTAGATCTCACACTGTTTACAACACCTTTGATACTACTTTTAGTGGACTCTCTTATTGGCCCTTTGCATGAAATTAGAGGCATGGTGTCGATAGAAGAAGATAGACTAATAGGCTTGGGATATGAAATACTTGGAAATTAAAATTCACTCCTGGAAAATACATAATTAGTCCCACAAAAACACTTACTCTAGCTTGTTTACTTATGCCAAAAAGTCACTGTGAAGGGACAATGTGCTAGTTCTAGAAGAAATTGCACAAGATTGAGGCTAGGATTATGAGATTGGTCATTGGGAGTGCATTATGCACTAGTGTTGGGAGAGATACTAGCTTGGGCGCAAGGTGAAATCCTTGGAGAGAGAGAGGCTAGAGGTTTAACCACTGGGAAAGCACTGTGTGCCATCACTGAGATAGGGTCCCTTGGTTGGGTGCAAGGGGTATCTACAAGGGGTAGAGGGTTGGCATGCCTATCAACTGGAAGTTCCCTCTACACTATTCAAGGAAAAGATGTTGGTGATGGGCATAGGTCATATGTCTAATGAGCAAGGGCTTGAGAGCTATGCTATAGAAGTGTGTTATGCGCTCTTTCTTAGATTGAAGGGTTTGGAGCTATCACAAGTTATGATGATAAGGTTTTACTTAAAAATCAACTAAGTATTGGATGTAAGGAGGCAAGAAGTGTTAGGCCCCAAAATTGTTTTACTTCATGCACCTTTTTATTCATATGATGCGCTACTTATTCCCTTGTTTTACTAGTTTATGAACTCTTTCTACATTCTTTTAATGCAATAGAAAATATTTATGATTGATTTGTATTTTATATAATAATACCTTCGTTATATGCATTTCTAGGATTAATGTTCATTAAAATATTGTTAATGTACATTGTCTTGTTTCCGCATTGCATAGGGATCCTGCACCAGGTATATGTGCGCTACTTCATCATTCAAGCTTTCCACGGAGGAAAATGTTAGCTAGTAGTATAAACACACATTTGGAATTACCTTGGATCCCCTTTTACAGTTAGAGGTGCACTTAACTTTCATTGACCTATTCCTACACTAAAGAGCAACATTCCTACACTAGGGAGCAACCAATTCGGAGCTTCGACATCTCGGCACACTTTCGGGGAAAACTGAGGAAGTTTATTGTCAAAAATGATGTTATAACACCTTCCATGAGTTGGATTGCACCCAGGTTGAACGTGTGGGTCTCTAGAAGAAAATCAACAAATCTGCTCAAAATTCGAATAGTTTTCAAACTACCTAGTTTTAACTTGATTTTCGTGGAGTTGGAGGAGAATCTAAAACATCCGAGCAAATGGGTTTTTTACTAGTACAACAAAAAATATATAAATGAAAACGTTTCTCAAGATTCACATCAGTTTAAAAGTTACACGAGGGTCTTTGAGGCAGTTTTATAAAAAAAGACTGTTTTTCTAGAATTTTAGGATCTTATTGAGATTTGCAAACATAGCTAAACAATCAACTGCATGCATGATTTCTGACGAAATAGAGATGAATCAGAAAAAATAAAAGAGATTTTGTTGTTGAAAACATGACAAATTAGGTTGCCTCCAAACAAATTTCCCAGATTCGCATTGGTCTAATAATTACATGAGGTTCTTTGAGGCAGTTTTAAGAAAAACACAGTTTTTTTCTAGAATTCCAAAATATGCCCAGATTTGCAAAATTTGTATCAAATTTGTAATTCTTTAATTAGATCATGGCTGAACTAGATTTCCCATCCATGGCATATTGTTGGGATTTAATCTCCATATTATTTGTTTAAAGCAAAAATTGTAATGTAAAAAGGTTATACAGATAGAGATATGGCTCCAATCATGCTGCTGAACTGAGTGCTGGGGGTTATACCCCCCTTCCTTTTGTCAACTGGAGCTGGATTACTAAGCTCAATATGTACTGAAGGACTGAACTTCATTAATATAAGTTAAATGCCAGGTTTATGCATCCATTTTCTCTATTTCATGTAATTAATCTTGCTTATATAAGTTCAGTGTTTCCTTAATAGGGAAACAAGCTGGTTGGCTAGGGCCCATCCAACCCAGCTCGTTCTCCCCATATTATATCAGTGTGCTTAGATATAATAATTCTTTTTTACTCAGAGTGATTTCTTTAAGCTTGAGCTTGCAGGTGTGGTGAATCTCTTGTGGGTGTATTTCCTTTATGAGTGATCTCAGATCGGAGGAATTATTATGTGTGTTGGGTGGTTTTTATTTCATCTCAAGTATTTTCATTCTTTTCCCAAAGAATCGCAATATGTCTTTTCTTTTCTAAGAAGTTTTCTTAAATCATTTCTAAAGGTTAGTTAAGGTTGTAGGTTTTGATAATTTAAGTTCCGTTTGAAGGCTTATTTCCTTTTATGGTGAGCACGCTATGGTCGAAACATAAGTTGTAACTGTGCGATGGTTTCTCTGTGTATAATATTAAGTTATAACAATATCCTTTGAATGATCATGAATCAAGAACTATTAACTACATGAATCGTCAATAATATTTTTTCGAATATAAGATTGAGAAACAAAGGCTTCATATGATTAGATTAAATTCATTTTTATGTAGAGTATATGTCGCACTATGAACGACATTTAGAAAGGGTTTGATTTTGGGATATTTTAAATAGTTATTTTCTATTACAATGCAAGAAGTTTATAATTTATTAAACTGTTAGAAATTCCTTGAATCTTTGCAATTTTTCTTTTGGTTGGAAGTTTACATTTGATTCAAGATTTCATTGATGCTCAAGTTAAATTTTTCCTTCCACATTTGTTAATTTCTTGTTTACTTGTCATAGCACACCAATTTATCAATGAAGGGTCATAAAGCATGAATTTGTTTTAGTACAAGAACAAAGTGTTCTGGTGCAGGAACAGAGTGTTCTGGGGCAGGAACAGATTCGTTCTTGTACATGAATGTGACTATCCTAGTACAGGAATGAGATCTCTTTGGCACAAGAAGCAGGATTAAGAATACGATAAAGTATCATTTTCCTATGTTTTCTTAGCACTAGGATTTAGTTGCAGGAACAAATATTTTCCTTTCAAATTATTTTTGAGTTTTGATTGAATGTCATAATTTATTTCCTTCAGACAAGTCTTTGTTTAATTCTTTTAAGTGAATCCAATTTACAGTGTGGTGTGTGGTGTCATTTAGTGAGCAGTTTCTACACAAACTAGGGTTTTCTTTTGCAGGTTGTTGAAGTCCTTCTCTCGCATTTCCAGTGTTGCACCTCGAAGTTTACAAACTCTGATATTGATAACTAAATGTTGGTCCACTAGTCAAACATATAATACACTGAACATTTTGGCATCATTTCTAGGGAGGTGCTTAGGGGATTGACCTTGGTGACCTATTGTGTTTGGTTTGCTTTTCACCTAGTTTCTCTTGCAAGTTTTTGTTCTTTGAATTTATTTCTTTCCTACATATATTGGTTGTTTTAAGCTTTTTCATTTCTTGGGTGCTGTAAGAACCC
The DNA here is from genome assembly GCA_031772625.1 of Pinus tabuliformis. Classification (NCBI taxonomy): domain Eukaryota; kingdom Viridiplantae; phylum Streptophyta; class Pinopsida; order Pinales; family Pinaceae; genus Pinus; species Pinus tabuliformis. The sequence goes on along the minus strand of CM062815.1, from coordinate 543,716,241 downwards.
CCTTAGATATATACATTACCACTATGTTGACATAATATACCAATTAGCTTGTTGAGAATAGGAAAAATGCTATTTTGAGGAATATTCTAATGAAGAGTTTTGATGTTGCTGAAGAGACATACAAATCATCGAATGAAGAACTAACAAGTGCAGAATTTAATATTTTTCTTCAACATAAAGTTAATATTATTAAATAGTGATTTCAAAATTGGATGATTTGCAGGAAGAACAAAATAATGATGAAGAAAAACTATTGATCTTTTGCGCAAACTGTAGAAAGGAACACTTCCTTGGAAAGTGTCCACTTAGTATCCTGAAGGTTTGTAGAATTTGTGAAGAGGCTCATGGAACTGCACATGCCCATCACTGTTAGGTTTACTAAAGGTACTAAAAAAATCAAGTAAGGAATCAAATCAAACACCGAGTATAACTCAAAACCCATCACCATTTAATACTTGGAATAGTGTTTATTATCTTGAGCAGGTTTCTCAAAAGATTTATAATCCTGCAGTTCCATGGAAAAATTTTAGTCCTCTTCCAATTGAATATCCTACTTCATGGCAACAATGTCCCTCTCCTTGGCCCTCTTCCTCAAGTCAAATATCCCCATGGACTCAATAATGGTTTGGAGGCTCTTCCCTAGGGCGGTATTTCATGAAAAATCAATTACTTGAACAACAACAACAACCAAACTTTCCACTTAATGTGCCATCAAGTTATCATCATCTATGGTCCCATCTACCTGTGCAACCTTACCCTAATCCATATCCTAGCCCTAATCCATACCCTATCCCTTATCCTGATCCATACCCTAACCCTAATCCAAACCCTAGACCTAACCCTAATTTAAACCTAGACCTAACCCTAGTCCAAATCCTAACCCAAATCCTAATCCTAATCCAAAGCCTATTCCAAGCCTTAACCAAAACCCTAGCCCAAACCATAATTCAAACCAACAGGTTGTACAACAATTTGAAATACCTATTTTTCCTCCTAATTCCCCTACTGAAAGAAATGTTAAATCTTTGAGGTTGGGGGAAGGGGTGAGTTCAGAAACATCTCCTATCACCATAGAACATTCACCTCAAGAAGAAACTTTGATTCAAAGACCATTGGAGGAGAAATCTATAATTGGAACATGTTCTAAAACTATTGTTGAAGCTCAAAACCCTAGAATTTCCCTTCACTATTCTTGTCAATTTGAAAAGAAGATATTTGAGCCTGAACTTGAGGAATTTTTCTTTTTTCTTTCACCATATCCTTCATGTCTCTTAGAGAGTGATTATCAAGTTGTGGAAGACTTGTACAAGTTGGAGAATCATAAATATGTGGATGCCATTGAATCCTAGTTTCAAGAATTCATCAACACACCTTATTCCCTCATTATCCAACATCTCTTGGTACAATATCAATCAAAGAAACTGGTTGCACATACTCCAGTATGTCTTGATGTTTATTATTTAAAACTGAGTGTGAGCATATTTAGCATTTTTTTTATGCACATGGGTACATTGGAAGTACTCCTACACTTGAAGGAGGTCTTCCTCTCTTTAAATTAGGGTAGGGTAGTATAAGAGTAATGAAGAAAATGTCATTTGAAATAAAATTGTTACAACAACACCCATGAAACTATAATTCTTAAGGCACAACTATTGAAATTTCAGTCATTAATCACTCTTGTGGTAGGGCTTTTCAGAAGCAATTCACTCTTAATGCCTCATATTTTATAAAGTGACTTTGATTATTGGCAAATATTATTCATTGGATTAATGTTATGAAATCAACTCACAAAAAGATAGAAAAGATAAATCAACACCTTAGAAATAAGCCTCTTCAAGGGGGCAACCTCCTTTACATTACACAAATGAACAATTCTTAGATGATACAAATGACAAAACCTCCTTTCTATATATAGGAGTCTAAGGGGTCATCATTTAATCAGAGCTGACATAACAATAATAATGTAAGGGTACAATAATAACAATAGTGGGCTTCTATGGGGCACAATAATAACAATATGGGGACTACATGGGCACAACAATATAATAAGGGGGTTGTACTAATAACAATAAGGGGTTACACTAGTAGTATAGGGACCTAACATGCCCCTCTCCTTCAAAATGTGTTTTCCTCAATGCTTGAGTATTTCTTGATGCTTTTGTATAAATTCTTGTCCTCCCATGTGGAATCTTCAGTGGGTAAGTTCTTCCACTTGATGAGATACTCTAAAATTGATCTATTTCGTAGCTGTCGATTTCTTGATTCTATGACTACTTTAGGTTCCAATATGATTTTTCCTTCCTTGTCAAGTTCTCGCAATACTGTTTGAATTGAGATCTTTTGCAACTTTTGAATGAGTTACCACTCCTTTGGGCATATGGATATCTGTAAGGCCAGATGTTTGGAGGAACACTTCCTGGAATCAAATGAATAGAATGATCATGATCACAAATAGGTGGGAGGCCTTTGGGAGTCTCAAATACCTTGTAATGATTGTCCAAAACATTTTGGAGATCTGGAGAAATACATGATTTCAATTTGGGATCCTCTAGTGCACATAATTGTGCAATTACGCTCCGTTTTTCTTTATTTAGAAGCTTTGTCATGCTGTTAGAGTTGATTATCTTTACCGATTTCCCTTTGATACCCCTCAATTCAACTTCCTTTCCTTCCCAAAAAAATTTCAAGAAAAGTTCTTGAAAAGTAAAAGCTATCATACACAAAGATTGTAGCCATTGGACTCCTAGTAAAACATCAACACCAACCATTGGAATGGAAAGCATTGGGCTATTCAATACATATTCTCCCATGGATAGCTTGATATTATGGCACTTTCCAGAGCAATTTATGGTTCCTCCACTTGCAACTATCACTTGACAATGGTGTTGGATATAGGAAGCAGTTCAATTCCTTGGCTATCTTACAATGAATAAAATTATGGGTACTACCTAAATCAATCAACACTATTACCTTTTTCTTCTTGATATGTCCTTCTATCTTGATAGTTTGAGGAGTGGTAATTTCTTCCAATGCATTACAAGATATGGTCGGATTCATTTCTTGATGCTCGATGTGATCTTTCACTTCTTGAACATTTTTCTTCTTGATATGTCCTTCTATATTGATAGTTTAAGGATTGGTAATTCTGGCCAATGCATTACAATATATGGTCAGATTCATTTCTTCTTTCTCAATGTGATCTTTCACTTATTGAACCTTTTTCTTCTTGATATGTCCTTCTATCTTGAGATTTTGAGGAGTGGTAATTCTTTCCAATGCTTTACAAGATATGGTCGGATTCATTTCTTCTTTCTCTGGGGTGGGTTCCTGGTGTATATCCTCTTCTTTTGATGTTTCTTGATCCTTTTCTTCCTCCTCTTCATAATATATGTAAAATAATTTCTTCTCAACACACTTATGACCTTTAGTGTATTTGCTATCACAATTGTAACAAAGCCCTTTTTCTCTTTTTTCTTCCAATTGTTGTGGTGTAAACCTTGTAGGTTGTGGAAGGCTAGGAGGAAAAGCACTTCCATAATTATAGTTGTGAGTAGTGGGATTCCTTGTTTCCATAATTTCACTTTCAATTTTTCTTGCCAACCTGAACGTCTTCTCCAATGAATCAAGTTCCCAAAGACGAACCTCATGTTGAATGTTATCCTCTAAAGTCCCTATGAAGACCTCAACCATTTTCTTCTTTGGAATATCATTTACCCTTATATTCAATTTTTGGAAGTCCTCAATGTGTTCTACCATTGAACCCTTTTATTTGAGATGCTAAAGAAGGTATTTCTCTTTGTATCCTCATAATGTGATATCATTTCCTCAGTAAAAATTGAGCATGTGAGAAGTGGTTTACAAGAACAAAGCCCTTTATACCATAAAAATTGATTCGGCTCTAAATAATTAGATGCAATACGTACCTTTTGTAACAGTGGTACGCTGTGTAGATCAAAATATTTCTCCATTTGTAGTATCTAATTTACCGGATCCTTGTCGTCAAACTTCCTCATCTTGATTTTTCTTGATTTTAGGAGATCGATCTTGAAACGACTGTAACTCTGCACTTTTAGATCTTTAAGTTCTAAAATTTCGGTCTGTAATAGCTCTCTGAGTCCTCTTTCTAAATCCACAAGTCTGATTGCAATTGGATTCCTGAGGAAAGATTTATTCCCAATCTCCTGCAATACAGTCCATCCTATTTTTGTAACTTCTTGAGAAATTTCAATCTGATGCTCCGAGAGAAAGTTAAGACGATTTTCCCAAGGTCACCTATTTCAGATGTAATTTGGGAGTATGCAAAAACCCTAAATTTCTCATATCATATATCCAAAAATGTAGCAAGACAAGATCTAAAATTCGGACTCAAGGTTCAGACCGATTTCTTCTCAAATGGGTTTTTTTTTTTTTTCTGAAACTTCGTAGAGAAAACGTTATAGTGAGAATTCCACAACGACCTGTTTTAGATGAAATTTTGGAGCTTGCAAAACCCCTAACTTCCTCAAATCATATATCGTAACATATAGCGAGACCAGCTCTGAAATTTGGACCCGAGGTTCAGAGAGCTTTCATCTCAAATTGGTTTTTTTTAGGTTCTGAGACATTACAGAAAAAAGCTATAGCGAAAATGCCACGATGACCTGCTTGGAGCAGCGAAACCCTAGAATCCAAAGGTGCGATACCAAATGTTATGAAACCAGCTCATAAAAAGATAGAAAAGATAGATCAACACCTTAGAAATAAGCCTCTTCGAGGGGGAAACCTCCTTTACATTACACGAATGAACAATTCTTAGATGATACAAATGACAAAACCTCCTTTCTATATATAGGAGTCAAAGGGGTCATAATATAATCAGAGCTGACATAACAATAATAATGTAAGGGCACAATAATAACAATAGTGGACTTTTATGGGGCATAATAATAACAATATGGGGACTACATGGGCACAACAATATAATAAGGGGGTTGTACTAATAACAATAAGGGGTTACACTAGTAATATAGGGACCTAACAGTTAGTTAGGGGGGATTGTTATTGTTATATTTAATACTTTGCATTCATAATCTTAAAAACCTACTTCTGTCCTATTCATTCTAACCTACTGTCATCCAAGAAACCATTTCAAGTTTCTCTTTGAAATTATTGATGAAAAGACTACTATGGTGGACCGCTCATATAAAACACTAACAAGCTCTCATGAGAACCCTACCACGATCAAATCGAGGAATATTTCAGTCATTATCTGAGATGCTTTCTTTAAAATGAGTCTTTAAGTTAAAATGGACAACCAGTAAAGATTAGTAATTAAAATATTTTCATGCCATCGTGTGCTCTTAAGGAGCATAATTGCATCCCCACCTATAAAGTAACCTATTTAAGGTTAATTATAATCATAGTTTTATTTAAAATTATTAATTGAGGGATGGGAGGTCTCATTATGAGCCGACTTACCATGATCATGAGTCCTAATGAGAATGAAATTACCACTACTGGTCAACAAGCTAGGGTAATGGCTTTCAGTTGAAAAGCTCGAAGACAAGAGGTCTCATCATGAGCCAACTTGTTCATTCTTGTCAGTTCTTGTGAATGGCGTTGTTGTTAGCTAGTTACCAAGCGAGGACAATGGCCTTCCATTAATTTCTAGAAAAATGTATATGCTTTCAATTGATTCTGAATTGATATTTAATAAGTGGGACACAGGCATTTCATTGGGTTAAAAGGCATCCTTGTCGAGGCTATAGATGCGTGTTGGAAGTAGGGGCATGCTTGTGGTATTAAAGTTAATTTTACCCTATGATTTACCTGCATGTTTTCGTCTTTCCCTAAACTCATTATCATATCTCTCTCAGAATGGATTTAAGATCCTTTTAGTAATGTTCTTTGGATTTCTCTCTTTCAAAAATATGAAGGTTTTTGTGGATGTGGGTCCCTTAGTGCACATGATTCATTTTGCTTGAACAAGAGGAGCTTCAGCTATACGGTTGGGTAATAGTAATATGGTCACCCTGGGAAGGTATCATTTTTTCATATTTCTTTTTCCCTATTTCCATCCATTTTAATACCTTAGCTTCCAAATAGTGTCACTTCTATTTATAATAATGAGGCTATTAAAAGTAAAGACTTACTGATTTGGATTACTCTTGAGATGCTTTATGGAAATTTTGATGGTTGGCTATTTCATTATGACACTATCCTTGCAGTTTAGCGTTTTTATAGTAGCCCTGGTATCAAACTTTATTTGGATCAGTCTTAATAAAAAATAATCTAGTATATAAATGAACCAACATGCATTATCTCTTAGAACAATTAAATCTAGTGGGGAACATGTGTTTACATATGGTTGCAGGAGCATTTATTTTTAAATTATTGTTTTTTGCAAGGGAGCTTCATTATGACACTATCCTTGTAGTTTAGCGTTTTTGTAACAGCCATGTTGTCAAACTTTATTTGGTTCAGTCTTAATAAAAAATAATCCAGTACAGAAATGAACCAACATGCATTATCTCTTAGAACAATTAAATATAACAGGGAACATTTGTTTGCATATGGTTGTAGGAACATTTATTTTTCAATTATGGTTTTTTGCAAGGGAGCATTAATATAGTAGTTGATTCGCTTGCATGAGGACATGCAAGATGTTCGACATAGGTGGATGTTAGGCCCCGAAATTGTTGTACTTAATGCACCTTTTTATTCATATGATGCCCTACTTATTCCCGTGTTTTACCAGTGTATGAACTCTTTCTACATTCTTTTAATGCAATAACGAATATTTATGATCGATTTGTATTTTATATAAGAATACCTTTGTTATATGAATTTCTAGGATTAATGTTCATTAAAATATTGTTAATGTAGATTGCCTTGTTTTTGCATTGCATAGGGATCATGCACTATGTAAATGTGGGCTACTTCATCATTTAAGCTTTCCACAGAGGAAAATTCTTGCTGGTAGTATAAACAAACATTTGGAATTATCTTGGATCCTTTTGGACAGTTAGAGGTGAACTTATTTTTCAATGACCTGTTCCTGCACTAAACAGGAGCATTCTTGTAAGAAAAAGCAACCAATTTGGAGCTTCAACAACTCGACACACTTCCTGGGAAAACCAAGGAAGTTTATTGTCTAAAATGATGTTTTAACACCTTCCCATGAGTTGGATTTCACCCAGGTCACACGTGTGATTATATAGAAGAAAATCAACAAATTTGCTCAAAATTTGCACAGTTTTCAAACTGCAAAGTTTGACCTCGATTTACATGCAACTCGAGGTGACTATTGAAAATCTAAGCAAATGAGTTTTTTTTATCAGTATAACAGATTATCTAGAACCGAAACTGTTTCTCAAGATTCACATCAGTTTAAAAGTTACACGAGGGTCTTTGAGGCAATTTTATAAAAAATTACTGTTTTCGAGAATTTTTTGATCTTATTGAGATTTGCAAAAATAGCTAAACAATCAACTTCGTGCATGATTTTTGAGGCAATGGAGATGAATAAGAAAAAAATCCAAGATAGGTTATTGTTTCCAACATGACAAATTAGGTTACCTCCAAACAACTTTCCGAGATTCACATTGGTCGAAGAACTACACGAGGTTATTTGAGGCAATTTTATGACGAAAACTGTTTTTCCTGAATTCAAAAATGTGCCCAGATTTGCAAAATTCGTATCAAATTTTTGTTTCTTCAATTAAATCATGGTTGAACTAGATTTCCCATCTGTGGCATATTGTTGGGATTTAATCTTCATATTCTTTGCAAAGGATTGACTTGTTTAAAGACAAACTTGTAATGTAAAAATATTATAAAGACAAAGCTATGGCTCCAAGCCTAGCTAGAAAACCACTTTTTGTATTTTCATGCTGTTGAACTGAGTGTTGGGGGTTATAAGCCCCTTCCTTTTGTCAACTGGATCTGGATTACTAAGCCCAAGATGTATTGAAAGACTGAACTTCATTAATATAAGTTAAATGTCAGGTTTATGCATCCATTTTCTCTATTTCATGTAATTAATGTTGCTTATATAAGTTCAGTGTTTCCTTAAGAGGGAAACAAGTTGGTTGGCTAGGGCCCATCCAACCCAGGTTGTTCTCCCCATATTATGTCGATGTGCTTAGATATAATAATTCTTTTTCACTCAGAGTGATTTCTTTAGGCTTGAGCTTGCAGGTGTGGTGAATCTCTTGTGGGTGTATTTTCTTTATGAGTGATCTCAGATCAGAGGAGTTCTTATGTGCATGGAGTGGTTTTTATTTCAGCTCAAGTATTTTCGTTCTTTTCCCAAAGAATCGCAATATGTATTTTCTTTTCTGAGAAGTTTTCTTGAATCATTTCTCAAGGTTAGTCAGGGTTGTAGGTTTTAATGATTTAAGTTTCGTTTGAAGGTTTATTTCCTTTTATGGTGAGCATGCTTTGGTCGAAACAGAATTTGTAACTATGTGATGGTTTCTTTGTGTATAATCTTAAGTTATAATGATATCCTTTGAATGGCCGTGAATCAAGCATTAATAACTACATGAATCGTTAATAATACTTTTTCAAATTTAAGCTTGAGAAATAAAGGCTTCATATGATTAGATTAAATTCATTTTTATGCAGAGTATATGTTGCACTATGAAAGACATTCAGAAAGGGTTTGAGTTTGGGATATTTTAAATAGTTATTTTCTATTACAACGCAAGAAGTTTATCATTTATTAAACAGTTGGAATTTCCTTGAATCTTTGCAATTTGTCTTTTTATTGGAAGATTGTGTTTGATTTGGGATTCTTTTAATTGATGCTCAAGTTAAAGTTTTCCTTCTACATTTGTTAATTTCTTTCTTACTAGTCATATCACATCAATTTATGAATGAAGGGTCATCAAGCATGAATTTGTTTTAGTACACGAACAGAGCATTCTAGTGCAGGAACATAATGTTATGGTGTAGGAACAGAGTGTTATGGTGCATGAACAGATTCATTCTCATACTAGAATGTGATTGTCCTAGTACAAGAATGATATCTCTTCGATACACGAAGAAAAATGAAGAATACGATAGAGTATCATTTCCTTATGTTTTCTCAGCACTAGAATTTAGTTGCAGGAACACATCTTTACCTTTCAAATTCTTTTTGAGTTTTGATTGAATGGCATAATTTATTTCCTTCAACAAAGTCTTTGTTTAATGCTTTTGAGTGAATCTAGTTTTCAGTGTTGTGTGTGATGTCATTTAGTCTACAGAAACTAGGGTTTTATTTTGGAGGTTGTTGAAGTCCTTCTCTGGAATTTCCAATGTTACGCCTCGAAGTTTATGAACTCCTGGATTGAAAATTAAATGTTGGTGCATTATTCAAACATATACTACACCCAACAAGAGGGAACATAGAAATGAAAAATACTTGACATGCACACACATACATACAACTAACACGTGACAAGAATACCAATAGACTTGGAGTGTGAAGAGACACTAAAATCCATCGTGCAATAATTTAAGTGACATATGCAATCTCAAAGTGTGACAGAGGAGGTAATTACCTAGAAGATAGTGCACCTGTGATTAAGAGTGAGATGTGAACCTTCTTCTCCAAAGTGCGTAAATCTTTGATGAGTGGAATAAGTGTGGAATGAGATTATGTCTGAGCTCTTTATATAGGAAAATCCACATGTGTGGGTAGGTCGGAGGTGGAAAATGTGCTTATTGCATGTCACAAAATCAAGAGATAAGGGTGTGATGATTTCCAGCGTGATAGTGCTACATCAAGGAAATGCACTAGCTTATGTTTCAAGAGTGTGCTAGGCCTATGTTTAAAAGGTGTGCTCTGTCTGTCTCTAGAATGTGTGCTAGGCTTGCTCCTAGAAAACGCACTAGTGCTGTGGGGAAAAATGCCTATGCAGGACGATCCTATCCACCTAAGGTGTGACAGTGCCTTAGCAACAAACAGAAACAACTATTCTAGTATTCTTCCTTTATGAACTAAGAATGAAGAGAGATAGATGGACTAACCGGTGTCTTCCGTTTGTCCCTCGATCCGGTTTCTCTTCTCTTTGGGAGTTCCCAGCTACTTGTCTTCTCGCTCGCCCAGCTTCAACAGGTCCCTGCAAGATCACAAGAAGAGAACACTACACAAAGACATAGATTCATATTCATAACTAGTTCAGGATTAGAAATAAACTAAACATACTAATGCAATCATACATCAAAGATACATCAGTATATAGGAGAAACCAAGATAGCTTTATTGATGAATAACAAGGTTCAAGAAGAGATACAACCAAGAAGGCTCCAATCCAGCATCTCCTTCCCAGCAAATGAAATTCCTATATTCACCTCCCTTCAAAGCATTAAGCACCCAATGATTCCAATCTCAAACCAACAACAATTCTTTGCAATAACAAAATTCCAGCCTCTGGATCTCATGGAGGAGAGATCCATATATAGATGTTTGGAGAGAGGATGAGTCAGCTTGAGATCTTACTAGTGTCTTCTCCCTCTGTCAGTTCTTGCTTCCACTTGGAGGTTCTTGCTTCCACTTGGAGACTAAGAGCCTCTCACTCATCACTAGTCTAATTCACTGAGGCAAGTGTCATTGAGGAAGATTCTGGAAGCTTCCAGGGTCTTGACACCTTGTTGAATGAACTTGCCATTTGTCAATTCCCGCTCAGCACACCCTGGTAGTGCTTCTACCTGTGTTGCAGTGCAGGTAGCTAGTGCAGACTTTGCATTTCAGCGCAGACAGCTAGTGGAGCCTTTGAATTGATCCCGAATTGACTTGTTTTTTAGCGGTTTCTGGAGGAGAACTTCTGTGAATTGCTGTGGTTTGTTAGCCTTGTTCCTCTAGGGGTAGGAACAACATGTTTAGGGACTTTAGATCCCTTAGATTATGGACATTTCATGCTTATAGCTGTAAGGCACAAAAATGTCTATAACAGTTGCCCCCTAAAGTATGAGGCCGTTTATCAGGTGAAATGCTTTATTAGGAGGATCCAAAGTTCATCCAATGCTGGGAGGAGACCTGTAATAAGATACAATACAATACATTATTTTTCATACTACTTTCATGATCTAGCTGAGGCGGGCATTCCCATGCTCAACTTTATAAATTCATTTTTATGTACATAGAACAGACAATCGTCTGATGGTAGACTGACAATTTTGATGAAATTATCATCCTTTGGGTAGGATGATTATCTACTGCAATGATGTACATGTCAATGTCTTTATCTTTCCTGAGTATATATCGCAGCCCGGATGGGTGAAACTAGAACAGGGGTCTTCAAACTCGTTCGATCTTCACTCTAAGTACAAGTCGATCCATGTGAGAAATGTTCTGAAGTCAAACATGGAAAGGCATCGCTTGATTACTGGTCAATGAGGTAAACCATTAACAAGCGCGAGAGGAATCACCGATAATGATAATGACCCTCAAGGTACTGCAGTACAATTTACATGGTGTGAATAAAGGACTTGGCATCGAACACCACGCAAAATCTTTCGGTCGAAGGTCATTGATGTATACCTGTCGCCGGAAGTGAGAAACTTGCCATTGAGGCATGCAAGCTTCAAAGTACTGAAGGGGGTGTTCCTAGATCAACTTCTTGGATAATGAGCTGATGTCGACAAGAAGCGATCCGTCAAAGGAGGGCCTTAATGAATCCCACATCAATGACACAGAACGGAGCTAATGATTTTGATGGAGGTGAAAACGATCTGATGACATATGATTCAGGGTGGCGGTCATGAAAGGATGAAGGACAATGTACGACAGTGGATGGGACACGGTTGAGTTCTCTGAACGACTTCTCTTGAACATATGGCGGCACTTATGCGATGGATTGGTAGCATTACCCCAAATATGGATGGTATGGCGAGACCATGGTGATGTGACCGGTGAATGAAACAACCCAACCCGATTGTGGTACGGAGGAAAAGTGTCATGTTCAAGAGCGACTTGCTACCATCAAAGTTTTCTTGAGTTTCTCCCAATTTTCCCCAGTCATTGCTGACCAGTACCTCTTTATTTTTGTCAAGCTTGAGGAGGATAACATATGCTTGTTCTATAACTTGCCCTTCGGGCAAGCCCATCGCTATGTTTTAACGAGCCTAACGATAGTGAAACTCGTTCTCGTCTAAAGACAAGTTTGTCGCTATTTAATGATTTTAACGAGTCTAACGACAAAGATAACTCGGTCCTTTTCATTTTTAGAGAGTCTGAAATGGTACGTAAAGTCAACTCCGAAAGTCCTTTTTCGTCATCTAATCCCTTAAGTCCGAAAAAGTATAAAACAATACAGAAGGGATGAGTTTTCGATAGTTTTAACAAGCCGAAAAAAACAAGTGCTCGATCTTTTTGTGCAATAATCCCTCAGGTCCAAAAAGATTAAAATCTAGAGGAGGGATAGCACTTTCGGTCGCTTTAACGAGCTGGAAGGCCAAAACTCGGCAATCTTTTCATATTTTACGAGTCAGATGAAAAGAGCTTAAAGACGACTCGTCTTTTGAGGAACGAGTGATAAAACGGGTTAGCAGCTGATTCCAGGTACAGGTTGGAATTTTCCAATCACGGCAGTGTCACAAGGATGACTAGTGAAATCACTCTTCGCAGTTGTTTCTCAAAATGGGTAAACAATCATATGGAGGTGAACGATCGGCCAATGGAAAAGTGGAGGTGATGGTGCAAACACGACCAAGGCTTTAATGGCTGATAATGTTACATTCACAGTGGTTATTTACCGGAAGATAGTTCATTTTTTAACGAGCTTAAACGCGGGAAAACACTGCTCAATCTTATGTTTATTTTTTAACGAGCATGAACTATGTGCTAAAATTGCTCGGATCTTGCGTTTAATTTTTAACGAGCATGAACTATGTACTAAAACTGCTCGATTAATCCAGTCATATGATAAGAATGTCTCATTGAAGATGCTATTTTTTATGGAGCTTAGATCTTACAAAGCTTTGCTCCGGATCCTTTCGTTATGCAAGTTCGGAAACGACTAATCCTATGAGTTTAAAGGGTTAGAGGTCCTAAAAATTTAAAAAATAAATAGCCGCCCCTCGCTTGCACTCCAAAAGGTTTGCATGCCCCCAGGTATAAAGTATGATTTCAAGGTTACCCTTACTTCGTCTGCCAAAACATTTGTTTAAGCAGGAAAGGCCTACCTCTTTCAGGTTACCAAAGATTGTTCCATTCGCGGCCACGAACAAAACACTTCCTCGACGATGTCTACCGAAATAGACAAAGGTGAGTGACAACGAGCACCAAACACATAAGTTTGACAAAAGAATCTTATTCTAGAACAAACCCTCTTCCAATCACGGACGGGGTACGGACTAGTCATATTCTCCCGCGGAAACCTACTCTATACCCAAAGTGTTCCTGCCGAAGCAGACCAGGACGCATGCCCCCTAGGTTCCAGTCATATCCTTCCGAATCACTTGCGTTCATCGGGAGGATGGACCGTGGGTTGAGACATTTCTTGCGTGAAGAGACCATTTAGGGATGGCGTATGACTATTTGCGATGCGTGATCCGGGAAATGAAAGTTGGTCCACGAGCTTGACCACTCTTCCTTCGTGCGGAAAACACATTACTCTAAAGAGTGAGGAGACGATGGCTCCCATGCAATATATATAGTCTCGTCCAAGGAGTAGGTTTTAATCCATGGCTCCTCGAACGACCATCACGTTCATTTGAACGGTCTTCCCTTTCAATGTGATAGGCACATTGGGGAGGATCCCTAAAGGTCGACTGGTTCCTTTATCGAAGCCTGATAGATTTCTCATTTTAGGCAAAAGCGCTGGCGAACCAAGCGCTTTCCAAGCAATAGAGGAAAGGATACTCACAGATGCCCCTTCGTCAATGATGGTGCCAGCCATTACCATTCTGTATATTTGAACGATAATTTTGAATGGTATGCTTGCTGGCAACTGGGGTTTGCCTAGTTGGTTCCAGTCGAAGGATACAACTAGGTTGCTTGGTGGTGGGACCGAATAGATGGCCGGGTGTGACTCTGACGAAGTTCATTCCTGCGATAAAGGAATGGGCAAATTGCCCCCTCGTTCGTTGGAGTCTATGTTGATGAAGAGAATTTGGACGGTGTCGTCTTTATTCTCTTCTGTGATAGTATCATTCGAAGATAGAACCTCTGAAGGCAAGACCGGGTCAACTGCCGCCTCGACCTTTTGAATTACGTCAGGTATGGATTCGGACGGTTCATCCTTAATGATAGGTGCTTCGGCTGACCACCTGAGCGGGCCAGCCGGGTTCTCAACTGGTGAAGGACTTGGCAGGATTTTTTGATATCCAGGAGGAAGTCGCGCTGGTAAAACCGGGCGATCTTCCAAAACCCTTTTAGCCTCGTCTAAGAAGGGACAACGGTGGATGGCATGGTCGCCTTCGCACAGTTTGCAGGGAAATCTAGTTTTCCCTCTCTGTCCTGTGGCTTCACTTTCACTAGTTGACGGTGTGCTGTCAACATGGCTATCAGAGATTGACGCCACCGAATTGTGCAAACGGGGAGACCAGTCCCTTAGTATCCGAGGGATGCAGGGACAATCTCTGTGGAAGTGGTCTCCCTTGCATATGACACATGGTGATTTAGGCCTAGTCAGTGCTGTGTGTGGATTTTTGTCAGACGACACTTGTTTGCCCCCAGTCGCTTTTGGCTCCTCCTTCTTCTTCTCTTTCTTCTTCTTTTCCTTCTTCTCCTTAGGAACTTGGTTTTTTGTTTTACCAGTTCCGTCAAGCGAAGAGGAAGGAGGAGAGGAAGAATTAGATGAAGTAGAAGGCCGGTGGGTAACTTTGGTCTGGTCTAACTGTTGATTCGACTGTTCAGGAATAATGGCGTTCTGAACGACATTGGTTGAAAAGAGCTAGACTGGCAGGCCAATTGTCAGTCCTGGAAGCGACAATGTGGCCATATGGGGCGCACCAACATCTCCCCAAGAGGAGAAGGGACTAGGATTTCCACCAAGGGGAATTCCTTGGTTGGTGGGCTCCATTTTCTCAACCTAAAGATCAATGCAGGAATGAAGGGTGATTGTTCCGTTTAAAATAAATTTTTAACGACGCTTAGACACAACTTGCTTTTTCAATTTTAAAGAGTCGAGAAAAAGCTAAAGATGACTCTAGTCTCCTTCGATGTTTTAACGAACCCGAAGTGACAAATGCTCGGATGGACTTTTTCTATTATAGAGTTTGAAAAAGGCCAAAAGGAACTGCTCTGGAGTTCTAGGCAGAGGGTGTGCCAAACTTTTCGCAAAACCGCAGAATACTTTTTAGGGTACGGGCGGTCGATCTTCCTGAATGTTGTGTTCAGTTCATTGCGATAAGTAGGGCGGCCGACACGGCTTCCTATGGATAAAGGTTATATTCTTATAGGGGTCTCCCAATATATACGCGACGGTACGTGGGAGCACAATCCGCACTGGCACTATCGTCCCTCAGGAGGAATCACCCACCATCAGCGAGATCGACAGTCACCAGGCTTTACGACGCCGGAACACCTCTCAAGCCTAGACCTCTATGTTGTGTGTTATGTTGCAAAGCGTTGTTAAGTTCATTCGATTTATTTTAGGTTGATTTTTTTAGAAGTTTGCCTTTTTGGATCACCACGAGATGTACTATACAATTCCTAAATGCAGTCTAAAGATGATAAGCAAGCTTTTATATCTTTTCAACTATGAAAATTCTAGCTACAAAGGGAAAAGAAAGACACCATCTTTTCTCAAAGAGCAATCAGCACACTCTAATGCACTTTTCCTAAATCAAGCATGCAAACTATCAAGATGCAAATGCATAGTGCAGGTGTTTGTTTTCCGCTTTCTTAATATTGATGCCAAAAAAGAAAGCTTTTTGTACAACTTTGAATTTGCTTTTAAATGACAAATACAAACAAGTTTACTTTTTCTAAATCAGAAAGGGTAGAAGAGAGTACAACACTTTACAAATTTCGAAATGAACACTTGTTTCGACACTTAAAAGAGAAAAACTCAAACCAAAAGCAAAAGTAAATGTATAATCAATTGTAAACAGCCAATGAACTCTCTCCTAAGATCACAATCAACAGATCTGAATCAAGGGCTACAGGATGATTATTTCACTCTTGCAAAGGAAAACTGTAAATGACGCCACAAACACATAAAAACACTCACAGTCTTTTTTTACAAAAGGAGGCGGAATTTAAGCAAAGAAAAGGAGTTATCAGACAGGTACCTATGCTGGTTACAGGCTGCAAAAATCAGAGATCAAAACAAGGCAAAACAGAGCAGAGAACCCCAACTTCAGAAGGCCTAACTCGATCAACGCACCCTCAACACAGAGGTTTTGACATTCAACGCAGGTAGCCATCACGGGACCTACGTTGAAATGCAGAACCTCTTCACAGGGTCTGCGCTGAAGGAGAAACGAGAGTTCCTCACTGGGTTCTGGGTCACAGTTTGCTGATTAATCTACGGTTTCAGGCCAAATAAAAGCAACAAGCAAGGTACAATCAAAGGGATGCTTTGAGGGAGGACCAAGATCTATCACAAAGGATCATCAATTCATTTGTGAGTCCATTTTTCAGATCATAGACAAATCCAGTGATTGGATCAAAGCAGCAGCTGTCTACTTTGCATCTGAGAATAGCAGATGCAATTCGATTGTTGTTGTTGAGTCTATGAAACAAACAATGATAGAGACGCAAATAAAATGACTAAACAGATCTCCCCAGTGGAGTCGCCAATTTGTTGTGGGGAAAAATGCCTATGCAGGACGATCCTATCCACCTAAGGTGTGACAGTGCCTTAGCAAAAAACAGAAACAACTATTCTAGTATTCTTCCTTTATGAACTAAGAATGAAGAGAGATAGATGGACTAACCGGTGTCTTCCGTTTGTCCCTCGATCCGGTTTCTCTTCTCTTTGGGAGTTCCCAGCTACTTGTCTTCTCGCTCGCCCAGCTTCAACAGGTCCCTGCAAGATCACAAGAAGAGAAGACTACACAAAGACATAGATTCGTATTCATAACTAGTTCAGGATTAGAAATAAACTAAACATACTAATGCAATCATACATCAAAGATACATCAGTATATAGGAGAAACCAAGATAGCTTTATTGATGAATAACAAGGCTCAGGAAGAGATACAACCAAGAAGGCTCCAATCCAGCATCTCCTTCCCAGCAAATGAAATTCCTATCTTCACCTCCCTTCAAAGCATTAAGCACCCAATGATTCCAATCTCAAACCAACAACAATTCTTTGCAATAACAAAATTCCAGCCTCTGGATCTCATGGAGGAGAGATCCATATATAGATGTTTGGATAGAGGATGAGTGAGCTTGAGATCTGACTAGTGTCTTCTCCCTCTGTCAGTTATTGCTTCCACTTGGAGGTTCTTGTTTCCACTTGGAGACTAAGAGCCTCTCACTCATCACTAGTCTAATTCACTGAGGCAAGTGTCATTGAGGAAGATTCTGGAAGCTTCTAGGGTCTTGACACCTTGTTGAATGAACTTGCCATTTGTCAATTCCTGCTCAGCGCACCCTGGTAGTGCTTCTACCTGCGTTTCTGTGCAGGTAGCCAGTGCAGACTTTGCATTTCAGCGCAGACAGCTAGTGGAGCCTCTAAATTGATCCCGAATTGACTTGTTTTTGAGCGGTTTCTGGAGGAGAACTTCTGTGAATTGTTGTGGTTTGTTAGCCTTGTTCCTCTAGGGGTAGGAACAACATGTTTAGGGACTTTGGATCCCTTAGATTATGGACATTTCATGCTTATAGCTGTAAGGCACAAAAATGTCTATAACAACTAGGCCTCCTTCAGTGAATTGTGTTAGGCCTATATCTAGAAAGTGTGTAGGTCGTAAGAAGTGAAATGCACCATGATAGATGACCTAGAAAGGTGTTTTGACACTTAGGGTTTTCAAGAGGAAACTTGAACACTTAGGAAAACTTTGACCTAGCATGTAATGACTTTGATGACTTGTAATGACATATGACATGATCATTAGGGAGCTCCAAAATTTAAATGAAGGAAAAATTGGGGAGGGTTTTGTAGTAGCTACAACACTTGGTGATTCACTGGTAGAACGACAAATTCTCTTTTAAGGGCTTACTTTACAGGTGAGGTCTAGCCTTAGGGAAGTATTGGTTCATCCTATAGATCACCTTAGCTTCGTTACATAACCTAGTTATAGACGTAGTCTCTCATATTTTGCTTGTCAGCTTAACACACTTTATAAAACCTATCAAACATTAATTGTTTCGATTAGGGAGAAGGATCATATAAGTTTGTGAGTTTAATATGTTCTGAGTTTTAATGTTGTCTTTGGTGTTGATCTACTACTAGCATGCTTATTCAGTACCTTGGCAGAGTCACTTAAAGGAATCACAAGCATTGCTTCGCTATGAGAAGGCTTGTTCACTACCCTAAGAAAGTTACTTGCTTCACCTCTCTCCATAGGAACCCTTTCTCTTCTATCATCCTTTATTTATTTATTTTATCATAATATGCACATTGGAATTTTATGGGCATTCATTTCACGAAGGGTGAAAGAGGGATCCCAAATTATTTTATGAGCACCAGAGGTTATTCCTTGTTTTGCAGAGACTTCTTGTATATACCACTCAAATTGGTTTGCTCGCTTAAGTTTTCTCCTTTCACTTCTCTACTCGATTGAATTGACAAGTTGGGAAATGATCAATACAAATGTCATTTTAAGGAATGAAGATCCTATAATGGATACGAGTATCATATATATGTTAAGGCTCTTGTTTGAAATGAGTCGTATTTTTCATCCAAACATCATTGACCTTTGGAGATAGTTAGGCACAAACAAAGAAGGAGATAAAAATTTAGCCAATCATTTTCTATTGTCACAATGTCCTTTTAAACTTTCACCACATTATCTTAGATCCAAAAAAGAGATCTTATTTATGTACATCAATATAGAAAAGAAACAACATGACATAAAATAAAAAATAGTAAGGAAATACATGTGTAAAGTAATATTTACAAACAAGAAATGCAACCTGGAAGTATCACTTTAAGTCTTGGCCATTAATGGAAAGAGAGCCAATCCACCTATGTAAAGATTGCATATGGTAAGTACGAGGGAGAAGTTTTTCATGTACTATGTATGGTCCAATACACAAGAATTGGAACTTTGTGTGTGTTTGCCTTTATCTTCATGGGATTTATCCCATTTCAAATGCTAATTCTCCCACAAGAAATATTTTATTACCTTCACCTTTTTTAATAAAACTAACTTTTGATGTGTTTCTTATGCATGACAAAGTTTTCCTTAGTTTTGTCCCTTTCTTCCTCTTGCTTGAGGAGAGTATTAATCCTAATTTTAGGAGTTGGACAAGGTTTACCTCAAGACTCATGAGATAACTATAAAGCTGGGAGGTAAAGGTTCAGAGGTAGGATCGCTTCATTTCCATAAACAAGGAAGTAAGGCGAGGTTCCAAGAGAGGGTTTATGGGTTACTTGGTAAACCTATAAGGCATTCCCCAAAGTGTTGTGACAATTCCTTTGCTCATTGAAAATGGTTTTCTTTATGATTCAAATTAGATTCTTATTTCTAGACTTTGCCAAACCGTTTCCTCGAGGATAATAATTAGATAAATGTTTCAACACAATACTATTTTCCAATGCACAATCATACAGTTTCAACAATAAAAAATAGGTCATTATCAAATATAAGTGACGCAGGAATGCCAAGCCTCCCAACGATGTTATGGTTGAGGAAACGGATGACCTCTTGATCATCCACTTGTTTAAGTAGAATGAACTCAACCCATCACGTGAAATAATTTGTAGCACTTAATATATACTCATGTTGTTTTGATGAACGAGGAAAGATTTCTGTGATAATGTCTATCTGTGATAATGTCTAGTCCCCATTGTTGGAATGGTTCTTCAACAACAATCGACTGTAATGGGGCAACTCATCTCTTTTCATGACCAACACATCTCTCACAAATGGGGTACTTATGAATATAGGTGTGTGTGTCTTTGAACAATTTTCACCAATAATATTCTGCCCACATGACTTTTTGCGCTATGGTATCACCTACGTAATGCCCGCTGGGTATCAGTTGGTATATCATGTAGATATTTCAAAACCCTTTCTAAATCTGAACTTCCCTTTTTTTCTTTGTTGAGAGATGTGAGAGCAAGGTGCCTTGTTCCCAGTATTGTCGTAAATTAGTGTATCTTGAAGAGGTTTCATTTGTTGGGGGTAGTTTGATAAATTTTATACATTTTGATTTCTTGTTCCGAGTCATATGTTAAACAGGTCATCCACTTCGTCCCCCATTCACCCAACTCTTTTTGTACGAACAATGATCTAACCACTTGGTGGGGAATGAAGATAATAACATGACTTTTAAGAAGATAAGGCCTGAAAAGTGTGACTGCCTTATAGATTGCATAAACTTGTTTGCTCATGGTGGGATAGTTTAACTCTGATTCTGGTAGCCTGCACTAACAAACAAGGTCGACCTTTCGTTTTATTGCTTATCTTTCTGAGTTAAGACGATTGCGATCAAAGTATCGAAAGTGAAAGTAGAAATAAGAAATAGTTATTGAAATATGGATTGTACAATGTCGGGGCCTCAACTATTCCTTGCTTTACTTGGGCCAAAACATATTTTTCCCTTTTATCCAATTTATAGGTTGTCCTTCTATGTGATATCCCTTTACTCGAGAGTTTAATGTAAATATTGTTTTCATGTGTTTTTCATTTTGAATGTTTTAAGTTTGAATGACATGTGAAGAATTTAATTATGAGTAATTTATTATTTTGAATGTTTTAAGTTTGAATTACATGTGAAGAATTTAATTATGAGTAATTTATTATTAATAATGATTTATTATAAATCTATAATTATGATGTTTTGTTTTTATAAATAAAGAGGTTTGTAAAATTAATTTTGGAGTACATGTGGATTAAGAGATAAGGCTACAAAATTATTGGTGAATATTAATTACCCATCAATAAGCCCTAGGTATCCCATGGAGATTTATTGATAAATTATAGTATTGGCCAATTAATTATTTCCCTAAAGGACATGATGTTTTTTTGAGAGTGGAAACATAAGATCATTATTAAGCTAATAACTACTTGCCACTTGTTGGTGAGGTGGAAGTACTTACCAACCATTAAGCTAGTAACTACCTGCCACTTGTTGGTGAGGTAGACATAGTTACCAACCACCAAAAAAAATGGTAGATGAATAATGAATAAACATATTTTTGGTTGCTTTATTTTGTCTCTCAAACCTATGCTGTGGGGCTATTTACAAGAGTTAGTATCAAGGCCAGCTTAGGGCTATTTTCAGGAGGAAGTATCAAGGCCAGCCTAAGCCAAGTACTCAATACCTATGCTCATGGGGCTATTTTCAGGAGGAAGTATCAAAGTCAGCATGAGCCAAGTACTCAATTATTAATTTTCTAGACCAACATATTGATGTGACTTGTGTTTTTCACCCACTCATACAATTAATAACGTGACTTGTGTTATGTGTAGGATCTCCTTTGTGTTTGCTGAAATAAAATGTTCTCTTTCAACTTGTCCTAAATTGACTCTTACAAATCAAACAACATTCAATAAAACCTGAAGGTAAAGACTCAACCATTTAAGTTTCAAAAAGAGCCTACTGGTACAAGCACAAACATTACAATAAAAGTCTTCATGAATAAAAGTTGGAAAAATGCCATCAATTGAATTCTGTTCAGGAATACACTCACTTACTGGAATCTGTTGCAGTTGTAAGCGAAATTCATGCTCATCTAATTGGTTTTGATTCCTTTGGATGCTCTCCCTTTGTAGAAAACAAGCGATCTCTTGAGGCCAATGCATTTGGTGCCATCATATGAGTAAATTGATCGGTTTGTGCCAGTGGCTTTCCAGAAAATTGCAGATGTCACTATGTTGGGTCAAGCACTATTGCGGTACTTCCTGTCCCTTGGGAAGTAAAAATACCATTCCTTCTCTCCGATGGAAGCCATTTCTTGTTTTATAAGTGCAAACACCAACATAGTATATTAGAGTCAGTGCTAAATTATTCCATAATGCTACTACTCCTAACAAAAATAGGAAAATAGGAAAATGATACAGGATGCATTCGTTCATCAGAAACTTAACACATTAAATAAAGATTTACCTTCTAGAATCCATGCCTCTATTATTAGGATGTTTCTGAAGTGCCTCTGCTCTCAAGTTGTTTCTAAAGATGCCTTATTCTGTTTCTCTCGGTAACTGATAACCCTAAACCCAACAGCGTAAAACTTATTGTTATCCCTAGGATCTCCAATAAAATACAAAGAAATTGCTTTTAAACGTAAATGCAAAGAGACTGCTTTTAAATATAAATTAAAAAAAGTTCATATTGTTTTTTAACATATTTTATGTGATGCATTTAATTTTACATGACACGACTTGGACGCATGGTAACATACCCAGACATATGAGCCACAACACCGCCGTATGGGACCATACTCTGACCACTTGTCCACTGTGATATGACATTCTCTCAATGTCGATGACATCCCAGAACTCCACGTGTTACTCATACATGTGTGGCTACCATTATCTTTGGCTTCATTTCGCAAGAAGAGAAGGGAGCTACAGCACCCCCGCATAGGGCCATCCTCCGACCACCTGTCCATAATGATATGAAATTGCCTCAATGTCGATGACATCCCAGAACTTCGTGTGTTACTCATACCTGTGTGGCTACCATTATCTTTGGTTTCATTTCGCAAGAAGAACAGGGCTATCAGGTCATATGGGATTCAACTTAGGTTTTCTCTATTAGAGGATTCTGGCTCAGCAAATCCTGTAAAACATCCAAGGGCATCTATAGTTGCAATGTTGTGAAGGAGAATAATCTTTGCCTATGCCATGAATACAATGACAACAGTGGCTAGTGGAAATACAACTACAATAGCTAGCCACCTATTGTTTTATTTGCTTTTGGCTTTGTTGGTATGCTGCCCCAACAGAGGTTCCCATAGTCTAAGTGAAGGTGGCTCACAAAATGCAAAGGTGTAGACAACAAAGAGAGCATATTTTCCAGTTTATTAGGTAAGTGCGTGAAAAAAACCATGATGCTACTGATTTCATCTCAGAAGAGGCTGACAACTTTGTGTATTTTGAACTAAGCGGGTTCAGTGAGATGGATTGGGTTCACTGCGATGGATTGGAGGTCGGGTGCTGAGATGGTACGATCCAAATTCATTGAGCAGATGGAGGGCCCTGAATGCATAAAGTGAGCCCATAAAGAACAACTTGACTTGGGGACATCAATTTATGAAAAAAATAGCCATGAATGGTTGAGGGTTTCAACTATAGTTAATATAATTGATTCTCTCAGCCTATCACAACGCTCTCTTGGCCATCTTGCCTCCCATGTTCATCCTCTTGTAGATATGATACCTGATAACAAGGGAACATAGCTCATTAATAGGCGTTGTTTTAAAATTTGTTTAAGGAAATAGAACTCAGAAATAGGTGTTGTTTTAAATTTTGTTTATTGTTGTTTTGAATTTTGTTTATGATATTGAAGTTCATGAAATCAATATAAAATATCATATGAGAATGACATCACATAGAATAGGAGAACAGATGAAAATCGTACTTGCTACCATTTGTAGAATATGAAATGAATAAGCCAATTGAGAAGCCAACAGTACTATGAAGAAAAATACATATAAAAAAGGATAAAACAATTAAAAAACACAGTTACTGTGTGAGCTAAGAAACGCTGCAAATCTCATATATTAACTCAACTATTAACTACATTCTTATATAGTAACTCTGAAACGAAACAAATCTACTCACATCACAGCTAATTTCCAACAATCTGCTGCTTTAATTTTGAAGAGAACACAAAATCTGCTAGTTACATTGTCAGCGATTCACATAACTAATTAAGCATTATTCCCAACACTCCCCCTTAATGATTAATGGGGATTTACTATATTATCTAGTAGTGCTAAAAACTCATCTTTTGCAACTGCTTTGGTGAATATATCTTCTAGTTGATGCTGAGTATTTATATGCTTCAATTCAATATCCTTCTTGTGCACCAAATCTCTAATGAAGTGATATTTCAGGTCAAAATCCTTTTTCCTGCTGTGATGAATTGGATTCTTTGCTAATTTGGTAGCACTTACATTATCACAATAAATCACTGTAGGCTGAACTTGTTTTTCTCCAATTTCTTCCAAAAATTTTCTGAGCCAAAGAGCTTGTGTACCTCCTGAGGTAACTGCAACATACTCTGCTTCTGTGGATGAGACGGAAATAATGCTTTGTTTTTTTGAGCTCCATGTAATCAAACCAGAACCAAAAGAGAAACAATTTCCAGATGTGGACTTACGGTCATCAAGACTACCTCCCCAATCTAAATCACTAAATCCAACAAGATTGAACTTTTCAGAAGAGTAGTAATGAACACCAAAATTTAGAGTGCCTTTCACATACCTTAAAATCCTCTTGGCTGCCTTCATATGTATTTCAGATGGATTTGTCATATATCTTGAAACAAGTGAAACTGAATATGTAATATTAGGCCTTGTGTGGGTTAGAAATATCAAACTCCCCACAATACTTCTCTAAGTTTTCTCATCAATTAAATTAGCACCATAATCTCTACATAACACCTCTCCATGCGCACTTGGAGTAGGGGATGGATGACAATCAAGCATATCAAATGTATTTAACATATTCTGTGCATACTTTGTCTGACAAATGAAAATCTCATCCTTACTTTGATAAACCTCCATTCCTAGAAAATATTTCATGATGCCTAGATCTTTTATCTCAAATTCATTCATCATAGCAACTTTGAATTTATCATTCATCTTAGAACTACTACCCATATACAATAGATCATCAACATACAAACTTATGATTAAAATATCAATACCTTCTTGTTTGTAGTAAAGGGTAGGATCATTCTTACTTCTCTCGAAGCCATTTTCCTGAAAGTATCCATCAATCCTTGCATACCACGCTCTTGTTGCTTGCTTAAGGCCATACAAAGCCTTCTTCATCAAGCATATCAAATTTATTTAGCATATCCTGTGCCTACTTTGTCTCACAAATGAAAATCTCATCCTTACTTTGATAAACCTCCATTCCTAGAAAATATTTCATGATGCCTAGATCTTTCATCTCAAATTCATTCATGATAGCAACTTTGAATTTATCATTCATCTTAGAACTACTACCCATATACAATAGATCATCAACATACAAACTTATGATTAAAATATCAATACCTTCTTGTTTGTAGTAAAGGGTAGGATCATTCTTACTTCTCTTGAAGCCATTTTCCTGAAAGTATCCATCAATCCTTGCATACCACACTCTTGGTGCTTGCTTAAGGCCATACAAAGCCTTATTCAACTTGTAGTCATTATTCTCCTTTCCTTCCACTTCAAAACCTTGTGGCTGCTCCACATATACTTCCTCTTCTAAGTACCCATTCAAGAAGGCACTTTTCACATCCATATGATATATGCTCCACTTTTTATGAGTTGCTAATGAAATCAACATTCTAATGGTCTCCTCTCTTGCTACTGGTGCAAATGTCTCTTCATAATTAATTCCATATTTCTGTGTGAATCCTTTAGCAACTAATCTTGCTTTGTGTCTTTCAACACTCCCATCACTGTTAAATTTAGTCTTATAGACCCATTTGGTGCCAATTTTTTTCTTGTCATATGGAAGCTCTGTCAACTTCCAAGTGGCATTCCTTTGAATGGAATCCATATCTTCTTGCATGGCTTGCATCCAAACCTCATTAGTACATGCATCTTCAAAACATGATTGTTCAAATTCAGCCTTGGCTAATAAAGCAAAATTGACTATCTCACCTATTGGGCTTTCTTCATGTGCTTGATTTGCACTCCTCTCATAAATATCACTTAATATCCTTACCTTCCTTGTAGAACTTGGAGAAGAAGTTGGACTTGAACTTGATGTTGAAGAAATTGATGAAGGGCTGCTTGGTGGAGTTAAGCCACTAGTTACAGAAACATTAGTTAGCTGCTCATGATCATTATGAACAATTATATGATCATTCAAAACAGATTTTGTCTTCTCAACATGGCCTTTTTGATGACCATAAACTCCCCCTTCATAAAAAATTACATCTCTTGAGACAATAAGCTTGTTAGTTAGAGGATTATACAATTTATAAGACTTGCTTGCCTCACTATACCCAATAAAAATACATAACTCA
Source organism: Pinus tabuliformis (assembly GCA_031772625.1). Classification (NCBI taxonomy): domain Eukaryota; kingdom Viridiplantae; phylum Streptophyta; class Pinopsida; order Pinales; family Pinaceae; genus Pinus; species Pinus tabuliformis. The sequence continues at coordinate 543,690,008 of CM062815.1, read as the reverse complement.
CTCTTTGCATCTAACTTTTTTCTATTCTGATTAGGTACATGCACATAAGCCAAACAACCAAAAACTTTGAAATGATTAACACTAGGCCTTTTTCCATACCAAGCTTCATAAGGAGTCATATTTTCTAGTGCACTCATGGGGCTACGGTTGAGGATGTATACTGTTGTAGCAATTGCATCTCCCCAATAAGTGTTGCTCAATCCCTTAGTTTGTAGCATGCATCTTGCCATTTCAACCACAGTACGATTTTTTCTTTCAGCTATGCCATTCTGCTGGGGGGTGTATGCTATAGTATGCTACCTCCTCATGCCATTCATATGACAATAACTCTCGAAAGCTTTTGAGCAGAATTCTCCTCCACGGTTAGTCCGCAAACATTTGATCTTGCACCCTCTCTCATTTTCTACAAGGGCTTTGAACTTCTTGAATGTATCCACGGCTTCACTTTTGGCCTTCAAAAAATATACCCAACAATTTCGTGAGTAATCATCAATAAAAGTGATGAAATATGATGACTTACCCAAACTCTTAGTCTGCATAGGACCACATATGTCTGAATGAACAAGCTGAAGTGGGTGATGAGCCCTCCATGCACATCCCTTTGGAAACCTTTCCCTTGCATGCTTTCCTTTAACACATCCTTCACAAACCTCCTTATGCTCTTCTACCTTGGGAAAACCATAAACTGATGCATGTGAGGTTAGAAATTTCAAACTTTGAAAATTTAAATGCCCATACCTGAGATGCCATAACCAACTTGAATCCTCATAAGCCATATTAGCAAGATTGCTATTATGTTCATCAAACCTCAAGGGAAACATCCTATTTCTTGTCATAGGCACAAGAGTGATCACCCTATTTCCCTTATTCTTATCATAGATAGTACATGTCTTATTTTCAAAGACTACTTTATAATTTTCTCACAGAACTGCCCAACGCTTAACAAATTATGCTTCAATTGTGGAGTATAATAAATGTCATGAATACTCTTTATACCTTCTTTTGTTTGGACCTCCATAGCTCCTTTGGCAGCAACCTCGAGTGACTTATCATCACCAAGCTGGATCTTGGATTTGAAACTTCCATCCTTTGCTGAAAACAACTTCTCATTCCCTGTCATATGGTTAGACCATCCAGAATCTAGGTACCAAACATCTTTACTAGTCTTTTCACCTTTGGCATAAGATAAAAATAAGTGATCTCGAGGATACTCACCACTTTCTTGAGCATAATTAGCATTTTTTCCTTCTTTCAATCTGCATTCTCTTTCAAAGTGACCATACCTGTTACAATGGTAACATTGAACATTTCTCTTATCAAATCTACCTCTACCTCTTCTTCTGAAACTACCTCTTCCACTTGAGCCAGCTCTTCCTCTACCTCTTGAATAATTTTGGCTTTGACATTTACTTTGACCTTGATGGCTTTTGGTACTGCTCCTACTTGCATCTTCATTCTTTGTAATTTGTAATTTAGAGGAAAAAGCTTTCTCTACAGCTTCAAAAGTTTCCTTCAATCTTTTTTCATGAGACATCAAAGATCCAATCAATTAATCAAACTGTAGTTTTGTCAAATCCTTACTTTCTTCCATGATTATTACAACATGATTCCATCTATGTGTTAAAGATCTCAATACCTTTTTAATTAAAACATCATTATTTACAGCTTCTCCAAGTGTAGCCATTTTATTGACCACATCTTTGACTCTTACACAATAGTCACTAATACTTTCAGCTTCTTGCACCTTCAAGTTCTCGAACTCTCGCTTCACTGAAGCTTGACCACCTTAACTTGATCACTACCTTAGTAAGCTTCTTGTAGTCTTCGAGGCAGCTTTGGCAGTTTTTGCTCCTCATATTCTTCGAAATAAGCTCTTATCAAGAGCTATCTGAATGTGAAACAGAGCTTGAACATTCTTCTTCCTTGCTTCCTTTCTTGGTGTTCTTTCATTAGCTGTAAGAGCAGAGCATTCCAATATCCTTTCTTGGTGTTCTTTCATTAGCTGTAAGAGCAGAGCATTCCAATCAGCTCGCTCCTCATATCTTGATTCAACAATGTCCCACAAATCTTTTCCAATAAAAAAGGTTAGCATCTTAATGCACCAATAATCATAATCGTTGTCATCAAATTCTGGAACTAACATCTAGTTAGAATTCGACATGATTAACTTTGGCGAAATTCCAACAATACAACTTTAACCCAAAATAATTTTACCTGGTGTGATATCACTTGTAGAATATGGAATGAATTATTTCAAGCTAATTGAGAAGCCAATAGTACTATGAAGAAAACTACATATAAAAAAAATAAAACAATTAAAAAACACACTTACTGTGAGCTAAGAAATGCTGCAAATATCATATATTAATTCAACTATTAACTACATTCTTATATAGTAAAACTATTACTAGAATCTACTCTCAAACAAATCTACTTACATCACACCTAATTTCCAAAACTTTATAGCAGTGACCACCCTAACAATCTGCTGCTTTAATTTTGAATAGAACACAAAATCTGCTGGTTACATTGTGAGCAATTTACATAACTAATTAAGCATTATTCCCAACACCATTCCAATTATTCACCGATTCTCATGCAAAGCTACACAAAAATAAAATCAGATATGAAAAAAGAAAATCATACCAGTTACCATTGCTGTTATTCATGGGTTTTAAATATCATATGAGAATGAGATCATATAGGATAGGAGCAGAGATGAAAATCGTACTGGCTACCATTCCAATTATTCATCAGTTATTATGCAAGGCTTCCAATTATTCACAGGTTATGAAGTAAGGCTACACAAACATAGGAGCAGATATGAAAAACGAAAAGCATACCAATTACCATTGTTGTTATTCACGGGTTTTGGTGCAGTCGACTTGCTCGGATTTGAGGAAAGAAGTGTCCATTTCAACGGCATAAAACCAAGCTCAGCTAAGAAGTGTCCATTTCAATGACCTAGAACCAAGCTCAAACATGCAGGTTTCTTCCTTCTTCAGTGTTTTTAGTAAACTTTGACTGGTGCCTTTCGTGTTCAGTTTTTTGGTGAACTTTGATTGATATAGGTACATCAGTTCTCTGTTGCATAGTCGTCCTGGAAACTTAACTTTTACTCTTGTTCAGTCTTTCAGTAAACTTAACTTTTACCGATAGCTACATCGTTCCTCTCATGTTTACCGATATAGCTACCTATTTAGTCTTTCTGGTAAGCTTCTGTTTAGTCTTTCTGGTAAGCTTCTCTCATGTTCAGTCTTTCTGGTAAGCTTCAGTATGCTGCCATGTATCAATTGCTCTTTAAGTCTGCTGCCATGTATCAATTGCTCTTTCATGTTCAACGATAGTCGATCCAGTTATGTTAGACACCACAAAGCCACCTGGTGTGTGGAGCCATGTGGAGTGCCCTTTGCATATTGTTACAAACATCCTAAGTGTCTGAAATAAATAAACATGTGGAGTGCCCTTTGTATACTGTTACAAACGTCCTAAGTTTCTGAAATAAACAAACATTTAACATTTACAGATTAATGTTAGCATTACTTCCATTACTGAAACAAAAATCAATTAAATAAGTCCAATGTCTGCTGCCATGTATCAATTGATTTTTCATGTTCAACGATAGTCAATCCAGTTATGTTAGACACCACAAAGCCACCTGGTGTGTGGAGCCATGTGGAGTGCCCTTTGTATACTGTTACAAACGTCCTAAGCGTCTGAAATAAACAAACATGTGGAGTGCCCTTTGTATACTGTTACAAACGTCCGAAGCGTCTGAAATAAACAAACATTTAATGTTTACAGATTAATGTTAGCATTACTTCCATTACTGAAACAAAAATCAATTAAATAAGTCCAATGAATGCATAATATAACCTCTTTGAATGCATAATATAACCACTATGCTTCAGCTGCCTCGGGAAGAGGCCAAATAAGATGATCAAACATCTTATTGGCCATCGAATTATTGGCCATGGAAGAGGCCAAATAAGATGATTGAATAAGATGATCAAACATCTTATTGGCCATCCAATTATTGGCCATGGAAATCTTGATATCAAATCTGATAGGTTATTTGATATCAAATCTGATAGGTTATTTAAGAAATAAGAGGAGCGTGAAAGCTAAAAACTTTAGGTTAAACGTAAAAGAGACTAATGCTATCATCGAAAATTGATAACTAGACTAATGCTATCATCTAAAATTGATTACTATTATTCCTTGTCGGAGGGACTAATAATATGTTCTATATGAAGTTTAAATACATGTAGGCATAAATAAGCGTGCAAGAATTAGTTCTAGAGCCTAAAAACAATAATGGTGCAAATTGAAATCACTATAAAAGTGAAGAGGCTAAAATAACCATTAATTATTTACCTTGGAAGAGTTCAAATTCCGCACTTTTCAATGGCACCTGTAAAGGAAATCTCAAATAATTCAGAATAGGTGTAACGAGAAATTATTCTCAGGAATGAAAATAGATCTCTGTATCATATAACTTATACAATCACGAATTAGGATAAGTGTATCTTCAATTTATAACTAATTATACTAAGAATATGACTGAGAGTATGAAATCCTAGTCATTATTATTCTCTGCCTTAGGCACTGCAGGGACTCTAGCGATGGCTAGAGGGTTGATCATCAATTAATCGTTCTTTTGACCAAATATTTCTCTGCTCTACCCCAATTTAACCAAACTTTCAACTTGCAATTCCCGTTAACTCAAATTTTATCCAAAGTTTTGATTTGGGACTCTTATTGGAACCTTTACATGCCCCGAGGTAACCTAAGATATCCTGGGATCTTTTATCCCAAGTTTCAAAATACTCATACACCTTTTAGAACCTTTTATCCAAAGTTTGAATGTAGTTTAAAATTGCCATACATGCATTTTTTTATAACATTTTATCCTAGGCTTCAAAGTGCGTACATCTCCCCAAAGTTTGAAATTGCAGTACATCTCCCCAAAGTTTGAAATTGCATATATATAATTTTTAGACTGTGTATTTGTCCTCATGCAAAGTGATGCCCCATGTCAAGATGACACTTCTCGGGAAGCCAGGTCTCCTCCACATGTCTTGGCACTGCGAATTTCCTCTTTAGTCACTCCTATTCACACAGATTCATAGATTCATGAATAGATATTAGAATGTGATGTACATATGATATAATTCGCTCTTCCATAAACATAGAATTGTAACAAAGACATTATCGAACGTAGATTTGTAACAAAGACATTACCTGTGTTTTCTTTCTTTCTAAATTTGGAGCTGCACTTAATGTCATGTCTGAAAGGAAAATTCATCTCTTCCATAGAGATTAGAATGGTGACAGAGACATTACCTACATTAGAATTGTGACAGTAGACATTGCTTGTATTTTCTTTTCATTTTGAATTTGGAGCTGCGCTTACTATCATGTCTCACAGGAGTTGCTCTTGACGTCATGTGTAATAGGGTTGGAGATGCGCTTGATGTCATGTCTCGCATTACTTGCGAGAAATGGTAGAGATTTCAGGTATGTTGCTCACACCCACCCATCTGAACCAGAGAACAAAAGCATCAATCTGAAAGAACCAACAAGACTAAAAGGAGAGGGATAAAAAACTACCTGACATCAATATGGAAACTGATATTTTTTCTAGTTTTTTTTGGGTATCATGTTTCATAGGTTCTGTTATTGCAAAGAATGTTAAGAATGTTATGCCCAAGAAGAATTCCCTGTGATTTTGAATTTTTATTAATTATCCCCTTTTTATGATTTTAAATTTCTGTTAGTTAGACTGAGGTTTGATACAAGCATATGTAAATTCTAGAGTCCATAGTCTAGTATGGCATAGACTGATTCAGCTAGTATCACATAGACTATCTGCTATGGAAGACCCGCCTAGTGAGCCCTACTGGTCATTGGTATTGAAAATATTCAAATGCACATTATGAACATTTTTCTAACTGTCCACTCGGTACACTTATATCAACCCCCTCCCTTATAAACGATAAAATTAAAAATTCGACAGAATTAAAAACCCATTACTGTAATTTGTGCATGCCTTGAGAATTTTTATTAATTATCACCTTTTTATGATTTTAAATTTCTGTTAGTTAGACTGAGGTTTGATACAAGCATATGTAAATTCTAGAGTCCATAGTCTAGTATGGCATAGACTGATTCTAGTATCACATAGACTATCTGCTATGGAAGACCCGCCTAGTGAGCCCTATTGGTCATTGGTATTGGAAATATTCAAATGCACATTATGAACATTTTTCTAACTGTCCACTAGGTGCACTTATATAAACCCCCTCCCTTATAAACTATAAAATTAAAAAGTCCACATAATTAAAAACCCATTACTGTAATTTGTGCATGCCTTGAGAATTTTTATTAATTATCCACTTTTATTTTAAATTTCTGTTAGTTAGACTGAGGTTTGATACAAGCACATGTAAATTCTAGAGTCCATAGTCTAGTATGGCATAGATTGATTCAGCGAATATCACTAGTGAGCCCTACTGGTCATTGGTATTGAAAATATTCAAATGCACATTATGAACAGTTTTCTAACTGTCCACTGGGTGCACTTATATCAACCCCTCCCTTATAAATGATAAAATTAAGAAGTCGACAGAATTAAAAACCCATTACTGTAATTTGTGCATGCCTTGAGATAAGTTATCTGTTAGGCATTGTAGTGTTATTGTTTCAGTGATCAAATCCCAAATCCAAGACAACAAAACAAATAATATGGTGAACTTGCTATATCTATGTTTATCACAATTTTGCGTGTTTTCTGAAAAAAAAAAAAAATCAGCCAAGATTTATGTTGGTGTACTTACCATTTTCCAGAGCTAATGTTTGAGAGTTGTTTAGCAAAGGGAAGGAAGTCATGTGCGCCCAAAAAATTAGCATACAATAAGCAAAAATATTGTCGAAAGAGCAGCTAAAGTACAAAGAAACTAAAGGTAAAGTACAAAGGATCAAATTGAATGATGTTATGGTCATACCCCTGTAGCTGTGGATGCTTGAGGTGAAGAGACTCCCTGAGACTCTACAACACAGAAAGAAACGAGAACCCTCAAAGAATTGGTCACCAGACTAGATGTATCTCCTGTGGTTCATAAGCAGTCTTAAAACCAACTTTAAGGCTATAAGGTTGTGTTAATGAGAAAATAATAACTAAACCATTTTAAGGTTCACACAGTAGAACACAACAGTCGTTTTCTAGGGGAATGCACAATAAATTATGAAGTGCAGTGCGTCATTCTGAAAGTCTAATTCACCAGTTTCTTAATACCAGTAGAAGGACATCTTACTTCAGGATAAATCACCACTCCATTGTTGAACCCCTGCGGTAGGATTTAGAAATATAATACTAGGTTAATGGAAATTACTAGTTTCATAGTTAACGCTAGATTCAAAAATAGAAAATACCTTGTCTAATTCCGGGATCATGTTCGTAAGTTCATTTTTAATGCTAGATTCATAAATATAATTGCTGACTCTAATGCCAAGATCATGTTGGATATCTTACCTGATGCATAAGTTGGGATAACGATGTTCAATTTATCTGTAAAACACTACAGTAATTACCCCCTCTTGCGGAGAAGCTTCACAAAAATAATCAATGCTACACTTCAAACTCTCGAAGAGAAGTAACAACATGGGGCTCCCAGAGCCTTGCATTGCAAATTCATCACCAAATACAGAATTTTTTGACTTAGTCTCATAACCACCCCACCGGATCAAAACCCTTAAGAAAATTCATAGGACGTAGAGCGCCCATAGAATAAGCACCTAGGGTTGGTTGTTCAAGGACATCTGGATTTACCTGGAGTGTTTCCTAATAGCTAGGCAAGTGTACCGCATGCAATAGCTTTCTGAGAGAGTGGGATGATTCGTGTAGAAATAGATGGGGCTCACAATAAAACACCTTTGTGGAATTTACTAACTCTCGATCTGGATTGGCCACGGATGAAACCGGTCCCACTTCTAGTTGAATCACTGGAAATTTAAAAAGTTATTTTTCAAATTAGAAATGTAACATTAACGAGCCTCCGGCTATAAAATGAAAAAACAAGCTAATTCCACCGTGGTTAAGAGCCCCACGCTCTACTAACTGAGCTAGGCGAGCTGGTATTCCTTTTAGGACTCCAAGGGACCCTGATACATTTAACTTTTCTATTACAACAACATCATATGTTTATTTAAAAATAATAATAAATAGAATCAATTTAAAATTTACTTCTCTTTGGCATATTTAAGTGTTGTAGCACGTTACTTTGAAAGATATGAATATCGCTTCTCGGCAGATGTATTAAAGTCCAGTGACACATGAAACAACGCTGAAACACTAATATTGCAGGTAACAGCTCAGCTTGAGAATAATGAACCTCACAATGAGTAGTATCTTTTGGATTAAATATGAAAGTAGACTTGACTTTCAAGTAGACTCTACAATAAAATTTGGCCAAGGGACTACAGCTGCCATCAATGCACTATTACTGCTCTCCAATTTCTCCTTTGACTCGCCCGACAGGGATGTTGGGAATTTTTTGACTCGCCCGACAGGGATGTTGGGAATTTTTCTAGTAAAATTCCAAAAACAAAATCACAGAACAAAGAACAATTCTTTGTTTTAAACACACAGGATTTTAGCACAGGGAAGCTTTAAAATTTCTTTGAGCAGAGAGATATTTCACACAAATTTCTATCCATTAATAAAAGCAACTGCCGTTACAAACTTCTTCCTCTCTCTTAGAGGGATTCACCAAGAAAATTTAACACAAAAAAAATTACTCTGTCTTCTCCTGAGATTTTACACTCCTGTGTGTAAAGATCTCTTTTACATTCACTATTTAAAAAAAAAACCTTTACATTTACATTTACTGCTTGTTTCATTCACTGTTGCTGTGTTCTCCTTCTTTACATTGCACTGTTGTGCATTACAATACAGTTCTTACATGGGCACCTGCGTCTCCTTTGCAAAAAAAAACCTTTTCTTCATGCTGTTGCGTGGGTTACAGTACATTATCAATCGAATACAGGAACATTACATATATATATATCAACAAAACAAAACAAAAGAACTTACATCATTACATCAGTTTTCACTTGCCATGCTTCCGTAAAAAAAAGAATTAAATGTTTTTAGCAGCCTTTACTTGTGCCCATACTCCTGCTGAAACAAAATTAAAAATTTCATCAAAACTTACCAACCCAGAGTAAATAGCATTTACTGTTTTATTGATATTTACTGGCGGTAAGTAAAACTTTTACTTCACGTAAAATTTCATTTAATGTTGGCATGTATTTCAACCATTGACTTCATTTAAATCGGATCGCAGAATCCCATTTGGTCGGAACACAAAATTGGGGCACACACATATGGTGCGATCTGTGATATGCAATCGGATTGCATCGCACCATCGCAATCAGAGAAATCAAGTGAACAGACGAAGGCTCCAAGCATACTTGCGATTTGCGATCTGCGATCTTATCGCATCGCAAGGATAAGGAAAAACAGTTTGATGCTGCTGTTTAATTTTTTGCTGCATTTGAAATTACAATTTCAACACTCCCCGTTAATTTCAACTGTTGGGTTATCAATCATACCCAGGCGCTTCCTTAAAGACTCAAAACTTTTCTGATCTAATGGCTTTGTCAGAATGTCTGCAACCTGTTCCTGAGTTCTGCAATGCTCGAAAACGATTTCTCCATTGTTCACCAATTCTCTGATGTAATGGAACCTTGTATCAATGTGTTTCGTTCGCTTGTGAAACACATAATTCTTGGACAATCCAATAGCTGAGCTATTGTCGCAGAAAATCACTGTTGTTGTTGCCTGCTCTTGGCCTAAGCTCCTCAACATTTTTCTCATCCACACCGCTTGACATGTTGTTGTTGTAGCTGCCACGTATTCTGCTTCTGCTGTAGAGAACGCCACGATCGGCGCTTTCTTGGAAGCCCATGAAATTTCTCCTGAACCCATGTGAAAGACATAACCAGATGTGCTTTTCCGATCATCTCCACTTCCAGCCCAATCGCTATCGGTGTAGCCAACTAAATCTGAACTTTCTGAAAAAGTATACAAAATGCCAAATCTTTTTGTACCTTTGACATACCTCAGAATTCTTTTTGCTGCCTGCCAATGAGCCTCTTTTGGTCTCTCCATAAATCTGGAAATCAAACTAACAGCAAACATTATGTCAAGCCTAGTTGCAGTTAAATACATAAGGCTGCCAACTATGCTCTTATACAAGCTAGGATCAAAATCCTTGCTGTTGTCCTCTTTGCTGAGTTTTAATCCCATTACCATGGGAGTGATTGCTGCTTTGCATTCTTGCATATTAAATCTGCCCAACACTTCATTTACATATCTTGCTTGAGAGATGAAAATTCCATTTTCATTTTGATCTACTTCTATTCTTAAGAAGTATCTCAGCAAACCCATGTCAGTCATCTCAAATTCCTCTTTCATGACTGATTTGAAGTTTTCAATGAGGTAGTCATCATTACCTGTAAAAATTACATCATCAACATACAAGACTACAATTAAAATCTTACCATCCTTTTATTTGATGTAGAGGGTGGGTTCTCCCTCACATTTTTCAAATTCATTTTCCAGTAAATAGGAATCTATCCTATTGTACCACGCTCTTGGCGCTTGTTTCAGCCCATAAAGAGCTTTCTTCAATCTGCGCACTTTGTGATCTTGGCCTTTCTTCTCATAGCCTAGAGGTTGTTCAATGTAAACCTCTTCCTTTAACACTCCATTTAGGAATGCCGACTTCACATCCATTTGGTAGACTTTCCATTTGTTTTGTGCTGCTATGGACAACATTGTTCTCACGGTTTCCATTCTTGCAACTGGTGCGAAAGTTTCCTCATAATCTCTCCCATATTGCTGCTTGTATCCCTTGACAACAAGCCTTGCCTTGTGTCTTTCAATTTTTCCTTCAGCATTGCATTTGGTCTTATAGACCCATTTGATTCCAATAACTTCTTTACCTTTTGGTAGCTCAACCAAGTCCCATGTCTTGTTTCTTTCTATGGCATTCATCTCCTCATCCATAGCTTCTATCAATTTCTTATCTTTAATAACATCTTTGAAATTAATAGGGTCATCAACATGACAATACAAGGCAAATAAGGAATTCATTCCTTCATTATAAATGTCACTTAGATTTCTAAATTTCTTACCTATTTCACTTGGTGTGCAAGTGCTTGAAGATGCACTTGAATTTTCTCATTGTGGTGTGCTTGGAGAAGCACTCTCATTTCTCCTCAAGGGTGTTCCTTGTTGTCCTTGTGTTGGCGCTGCTATTTGGGGATGTATTTCTACCATCTCCTCATCATCTTCATCATGAGACAAACAGTTTTGAACATTAACTGTTTTCTCTATGCTTCCATCCCAAGCTTCCTCTTCAATGAATTGAACATCTCTACTCACAAAAAACTTCTTGGTGGATGGGATATACAACCTGTAAGCTTTGGATTCCTCATTGTATCGAATGAAGATACATTTCTCCCCTTTGTTGTCCAACTTCCTCCTTAGATGATCAGGAATGTGTGCATAAGCCACACATCCAAAAATTTTCATGTGGGTGACTCCTTGCTTTCTCCCACTCCATGCTTCTTCCGACACTTTGTTCATCACAACTTTTGTAGGACACCTATTCAAGATATATACTGCAAAGTTTACGGCTTCAGCCCAATAATCATTTGGCAAATGCTTTGCCTTCAACATGCTCCTCGCCATATCCATAATGGTCTTGTTCTTCCTTTCAGCAACTCCATTTTGCTGTGGGGTGTACCTAGCTGTAAAATGTTTATGAATTCCATTTTTTCTGCAAAACCGTAGGAATTCCTTGGAGATATACTCACCTCCTCTGTCTGTTCTCAAGACTTTAATACGCAACCCACTTTGATTTTCCACAAGTGCTTTGAAATTTCGGAATTTTTCAAACACTTCCAATTTGTTCTTCAAGAAATAAACCCATGTCTTTCTTGTAAAATCATCAATGAATGTTAGAAAATATTGGCTGCCAGCTAAAGATGAATTTTGCATTGGTCCACATAAATCTGAGTGGACAATCTCTAAGGGTGCTTTTGCCCTTACGCTTTTCCCTGAAGGAAAACTTTCTCTGTGTTGTTTCCCCAATATGCAACCTTCACAAAGGTTGTCAGGTTTCTCTATCAATGGTAATCCTTTTGCCATTCCTTTTCTGCTCAACAAATTAAGGCCTCCAAAGTTGAGATGTTCAAATCTCAAGTGCCATAACCAATTTTCATCCTTTGGCACACTTTGGAGAGCCTCTTGGGAAACTGCTGCGATTACTTCTTTGTTTTTCATTTCTACTCTTATTCTAAGAGGGAACATGTTGTTCCTCGTCATCCTCACTTCCGCAATGCATCGCTTGCTGGGTGCAATATCCATGATGGTGCATACATCATTCTCAAAGAAAACATTGTAACCTTTTTGGACAAGCTTTCCAATACTCAAAAGATTACATCTGATTCCAGGAACATAATAGACATCTGCTATGGTTTTCTTTTCACCTTGCTTTGTAAATATTTTAGCTTCTCCTTTACCCATAACAGAAATTTTGCTATCAGTCCCAAGTGTGACTTGTGACTTCACACTTTGATCTAAAGCATAAAACAAGGCTAAGTTTCCTGTCATATGGTTGCTGCAACCGGCGTCTAGAAACCATATGTATTCACTATTTGTTTCAGCCAAGTTACAAGCTAACAGCATATTATCTTGGCTGACATTTTCTCTAATAAGATTTGCATTAGACCTATTATTCATATCATGCTGCTTCTTCCTACATTCACTGGCATAATGCCCATTTTTTTTACAATAATAACATTGAACATTGGATTTTTCATACCTTTGTCCTTGAGCATGATGTTGTCCACTTTGTTCGCTCCTACCTTGGCCTTGGTTCTGATTTGGATTGTTGCCTCTTCCTTGAGCATTTGCTGGGCTGTTTCTTCCACCTTTGTTTTGGCTTCTGCCTCTTCCTCTCTTGTTTCCTCTGCCTTGACCTCTTCCTCTTCCAAAGGACATCTGGGTCTTGAAGGCTTGCTCTAGAGATGAGTTTTCATTTCTACTCAACCTCTGCTCATGTGTTATCAGTGATGCATGAAGTTCATCAACTGAAAAGTTTGAGAGATCCTTTGTCTCTTCTATGGTGGTGGCAATCACATGGAACCTTGAGGGTAGGCACCTCAATAATTTCTCCGCAATCCTCCTTTCTTCAAGTATCTCTCCATGAGATCTTATTTGTGTGACCAGACCAATTACATGTGTGAAGAATGAGTCAATATTTTCTGACTCCTTCATGCACAGGTTCTCAAAATCTTTCCTCAGTAACTGCAGTTTAGCTGTCTTCACTTTCTCCATGCCTTGATAGGCTATCTTGAGAGTTTTCCAGGCTTCTTTGGATGTCTTAGCTGCTGCTAACCTTGGAAACACGCTTCCATGCATTGCTTGATACAAGAAGAATAGGGCTTTTGAGTCCTTCTTCTTGTAGCTCTTTAAGAGATCCTTCTCTCCCTGAGTTAGATTATTAAACTCATTTTCATCTCCTGGTTGTTCAAAACCATCCTCAACTATTTCCCATAAGTCTTGGGAAGCAAACAAGGTTTTCATTGTTATTGCCCAATAGTCATAGTTTTTGCCATCAAATAGTGGGAGCTGCATACCCATGCTATTGCTGGTGCTGGTGCCAACCATTTTTGCACTCTTAACTATGATTCAAATACTTCATTGTGTATTTAAAATAACAGACTGTCTTCAACATCAACACACAAAAAAAAACTTGAGAAACACCTTGGATTCTTTTGCCTCAGTGTTCACACTGCTTGAGAAGTTGCTGCAATAAGAATCCTTCCTTCAGCTTCTTTGAACCCTTCAAAGAGCCTGGATTAGCTCTAATACCACTGTTGGGAATTTTTCTGGTAAAATTCCAAAAACAAAATCACAGAACAGAGAACAATGCTTTGTTTTAAACACATAGTATTTTAGCACAAGGAAGCTTTAAAATTTCTTTGAGCAGACAGAGATTTCACACAAATTTCTATCCATTAATAAAAGCAACTCCTGTTACAAACTTCTTCCTCTCTCTTAGAAGGATTCATCAAGAACATTTAACACAAAAAAAATTACTCTTTCTTCTCCTAAGATTTTACACTGATGCGTGTAAAGATCTCTTTTACATTCACTCTTTAAAAAAAAAAAACTTCACATTTACATTTACTGCTTGTTTCATTCAATGCTGATGTGTGCTGCTCCTTCTTTACATTGCAGTGCTCTGCATTACAATACAGTTCTTACATGGGCGCCTGTGTCTCCTTTGGAAAAAAAACTTTTCTTCACGCTGTTGCGTGGGTTACAATACATTATCAATCGAATACAGGAACATTACATATATATATCAACAAAAAAAAACAAAAGAACTTACATCAAACTTGCCATGCTTCCGTAAAAAAAAAGAATTAAATGTTTTTACAAGCCTTTACTTGTGCCCATACTCCCGCTCAAACAAAATTAAAAATTTCATCAAAACTTACCAACCCACACTAAATAGCATTTACTGTTTTAGTGACATTTACTGGTGGTAAGTAAAACTTTTACTTCATGTAAAATTTCATTTAATGCTGGACCATTGAATTCATTCGGAACACAAAATTGGGGCACACAGATATGGTGGGATCTGCGATATGCGATCGGATTGCATCGCACCATCGAAATCAATTGAACAGACTCCAAGCATACTTTCGATTTGCGATGTGCGATCTCATCGCATTGCAAGGATAAGGAAAAACAGTTTGATGCTATTGTTTAATTTTTTGCTGCAGTTGAAATTACAATTTCAACAAGGGACTACCGCTTCCTCCAGCGCTTGTTACCCAGATAGGGTTTACAAAAATAAAGACACATTTAATGTACAAATATATGTTGACAATGCTATGTCAAGTCCAATGAATAAGGCCGAGACCTGAAGGAGCTTGTAATATGTGTAGAATTAAAATAGAACCCCAAATTAATTTTATATAAAATAATAAAACAAAGAGGAAAACTACGATATTACTACAAACCATAACCTTTATAGTTCCAAATCTAGAAAAGAACATAGAAATGAAATGGGTATAAACCACAAAAGAAAATATTGTAAAAACGACTACTTAACAGAGATATAGGGCTAGAGAACTCACTATAATTGTGTGGGTGAAGAAATTATACATGTTCCATTCAGAATTTGAGGAAGTCGTAGAGATGGATGTTAAAATGTAATAAACACTGGAACCTTAGAAATTGCTCCAACAGGAATGCATCTTTGAGTGAAGTCTGCAAAATAAATCAAACAAGAATTCAAAAAAAAACTTAAACTATGCCACTGAAAGTTTACTTGAAAGGCAGTACTTGGTTAAAGATGAAAAGAAAGAGCTCTATAACACTCTTATGTTGTCGTCCTAAATTCTGTAACAAACCCTCATTACATATTCATTGTAAGATGTAATAGGATGACCTAATAAACAACAACAACGAATAGATTAGTCAACCGGAAGTTAAAAAACCTAATGGTTTTCGTCATGAAACAACTTGAACATAAATAAAGAAAAGTGTTATAGTGGAAAAACATACCTCTAAATTTAAAACCCTGGAGCAAGTCAACACATAACTTCTTGCTTGATGAAATTGGTAATACCGTGAACGGAAAAGATGACATATAGGTTCTTCATTGTCATTAACTAAGGATTGACTCTTAAGAAACTTAGATGCAGAGGAGTAGATTGCAGAATGTGATAAGGAAATGAATACGCTGAAGAAAAAACCGTGGGTATTCATTTCCATAGGAGAAATCCTAAGAACTCTCATCGTCGTTGATCCTGTAGAGCCAACCACCACCTTTGGTTTGGTAGGTCAAAAGGATCATGCATGGAAGCACAATAGAGTGACATGTATATGTTTGGAAATATCTAAAGAGATTGTATAAATTATGTTGAATCCGTTGTATAAATTTCAGACAAAATATACGACATTTCACCATAAATTGATAAATGGGAGTATTAATATAAGTGAACGCATTTCACCATAAACATATCAACATATATATAGCACATTCAACTCAATCAATATACGACATATATTATGAGATCGAGAATTGGAGGGTTTGGCTAAGGATTAAATGATGTCGACGATGGGTTAACAGAAATTGAACCTAAGTATAACAAGGGAACATTGCATATAATTCAATTGGGTTAGTAATTAAGAAACTCATGGATTATAAATACGATAAATTTTGATAAATGGAAAATTGGGTTTAAAGTCAATAGACTAACTACTATAATGTGGGTACTAAAATATTGACATCAATATTATAATATATTAGTAGGGGATAAATTTTGATAAATGAAAATTTGGGTTTAAAGTTAATAGACTAACTATAATGTGTGTACTAAAATACATCAATATTATAGGAACTTAATATATACGTCCATGAATGGTGAGGATCTTCCATGAGTTGTTTAGCTATGACTATCTCAAGACCCAAAAATGAGTATAATAATGAATAAGAACTCATTGAATTAAATACCAACAATGTTAAGAATTAAAATTAAGAATTGCTCAAAGAAAATATTGAAAATTTATGAGAATTTAGTATCACACATATTTCTATTGTTTTATGTATTAATAAAGGAAGAGGGTATATTCATATATAACTTATTGAAATAAAGAACCCTTACAAAGGAATAGAATTTAGGAAGATGGGATATACAATCCTATGTAGTTAGATTTATTCTTTATACAAAAAAGGATAAAAATAAAAAATTACAAAAAAATGTGTTAGAATAGGTACATTACATTCTTAATCATATCGTGTAAAGGCTTGACAATTTGCGCATAGTGAGATATGAATTTTTAAAGGAATTCATCTTTCCAAAGAAGGATTGCATAACTTTCTTGTTTATGGGATAAGGGATATGAGATATGGTTTTGACCCATTATGGGTCCACTTTGATGTCGCTCTTTGCTATGATGTGCCCTATAAGCTTTCCCTCACATACTCCAAAGATTCTTTTCTTCGAATTCAATGATATACCATATTTCCTACATCATTTGAATATTAGTTTTAGATGATGAAAATGATTACATCTTTTCTTGGAGAAGATTGTAACGTCATCCAAATATACAACCACACTCTCACTAATTAATCCTCGAAAAACAATGTCCATGGATCTTTGGAATGTTGCTCCAACATTGATTAGTCTAAATGCCATTTTCCTGAATGCAAATGTACTCCATTATGTTCTAAATGTGGTTTTCTATTTGGCAGGTTCTGCTATGGATACTTGGTTGTATCCTGAAAATTCCATGAAGTAGGGAGAATATTTCGATCGAGAGACTATTTGGAGAATCTTCTCCTTGGATGGTGTTATGTGGAAAATTATTCTTTGCAGATAGAGGAAAACACCCTAGACCTAGTGGCTAGCCTAGTAACAACAAGGGGGAAAAGCACACTTGTATTCCTTTAGAGAAATTAACATGAAGAAGAAGGAGGACTTACTTGGATTTCAAAGTCTCTTTCTCCTTGCTTGAACTCTTTTTCTCCTACCCCAAGTGCTTCGATCTACACTTGCAGCATACACAAGACAAGCAAACACTACACAAACAAGTGGATCTATGAAAATTCCTCCATTCAATGAATCATAAACATTGAAATACAATTATAATCATATATGGTACAAGTATATAAGGAAACAAGATAAATTTGCATTAAATGGATTAGGAGAAGTTACAACCTAGTGATCAATGACTTGTAGATGTCTCCCCAATCTAATGTACTCCTTCCTTTGTCTTAAGGCAATCTACAATCCTCCACCGAAAGAGCATAAGTGATATGTCTTGAAGCTCAATCCGACATCATAAGGATGAAGGTAAGATCTTCCAAAGCTAACCTTGAGCTCTTACAAGAGGGTAAATTTATAGGATAATATGGTAGTTTTGGGTTTTACCGATATAGGCTTGAGATCCATGAAAGGTGGGAAATCAACTTAAGAGATGAGGGTAATCCCATGCTCATAGGATTTCGAGGTAATTTTGATAGTAAATGGTTGAAAATGCTTCAAAATATTCTAGAAGTGGAGTCTTCGAGATAAAATATCTCATTTCCCGAATATCTAGAACCAGTGCACTTGGAGTAATTATAAGATTGTGCTAACAACACTTTTGCTCAGTTTTGTAGCTTCTTTGGGGCACAAGGGCATAGTGATTGTACCCATGCTCGCCTTAGGATCAAGGATTTTAACTTCAGTTTCCATTTTATCTTGTACTATGAGAAAGAGAATGATTAAAACTTTATGGGGGATGATTTCAAGTTGATAAAAGATGATGATTAATCGAGTTTACAGGGAATTTACTCTAGAATAACAGTATAACTCAAGTATGCTAAGTAACCCAAGTGCGACAAAATAGAGAAAGCATGACAAGTGCTACACATGCGACAAGTGTGATAAAATGGTTTATAACAGATGAAATTTGGTAGTTGTCTTTGTGAGAAACCTGATTTAGATTTTCAAAGTCTACACATAAGCATATTTCACCAAAAATATTCCTAACTGGGACCAAGTTATATACGCAAGTGGAATGACAAACTCTAAAAATTATCCGAGTATCCATTAGCCTTTTCAGTTCTTTCTATATCAGGGGTTGTAGTGTGGGATGAACTTTCCTCAAATTCCATTGGAATGGATTGACCCCTCACTTTATTGGTATCACATGCTAGATTATTCACATGTTGTAAGTCTTCAAATCATCATAAGTCTATGTGAATAGATCTTGCTATTGTTTAAATAAGCGAATGAAAGCTTGGAATTCTTGAGGGGAACAACATGTACCAAGACTAATGTACTTTCAATCCTCCTTAGTTCCCAAGTTGATTTGTTCGTGTAACAATGTAGAGATTTCGGTCTTTATGTTCATCAATCATTTGAGATGGTTCTATAAGTCATAGAGTTTTTCTAACAACACCACACCCTTAGGCATGAAATTTCCACTATGTGTTTTATCTCGTTACAGTAATGACTTCTCGTGCTCATCCTTGTCAATTGCCACATCTTTGAATACATTAGAATTTTCCATAAAGTCAAGTATCTATTGGTCATCATTGAATAAACACAAATTAGTTACATTGTCTGAGATAGAGGGTTTGTAAATAATTTCAATAGAAAAATTGTCTCTAAGCAAAGCTAACCTAGTAACTACATTTTCTAAAGTGTTTGTGGCCACGTTATTAATCCTAGTAATATACTTAATATTGAAAGTTTTAAATGAAGAGATTAGCCTCCATACCTCTTATTGATATTTATTGAGATTAGGTGGAACACAATGAATTGTATTACATACCTGAGGAGTGACGATTTCCAAATCACCTATTGCTTTAAATTCCTTTGCCTTCAGGTCGATGGCCTTCGTTAACCAAAGTATGAGAACTTTGTATTTTGTGACATTATTCATGCACTCAAACTCCAAGCGACATGAGATTAAATATTCGTTCTTGCAAGGGTCTATCGCGATGCAAACCACTTCAGTGCCCTCATATGTCTTGGATCCATCAAAATACAAAGACCAAATGTCAGTAGCAATTGGGTTAGCTTCTAAACTATCAATATTTACATCTATAGTACAAAGGTCAGTATCACTAGTTGGAGTACTAGGAAGGATTTCCAACTAGATGTCTGATGGTATTATAGATGGTTGCGCTAGATAACATCCCAGGCCAGTATCTAGAAAACAATTTTTGGAAATCTCTTGAGTTATGTTGATGGGCTCATTATGAGTTTCTAACTCCGTAATTTTATACTTCATTAAGGGCTCACTATCAACTGAGATCTGGTTGTTCTTCACCTTGTAAGGAATACATAAGTGGGACGAATTTGTAGTGCAATAACCTTGTAACTTAATCGACCAATCCCTACTTAATAGTAAACCATAGGCATCTAAAATGATGACAAAAACAATGTTAATACATTGATGAACTCTATGATTAGAAGATAATCAAAATATGACATTATTGAGTTCACTGATAAATTTTACATGTTTTCTATCTCATTAAATATTTTTGGCATCTATATTTTCCCATTTTTCATTAGTTTTCTTAGTGACAAATAAAGGAATGACATTCGTAGATGCCTTAGAATCGACAAGACAATTTTTTACATTATAGTTAAAAATTTCAAAAGTTAACGAGAGAGGGGGACAAGAATATATTGCATTTACATTAGCAACATTTACAAAAGATTCAAGGATAGTATTGGACTTGTTTGGATGAAGCTTTGGAAGTAATAGTTGTTTTACCTAAAAAAGGTTTTGATGAAAAATATTTGATGATCAATTCCTACTATCCTACCACTTTCGCTAGCTCATATATTGAAATGTTAGCACGAGCTTTCTTCATATCTTCAATGATATTGTACTCAATATCACATGTTACATCTTCTTCTTTAGTGGGTTGTGTTATATTGGTGAGTGGTGAAGCCTTATATGATGCTTCAAGTGTGATGGAATTTCCCTTATTATTCTTAGAAGTGTTTTTAGGAGGTTGAACACGTCTAGATTTTGTCAATAAACTCTGATTTGGATTATTAGGAGGTAAAATATTCTTCAAGAATTACTTCCTTTGCTGATCCATTTCCAACTCACGAGTAGGTCCTTTTCTCCATGATTATTGTTTGAGAGGAAATTCACCAACTGGGCTTCAAAATCACCTTCTTCTTTGCTATTCATAATGAGATCAAAGAAAAGATTGATTCAATAGTGCTTGCATTATCATACAATGGGGATACTTTTTTAGAATCATTTGACTACTTAGGTTTTTGTTCAGTAGCTTGGCTTTCCAAAATATTAGTGATCATAACAATCATATTGTGTCTCCATTGTGGGCATGTCTCTTCATAATGAGCTTCATGATGAAACATAAAATAATTTTCCATGCCCATGTCTTCGACATTGAATACTACATTAGAAATTTGAGTAGATTTGGTTGGCTAATTGGTATTCTTTTTGAAAAACAACTTAAAAGATTTGTTACTGGATGATGCCTCACTCGACTTCCTTTTCAATTTGGATACGTCATTTGTTAATTTCTTTAAGAACTTAGTCAAGCTCTCCATATAAAATGAATCATTTTCCTTGGTTTTACTAGAATAGGGTTGAGGAGTATTTGCAGTCTCTTTAGAGTCTTCTTTATCAGAGATGATTCCAATCGACCTCAAGTCCATTTCGATAGGAATAACTTCCACAAACTTTTCAGCCAATTTGTCTTTTGCAACTCTTTTCATAAACACAAAAATGTTTGTGAGTAAGGAAACATTGTAATAATCCTTAGTGATAGAATCATGTGGTTGCACGTCAGTGGGGAACTTATTCAAGATGTGAGTGAATTTTGTGATTAAATTATTTTACCATTTCTTTATTCCCCATCTTGATATTACCGAGTTCATTCAATAACATGGCCCAAGTCTTTTCATCGAAAAATTTGTCCAAGAAAATCTTCTTAAACTCCCTCGAGTTATGGATTATATTGGATGGAAGACTATGGTACCACATTGATGCCCTACCTTCAAGAGTGTAAGGGAAAAGTATGTAGGCGACATCATCAAAACGAACCTCTAACATTCTTAAGTGCAAGTAGAAATTGTCAAGATGGTCCTAAGCCTTCGTTTCCTTTTCAAGATCAAAATTTATCAAAAGAATCTCGAGGTGCTTAGGTAAGAGATGAAGTTGACCCAAAAGAAAAAAAGGCCCTTGAGAAATCCAATCCAACTGATTGTCATCCATGTTTGTGTTAATCTCCTCCTCATCAATATATGATTTATGAGACTCCTCCTCTTCAATGTTAAGATTTTTGTCACTATTGAATTTGTTGTTACCATTGAAGTTGTTGTTATTGTTTGGATCTTTTCTATCTGGAACATAAATATGCTTCCTATATCCCTCCATATTTTCATTGTTAGGTGGTATGATATTTGCTTGATTGGTGCTTTTGAAAAATGAATAACCTAGGTCGTCCAAAGAAGCAGTCACTAATTCTTGGACTCTTGAGACCAAATCACCTCGACCAGTTGTTTCATTAGTTGATCGTTTGTGAGGGAGGAGTGAAAAAACAAGACGAAGTCTGAGGGATTTGAAAAAATCATCAGTTATAGGACGTAACTCCTGGATTTGATCATATGTAACCCTGTATGCATTGTTAGTGTCAGTATTTTCAGACTTCCATCAGGGATCAAAATTCACTCTTTACATTTTCATAGTAGGGGTCTCATACTGAAAATTTTTCATCATTCCATTAGGTCATGATATACTGATCCACTGATGGTTGTTTTCTCTTTAGAAAATCTTTCCCTCATAGAGTATACTTGTTGATGCTTCTTCAGATTGTCTTCAGTTATGGTTTCTTAATCAATCTGTAGTGCATTTCATTAGGTCATAGGGCATGTTTTGATTAGGTCTTAAGGTTTTGCCAAGGTCAAAAGTTTAATGTTGAAAGGTAAATAAAGGTCGACAAGTGCATGAGGATGAGTAATAAAACAAGCATGATGATTTGTAGGTCATAAGCTACAGAGTTATTATTTTTTTAGCCTAATGTAATTTTCACCTCAAAAACATGCTTTTGAGGTGAAAATAGAGTATTTAAGTTTATTTGTATTTCATATGTAATTTTAAGTCACTATATGTAATAATTGAGCTTAGCTGCACCCGAGCATCTCTCCTTGCTACAAGACAAAGAAACACGAAAAATTCAAGTCAAATTGACTATTTATCCACCTACAAAGATACACGAAGAAAAGGCATTAAAACAAAATTTTGAAAAAGAACAAGGAACATTAGAAAAGTGGGTTTTTTTCAAAGTGAAAAATCAAAATATTCTCCTATTTAAATCCCTCACATTTCATTTTCAAAGATCATTATTCTCATTTAGCAAACAAAAAATCAAAAAGTGAAAAGAAGAGGCAAGCTTGAGGGAGTTTTGGGCATTGGAAGCTTGGCGCTATGCGTTGGCAGAGTGGCGCTACGCTTCTGGGCAAGGCAAGTCGGCGTTGTGTGTTGAAGACTGGGTGCTGCACGTAGAGGCCGGCGCTGCACGTCTGGAAAATTTTCCCAGTGTATTTTTACACTGGTGCTGCAAGTAGAGGTCGACGTTGTGCATCTATGCGGTGGCACTGCACGTTGAGCAGAACAGCCAGAAACCCTCCCATTTCTCAAGCAAACTTCCTCTCATCTCTCAAATGACCCTTTCATCCCTCTAACAAGTAAGTATACTCCCTTTAATCCATCATTACATTTACAAATGCAAAGCTTAAAGTAATTTACCATGATAAAAAATCAAACCTTGGTTTCACTCCATATTATCCTAAAAGCACTAAATCCCTCTGTTTGTCCCCATCACCTATTATTAAAACTTAAATCTCTTCCCTACATCACTACATATCCCCTCCATACATATCCCCTCATTATATTCTCTCATCCTAAAACCCCTCTCCCTCACTCTTATAATTCACATCTTACCCTTCATTTTCTAGTCTACCCTAACACATCCCTTCACTCCTAAAACACTCCTATTCATTCCCCTTATCCCTTTTCTAGGAGTGTACAACCTTAGAACTTGCAAACATGCATAGAGAAGACAGTGATACCTCAGCAGAGAGAGATAGACAGTAGAGAAAACCTCATAAGGGAGGCATGATTATTAGAGAAGAGCCATCAAACCTTAGGGAATTGCAGGCTTCTCAGTTGGCTATTTCATGTTTTAGATATCTTGGTTGCTATGAGTTTTGTGAACAAGTAGAGAGAGTCCAATACCATCTAGAGCTCACCAGACTCTTTATATCTCATCTTCAAAACAACAAAGTCACTCTTGCTGGGGTGACATTCACAATCTCACCTTCCATCATTTCAGATGCAACCAAGATTCCTAACATTGGTGAGAAGTGATACAAGGCCCAGGACCTAGATGAACACTATTATGAACCTTATATCAAACCCCAGTATAGAAATCAGGTAAAGAGACTATTTCCTTTCAGGTTTCTTGAGAACAAGTATGTCCCCATGATGAAAATCATCATGAAATATTTCACTTGTGAGGGCAGATTATCCAGGTTGTACACATATCACATCAGGCTTCTCATGCATTTTACCAGGGTGAGGATGTTGAACCTCCCTTATTTCTTGTTCAGGAACATTGAGAAGATGGCTCATTTTGTGGAGAAGAAGCCATACCCTCAGCAGATGAGCAGTCTTTATCATTACTCTCTGATCAAGATCATTGTTCTCCATCATCTTAGTCTCCTCAACATCTCTTAGGAGACATTAATTGCTCATGACATATTCAGGGGTCCTCAAATTCCTCCACCAGTGTCTCAAGAAGTAGGAGGACCTTCTAGCCAAGTGAAAATAGATGAGGAAGCCAAGAAGACAAGAACTACTGAGGTGCCCGTTTACATGACATATTATAGAGGCACTAGGAGATTATTTGTAGCAGATAGGCAAGTGTTTGCTCCACAGAATGTGGAAGGGGCTTTGCCTTCTTCATCAACATAGCAGGTACAGGTAAAACAGCTGCACAAAGGGAAGGAAAAGGTGCCGAAGGAAGACCTTGATAATGAGGAGGAAAGAGACTTTGATCTAGCAAAGCATGATGAGTTTGAGTAGCATCACACTCAAACCATTGATTTAGAGACTTAGGATGAAAAAACAATCAAAGACATCATCATACAAGAAAAGGAGAATCAAGTACAAGAATTGATGAACAATTTGGAGAGGGCCAAGTATGTCATTACATACTTAGAGCAAGAAAACAAACAGTTGAGTGACAAACAAGTCCTCATGGAGTTAGAAATGCTCAAGGCAAAAAGGCAAAGTGGCAAAGAGACACAAGTCACATTGACTCCTATTGAGCAAGAGATTGAAAATGATAGGGAGACTTGGCTTGAGAGAGTCAACCTACACCTTGAGAAGCTGTTATGGAAGGCTAACAGAGACAACAAGATGATCAGACACATGGCCTATCATTACAAGACCTGCAACAAGATTTGCAACATGAGGGTCAAGAAAATGAAAGCTAGGCTAAGGTGGGCCTTGAAAGGCAAGAAAGAGGAGGATAGACTTAGAATGCTGGTTGAAGCCTCCTTGGCTCATCAAAGAACATGATGGTGGTGCTTCACACCAATTTTGGACAAGTTTGGAGAAATTTTTGTCATTTGCAAATTTTGAAATTGCACACACATGAAAACTGCCTAGAAGCGCAGTGCCACCAGCGCTGCGCTTTTCCTAGGGGCACCCAATGAGGAAATGACTTTCATTTTTGGATTCAGAGCAGTGAGGAAATGCACCCTATCAAGTTTCAAAGTTTTTTGGGAAGAAATGGTCCACCAAAAGGTCAAGAAACACCCTAAAAATGACCTTTCTGGCACTTTTTGGACACACATAAGCAACCTCGGGAGAATCATGCTTTGAGGGGTCAAATGAGCTCCAAATGCAGAAATTCTAGGTGTTCTGGAAAGTATACTTGAAGACCTTTCTAATAAACTATCATGAGCTCAATTTGGATGCTGGGAAGGTCTCCAAAAGAAACCTGAAAGTGGCACTGCGTGTTGGGCTAGTGGCGCTGCACGTTGGGCAATTTTGCTCAGGATGATCATTTTCTGAATTTTTGACTGTTTTTCATGGATTCTCTCTCATGGTGGATAATTTACCTATGTAAATGATGTCATGGCTTGTAAATATGATGGATAAATAGTAATAGAAGGTAGATTCATTGCTTTAGGAGTTAGTTTGAGCTCAAATGAATTAGTTTTTCACTTTTAGAGGCAAGTTGTTGAGATGCCTATATTCCTGTTTTCTTGTTTAGTGTTGGTTAGATTAGCTCCTCATCTTGGGGATTCGACCCCTGAGGATGGGAGGAGGTTGAAACAATGTCTATATCTTCTTCTTCTTCCTCATTGTAAAGGGTTGGACTCAGTTGGATGCTCAGAGCTTGATTGTACATCTTTGTAAGCAGTTTGGCAAGGAGATTGATAAGAATTGCAACTATTTTTATGGGATCCCTATGGGATGGAGTTTTAGTACAGTTTCTTTTTTTGTGATCATATGTTATAATGTTTTGTATGTTTCATTAATTATTCCATCGCTTCTTAGTGAATGTTTTCAAGTTGATAGGCAGAATCCATTATATTAGTGCTCTACTTTGGGTAAATATTCACATTTACATGTTTTATATTGTTTAAGAAGGATCCATGATTGTCATGTGCCCTTATTAGCTTCTCACTAGTCTTAAACATCTCACCTCATCAAGCCCTAGAGTGCTAAAGCCTATGCCTGCCTTGCCCCATAGAACACCTTGCATTTCTGACCTAATTTCCCGGACCTAAACTGCCTAGCTCCTCCTAATCTAGAAAAACACCTACAAAATCCAATCAAAACCTTCGTGCTACTATACCTAGCCTAAAATCCTTTTACCTAATCTAGTCATCTTGAACGACATCCTTACAAAGAGAACCCTCTCTTGGCCTAGTAGGGCTAGCTACTTGGCTAAGCTTGGTTTCTTGTTACCCTCGCTTGCTCCTTTTAGCCTGAGGTTCAATCTAGGTGATAACATGCACATTCTATACCTTGAGGGAATTATTCTTATTTCTCTGATACATGCGATGGAGTTGGAATCATGAAATTACTAACTAGATGTGAAGGTTATGGATGTGAATGTGATGAATGATCAACCATACACTAAATTCCCTCCTTCTAGCGCCAAAAGTGTTGATAGTGCTAGGAATTCTTCCAACACAAGGGAATCCCAATCAGACTCTATAATGTTTGGGGTAGGATTCCCATTTGGAATGATGGTTTGATTGCCATATTAACTTAAATATCTACCTTGGCCAAAATAAGCAACATAAGAGAGCATGCATATAACATTTGAGACAAGTAAGCAATGTTATCTTTGTGAAACATGCGATTGTAATGTGTATAAAGTAATTTCATGGATAGATTAAAATGGATTGAGCATTTAGAATAATAATAATAATAGTACCACTTTAATAAATACACACATGAACAAAAAGAGTCGTTAATTAATCTGAAAAGTAGTTCTCAAAATAACAATGATCATGAAAAGAAAATTAGGTACACATTTCAATCAAGATGTGTACTAAAGCCAATAAAATATTTCATTCTCTTTACTACATATAAACACAAATATATACCACAAACATCAAAATAAAAGCCTTACAACATTTCCGATACATGCATGAAAGTATGTCCAACTCTAAGAGCTTCAAAATATTAAGTGAAAGTGCCAAAATAAAAAATTACAAGGATGTCTCACTTGTTCCAAAAGTGGAACATGAAGCCACAACTTGCTTCTCAACATGGAAAATTTTAGGAGCTAATATTCACAGGTTGGCTAATTTTCCATGATATTTCCAAAAAAGAGATTCGCCAATTTCCATTTTTTATAAAAATGATTCACCCAAATTTTATAATATAAAATTATTTTACCTTAAAAATCACCAAAATTATATAGAGAGTATATATAAAATCATTATAAATTTGAGTAATTTTACAAATGCATCAATAAACATTCTATACTTTGCATATTAGGGATTAATACGATTCACCAATGTTTTTAAACTTCAAGATAATTTTCCATGCTCCTCAAAAGAATGATATTTGTATCCTAGGATTAGCTAGAGAAGCCAAGGCAAAAGTCCTTTGCTTGAGGCATGCGAGCCTATTTATAACAAATGAGGTGACCTTTCACCTCCCATGTGACTCTTGAGCTCCCTCGTGACTCTTAAGCTTCATTATGACCCTTCAAATTCCTAGCAACTCTTTACATTCCACATGTGAATTTTGGACTTCCACACAAATTTCTTACGTTTTTCCAATATTTTTAAATTATAAAATTACATTCCTCAAAATTGCAGCAAAATCCATTAAAAAATAGACATATCTGTGTTCACATTTGGTGAAATTATAACTCGTCGACTGTGACGTGAAGCTTCGTTGTGATATATTGATACTAAGTTGTATATTCCAATATTATGACTTCAAATATTTGGGGTATATCTCGATTGTATCTGATATTTACCTATAAATCATCAGGATATATGGTTTTCGAGCCTCATTATACATTGTTCCACAATATGACTAGCTTCATATGTAACTTGACTCGCTGAACCACATATTGTAAAACAATGTCTCTTGTCACCTCTAAGTCATTTTGGTTGGTTGCTTGTTTGATGCAGCCCAAGAATTCCTCTAGCTCTTGCCTAACATTACTCTTGTGCCTTACCTCCCCAACTGAACCTATAGAAGGCACTTTGTGGACTCGTACCAAGGCTTCAAATCCATTGTGCATTCATGTTTAAGCTTACATGGTGTTGGCTATATGATTCTTAAGTTGATCATATATCGCCATATGCATTCTCATCTCTGTTACATCCATCTCATGTTCAACCCTTCCTTTCCTAACCAATGCCACTGGTGCATTTAAATACTTGGTGCCCCATTCCTCGATCATATCTATAGTTGTATAAGCTAAATTTTAGATCCTCAAACAGAGGCGAAATTACCTTATGCAAAATGATCATCTCTTCATATACTTGCTTCATTACATCTGCCAATCGCTTGAGTCCTTCAAATATGGCTCACTATAATCCTTCTCTGTTAGAACTAGAAAAATCCATCCTTTGATTTTCGATAAGGAGGTGATCAATTCGCTTCTTAGCACTAGCCAATTATTTCTCAAATTATTCATTCTTCTACACTAGAAAATAAATGCTCTTCTTCGTGGCTATTTCAAAGACTGCATTTGTTGAAGTGTCTTCTCTGTGATTGATCTTGGTGTTTGACACAATAACCCTTTCTGTATGGATGGAAATAGGTTAGTTTGGTCCATTTGGGAGGTAATTTCTTCTTTCTTGAATGATCTTGTCTTCTAGCTCATTAACGGTGAAATTGGAGATGTTGATAATTTCATCATAATTTGGACGTGGAATCCTCATCTCATTCAAAGGAAGGTGCCCACCTATCAGAGTGGTTGAAGGTTAAATTTTTAGAGGTGCTATGATTGGCTCAGTATGTGTTGCCTGATTCTCCTCTTCTTGTTCATCATCCGTACCCTGGGCCACCAACTATTTCTCTAACTTCTTAGTGAATTCCTCTTCCTATTTCCTCCTATTTTCTTCTTCAATACGTAGCCTCTGTTGCTCTTCTTCTTCCCTTGTTTCCCAAGAGCTTCATATTGTTTCCTCTTTTAGAGCTTTCTCCTCTTTCCATTTCTTTTTTTCTTCTTTCCTCTTCTGCATTTCTTGTTGTTTCTTATTATCTTACTCTTCTTTATTCTTTCTCTCTTCCTCAATTTTCCCCCTTTCCTAGCCTCTTCAAATTGTTTCCTTTTCCTCTTTTCCTCAATTGCGCCTTTAATGCATTGATCAAATTTGAAATTCTTACTCCTCTCTGCCTCAACATCTTGTTCTTTCTTTCGCTTCAACTCAGCATTACCTTGAATTTTCTTTCCCTAAAGGGTCCCTTCTTGATATGTATCTGGCACATTTTTGTGTTAGAAGGGCATGCTTCTTCACTTGGCCCAACTACTCTCGAAGCGTTATAATGGTTCTTGATCTTCTCTTCATCCTCCTAGGAGATAGAAGCATACGACTAGGTGGACATACACGATTAGATAACATGCAAAGTTGTTGAACCATATAATATGATGGTCATCCACTAGTATAGTGATTTATTTTTGAGAAATGATGTATTTATTTGTTTTTTACCGTATTGATATTTCTATTTTGGTTCCATCACCCTTTGAAGGTACATGAGTTAAAAATTGGTCAGTGGACAAAGATACTTAGTATTTTGGAAAAATTTAAACATCAATTCAAGGTTAATTTTTCATGAGAGCTTGTTGACAGTGCAAAAAAATCTGCCAACACAATGGGATCTCCTCTGTATAAAGTCCCAATTAGACTCTATATTGTTTGGGGTAAGATTCCCATCTAGAATAATGGCTCAACTACCATTTTAACTTAAATATGGTCCTTGGATGAAATGAGGAACATAAAAGAGCACACATAACTTTTGAGACATGCAAGCAATGCTAGCTTTGGGAAACATGGAATTGTAATGTGTATAAAGTACATTCACAGACATAGTAAAATGGAGTGAGCCTTTATAAGAAGGATAATGGTACCACTTGAGTAAAGAAACACATGCATAAAAAGAGGTGTTAATTGATTTTAAAAGTAGTTTTCAAAATAACAATGATCATGGAAAGAAAATAAGACACACATTTCAATTAAGATGTGTACTAAATCCAATAAAATAGTTCATTCTCTTTAGTACATATAAACACAAACATATACTACAAACATCAAAACAAAAGTCTTACAACATTTCCGATACATGCATGAAAGTACATCTAACTCTTAGAGCTTCAAACTATTAAGTGAAAGTGCCAAAATAGACAATTACAAGGATGTCTCACTTGTTCAAATAGTGGAACATTAAGCCACAACTTTCTCCTCAAAACAGTGATGTTTCTCTCCTATGCTTAGGTATAGAAGCAAAGGCTAAATGTCCTTTGCTTGATTCATGAGGGTCTATTTATAAAAAATGAGGTGACCTTTCACCTCCCATGTGACTCTTGAGCTTTCCTATGACCCTTGGAATTCCTAGCGACTCTTCACATTCCACATGTGACATTTGGACTTCCACACATATTTTTTACATTTTTTCATTATTTTTGAATTACAAAATTACATTCCTCAAAATCCATAAAACAAAATATACATAATTGTGTTCACATTTGAGGAAAATGTAACTCGACGACTATGATGTGAAGCTACATTGTGATATATTGATACCAAGCTCTATATTTTGTTGCTATGCCTTCAATTCTTTGTGGTAGATTTGGATTGTATCTAATATTTCCCTCTAAAGCATTGGGATATATCGTTTTGGAGCCTGATTGTACATTGTTCCACAACATGACTAGCTTCATAATTAACTTGACTACCTCAACCACATATTGTAGAAAAATGTCTTTAGTCACCTGTAAGTCATTTGAAGTGGTCGTATATTTACTGCGGTCCAATAATTCCTCTAGCTCCTACCTAAAAGTACTCGTGTCTCACCTCTCCAAGTGCACCTATAGAAGGAACTTTGTGTACTCGCACGAAGGCATCTAATCCATTATGTAATCACGTATAAGCTAACATGGTGTTAGCTATATGATTTTTAATATAATCATATATCTACATATTCATTCTAATATTCGCTTTATCCATATTAGCTTCAACCCTTCCTTTCCTAATTGACACCATTGGTGCATTTAAATACTTGGCACCTGATTCCTAGATCATATCTATAGTTGTATAATCTAACTTTAAGATCCTTAAATTTTCTTGTGATCCTTTATGGATTTTATACAAAGGCACGCATTATGAAAAATGATAATCTATTTATACCCTTGCTTCATTATGTTGTCCAATGGTTTGATTTCTTTATGTATGGATGAGTGTAATCCTTCTCTGCTAGAACTCGCAGAAGAGATCCTTTGATTTTTTGTAAGGATGTGATCAATTTATTTCTTTGTGCTAGCCAGTTCTTTCTCCAATTGTTCATTCTTCTGCATCAAAATATCAATATTCTTCTTCGTGGCTACTACAAAGGATGCAATTGTTGAAGTGACTACTCTGGGATTGATCTTAGTTTTTGAGACAATAACTCTTTCTGTATGAATGAAAACAGTTCGGTCTAGTTCATTAGGGAAGTACTTCCTTCTTCATTGAATGATCTTGTCTTTTGTATAAATTAATGTGTAGATTCAATATTGCTCATGAAATTTACTAAATCACAAGACCTCAAGCTACTCTACCCATATGTGGACGTTAATTCACCATCTAAAACAAGGATCATGGGCATCCAAAGGAAACATCGCACATGCACTAAGATTTATCTAAGGGAAAGTAACTGATCAAAACCCCTTACTATCTATATTGAATTAACCAAAGAATCTAGATGAATACAATATTCTTTCTCAAGTTTGAGAACAACCTGCACTTGTATCTTCTATCCTCTACTTGACTGACTGAACCTTCCCAATACTTATCCAATTTTCAGTCCCTCCAAGCTTTAATTCCTTGCGTATTCCCTTGGGAATCAGGCGCTTATTAATTATGAAATTTCCTCATCTGGATTGCACAATGCATTTAGGTCAATTCTCTAACTGCATGCACCACTTGTACAACTTGGAATAGTTTACAACTGATAGTACACTTCCCTTGAACTCCAATATGAACTAGGTAACTCGAATTCTCTACATGCATGAGTTGATTTAGGTTGATTGATTAGTTATCTAGATTATCACTCAGTGTGGTTGAAGTTCCAATTCCACAACATGACGTGACCTTTGTTGGGTGTGTGTTATATTATTTCCATGACTAGCCCCAGTAGTGGACCCTTTATTAGGTGGGCGGACCTACCTATGGTTTTGTGCATGGTTTTCACACATGGTTTTGGGCATGATGGTTTTCTTCCATGGTAGTTTTTGTATCCGGTCAAGGGAAATACAATTATGTTCTAATCGAGGGTTAATGGATTGGGGTTTATGGATGCTTCAGCATGTATATATATGTATTGTAACATTGAAAGGAATATAATGAAAAATCAATATGGTAGTCTCGGTTTTGGGATCCAGGGGAAAATATCTATGTATATCTATTTTATATTTTATGCTCTCACCATTGTTTATTTTATTTTTTTTAAAATTCACATGCACGTAATTTTTGTACGGGGTTAAAACCTATAACCTTCTACTAGTTCCTCCAACAATTAGAACTAGTTTAATTGACCATAACTCAATTTAACTAAATTAAATTCTACAACTAAATTAACTCAACCTAGGCTCCTAAAATCTAGGAACCCACTGCACATAACTAAACTTCATGCCCCTAACTCGAATTAACTGAGCTAGACTCCTTTTTTTAGGAGTTGACTCAAGGAAACTAAACTTCAACTCATTAACTCGAATTGACTATTCTTAACTGAGTGAAAAGTTCTATGTCACCTCAGTTAACTCCTCCAATTTGTATGATTATATGGAATTTCAAATTTCCTCAATTTATTAAGGAAAAGATAAAATTGAGACTTTTCTTGCTGCATTTTCAACAATTTTTAGCTCATAAAAGGTGGAATTGATGATGTCCATAATTCTATCATCATATGGAGGTGGAGTCCAAATCTCACTAAAAGGAAGGTTCCCACCAGTTAGAGAAGTTGAAGGCTAAATTTTCATAGGTTCTATGATTGGCTCAATATCTACTTCCTGATTCTCCTCCTCTTGTTCTTCATTTTTACCCTGGGACCCCAAATCTTCCACTAACTTCTTAGAAAATTCCTCTTCTTGTTTCCTCCTATTTTCTTCTTTGATTTATAGCCTCTGCTTCTCTTCTTCTTCCCTTTGATTTATGAGAGCTTCATGTTGTTTACTCTTTAGGGTTTCCTCATCTATGCATTTATTTTGTTCTTCTTTTATCTTCTGCATTTCTTCTTATTTCTTTTTTCTTTTTCGCTTCCTCTCGTTTCCTTCTCCTAGAGTCTTTAAATTATTTCCTTTTCCTCTCTA
The DNA here is from genome assembly GCA_031772625.1 of Pinus tabuliformis. Lineage (NCBI taxonomy): Eukaryota > Viridiplantae > Streptophyta > Pinopsida > Pinales > Pinaceae > Pinus > Pinus tabuliformis. The sequence goes on along the minus strand of CM062815.1, from coordinate 543,656,313 downwards.
CCTCAATTGTGTATTTAGTGCATGGATCAAATTTTAACTTATTACTCCTATCTAGCTAAGCCTCTTGTTCATTCTTCCTCTTTAACTTGGTATTATCTTGAATGTTCATTCCGTGCGAGATCCCCTCTTAATATGTATCTAGAACATTTGTTGTTTCAAAAGAGCCTACCTCTTCACCTTGCCCCACTACTCTTGAAGCATTATAATGGTTCTTGATCTTCTCTTAATCCTCCTAGAAGACAAAAGAATATGTCCAGGTGTATCTCAACCTTACATAGTTTTTCTTTCATATACCTCTAGGGTTGTATCGATGAAAACTCATCTTGACGAATTTGAGGTTGTTAAGTTATTTAATTTCTATCTCTGCTACCTTCAGATTCTTCAGTTCATATGACCCTATTTATAGAGAGAAGATAGGCCATGGAGACTTCTTCAAGTTTTGAAATTGTTGTGACAATCTTGTATAGAGTTGATAACCAACCTCCTGCGTGACTAATTTATTTGTTACAATCTTTGTTAACATATGTGGGGCCTTATAAGCTCTGAATACCCTGATAAATGTGCCCTAACCAGATGTAAACTAATTTACGACTTCAAAAAATGCTTCTCTAGCCTTATATGTCATGCAAGGTGCCTTAACTTTAAATATCAGCTGATATAATACCGTGATGAAGTGTTTAGCTCTCTTCTCATACACTCCCCTCTAACTAACCTTTAACAATATCTTACAATAGATATGTACAATAGGTTGTTTCTTGGTCCATTTCCACTCTAGACCTGGGAACTCATTTTTGGCATAGATCCCATCTAGAAATTATGCTAACATGTAAAAACCGGGTTGCTCGCCTTGCAAGACATTTTTCGCATTTCTAACTTTTTGATGCAATTGTTGGGCTAATAGGTATGACTAGTTGAAAACGTTTCCTTCATCAGCGCAAGGGTAGACCATGTAGACCCATATTTATTCAAATAAATATCCATTCTCATGACCATACAACCTACAACACATAGCCATTAGATATTGATACACTTTCCTCAATGACTTAGTTATGTAGATTCTGTCATGCTTCTAGTGAAACTTGCTCGAATCTTGACACCATGTCTTGAGAATATCCTTTGTGGAATACTGAAGAGAGAAGGAACCATTAAAATTTGTATTCAAGTATTCCTCTAGATTTGGAAGCTTGTAATATGAATGAAGATCATGGGGTTGGTATGGATCAAGCTCTTTCCCACATAAACTTCCGATGATCATACTTTTTGGGTCAAGATACTGTAATATCCACCTAATTGCTTCTTCACAAGGTAGAAATGGATACCAACTAGAAATCCTACAAAATATAGAACTTTTAACATTGATATACACTTCCCTATCCTCTATATCTTCTAGGAACTCATCCTTGATGAAATATCTTAATATCATTTGCCATGTCACTGTGGTGGATGTTTCTATGAAACATCTCTAAGTTTTTCAAGGCAAAGATGCTTGTGGTGGCATAGGTCATAGGTCTAGTGAGAAAGGGCTTGAGAGCTATGCTCTAGAAGTGTGATGTGTGCTCTTACTTAGATTGAATGGTTTGGATTTGGCGCAAGTGATGATGATAAGTGTTTACTAAAAAATAAACTAAGTTTGGATGTAAGAGGAAACATAGAAATGGAAGAAACTTGGCATGCACACACATATATACAACTAGCATGTGATAGGAATATGTAGAGACACTAAAAACCATCATGGAAGAACTGAAGCGACACATTCAATATCAAAGTGCGACAGAGGAGGTACTAACATGGAATTTTGTGCACTTCTAATTAAGAATGAGAGATGAGCCTTGTGCTCTAAAAGTGCGTAGAGCTATCATGAGTGGAATAAGTGTGGAATGAGATTATGACTGAGCTCTTTTTTAACAACCGCTGGTTAAAAATCCATGTAATAAAGTTAATAAAGGCAAAATAAGACCAAGGTCATGGGAGACTTATTCCAAGCTGAATGTTGGGCAAAACATCCTAGTGTGGGTGTTCATTTAGTTTATTATGGATAAAGGGAATTGGAAAAGGAAATGGAAAAGGATTTGAAAAGGAAAGAGGCAATAATTGGAATTTATTTATGAAAATAATGGAAGATAGGAGAAAAGGAAGATGAAAGGTCACAGGTTTCATATGAGGAGGAAAACGAAGGAAAAATAATGGAAATTGAAGAAATTAGAGGCTTCAATGAGAAAAAGGCTTATGAGGATTATTTTAGGGACTTTTGACAACTTTTGGGTGGAGCTCTATTTCCATTCTCTCTCACACACAATTAGAGTATTCTTGGAGCACTCTAGCATTGGAGGAATGAAAGAAAATATCAAGCCAGGAAGAGTTGGATCAAGTTGCTACAAAAAGATTACTTGCAGGTATCGAGTTCCATGTGTAATTTACTTACTATTTTTGGCATGGATGGTACATGAATGTGAGTGTTTGGTTCTCTTGTTTTCATTGGCATGGGTTTTTCTAGGTGTGATGGTTCTTTTTATCCTTTCATTTCCATTTTCTCTTATGTGGTTGAGCTGGATTGCCAGATGGTTTTGAAATTGAGTGGGGTGTTCTTAGGGGAGAAACACAAGGCCTATGGATCCCTGGATCGGTGAAGGTGGGATTGAGGTAAAGCCTGATTGTGTATGCGCTCATTAGGCCAAGGATTCCTTGATTGAGGAATGGTGGGATATATGGTAAATCCTAGAGGTAGAAGCCTCTTTGGGCCTAGGAATCCTCGATCGGTGAAAGGAGGGATATACACTAAAGCCTAGAGGTGGAGATAGATACATTCCTCACGATTTAGGTGGAGAGATTATCCAGGTGGATGCTGGTGGCCATGCACCTATCCCACTTGGACCCCCACAACTATCTCTTTCATTTTTCTAGTTTCCTTAATTGTAGCACAATTTACTATTTCTAGCAGTTTTTCAGGTCGTGAACTTCCAGAGCCGTTTTGAGGCCCTAAACAACATTTTTTGGGAAAAATGGGAGCAACATGGGTCCATGGACCGATGATTATCATCCAAAAGTTGTAGTCCTTAGATAGATCTTTCTAACGAGATATTTTTCACGTCAAACGGAGATCGTATGCCAAAGTTACAACCCCGGGAAGTTGATGTATCAATTTACTCAAAACAGGGCCCATAGTTTGGCGCTTCATCTCCTAGGGTTAAGTTTTTAGATGTTTAGGGTTTTCCATTATTTCTCAAAAATAAATAGGCTTTTGAGCCTCATTGTAAGACAATTTAGAGGCATGTAGCTGCCACATCTCTTCTCAGAGATAAGCTACCATCGCCCTAGCTAGTTTATTTCCATTTCTGTTTGTAAGCATATTTCAGTATTTTACAGTAATGAAATGAAGTACTATTTCTACTGGATCTCTGTATGTATGGTTATATCTGTAATTTACTACGTTCCTTTTTAAATCCAGATCAATGGTATTAGAGCGATCTTCTCTTTCTTTGTTTTCCTTTTCATGTCCCCAACGAGGTCGGGATATAAGGAGTTAGGGCTTGAACTGGTCAAACCTCTGGAACACCAACCTCACAAATCCCGATGGCCTCCCATGGTGGATGAAAAGAAAGATGAGGGGGCAGGATATCCTATCAAAATATTGCTCGAAGAAGCCCTCGAGAGACAAAGGAATGCAATGATGGACAACTTTGCCTAGATCCTTTAGCGACTACCCAGGGGCGACACATCTACTTCCAGAAGCTACTCTGGAAATGCCACACCCTCTAAGGTACAAGTTAACTTTGAAATCCCCATATTTGAGGGTTAGATAGAGGTAGATGCTGTAGATAAATGGTTAAAACTACTAGATGGTTATTTTTCTATTCATGATTTTTCTAGTCAGGAAAACATCACTTTTTCACTTCTCAAAGCAGCCCCCCATGTCAAGGACTGGTGGGAAACCTATTATGAGTATAAGGATGAAAGTACGGGCTCACTATTTTTAGTTGTACCCATTTGGAATTCATTCCGGGATGTCATTATGGATTAGTACTACCCTGTCAAAATCTATGAGGATAGATACATAAAATGGACCATGCTACGGCAGGGAAGGGACAAAGATGTGCCAGAGTTCACAATTACTTTTCATACCCTTCGCACAAAGTTGGGTATCAAGGATTCTAAGATGCATTTAGTACTCAAATACTGCGGCTACCTACATAGGTACATCGAAGACGATATGGAGTTCTTGAACATCTCTTCGCTTGGCATAGCATACCGATACGCTATCAAGATCAAGCAGAAGTTTAAACAAAAGAAACGACCCTCTGGATCTGCAAATCTGAAGAACAAAGGAAAAAGCCAAGGGGGGTGACCCAAGACAACCTGTCAAAGCCACAAGAATAGAACAACACCACGAAGTCAAATAACGACATATGAAAGTGGTATGAGTTCCATAAGAGCCCCACTTGTAACACAAGTGAGTGTTGGACCAAGCAGTCGTTGGTGGTCGAGTTGAAGGGTTCAGAATCATATGCATGTTCCAGCCGTGAGTCAGAACCTGAAAAGGGGAATGACAAAGGGAAGTAGATCATTGCCATGAAACCCAGTGCCACTATTGCCACCACCAAGATCCAGAAGAATGAGCCCAAGGATCCAGAGGAGGGGGAGCGAATTTTCCACTCACAAATGTGGGTGAAGGGTTCACCGTTGCAATTCATTGGTGACAGTGGGAGCCAAAAGAACCTCCTTTCAGTAGAGGTCCTGAAGTAGCTGGGACTACTGACCATACCACACCCACAACCATACAGCACCCGGTGGCTTCACCAAGGATGAGCTCTCTGAGTTCGCCAATAGTGCCGCCTTCCCTACAGCATCAAGCCCTTCATAGACAAAGTATTGTATGATGTTGCACCTCTGTATGTTTGTGATGTATTATTAGGCCAGCCATACTTGTGGAGGTGACGTGCTGTGTATGATTCAAGGCCTCGCTCTGTTATTATTTCTTTATGTAATTCATTATACAGGATACTGGAGGTAGCCCCACCTACTGCCACCTCTTTGATCTCTACTTAGAAATGTAGTAAGATCATCTTCAAGACTAGGAAATTTATTTTTTGTCTGGTCCGCTCCCAATGTAAGGGGAAGATCATTGCCACATCCATGACCCTTGTGAAGGGTTCCTCGACACAACAACGAAAGATGGATGCGGTCATGAAATAAGATAGTAACATCTTATCCTCACCCACAGGGGTACCATTGCACTGTCAGGTCAAACATTCATTCGATCTCACTCCCAGAGCACCTCTACCCAACGGGCTGATACATCACCGCTCCATTCTGAAAATTGACAAGTACATGTAGTGACATGATCAACATTGGGTCCCACACAAGTTTCAAGTGGGCGACAAAGTGTGATTGCATCTACAGAAAGAGCACCTTACAAGAGCCCATCAGAAGCTCAAACCACTCCGACATGGTCCTTACACCAGTACCAAGGTTTTGGGAAACAATGCTTTGGAGCACAACATTTCCCCAATCCTTTTCTTGCATTGAGTGTTCGATCTGGACTGCCCTCTACCATGCTTCCCACCATTACTAGACACATAAGAGATTGCAGAACAGCTCACCAAGGACCAAGTTCAGCAGAAGTTTCCTCAACTCATGGAGGAACTCAATGCAATGGGGACCATCTCTTCCTAAGGGGGGAGGAATGATCCAAGTGGATGTTGGTGGCCACCCACATATCCCACTTGGATCCCCACAAATGTCTCTTTTAGTTTTTTAGTTTCCTTAATTGTAGCACAATTTACTATTTCTAGTAGTTTTTCGGGTCCTCAACTTCCAGAGCCATTTTGACACCCTAAACAACGTTTTTTTTGGGAAAACTAGGAGAAACATGATTCAATGGACCAATGCTGCTCTTCTCATAGTTGTAGTCCTCATATAGATCTTTCTAACGAGGTATTTTGTGAGTCAAATGGAGATTGTATGCCAAAGTTACCACCCCGGGAAGTTGATGTACCAATTCACCCAAAACGGGGCCCATAGTTTGGCGCTTCATCTCCTAGGGTTAGCTTTTTGGATTTTTAGGGTTTTCCATTGTTTCTCAACAATGAATAGGCCTTCAAGCCTCATTGTAAGATAGTTAAGAGGCATGTAGCTGCCACATCTCTTCTCAGAGATAAACTACCATCACCCTAGCTAGTTTATTTCCATTTCTGTTTGTAAGCATATTTCAGTGTTTTATAGTAATGAAATGACGTATTCTTTCTGTTGCATCTCTGTAGGTAGGGTTATATCTATAATTTGTTGCATTCCTATTTAAATCTGAATCAAGAGATCTGGAGGCATCCATGCTTGTACATGCCTAGTGATCCCTGGACTAGTACACGATGGGATTGCGGTAAAGCGAAGTAGTGTATGTTTCTTGTTTTAGCCTAGGAATCCCTTGGTGAGATTACGGTAAATCCTAGTTGTATAGATGAGGGTTTGTGCATATGAATCCCTTGGTGGATTTCGGTAAATATCGAGGAATCCCTTGTTGTTTTGTTGTAAGTCCCGCATTCATGCTTGGAATATGGCATGGCGGTGATTGGGTGAAAGAAAGATTTGGTTCAACCCAATATACAGTCAGGTGGTTCGTGGAAGTCTCTAACTTGGTTGGATTTTGCATATGTTAATAAGATCTCTTTTCCTCTTGTGTTCTATGTGTAAATGTACTCATTATTACGTGGCTCTAATGGTTGTTCTATCATTGTTATTCTGCTGGTTATATGATGTTTATAAGCATGGCTTATGATAGAATTTGGTTATGGCTCTCATCATGTTTTGATTAGTAAATGAAATGTTGATGAATGTATGACCTAATAGATGATAATGCAACTATTGGGAGAGGGCATCAAACCTTCTTGATGAATCTCAGATAATCATGAGGTCCCTATGTTCAGATGTGTAATTATGACCTATAGATTACATGTTCATGATGTGTCTGAAAAAATGTCTGTCATGGTTAGGCATGGTTAGGTCAATTACTTAATAAAGTTTTGTGTTAGAGGCTTTGTCTTGTTGTGATTTATTGTATTGGAAAGTCTCATCAAGTTTTGGGAAGTGGTCTGGAGACTAGCCCTTACAAGGTGGCTAAAATTTCATGGTAGCAGGCACAAAACTGGCTAAAAAATATTGCAGTCTCTCCCTTATAGGCTTATGGGAGCAGATGGAGGTATACAGTCACATGGATGCAGGATTGTGCATGCGCTGGGGGTTTCTTTTGTGAAAAATAACTCTAACTCAAGGGTTGGGAACCTGGAGTGGTTTGTTAGTCTCTGGGGGTCCTTTAGCTCTTGAGGAAGGTCAGTTTGGTTTTTGGTGTGTCAATTCCACTTCCTTAACTTTAAATGGGGAGTTGAATCATATCATAGTAACTCTTTGTCACATATTTACCCTGGTGGACTGGTTAGATTGGGTAAATGTGGGAGGAGGGTGTTACAAAGTGGTATTAGAGCATGGTTCAACCCTTGGAATGGATGGGAAGAATGTGGTTGTCATGCATGCACGTAGGTTGTATATATTCTTGTTATGTATGCATGGTAGTGGTCATTGTTATAGTTGTGTTGACATGTAGAAGTTGATGATGCTGTTGTTGGGATGCGTTTGTCATGAATGCATGTCAGTTGTATATGCATTTTTTATTCATGTCAGTGTCTATAAGTTGTTTTGCATGCATTTTCATGGTTATGGTTGTGCATGCATGGTAGGCCTGGTATGGATTGTGGTGGTCATTATGTAGTTTGTCATCATGATGTTTTTGGTATGTTATGATGATGATATGTTGGTTGAGATAGATCAGGAGAAGAAGATTATTAGAGTGAGGTTGCAACACTAGATCTCTGGGTAAGAGAAGATAGTCATATGGGTTTGTATGTTTGGCATGAAGGTATGTTGGTTAATAGTTGTTATAAGAATTATGGTTACATGTACATGCATGTTATTCTATGGTTTCTATGGTTACATACATGATAGATTCTAGTTAATTAATGTGGTTGTACGCACATGCGTTACATAGTCATGAGTGATGGTAACATGTTGTTATATGCATTTCGGTCATATGCATGATGATTATGGTCATTTTAGTTAAGATATTGATGTTATATGTATCATGCTGATATGGATTGGCTTGTGCATAAGGTTATGGTTATGATATTCAGGTATGAGTCGATATATTTGTGATATTGTTTCGTACTAATCTAGACTACTGTGCAAATGTGATAGCCTCCCCTAAGATGCATTAAGGTATGGGTTTGATTATGTCGTCTATTGGTGTTTGAGTGTTTGGTGTCTATTATGTCATCTATCAGTTGTTTGAATGTTTGATTAATTGCATGATATGAGTATGTGTCTATAATATTTCCTGAAGGAATGATCTTGTTTCATGATAGTTGTACTAACACATTACGTGTTGAGACAACTGATATGCATTTGAGTGCAACTCGGTGCTAGTTATAGTATTATGATTGATGAATGTGAGTTGACTGTTGAATATGACATGGCTATTAGTCACGAGAAGGGTTGATTTCAAATTAATAGATATAATGTCTTGATATTTGAAACATGTGGCTGACATGTGTGAACAATTGTGGGTAACATGTTTGATATTAGCGTGACAATGTAACAATTGATTTGTTTATATAACTAATAGCTAGGTGATGTGAAAATACATATTAAAACTCAATTGTAGCAAGGTAAAAAGGTAAAATAAAGGAATTGGGTGATAATTTCTTTGTCTATGTTTGGAAACTACAATTCCAAACGAATGAGTGCTTTGCATATAAGAAGTCTTCTTAACCTTGATTTTGTCTGAGATTATATGGATATGTACTAGATTCATGAACATGTATTTGACAGGTATAACAGTTGGCTTCCAGTTATAGCTAGATTCATTTAGGAATTGGAGTTCCTTAAGATATCATATATGTATGTGTTTAGTTACAAGGAAACGTGCTTGGCACAACAAGGTAAGGTAACCACTATATTGTTATGTTTATTTATGCACTGACATTTATGTGTTTATGGAAGTATGATGTAGTAGATTGCATGGAAAAAGAGACTACCATGAAATCTCGAAGAAGGCTCAAGTTGATCTTTCCATTGGAAGCATTGGGAATCCATGGGGTTGAGTCATGGTGGTTGTTGCTAGTTTTGTGCTTTCAGTTCTTTGTGATTTGTTTGCACTTGATTTGTAGTTTTTTTATGTCTGGTGCATGGCCATGCAACTTTTTTTGTTGTGTCATAATGTTATTGGTTTTCATGGTTTTCTCCTTGTTTTCTCATTTTTCTCGCCTTTTATGTCTTGAGGTTCTTGGGAATTGGTTTGGGAAAGAGGAAAGTTAATGGAGATCAGTGAGAGTTGTATGGTACCCAACAGGTAATGTAATACTTGGATGGAGCTCGGTGGATGAGTAAAGGGCAACTAAAGGCAAGAGTATGGGAGGGTCATCAGAAATCATGATGTTTTAAAGCTAATGTTTATATGTATACATGTATGTATGTATGTCATTGTATGATATGATCATGATTGTTTTACGCTAATGTTTATATATATGTACATATATATGTATGTATGTCATTGTGTAACAAGGTTGTGAGGGATAATTCTTGTGGAGGAATGATTTCTTATGTAGGTGAATGGCATGAAGGGGTTCCTGGTTTCTAAGGAATCAAGTGGGAAGAGTAACCCTGACAGAACTACAAGGTTTTTATCATGTGGATATGAATTGATATTATATGCTTGTAATATGTTTATGTTTAAGTTATGGAGAGGCTCTGCTGAGGGATACATCAATGGAATGAAAGCAATATGATATGCGACATGCTGGGACAAGCATTGATGGTGGAAAAACATTGGAAGAAACATTGCCTGGTAGAGATAGTGTGGTCTCTGGATGTGTGGTACTATTGTTGAGCATATGTTTTACATGTTGTATCTCTAATGTTCTGTGCATGTGGTGTTGTGTAGATGTTCTTTATGGAATTCTATGTATAGATGGTGTTGTGTGCATGTTGGATATGTCGTGTTTTGTACAAATGGTGTTGTGTACATAAGGTGCTTTGTGCATGTTGCGTATGCAGTGCTATGTACATATGGCATTGCATGCATGTTGTAGATGTGGTGATATGTACATGTGGTGTTGTGTGCATGATTGTACGTACAATGTTGTGTGTATGTGGTGTTGTGTACGTTTGGTGCTATGTACACATTGTGCAGGCAGTGTTGTGTACATGTGGTGTTGTGTACATGTTGTGCAGGTGGTGTTGTGTACATGTGGTATTGTGTACATGTTGTACATGTGGTACTGTTGTACATATGGTATTGTGTGCATGTCATACATGTTGTGTTGTGCACATTTGGTATTGTGTGCATGTTGTATATGTTGTTTTGTGTAAGTGTGGTACTGTGTATGTGCATTGCATAGTCATGGTATTGTGACATGTGTATTCATTGTGTTGTACTCTGTGCATGTATTGTGTTGTGGTACACCGGGTGTAGGTGTATTTTTTGTGTGGTACACTGTATGCAATTGTATGTGTTTTGTTGTATGTCAGCTGTAGGCTTATGTGTTGTATGTGAGGTGTAGGTGCATGTATTGTATGGTGTTGTATGCCATATGTGGTTGTATGTGTGTGATGCATACTATGTGTATGTGTACATGGTTGAAAACAAGGAGATGGGTGTTTTCCAAGTGTGGCAACCGATTCAGTGAGCATACAAAAAGGACAAAGAACTTAGGTTAAGGTAAAGGATCGATTGAAGGATAAGCATCAATATTTTATTTCAGTTTTATTATGCATGAGATTTATGATTCTAATTTAGATGGTTACATGTGATCTATGATTCTGGTTTATCATGATTGCATGCAATTCATGATTTTGATCTATGGTGGTTGTGTTTTGAGCTAACCGAATGTGATATGTTTATACATGATGATTTGGTCAAGAGCTAGTTTGGCTTTTTGTGACTCGAAGTGATTATAAGTGTAAGTGTATCTTATTGATGGGCCACCAATGAGGTATCACTTGGATTTATTTCAATTCGTTTTGAATCTAAGAGGAATTATGTTCTTGGTATAGGAAAGTATGTAAAAGCCTGGGTTGGGTGGTTGAAACTGACTACAAGAATTAGCAGCAACAACAAAAGGAATTGGAACATGCACTAGTATACTAATAAAGGGCTTCAGGAGCAGGGCCATTATGGGGCACTGGTACCCAATAGTGTCCATTAATTTCCATGAGGATGTTATGACTATTATGATGGTTTTTAGGCAAGGATGTGCCTTATTTTTTGGGCCTTCCGATGTGAGGAAACCTTGCTAAGGGATGGATCACCCAAGATAAGGGATGCTAGGGAAATTGGAAGGTGAGTGAGTACAGGGAAGAGGATGACTAGATTTCCCAAGGGACTATGTCTCAGAGAAGGGAAGGTGGAGGAAGCGATTCTTTTTGGGTCATTAGCATTGCTAGATGGAATCAGATGCACATTGGGAGTTTTCCCTGAAACAATGAGTGAGTAACTATGCATTGAGAGGACAAGTGGTGCAAGATCAACACTTTGGAAATTGGCTGCAGATTTGACTTTGGCACTAGATTTTGGAATCCTTGGGAAGGAGGTGAATCCTGGTACTATTTTTGAGGGTGGAGGTGTGAGCCTCTAGATTCCCTTGTTGCTGATACGGGCAACGTATCCCTTATTTGCTCATTAAGAAAATGTGCATATGTGTATATTATTGTAAATATTGTATTGAGTTGTGTTTATAAATGTCCATAGATAATATGATTATTTTCTCATTGAAGAAAATGTGTATGAGTATATATTTGGTTGTTATTGTAAATACCGCGATGAGTTGTGTTATAAAGCTCTAGTAAACAATATGTTTGTGATCATGTGCTCCAGTTTATGATAAAAAAATCAAAGTTAATAGAATGGAATGCAAACTATATGGTTGGATAGACCTTGGCAATCAAAATCCAACACAACTCGTTTCACCGAAAACAGATTTTGGGTGCTCCTAGAAATGAGTTTTGATCAGTTTGCTAAATAGGAAAATTAAGTGCACACTTAGCAAGTTCAAGTCTCTTCAGCCAATCGGGAGGCACCAAGTGTCACTCATTTTCTGGTCCTATAAATCATCCCATCCCATCACATCGGCATAAGTTTTCTGTTAAAAATCGTCGCCCTGGTCCCGTCAAGCTGTGATATGCGATATCACATGGATCACATCACAAAATCACATCTCAACGGGAAGTCTTGTTAAGAATCACCCTGCCCGATCCGATAGAAAAATGCAGATGGATTCTTATTCAAAAAGAGAATACGTTGCAATGTATGGAATGTTCAGGACTGACAATTCATCGCAGTTCGCACTTCGCAGAGGTGACAAGTTGTTAAGGAATTCCCCGATCCCGCGCCGACTACCACAAGCTGATATATACCGAAAGCGAAATTGTTATAAACCATGGTGCAGAAATCGTTAATTTCGTGATCAAAAATCGCTCATCACAACTTTTGAAAGGATTTGTTTCATCCATCTCTTCGTCGAAGCCGATTGCGATTATGATTTCCAAACCCATTGGGAAGTATGGCTCTCGTGGTTGAAATGTGGAAAATTTGGTGGATTTTAGGCCGAATTTGATGGTTAGTGGTCGAAAAAGGGGAATTTGTTGAGAAAATTGTGGGAGAAATGGGAGATGTCATAAGTTCTTCAGTTCTTATCCAAATTAGCTGTAAACAAAGAGGAATTATAGTAGTTATGACTATTCTGAACTCATTGAGACATGTTTCAGAGGCATTTGAGCACTGTAAACACACTTTTGCTATAATTTTGAGCATAATAGAGAGGACCAAGCATTGGAAGCTAGACCAAGAGATGTAGCCTAGGAGGGGTGAACTCCTCATCAAATCTCTATGTTGTGTGTTGTATTTTGATGTTCTTTGCTATTATTTTGCTACTGTTCAACATATGTTTTATGTTAAATTGTTTATAACATTTACATAAGAAGCTGTCATGGGAATTAGTTAATTAAGAAAAAATGGTGAATCCTTAAGCACTTGATAAGAAACTTATAAGTATATTGGATTTTATTCTGAATGGAAAATTAGCACAACATTACTAATCTACTCCATTTCAGATATGTTTTCCAAGTTTCTTCAATGGCCATTGTAAATATTGCATCAAGATAATTTATAAAGCTCCATGGGAAGTATGTTATTGCTTCTCAGCATTTTTGCTGGTTTTATGTGTCATTGAACACTGAGCACAGTGTTCCCCTAAGGGGTAGGGGTATATAATAGCCTCGAGTTAAAAACCCATGTAATAAAGTAAATAAAGGAAAAATAAAACCAAGGTCATGGAACACTTATTCCAAGATAAATTTTCGGAAAAACATCCTTGTGTGGGTGTTCATTTGGTTTATTATGGCTAAAGGAAATTTGAAAAGGAAATGGCAAAGGCTTTGAAAAGGAAAGAGGAAATAATTTGCATTTATTTATGAAAATAATGGAAAATAGGAGAAAAGGCAAGTGAAAGGTCACATATTTCATCTGAGGAGGAAAATGAAGGAAAAATAATGGAAATTGAAGAAATTAGAGGCCCGGATGATAAAAAGGCTTTTGAGGATCAATTTAGGGACTTTTGACAGTTTTCGATGGAGCTCTCTCTCCATTCTCTCTCTCACACACTTATAGTATTCTTGGAGAACTCTAGCATTGGAGGAAGGAAAGAAAAGATCAAACAAGGAAGAGTTGGATCAAGCTACTACAACGGGATTACTTGCAGGTATCGAGTTGCATGTATGATTTCCTTGCTAGTTTTGACATGCATTGTACATGCATGTGAGTGTTTGGTTCTCTTGTTGTCATTGGCATGGTTTTTACCAAGTGTGATAGTGGTTTTAAACCTTGCCTTGCCATTTCTGGATAACCATGGTGTGATGGTGTTTCTCTTACTTAGTTAAGCTAGATTGTGAGATGATTTCGAAATCGAGTGTGGTACTAGGGGAGAAAAAAAAGCCTAGGAATCCCTCAACTTGTGAAGGTGGGATTGCGTGAAGCCTGAAAATGTATGCCCTCATTAGGTCTAGGAATCCTCCATGTGTGAATGGCAGGATACACGATAAAGCATAGAGGGTGGAGCCTCGTTAGGCCTAGGAATCCTAGACCAGTGAAAGGTAGGATATACAGTAAATCCTAGAGGTGGAGATGGAAGAATTCCTCACTGTTTAGGTGGACAGATCCAAAGGTATCCATGCTTGTATATGCCTAGTGATCCTTGGGACCTGTATATGGTGGGATTGCAGTAAAGCTTGGTAGTGTATATTTCTTGTTTGGGCCTAGGAATCCCTTGGTAGGATTGTGGTAAAGCCTGGTTGTATTGATGAGGAATTGGGCCTAAGAATCCCTTGGTGGATTGCGGTAAAGCTTGAGGAAGCCCTGTTTTTTTTGTTGTAAGTCGCACATTCATGCTTAGAAAATGACACAAGGGTGATTGGATGAAAAAAATATTTGGTTCAACCCAATATATGGTTGGGTGGTACGTGGAAGTCCCTGGTGTGGTTGGACTTTTCATGTGTTAAAAAGAGAACTTTTCCTCTTTTGTTATATGTGTAAATGCACTTCTTATTATGTGGCTTTAATGGTTGTTCTATCATCGTTATTCTGCTAGTTATAAGCATAGTTTATGACAAACTTTGGTTATGGCTCTCATCATGTTTTGATTAGTAAATCAAATTTTAACAAATTTATGACCTAATAGATGATAATGCAACTAATGTGAGAGGGCATTAGACCTTCTTGAAAAATATTAGATAAGTATGTTGTCTGTGTGTTCATATGTGTAATTATGAACTATAGATTTGATGTTCATGATGTGTTAACGAAATGTTTGTCATAGTTAGGCTTGGTTAGGTCAAGTCCTTGATCAAGTTTTGTGTTAGAGGTTGTGTCTTGGTGAGATTTATTGCCTTGGAAAGTCTCATGAAATTTTGGGTAGTGGTCTGGAGACTGGCCCTGAAAAAGTGGCTGAAATCTCACGGTAGCGTGCACAAAAATGGTTGAAAAAGACTAAACTCTCTCCCGTTTAGGATTATGGGAGAAACTGGAGGCCTATAATCACATGGATAGAGGATTGTCCATACAAATAGGGTTTTTTTTTTTGTTAAAAATAAATTTGACTCAAGGGTTGGGCACTTGGAGTAGTTGGTTGGTCACTAGGGTTCTAATAGCTCCCGAGGAAGGTTAGTTTTGTTTTTGGTGTGTTGATTCCACTTCCTTAACTCTACATGGGGAGTTGAATCATATCATAGTAACTCTCCGTCACATGTTTACCCTGGTGGACCAGTTAACTTTGGTAAATGTGGGAAGAGGGTGTTAAATACTTATATAAGAAAGGCCACACATGTGGGTAGGTCGAAGTTTGAAAATGCACCTATTGCATGTCACAAAATCAAGAGATAAGGGTGTGATGATTTCCACTACAGAGAAAATAGTGTTACATCAAGGAAACGAACTAGCTTATCTTTCAAAAGTGCACTAGGCTTGTGTTTAAAGGTGCACTCTGTCGATATCTAGAAGGTTCTCTAGGCTTGCTCCTAGAAAGTGTGCTATGCCTTCTTTGAAGAAGTGTGCTAGGCCTATTTCTAGAAAGTGTGCACGCTTGAAGAGAGAAATGTGCCATGAAAAAAAGTTGAAATAGCAAGGTGTTTTCACACATTGGGTTTTCAAGAGGAAACTTGAACAATTAGGAAAAATTTGACCTAGCATTAAATGAATTTAATGACTTCGAATGAAATATCACCTGATCATTAGGGGGCTCCAAAATTTAAATGAAGGAAACATTTTGGAGGGTGTTGTAGCAACTACAACACGTTGATTCACTAGTAGAACCTCAACTTTTCCATTTAGGCCTTACTTTACACATGATGTCTAGCCTTAGGGAAGTATCTATTCATCCTATATATCTCCTTAGCTTCATTACTTAGCCCAATTATAGATATGTTCTCTCCTATTCATCTTTCCAACTTAATACACTTCATAAACAATTTCAAACTTTAATTGTTTTGATTAGGGAGAAGGGTCATATAAGTTTGTGAGTTTAAGATATTCTAAGTTCAATGTCATCTCTAGTTTTGTTCCACTTCCAACAGGCCTGTTCAGTACCCTGACAAAATCACTACAATGAATTGCAAGCATTTCTTCACTGCCAACATGCCTATTTAGTACCCTAACAAAGTTTCTTGCTTCATCTCTTTGCATAGGAATCCTTTCTGTTCTTTCACCCTTTATTTATTTATTTGATCATATTATGCACATTGGAATTTGATGGGGTTTTATTTTTCCAAGGGAAGAAGAGGGTCTCGACTTATTTTATGAGTAAGAGAAGCTTTTCCTTGTTTTGTAGAGACTCTAGTATATACCTCTAAAATTGTTCTGCTCACTTAAGTATTATCCTTTCCCTTCTATACGCGACTGAGTTGACACTTTGGGAACCAATAAATATAAATGCCGATTCAAAGAACACATATCCTATAATGGATACAAACATCATAGATCTTCTAAGGCTCTCGTTTGAAATGAGTCATATTTTTCATCCAAACATCATCGACATTTGGAGATACTTAGGTCCAAATAAAGAAGGAAATGAAAAGTTAGCCAAGCATTTCTAGTCATCACAATGTCGTTTTAAAGATTCGTTGCATTATATTAGAGCCAAAGTAGACACTTTTCATACAAGATATTATTTGTGTACAATGATCTAGAAAATGAAATGCAAACAAACAAATGAGAAGTGGCACACCATTACATAAAAGAAAAGGCAATAATGAAATACAGGCGTAAAGTAATATGTACAAATAAGAAACAAAACCTAAGGTTGCTACTGGAATTATCACTTTAATTCTGGGCCATTAACGAGAACAGAATCAATCCTCCCATCTAAAGATTGGAGACATTAAGTATAAGGGCCAATTTTTTCATGTACCGTGTATGGTCAAATCCACAAGGATTGGAACTTGGTGTGTTTTCCTTTTTCTTTGTGCGATTTATCCCATTTCAAGTCTAAGTCTCCCACACCAAATCCTTTAGCACCTGCATATTTTATTTATCAAACCAAGGCTTGATGCATTTATGATGCACAATTTTTTTCCCTTAGTTTTGTCCCTTTCTTCCTCCAGCGTGAGGAGAGTATCAATATACTTTGAATAGTTGGACAAAGTTTACCTCCAGACTCCTGAGATAACTGTAAAGCTGGGAGGTATAGATTGAGAGGTAGTATAGTTTCTTTTCCATAAACAAGTAAGTAAGGCGAGGTTCCAAGAGAGGGTTTAAGGGTTACTTGATCAACCCATAAGGCATTAATCAAAGTGTTGTGCCAATTCATTTGGTTACTGAAAATGGTTTTCTTTATGCTTCAAATTATATTCTTATTTGTAGACTCCACCAAACCGTTTCCTCAAGGATAGTAATTAGATCAATTTTTCAATACAATACTATTTTCCAATGAAAAATCATACAATTTTAATGATTAAAAATAGGTTGCATTATCAAATACAAGTGATGTAGGAAAGCTAAACTTCGTTATGACGTTTTGGTTGATGAAACATATGACCTCCTGATCATTCACTTGTTTAAGCAAAATAGCCTTAGCCGATTGGGTGAAATGATTTGTAGCAGTTAATATATACTAATGTTGCTTTGATGAATGTGCAATGCTTTCTCTGATAATGTATGGTCCTTTTTGTTGGAATGGTTCTTGAAAAATGATCCACTGTAATGGGTCAACTGAACTCTTTTTAGGGCCATCACATCTCTAACAAATGGGGCACTTACAAACATAGGTGTGTGTTCCTTTGAACAATGTTGGCAAGTAATATTTGACACACATCACTTTATATGTTATGGTATCACTTGAGTAATGCTCACCAACTGGTCTGCCATGTAGATATTTCAAAACTCTTTATGAATCTGGAGATTCTAAAAATCTGAGCAAGACACCATTATGGTGCTTTTGAAAGAGCACACCATGAACCAATTGATAAAATAATGCCTTAAGATGAATTTTCCTTTTTCTCTTTGTTGAGAGATGTGAGGGCAATGTGCCTTGTTCCAAATATTTACATAAATCAATGTACCTAACAAGGTTTCATTTCTTAGGATAGCTTGATCAATGTTATACATGTCGATTTCTTGTTCCCAAACATGTGTCTTCTTCTGTTGAGTTGACCGCTTCCACAACGAGCTCGTAGAGACCATGGCCTTCAATAGTGTGAATGGGATTGAATTCCAAATCATACTCCTATAAAAAAGTTATCCAGTTTGTCCTCCATCCACCCAACTCTTGTTGTGCAAATAATGAACTGACTCCTGGGTGGGGAACGAAAATAATAACATGAATTTTAAGAAGATAAGGCATGAGATCTTTAATCACCTTATAGACTACATAAGCCTATTTTTATATGGCAAGATAGTTTAACTCCGATCCCTATAGCCCTATGCTCATGAACAAGATCGATTGTTCATTGTCTTGGTTATATTTATGAGTTAAGAAAACTACGATCGATGTATTAGAAGAAAAAGTATACATTAAGAAATGCTTGTTGACATTTGGATTATACAATGTCGAGGCCTTAGCTATTGCTTGCACTATCTTGGAGAAATCATCTTTTTCCCTTTGATCCCATTTATACGCTGCGTTCTTCTTTGAGATATCCCCTAACTTGAGGGTTTAATGTAAATATTGTATTTATGTGTTTTTAATTTTGAATGTTTTAAGTCTAAAAGACTTGTGAAGAATTTAATTATTAGTAATTTATTACTAATAATGATTGATTATAAATCTATAATTTTTGATGTTTTGTTTTTATAAATAAAGAGGCCTCGAAAATTAATTTTTAAGTACATGTGGCTGAAAGAGATGAGGCCATTTAATTGTTTCCCTAAAATACAAGATGTTGTGTTTCATTATTGAGCCAATAACTACCTGCCACTTGTTGCTGAGGTGGAGAGAGTTACTAACCACATAAAAGAGTGTTAGATGAGTAATGAATACAAATCATTTTGGTTGCTTGATTTTGTCTCTCATTATGTGGGAAAGAGGAGACTAAAGAGAAGAAAGTGAGAATGAGGCAAAAAAAGTTGCAGACCTGTGCTTGAGTGGATATTTTAAGTAGGAAGTATTAATGCTGGGAGGAGCCAAGTACTGAATTATTAGTTTTTGAGACTAGCAGATTCAAGTCAGTGTCTTTTACACTATATTTTTACATAAAAGATAATGTTGTTATTATGCTCTATTTATGTTTTTGAATAATTCTTTGATGATAGATTTAAGCTGAGAATTACTTACGAACATTGAATTTTTATATATTTCTCATCGAAAGACTTCTCATACTCCTTATAGAGTTTTTCTTGAAGAAAAGAAAAGTTAAAGTATTCCTAGCTTCGAAGAAAAAAAACAGCTGAAAATAAAATATTTCCAACATGAAATAATTGTTTTTCTCATATGTGTAAATAATAAGAATCTCAAAACTATAAAATATATAGATATATATTGTGTACATAAAAAATCTAGATTTGCGTATGTTATTATCAATGGAAAAGTAGCAATAGAAATATTGATTGCAAAGATTTAAATGATAAATATTTATATTTATACTTTCAACTATGATTGACAAAGGTTTTAGATACATGAACATAAGAATACTATATAGGAATATTGTTGTAGGAACATGTTATAGTAGAATGGAAATTGTATTTATATATATAATAAAATTTAAAATATAGTATGGGAAAAAAATAAAACTACTAAGGAATTTTAGTGTCATGAATACTTAAATTTAGATAGATAGTAATTAGTCTATTTAAAGACTGCGCTGGCAAGAAGGGGATGGATTCTCATTAATCCCGAAGGAAACATCAAAGACATATATGCTTGGGGCCTAGGAAGGAAGACAAACAATCAAGCTAAGGCTTATGGTTTATTCCTCGAACTTTCTCTCGATGAAAAAAAGGGCATGAGGAAGATCTAAGTCTTAGGGGACTCAATGTTGATAATAAAACATATGAAATACAACTCATCACCAAACAACATGAATCCAAACCAAGCAATTAAGAGATCCCAAGGTATGATTCCTCTCTTTGATCTTGTGTCATTCTTTCACATCCTAAGAGGGAATAACCAAAAAGCAAATAAGCAATCAAATTTGGCCTCCTGGTTGAATGCAGAAAGAAGTATAGTGAATGAAATAGAGGAAACACTATACATTCCCTAAACATGGTGAAGGTTTTCAAACATTGGACTCGAGAAGGCACTCTTGGATGGATCAAGAGGTTAGGAAATAAATGAAACAAGGTTAATGGGGGGTCAGCACCTATATACCCCTTGCTCCCCCCTCTCTCCTTTCACCCTCTTTGCTTCCCCCTGGACCCTTCCTTCCCCTCCCCTCTTCTTCCATGTCATTTATCCTCCCTATCCATGGTCATCCTTATTCAATTCAATCTTGGATGCCTCGTTTCGAATTGAACCATCCCCTGCTCCTTGATCATTGTCTCAATCGACCTATCCTCACACCTCACGGCATAGGTTGGCTCGACTTGCTGCCACAGCATGGTGACTCCCATCACTTATGTCCTACACTTGGTAACGGGAGGTCTCACAAGGTGAGAGTCTAGTCCTCACAGCATAGAAACAGTGGTAGTGGACGACGTTCTAGCACAGGAACAAGTAAGAAAATGGGAGAGGGTGAGAAGCATTTAATAAGATTACATGTGGGAGGAAGGCTTGGGTAAAGATGAAGGAAGAAGCAATAATTTGGGAAATAATAGTGGAGCATTAGGATATCAACATTATGAGTACCAATTTCCAGTCCTCCATCAGAGTTTGGACCTGTATCTTCTGTAAATTGGGAACAATTGGATATTCTGTTATTATTTTTGGTGAGTATCTTGGGTGGTCTCTGTGAAGGCCCAATTGTTGGGGCTGAGATCATTGAGTAATTTCTATAGGATTATGGTTATGGTGTTGGCCAGAAGGGTGGTAACCAGTGGTGTGTGTAGTAGTGGGAGGAAGTTGAGTGTTGGTAAGGGCAGATTTTTCGTTGTGCAACAAGACAGTGGCATTGGGTTGATTTCCTCGAACAATCCTAACTGGGGGGTTCACGGCACCTTGGAGGTTGGTCACTCTAGTAGTTCCGTGGTGGTGAAAATGAGTGTGTAGAGCAACATAGTGGATGAGGGCTCATTATCTGGTTCCTTGGGCTGTCCTCGACCTCAGATGGGGTGGTTGAGGGATGATAGGGCTCGGGAGGATGGAAGAAACAAGCATATTTGTAATGGTTATGTGAAAGAGCATATGGAATTAAGGGAGGGTTTGGAAATTATGAAGAGGTGCATCCATAAGAAACACAAGGAGGTGATAGAAATGCACGAGGAATAGATCGAGAAGAAGTGCATCCAACAACTGAAGGATGAGGTGGATGCCTCAAGACAAAAAATTGAGCAACTGAAGCTCAAAATGGCAAAGAACAGCCTAAGGACTAATAAACAATACACTCCACTCGATCTTATAAGTCTAGTGCTAATGGAGGAGTAATATTTTTTATCTCTTAGTTTAAATATGCTTTTTAATGGCAAACTTCACTTGTAAATATTTATTACATGAGTATTGTAGAAGGTATAGCCACAAGCTACCAATTATGGGAATTTTTTTTTCTCTTTGGGGAAAAATTCTCTTGGAAGGGATGGGGAAGAAATGAATTTTCATAATCCCTTAGCAGGCTCAAAATTTTGATGTACAATCCTGATTTTGGACACGAATGTGTGTGATTTATATATAAATATACTACTCTTTCTTGTTAAAAAAAATAGTCTATTTAAAGACACAATATTTCTCTATGGAAAACTTTAAGGTTGAAGGAGACTAAGAGGGAAAGAGTTAACATAACATAAATATTCTTTTGAATTTTTTTTAAGAGACACTAAATATTGAAAAAAGTATGGTATGAATATTAAAACAATCTTTTTTTGCTAAAGCAAGAGTAGTTCCTTCTATTTCATAATATCGAGAAAAAAATTGCATAATATACAAGAACCCTAAACTCCAAGAGGTGACAGGGAAACAAAGGGAATGAAGCCAAAGAAAGGCATCACCCCGCTACAACAAACAGCAAAATCTCTTATTACATACTTTTGGTTGAGCCAATCAAACTAAAGGCCTCATCTCCGAGAAACAAGCATCCAAGAAACCCAAGCAAAAAGCCCACCAGGACACGTGGCCCCCTCAAAAGTCACCAACCGATCTGACGGAAAACACATCCCCCCGCAAACGGATGACTCCCCTAGATCTCTTCTTCAATCATCTCAATAATCAATCCTCTGCCATTAAGTTCACCATGGAGCAGGAGGTTGATGGTTTCCTTCCGTTCCTTGATATTTTGATTTCTAAGAATACTGATGGTTCCCTTGGCCACCATGTTTTTCAGAAGAAAACGCATACCGAGCAGTATCTTCATGCCAGTTCCCATCATTTCTCGGCTCAAAAGATGGGTGTTCTCAATACCCTAGCTACGCGGGCCCTAAGGATCTCGGATAAGGAGAGTTTGGAGAAGGAGAAATCCCATCTCCTTGATGTCCTTGTTGAGAATGGTTATAGTAGATTCCTGGGTCAGAGGGCTTTCCTTAAAGCTTCGAAGAATTCACTATCTCATCGTGAACCTAAGGAGCGAGTTCCTAGCGTCCTTCTTCCGTATGTTCAAGGGACTACTGATAAGATTGGTAGGATTCTCAGGTCACATGATGTCCCTGTGACCTTTAGGCCCCTGAAAACTATTCGTATGTCCCTCAGATCAGCGAAGGATCCTATCAACCCAAAAGATATGAAAGGTGTGTACTTGATCCCCTGTTCGTGTGGGACCCCCTACATTGGGGAAACTGGTCGCTCCATTAATCAACGGATTAGTGAGCTTGTAGCAGATCTCAATCATAGGCGTACTAAGTCTTCTGCTTTAGCTGAGCACGCCGAGAAAACCAAACATCATGTTTGTATTGAGGAAGCTAGTGTTATTGTGAAGGTTTCGCACTTCCATGATCAGAAATTTAGGGAGGCGCTTGAGATTGAAAAGAGGCCGAGTAATCTCAATAGAGATGATCGCTGGAAAATCAGTCGGTGTTGGGTCCCAGCACTCTCGTCCTAGTCTCCTCTTTTTCTTTTTTTTTAAATTACGTATTTATTACCTATTATTATTCTGAATTGTTTTATTATTATTATCATTAGTATTATTTTATTTATTTATTTATTTATTTTTATCTATTTTATTTATTTATTTATTTATCTATTTATTTATTTATTTTTATTTACTTATTGATTTATTTTATTTATTTATTTATTTTTTTTATTTTTTTTTTAACTTATAAATTTTATTAATAATATTATTATTATTATTTTTATTTTTATTAATATTATCTTTAAATCTTTTTAGGGGTTGGTCCCCCTAGGATAATATAATTTTAAATATAATTTTAATTATATTTTAGTTTTAATATAACTTTATATAATTTTAATTATAATTAATAATTGAATAGAATTTTAACTCTGAATTAATTTTAGTTACTGATGGGACTTATTTGCTTTTTAATTATTTATTAAAATTTTAATTATTCATTAATATTGGTATTTAACTATTATCATAACATTATTTTTACGGGACTCGTCCCTCTCTAGATTAATTTTTATTAATTAATTAATTATTATTTATTTATTTATTTATTTATTTTTCCTAATATATAATTTTTATTATTTATCTTTAACTAACTATTATTAGCAATTATTTTTAGGTACTAATCGTACATAATTGTTTAATTATTTTTATTATTGATTAATATTTTTATCATATTATTGTTTTATTTAATGGTCTAGCCCCCCAGGTTAATAATAGTGTTTTTGATCCCTGGACCTAGTCAAAAGTAGTTGTTATATTTTTAACCGTTGGAGGCTTTGCTCTGTCTATTTAACCTGCTAAGCTGGATCTGTTTCTTCAACTAGTCGTGATGATGAACCACACTGGATGGTTCGAAACGCGTCAACAAATGATGTCTCATGTGATCTTGGCCGAAAAATCCTTTGTAGACTCCCCTAAGTATCGCACCACCAAAACTGCTCGAAGAAATCGCAGACCCCACCACCCCACGGCCCTGCCAAACATCATATTGAATCCAGAGCGTTGAATTACCAAGCACGATCGAATGGATGTGCAGCAAATCGCGCGCCTGAAGCCAACGATCTTTAGGGCATAGAGAGGGTTGTATAAGAACCGGGCCCTCCTCCACATGTTAAGATATCTATGGCATCGCTGCCAATAAACAAAAAACCACTCATAATAAAAAAGCGGTGTGATTGCAGTGAAACCGCCAACCCTACCAAACCCGCGGGCCCTACCAAACTGCTCGATGGATTCGAAGCATTGATTCACCTTGTGCCTGTTAGCTACCTATACCAATAGGTTTCATTTTTCATGATTAGCAGGGGAAGTGCCAATATGATCTACTTTGGTGATGCAAAGATGTCATATTCTTGTGGAAGACACATATCTACAGTTGGTTGATGTTGTCCTACTTCTTAATGGGTGATCCAACAGTCTAAGCTAGGTCATGCCAAGTTTCAATTTTTTGTTGTAGATTAGAGAAATAAATATGTCCAAACTGATCAATCTTGGCAGATAAAGTAGTTAGGTAGAGAATGAAGGTTCCCAACTATTTAATCTGGGGCCTTGGAAGTAATAAGGCTAGCCTTAGATAGAAAATCAAAAGGAAAATGCCAAAGGTAAAGACAGGGTACATGAGGGTTTTCAAGTCTAAATGCACCCTCCTTGAAGTAACAAAAAATGCTAGGCAATAGAATGGGTAGGTAGATGGGGTTGCAGAAGCAGGATTTCCTTCATGTCACTGGCCTAAGCAAAAGAAACACATGGTGTCAGTGCAGATCTTCCTATTCAGCAGTTTTGCAGCAACAAAATGAAGCATGTCTAACTTCCCAAGCATCCTCCATCAAACTCTTTGCTAACATCCCAATACCACCTTTGCTCATGAGATAAATCAAACTCATGGATTGATCCATGTTGCATAAAGAGCCACATTTCCTGTGTAAAAGTCTTTTCATTTTGATCTACTCCCTAACTAAGTTTGTTTCCTAAAAACTTAGTATCTATCACTTCCCATTCATATTCCATCCAATACTAACTACTAACTCTATCTACACTTAACTCCCTATGTTCCCCTTTCCCTATTACTATAGCATCATTATGTATAAAAACCCCATAAAAATAAGTATATTCCCTTCCCCTAGGCAATATAGCCTAATAGTCCTAAAGGGTTGAAATACAAAGAAATCAAAGCGCTAAGGCCAAGACTGCGCTAATATAGTGTTTTGGGATTAAATCAAGATCCGCTTGATTTATAGCCCTAACCCCACTTTTGCAAAAATATCAAAAACCCATTTCCGCCAGCTAAAACATTGTAAAAACCCACTTTTTCCGCCTATCCAAAGTTTTGGTTATATTGCGCATTTCACAAAAAACAAAGAAAATCATTAAAAAATGCCGCCGGGTCCCGCCGTATTGTCCTATCAGCTTTGCAACCCGTCGCCCGTCGGATCTGGGCTTTCCCATCCGACGGCCCATATCAATATCGGGCCGCCCCCGATGTCCGGACGATAGCACCCGAAAAATGTCAGAGGGTGACGTCAGGGCAGTGCCACGCGTCGCTCCCAGGTTATATCGGGAGGCCGCCTGCCAATACCGCCCCCGTACCATAAGCGGTCTGATGGAACCACTTACCGCTTTGGTTTACCGCCTGCCCACGTCACGCCCAGTCATGCCAAGTCGGCCCCGCATCAGCGCTAAGCCTGCCATTGCTCCACTCTGTCCGCCACCTCAGCAGTTCCCGTGGACCACTCACAGGCCGCCACGTCACCCTGCCGTACCCGACCCCACCCGATGACATCATGCTGACGTCATCCAAAAAATGTGCCAAAAGCCCAAAATGTCCATATTTCCACCAAAATTCATGTTTTTTCTCATTTTTTAACCAAAAGACTACTGTGCTCTCTGCATGTAATTTACGACCATTTCGCCGCCAACCTGCAGAAGTTGATTTAAAGACCGTGGGCGCCCTCAATTCACCTGCATTGCCACCATTGCCAGAGTTTGCCAGGTCTTTATCCAAGTTTCCCCTCCGCGCCTGGTTTTTCCCATAATTCTCTGAGGAAATTAAGAAAAGAAAAAACACTGTAATTGCCAAGAAAATTCTTGGTGACTACCATCTATCTCCAACTATAAGGCTGAATTCACCTACAGAAGTCCACATTGAGCCGAATTTCCACAAATTTACAGTCTGTTTGCGCATTCGCAAACTGAAACCTCTGCTGCACAAATTCACCGGGAAAACAACTCTTCAGTCCCAGTACTTGCTCATTAAACTTTTCTCAGGAGCATTTTAACTTGTTTTCACCATTATTCACCCTGTTTCCTCTGTAAATTTCCCTGCTACTGCAAAATTCATTGCCCTGTATCGTTGTGCCCAGAGAAACAGGTTCTAATACAATTCAAAGTACCAAAACCATGGAGACACCAGTTGCATTGAATGTGACACCTCTAAATGCCCCACAAAGAGAGCTAGAGTGGCTGCCCTTGGCTGACAGAGACTACCAAATGGCAGAGGGAATCCCAGACTATAGCAAGTATCACATTCATGTACTCAATGACCTTAAAGCCAAACACCTCAGTGGGAATGATATCCTAGGGATTTGGGACTCCAATTTGCCCATTTTCAATCTCCCTCAAGTCAATATCCTCCCAGACTTGATACATAGATGCAGTGCCAACTATGACCCATGTCAGAGAGCTGTCCTCAATTCATCAGGCTCAGTTTTGTTCCATGTCACCCCTGAGGCCATAAATGAGATGCTACACTTTCATACTACAAAGCCATTGACTCCTCTCTCCATGATGGACTTACTAAAGAAAGGAGGCAAGCTGTCTAGTGCCCAAATTTTAAAGATCAATCAGTTATTCATTCAACCAGGCTCTGAAACTGTGAGGACTCCTCCCATAGGAAATGTATATTTCAATGAGTTGGGCAGGATGCTTGTGGATATGATCAGTTATGTCCTGGGTTATAGGACATCTGAGGATGCTGATGAAACTATTCTGGCCATGCTGTCCATCTTCTCCCCTGGGAAGCCTCCTGCTGTTCACTATGATTATGCTGCCTACATTGCCAATAAGATTCATGAGCAATTGATGAATCTAGAGAGGGAAAGGATATTTAGATATACATCTTACATCTATCACTTATTCCTATTCTATCAGCCTGATAGTTTCCCTATTACTCTCAAGAGGCTTGATGCCCAAGGGAACCAAAGGTCTGTAGTGTTTTGGTCTTCAATTTTCCATCATATATCCTTTTCACCATACAACTACTGTGAATTCATAGACCTTTTCATCCATCCAGCCATGTCTTTGCTGTTGAGTGCCCCTCCTCCAAGATTAACAGATGAGATGCAAAGGATCCTCCAGCTCTCAAAGGCCTACAACATTGGGGATTGGTACTTCTACCAACACCATACAATGATCAGAATATATGGCTGTGAGTTAGCCCCATATAGGCTACCAAGATATGTCCCTATGCGACTCTTTGCCTTAGAGTATTTCAGGCAGTTTGGAAATGTAGACATGGTCCATTTCCACAGCAAAAACAAGAAGGTGCAACTAAAATTCAGAAATCAGCTAGGCCCATTCATTTATAATAAAAGAGAAGAGGCATGGCAAGAAGCAGACAAGATCCTGCAACGCCTTGGATTGCAAACTAGTTTCCTCTGGATACCCTATGACCCAAATCACTTCATTAGCCTTAGAAGGGTCAAGTATAAATTGGCTAGCTATGATCATGTCAGGCTGCCCCACATTGAAAAATATGCCAATCTGTTGAGATGGAAAGAGGGCACATTAGAAGAGGCAAGTACTAAAGAGGAAATACTACAAAAAGAAGCAAAGAATCTTGAAAAGGAAGCTGACTTGGAAAATTGTGGGCAGGTTTCCTCTTCTTATCAAAATCAGCTTGGAGTAGCTGCCTCATCTTCTACAGCCCACCAGCAGGCAGCTAAAACTACTCCTCAGGCAGCCAGCAAAGGTAAAGAAAAAGAGATGGAACAGGAGCAGCCACCCCCTACAACAGAACAACAGAAAGAGCAACCCAAGCAGCAAGAAGAAATGGCTGAGGCCCCAATATCTACACAACAGCAAGCTCAAGAAAGTGTGCCTCCAAGGCAGGAAACAGTAGTGGATGCCTCGGTGCTCCAAACTCCATTAAATGAAGAAAGGACCATGAAAAGGGATAGAGAGCAGGAAACTCCCCTCACTACATCAAGAAATCAACAAGGGGAGAAAAGGCAAAGATTAAATCCTCTTTCTGAAGAAGAGATGCCTATTGGGCAATCCATGGGTATGGGCCCCCCTAGCATGGAAGCATCTGCCAGTTCCTTCCAACAGGAACAAGAAAGAACAATTGGAGGAGAGGTCAGCTCCTCAAGCCAGCAAAGAAGGGCAGAATCAAGCATAAAGCAGCAATTCATTGACATCAAGAAGAGGAATGAGCCAGTTAGACTCCAGTTGTACAATCACTTGCTCAAAATGGCTCCCACAAACCAGCAGAGGCTTATGTCAGCATATGACATAACAGAGGGAAAGATGACTATGAGTCATTTCATGCCTACTATGCTGCAGCCACAGTCAGCTGCAGATTATATAAGAACCAATCTTGAGGTACTTGCAAAAGACATCCACCCAATGGACCAGATAGAGCTTCATAAGCAAACGGGTGAGATGGTCTATTCAACTCTTGCAGACAAGACCTTCCTTGCACACAAATTGCAAAACAGTCTTCATAATACAACTGCCCAACTTGAATTGGAGAAGGCATCCTCTCAGGCCAAAGACAACAGGATCAGGTCTTTGGAAGATATTATTATAGAGCTTGGGCATGACCCAAAGGATCCCAAAGCTGTACAGGCACTACTAAAGGAAAGAGATGCAGATATAGCGGCTTTGAGGAAAATGGTAAAAATTCCAGCAACCCTTCACCCTCAAACAGAAGATGTTGCACAACAGAGGAAGGACCAGGATGTAGCAGCCATGCTGCTAACACTACACAAACAGTTGGTGCAAACAGAAGGGAAATTGGTAGAAACAGAGGCTGCATTACAGGCAGCCCTGCAGCAGAAAGAAGGAGGCCAGACATCTCAGCCCCCTCAGCCAGTGATCAACCTTGAGGAGCCCCCTCAAATTATCACTCCTCCCACAGGACAGACAGCTGAAACAGGTCCATCAACATCAGCACCAGCAACAACATCAGAACAGGCTCCAAGCCTTGATATGCAGAATTTGATGAAGAATATTCAAGTTCTAGAGGCCCAGATGGCAGAGCTAAATGAAGCCAAGGAGAAATTGGCCACAGTTAATGAAAAATATGATAAATCTAAGCAAATTGTAGCTGAAAGAACAAGGGAAGTAAGAGCTCTCGAGAAAAATATAAAAGAGCTGGAGAAAGAGCTCTCTCTTGACAAAATAGTGGTAGAAATCAAGAAAGTCCTATGGGCCAATATTGGTCAATCCATAACAGACCAATGGCAATACATAGAAACCATTCATGAGCACATGGACCTCATAGGCAGGGCACACAAGGAGAGTCAAAGAGCAAGGGCATCTCTAGGCACTATGCCTGAGATAGCTAATAGGATGATCAATGTCCTGAACAACTGCACAGGCCCTCAGCTGGCAGCAATAGGAATCCCCAATAGAACTGACACCATCTTACTGATAAAGAGGGTCCTCACTTTGAGAAATTTGGTGCAAACATTGGATAGGAGATGCCAGGAAATGCAGACAGAGGTGAACAAATTCACAGAGAAGTTCACAACATTGCATAACAGAGGCCTTCCCAGCCTACTAAACAGTGCAGGTAGATTGCTATCTCATGAAAATTATGCCAAAAGGGTAAACACATTTGCTACAAATCAGATCACTGCAGGATCAAGTACCCCAAAGGAAACAGGGCCTGCATCTGGGCAGAGCCTCTATGACAGAATAGAAAATTTGTTCTTTATCATGAATGAGATCAGACATCTGTTTGAAGTGCCTCCTAATTACTACAAATATACTGAGGCAGATGAAACACTAGGCACAATTTTGAGACATCAGTTGCCTACACAGGAATGGTGGACCAGCATGATACAGACATTGCTGTGAACAAACAAGTTTTCATCAAATTTTTACATCAAAATACAAATCATCATGTTCAGACAGGTGATACATCCACTATGACTGTAAAAGAGTGGACTGAGCCAACTCAGCAAACCAATTCGGCCACTAAAGCAACCTCGACAGATGCAGATGACAAGGCCGAGAAAGCTACAACACGACAGAACATTAAAGGCATATCATTTAGAATTAATGTAGAGCGCTCAACCGACTCAGTGGCCTCCAAAAGTCAAAAAGGTTTCTGATAGAACTGAAGGCTATTCATTGTATATTTAGAGTAGCAATAACTCTCTTATCTGCTATTCTGAAAGTTGGTGAACGCAGTTATTGAGCAAATGACTCAGCGTTCAGATATTTTGTAAAAAACTATTGTATATATATCCCCTCGCATAAGCTTGCTGGGGTTGTTGATTTTATCTTCGAGAGAACTTATGCTGTAAATTTCAGACTTTTAATACAAGGAGCTGATGGAATTTCTAAAGTTCTGAGTTGTTTTGTTCTGGTGTGATTGCTTACTGCTGCAGGATTCCTACATATTTTATGGCACAATAAGTTTCCTCAACCTTCTTGTTATGTATTTCATTCTTTCATAATCCGTTCATGCTCTATATTTCACAGTTTAATAGCACAGAAAAAGAATAGTTTCAGGATTTGTTCATTGAATACCCTGAACTCAATCTATGCTGTTATGAATGTTTTCCTCTAGTATTAGTTATGAAAGTGTAATTCTTAATTGCTTCACCTTCAGACTAAAACTTCACAGTGAGTATTATTCAGGAATTCAAATCTGCTCCTGAGTGATATATCTCTTTCTCACATCACCAGCTTAGTGAAAAACTCTTAGTTGCTTTACACTGGCTAAACATATTTCATCTTCACAATTTTAAGTTTGTTTCATGATATATCTATAAGGCCCTGCAGTTTTAGCAAATCTTACTCAATATCTCAAACAACCCATAATCACAGACTCCATTGCCCAATGGACTGAACCTTCTGAAGACCTCATCTCAGCTACTGGAAGACATCATTCAACCAAAATTGTAAACAAAATCCTCACCTCATAACTAGCCTAAGATCACAAAAAACAAAGATAAAACTGAAAGAGAGAGCCCTCTCTGATTGCAGGTGGGCTAGAACCTGCAATCCAAAGCTTGGTTAGTGGTTACCCCGGCCGTATTCCCTCAGGAGTCAAAGGGAACAACCTGGGTGTTAACAGTGCCATCGGACGACAGAGCAGAAAATCGCACACCCGATTTGATCGACCTTTATGGCGCGAGGAAAGTGGTTTATGTGTCGGGCTATCCACCACGTGGCATGATTTCTATGGCATCGCTGCCAAAAATCCGAAACCACTTTTAACTTGTGAGCGATGCGATCTCTGCGAAACCACCAAGAGGTAGTTTTGACTTCCATCACTGAAAAATTAAGATGATGCGGAAGTTTCTGATGCTGCTTACTACGGTACGGGAAGCTGTGACGCCCGTCTCTTAGAATTGTCCTTAACGTGGTCCACTTTACCTCTACCCTTCTCTTACTTGTCATTGTGCACCTTTTTGTCCAATTTGGTGTAGCCCTCTGACCACTGACCATTCCTAATTGGGACCTGTCATTTTGCGTCAGTACTCTTCTTTGTCCTCCTCCGCCTGGTTATGGCAGATTTTTTTCAGGTTACTCTACACCATTGTATTCCACCTCCTTAAGATTGGGTTGTCCTTGCTGCTAACACCTTGGTTGGCTAGAATGTCAGCCAATTTGTTGGCCTTTCTCCTCACATGAATAAATATGAGAGTACGAAGTTCCTATAGATGCACTTGAATTCTCTGAAGGACTCTAGTTAACCTCTAGTGTTTTGTGACCCTTTTTAGCCCTTTTCCATTACTGATTCTTTTGGCAGTGTTTATGACTAACTCTGAATCCACTTCTATTATGACATTTTGGCAATTACTATGTATCAAAAATTCTAAGCAATGTTCCAATGCCATTAGTTCTGCCATGTTGTTAGTGGCTTTTCCTAAGTGACCCATGGAAGAGGGAGATAATGCTACCTGTGTCATCCCTTAGAACTCCCCCAAAACCAGCATCTCCCGGGTTTCCTTTGGAAGCTCCATCAATATTGTACTTTAAAACACCTTCAGGGGGGATGCCAGAATTCCTCCACCTTTTATCGCATGCTTGCTATCCTATCTAGCCCTTGAGGAATAAGCCCCTGCAAGTCTAACAACTGGAGGATTCTCAACTCTCCAACTGAGGGAGAATTTTCGGGGAGATTCCTAACCATGGTGCCCACTGTCTCCTTTCATTGTTTTACGATCAACTCCACCAAGCTAAGAGAGGCAGGCTTTTCCTCTTTGAATATTCTTTTGTTCCTTTCCTTCCACACATTCCAAATGATGAAACTCGGCAAAAGATTCCAAACACAGTTGAGAATTTCATTATCTGAAAAATTATTCCTCCAGTTGTTTAGAGTGTTGGCAATACTTTCTTTGTCTCTATCAGACTGTTTGAAGATGTTGGTAAAAAAATCCCATATCATGTCTATAAAAATGCAGTTGTTGAGAAGATGCTCTATAGTCTCCTCTTGGATCTCACAGAGTTGACATTTGGAGGGTCCCAACATGCCCCTTTTTTTAAGGTTGTCCCAGGTTAAAATTTTTCTGTGGTGAACTAACCACATGAAAAGTTTGATTTTCATCCAGCCTTTGTGCTTCCAAAGCTTCTGCCAAGTTTTATTAGGAGCTTGGGGTTCTATGTCGAGGAGAAAACCTTTAGCTTCCATGACATTAAAGTTTCCCTCTTTGTTGTTACCCCATCTCAGTTGGTCCTGCCCTTCCATTACTAAAATTATTCTCTGATCCAGCAATCTCTTGAGGGATTATGCTTTATTGTTGAGGGTTCTGTCCTCTCTGCCCTCAATTTTTTTCTAGATTCTCCACTTTCTTGCATTATGTGAGTTCTCCCAAAAGTCTTTAAACTTTACTAATCCTTGATTGTCAGTCTCTTGCTTGAGGCCTAAAAATTCTTCCGTTAGTAGATTTGGTTCATGTTGCCATTTGTCTTCCCAGAAAAGTGCCTGATCTCCCTTTCTGATTTCCCAGAAACTATTTTTTTGCACCACTTCTCTGTTCTCCCATGCCTTGTTCCATATGGGGGACCCTTTCACTATTCCTGTCATACGTATGATATCTGAATCCAGCTAGGCATTGGCATATTTTTCCTTCCAAATGCTTGCCCATTGAGCTTTAGGATCCTTAGCCCGCCTCCACCAAAGTTTGGCTCCTAGAGCCCTGTTGAGAATCTCTGGGTTGTCTAAACCCAGGCCTCCTTGGTTCTTGGGTTTGCAGACCTTTTCCCAAGAGACTAAAGCCCATTTTTTCCTAGTCTCCTCTTTTCCCTACAGAAAGTCTCGTTGAATATTCCCAAATTGTTGCAAGACTCCTATTGGAGCTAGGAGGGCTGATAGCATGAAGACTGGGATAGCTTGGAGAATTTCTTTAGTAAGAACCAATCTACCAGATAAATTTAAAGATCTGTTTGTCCATTTCCTGACCTTGTCTTACATTTTAGTTATTAATGAATCCCATATACTCTTGTGTCGGGGTTTAGCTATAAGTGGAACTCCCAAATACTTTGAGGGAAGAGATTCTCTTTGAAAGCCTAAAATTCTAGAGACATTTCTCTAGACGACAATATGAGTGTTAAAGAAAAAGACTTTTGATTTGGTAAGGTTAACTTCGATACCTGTGGCTTTCGCGAATTCATCCAAAATCTATTTGTAAGAAAGTGCTTCTTTGACTGTAGGAATTCCCTGTAACATGGTATCATCTACAAACTGTTGATGAGTTAGAACTTGGCCATTCTCCGTAAGTTGGAGACCTCGAATTCTTCCCGTTACTCTTACATGCCTGATGGACTTCCCCAGCCCTTCCATCACGAGGATGAAGAGAAAGGGAGAGAGCGGATATCCCTGTCTTAGACCCCTCGAAGGGAGAAAAAGCTCAGAAGGAGAGCCATTCACTAAAATTGAAAAGATGGACGAAGTTACAAGGGCCATGATCCATATGACCCAATCATGATCAAAGCCAAATGCTTTGAGCACTTTTTTGATGTATATCCAATTCACTTTGTCATATGCTTTGGCTACATCCAGTTGCATGATCACTACCGCTCTCTTGTTTCCAGTTAATGAGTGAACCACCTCCTGAGCTTGAATTATGTTGTCCAGAATTTGTCTTCCTTCAACATACCCTGTTTGTTCCCTGGAGATAAGCTAGAGATAAGCGTGGGCAGTAGGGGTTTGATTCTATTGACCACCACCTCGGAGATTATTTTGTAGACAACATTGCATAAGGTGATGGGCCTAAATTTCTTTGGTGTTTGAGAATTATCCTATTTTGGAATAAGGGCAATAAAGGAAGTATTGAGAGCTTTCAAAATGGTCTTGTTTCGCCTGGAGTCTTCTACTATCTCTACAATATCCATTTTAACAATATTCCAGCAGGCTTTGAAGAAATCCACATTAAATCCATCCGGGCCTGGTGCCTTGCCATTTTGCATTTCCTTGAGGACCTCACTGATCTCTTTTTCAGTTACAGGTTTGTTGAGGTTACCATTGTCCTCTCTGGATACCAGTTTAGGTATGTGTTTAATTAAATTCTTAATGAAAGGTTCTCTTTGTGAAAAGTTTTCCTTGGTAATTTCCCGAAATTGCTTACTAACACTGCTTCTATCTCCTCATGGGCTTGATGAATTTGGCCATTCTTGTCCTTGATCGAAGAGATTCTATTGTGAGTTCTGTTCGCAATGGTAGATCTATGGAAAAATTTAGTATTGCGTTCTCCCTCTTTTAGCCATAGAACTCTAGATTTTTGTTTCCAAAAGATTTCTTCTTGTTTGCACAGCCTTTCCCATTCTTGGTGGTATTTCTCTGCTTGATCATTTTTGTCTTTGTCAAAGCCATTCTTGATCAAAGCTTGATTGAGCTCTAGGATTTTGGTTTCCATGATTTTTTTACTTATGAAAATATTGCCAAATTCCTTCTGGTTCCATTCCTTTAGCTTCTGCTTGATGTGTTTTAATCTTTTATGTAGCAAGAACATAGATGATCCCTGAATCTGCAGGTCTTCAACCCACCATTTTCCAATGTTGTTGATGAAATCCAGGTGTGAAGGCCACATATTTTCAAACCTGAATGGTTTGTTTCTTGGGATGCCAATGCCCTTGATCTCCATTTGAATAGGCCAGTGATTTGAGCCTCCAAAAGGAAGGATATCTGCTATTATTTCCTTATCTAGAAGCAGGAGCACTTTAGAGATCATGAATCTGTCTAGCTTGGAAGCTACCTGGGAATCCCCTCCTCTTTTGTTGTTCCAAGTGCACAGACCATTGTTTGTCTCAATTTGCACAAGCTTCATGTTTTCTGAAAAACAATGGAAAGCTGAGGAATCTTTGTATAGTGCTCTTGTCCCTCCTTTTTTTCTCCGAGAGAGATCTGATCATTTTGAAATCTCCTCCTATAACCCACGGTATCCCTGCGAATCTGCTCTGAAGGTCCACTAAGGAATCAATAAACTTGATTTTGTAATCTAACCTTTGAGGGCCATAAACATTCGTTACAAGATATGTGTCCCTATCTCCTATAGGCTGTATAACAACTGATAAATAATTTCTTGATGCCTCTGCATCAATAATACCTATTTTTTGGGGGATCCACAAGATGAGGATGCCCCCTGCTATATTTTCTGCTTTGACTTCTATAAACTCACATTTGCTGAGCCACCTACTATGGATTTGTCTTATCTATTGCACAGAGCATTTTGTTTCTTGGATAAAAATTATATCTCGAGCTACCTGTTTCATTCTATTATTCAGCATTCTCTGTTTCCTTTTGCTTCCTAAACCTCTTACGTTCCAAGTTGTAAACTTCATAATTACAGATTGGTAAATGAGTAACTGGTTAGATCTTTATCTTACCTGAGTCTATCATGAGCTTTCCACATTCCATTAAAAGCTCGTTCTACTTTTTTCTGCCCTTTTTTTCCCTGGGTTTCTTGGAGCTAATTCTCGGGTTGATTTTACTGCTTTTCTTCCATTATTGGCCGGTCTTTCAACGCTGTTATTTTCTCCCAAGCTCTTTTCCTGTGTTTTCGATAAGAATAACTGCTTTATTCGATTGCATTCTTCTTGTGGTAGAGATTCTACCCCACCCGTTGTTCCCTTACTCAAGAACCCTTCTAGATCTAGGTTTTCTCCGTCAAGAATCTCTTGTAACTCATTGTCTTCCAGTTCCATCTTGCTCTGAGTCATTTCCGGATCCATATCCATCTCTGATTCACTCATCATTAGCCCTTTCTGTTTTTCCTTTACTTGCTCCTGATCCTGTTCTTCTTCCTTTTCCTGCTTATCATTTCCCTCCTTCATTACTTGATTTTCACCTACTGTATCTTCCTCCTCTTCAATAACATGGAACTAATTCGGCCTCCCTTTTTGGTCATCTCTTGGGTGTTGATTTGGCCCTTTTTTTCCATTTTTTCCTTTGTGAGCTACCTTGTGAAATCGAAGTCTCTAAGAAGGTGTCCATGTTCATGAAATTTTCGGCATCTAAATGAAAGATGCTACAGTCTGTACCCATTCCTCATCATGAACCTCCAGTATGACCTTGTCCGGAAGTGCTCGAGATAGGTCCATCTCTACACAGATCCTGGCAAAGGAGGTGTATTTACCCCTTCTTGTAGCTTCAGAAATTTTAACATACCTCCCTAGTTTATTGCCTATGGCTGTTAGGGATTCTATTTGTCAGTAATCCAGAGATAGCGAAAATATTAAAACAATCATCAATAACTACTACTAAATTTAAATGTTAAGTGTAAAAGTTTCATAAATCAACATTTTATACCCAAATAAAAACCAACATTAAAATTCTCATAATTAAAAGAATCCATTTTTCAGTGATATATATATATATATATATAAACAACCACAAATACAGATGAACTACTAAGTAACAATCGGTTCAGAAACACTAACCTTAAAATATTTTTTCCTCAAAAGATAAACATCTCAAATTCAAATACAACCACAGGTGTGCAAGCCTGAGAACTGTTCCCTTCCACAAAACTGGAAGTGTATGAATATAAATATACTCAAAAGGTTTACAAAAACAAATGTAACAAAACTTTGGTAGTGATTTCACGAACACAAGAACCGGGTGCAGGAGCATTCAATTTCGTAAAGGATTCAAGAGTGCGGTGAGTCAGAGAAGTATATGCCCAATGGAAAACATTGAAAGAAAATAAACTAATCCATTCTGTATGAAGGTGAAACACATGTAAGGGTAAATAAGCATACATGAATAACCTAAACACAATAATGGTGTAAATTGAAATCACTATAAAAGTGAAGAGGCTAAAATAACCATTAATTATTTACCTGGGAAGAGTTCAGATTCCAAACTTTCCAATGGCATCTATAAATGAAATTTCAAATAATTCAGAATAGTTGTAAAGAGAAATTATTAAGAGGAATGAAAATTGATCTTTGTATCATATAACTTGTATGATCACGAATTAGGACAAGTGTATCTTCAATATATAACTAATTATACTAAGAATATGACTGAGGGTATGAAACCCTATACATTATCACCCCAAATAAATTCACATTTAATGTGAAAATATATGCTGACAACGCTATGCCATGTTCGCCGAATAAGGCTGAGACCTGAAGGAGGGTGTAATATGTCTAGAATTAAAAAGAAAAACCAAATAAATTTTAAATAGAACAACAAAACAAAGAGGAAAAATGTCATATTAATACAAACGATAACCTTTATAGTCCCAAACGATACCATCAAAGAAGATATTGTAAAAACGACTAGTTAACATAGACATAGGGCTATAGAAATGTGTGGGTGAAGAAATTATACATGTTCCATATGGAATTTGAGGAAGCCATACAGCCGAAGAGTAAAATGTAATAGACCCTGGAACCTTAGAAATCGCTCCAACAGGAGGGCATATTTAAGAGAAGTATGCAAAAGAAATCAAACCGCAAACATTAAAAAAAGACAAAGTCTACATTTGGAAAATGCAACAAGAATTTAAAAAAAAACTTAAACTCTGTCACAGAAAGTTTACTTGAAAGGCATTACTTGGTTAAAAATGAAAAGAAAGAGCTCTATAACACTCTAAGTTTTCGTCCCAATATATTAGTCCATCGGAAGTTAAAAACCCTAATGTTTTTAGCCATTAAAGAACCTGAACATAAATAAAGAAAAATGTTACAGTGGAAAAACATACCTCTGAATTTAAAACCCTGGAGCAAGTCAATGCACAACTTCTTGTTCAATGAAATTGGTAATACCGTGAATGAAAAAGATGAAATACAATTAGACGCAGAGAAGGAGAACTATAAAATGCGATAAGGAAATGAATACACTGATGAAAATCGACGGAATTCATTACACATAAGAGAAACCCTAAGAACTCTCATCACCGTTGACTCTATCGAGTCAATGGCCACCGTTGGTTTGGTAAGTGGAAAGGACCGTGCATGGAAGAAAAATAGAGTGACACATATACGTGTGGAAATTTCTAGAGAATTATTGTCTAGACCGTATAAATTATGTCGAATTCGTTGTATAATTTCTGGATTAATTACCACATTGAAACTGTGATTGAGAAATGAGAGTCTTAATATAAGCCAACACACTGCACCATAAACATATCAACATATATATAGCATATTAAATGCAATCAATATACGACATATATTATGAGATCGAAAATTGGAGGGTTTGGCTAAGGATTAAATGATGTCGATGATGGGTAATCATAAATTGAACCTATAAATGGGTTTTTGATCAATGAAAAATGGGTTTGAAGGCAATAGACCAACTATAATGTGCGTACTAAAATATTTCAATATTCAATATCCTATAGTCAATATCCTATAGTTATAATATAGGGACAAAATTTTCATTATGTGGGTACTAAAATATTTACATTAATATTATAGGAACTTAATATATAGGTTTACATTAATATTATAGGAACTTAATATATAGGTCCATGAATGGTGAGGAGTAATTTAATATATAAATTAAAAATGGGTTTAAAGTCAATAGACCAATTACAATGTGGGTACTAAAATACTTACATTAATATTATAGTAACTTAATATATAGGTCCATGAATGGTGAGGAGGAACTTAATATATAGGTCCATGAATGATGAGGATTTTCCGTGAGTTCATGGATTATAAATATATTGGGAGGGGACAAATTTTCATAAATGAAAAATGGGTTTAAAGTCAATAGACCATCTACAATGTGGATACTAAAATACTTACGTCAATATTATAGGAACTTAATATATAGGTCCATGAATGGTGAGGAGGAACTTAATATATAGGTCGATGAATGGTGAGGATCTTCCATGAGTTCTTGTGAAGAAAGGAATTTTTTGAGAAAATATTGAAAATTGATGAGAATTTAGTATGAGAGAGATTTTTAAGTGTTTTATGTATTAATAAAGGAGGAGGCAATATTCATATATAACTTAGTGAAATAAAGAACCCTTTGAAGGAAGAGAATTTAGGAAGATGGGATGTACAATCCTATGTATTTAGATTGCTTCTTTATATATATAAAAAAAAATACACAAAAATGTGTTAGAAGAGGTACATTACATTCTTAATTATATCGTGTAAAGGATTGACAATTTGTGCATAGCCACAGATGATTTTTTGAAGGAAATTTATCTTTCACAAGAAGGAATCCATAATTTTTTGTTTATGGGAGCATTTGAGCAATGGTTTTGATGCATTCTCGGTTGTTAAATTATAGCAAGACAATGCTTCATTTGACTTGTGCCTTAGTCAACTATAGAAATTTGAATCTCCACATCAGCAAGATGACTTGAGTTGCAATTATCAAGAGTGACATGGCCAAGTCACTTAGTTAAGTCAGCCAATTCGAGTTTGTGGGAAAAAAGTAGAGTTGTGCATGGGTTGATTGCTAAAATTTAGCAATCTAGTGGATTTATCATTAGTGAAATTTAGTTAGCTAAGCTCTAGTCATGAATATAGTTAGTAGGAGTTTAGTTGAGTAGTTGTAACTTCTGTTAACTCACTGATCTTTGAGTTAACTAGTCAATTTACTAAAAATAGCCCCTAGTCATGCATGCAATTCGAATTGCCTAGTTGAGTTTGTTGAAAAATCAAGATGAGAGAAACAATTAGGGTATTTTATTGATTTCTCTTATTTTGACAATTCTTTGTGATGATTATTAACTTAGTTTTTCTTCTTAATAAGTTTGTTTCATCACCAAGATAAATGCAAAACACAATGCAAAGATGAAGACTAGGCTCCAAGCTAGGGAAAAGCCCACCGAGGGGAAAACCCAAAGAAATCTTATTATAGAATCTTTATAAATGTAGACTTCCAAGACCACAACCTAAACAAGGACCTTCCAATACTAGGCCAACCACCATTTAAAAAAAAAAAAATCTCCCTTAATCAAGTTTGTTGCTACCTCTTGCACCACTGAGACATGTGGAAACCCTATTCTACACAGAAAAGTCACATAAGAAAATAGATCCAAGATGTGTAGCATCCTCAATTCGTTCGTTGGTTTTCATCCTTCCTTCAAAGACTTTGCACTATCCCTTCTGGTTACAGATCAAAACATGAGATCATGTGTGTTATGAGTGTGTCCAATTGAGGTTGAACTCACCTCTTTTGATAGGCTTTTGTTGGGCTAGAATAGGCCTCTAGGCTAATTTGAGTAGAGGTTGGCCAACCTAATGTTGGAGGTCTTCCAGACCTTTCTATTAATACAAATACTTTTTTTTTTCTTTTGTGATACAACTTCCCAATGGGTCTTTTACATCATTAAATTGACTTTGAATTTATATTAAATCCCTTGAGCACTCAATTGGTGTTGGAATTAGGACTAATGACCATGGGAATGTTGAGAATGCAACAACATGATGGAGCTTAGTGGAAAGAAATCGCCTTCACTAAGTGGGCCTGCAAGCTATTTTTGGCGCAAAGTCTATTTTTAGACTATGTCTATTTTTAGACATATGGATCATGGTCTATGAGTTGTAGGATGTTATTTGTGGATGATTGGTCATGTTGGTAAACATAGATGGACTTCTATTTTTAGACATATGGGCGGTTTCTATTTTTAGCCTGAACAGTCGAATATTATTAGCTCATAATAATATTTGGACTATAAACTTTATCTTATCCTCTTGGAGCACTTCAGTTTTAGCTACAGATGTGGCACATGCAGCTATCAGAAGGAAATACGCTTTTCTTGTGGGTCAGTTGAGCTATTGCATGCAGGACTTCAGTTAGAACTCATGTGGTTGAGTTTGGTGGAGTTGGTTGTGGAGTTGATGGAGTTGTGTTCAGTTTGACTTGGTTAAACTAATTGTATTTAGTCTAACTACAAATACACTAGTGATGAGTGATGTCAATTAATTGTTAAATTAATTCACTAATTATTAACTCGTAAAGAAACTAAAGAATACATCAGTTAACTCATTGCATGGACAGTTCAGTGGAGACAAGTGTTAGAGGTTGAGATTGCTATTAGTTGTGACTATAGTTGTGCATGAGATATTGCACAATCAATGGGATTGAGTAAGGCCAATGAGGATTGCATGGTTCAACCAAGGAAATACGAGTTTGCTTCAGCCATTCATCATTATTCTCATGCAGGATTGCGCAGTGGAGGTAGGCAAAGCAGTGGAGGAGATTTGAACCTGTGATTGATTCAGATCCGAGCTATTTTTGTGTGTAATAGGTGGAGATAGTACTGAGTACTTGTGAGCAGTATTATACTATGTATTGTTACATGTTCTCAATCAATATAATATACAGATAGTGTGGGGTTTTCAGCTGTATGCTTTCCCCGGGTTACACACTGTGTTAATGTGTGCATGTGATTGATGTTTCATTATTTTTAATGTTGCTAAATTGATGATAAACGTAGAGGAGGTTATGTATTATGCATGTATTCCGCAATAGTGTATAATCGGGATAATCTCTGTGAATAAGTATCATATTATTCAAAATTTCTACATGGTATCAGAGTTGTTGATCATCAGATCTATTATTCAAAAAGTGTTTAGATTTTATTTCTTCAGGCAGAGATTTTATTTCTTCAAGCAGAGTCAATAATCGGGCCAGGTAGCCTCTGGATTCATCCTTATTTTGGAAGTTGAGATATCCGGTAAAAGCCCATATAGTCAATCTCTATACGAGAAATACTTTGTTCTCACGAATTTTAGATCAGAGGCGGTTGACTTTTGGAGCTGGTGGAATTCGAATTTGCAGTAGTGTTTTCTTGGTGTCAAAGTTGAAATGTCTTTCAATGGATTGTGATTGGAGTATGCTCTTGAGGGTAGCTCGAATTATATTGCATGGAAAGATAGGATGGAGGCGGTGTTAGATGATAATGGGCTAAAGGAGTTCATAGAGGCTGAGGTCCCAAAGCCTACTGATATTGCGCAAGTTAAGGCTTGGAAAAGAAGACAACAAAGTGTCGAAGGATTCTATTGAAGGGCATGAAGGATCACATTGTGTCCAGCCTGCATGGAAAGGCTTCTCCATACTTAATGTGGAAAGCGTTGACAAATCTATTCCAAAACAAGAGCGATCAGAGGACGTTGGCACTCAAGGATAAACTCAGAAACATTAAGTGCGAGAAGGGAGACAGTATGCCCAAGTATCTCAAAAAGTTCACTCAGTGCAAGGAT
The DNA here is from genome assembly GCA_031772625.1 of Pinus tabuliformis. Classification (NCBI taxonomy): domain Eukaryota; kingdom Viridiplantae; phylum Streptophyta; class Pinopsida; order Pinales; family Pinaceae; genus Pinus; species Pinus tabuliformis. Next base: position 543,613,233 of record CM062815.1, on the reverse strand, counting down.
GAGCTGGGAAGTGTGGGGGTGACTGTCGATGATGAGGACTTGGTGAGCTTGGCTCTCCTTGGTCTTCCAAAGAGTTGGCATTCCTATCAGGACTTTGTCAATGGTCGGGAGAAATTTCCAGGATGAAAGAGACTTTGGTCTGATCTTGTGCAGGAGGAGATCAGGTGGAATACCAGGGACAGATCTTCATCAAAATCACTTGATGAAGAAAATTTCCCTTTGGCTGCCAAAGCAAAGAAGGGGAAGAAAAAGAAATCTTCTCATTCCGGTGCGAAAGGAAAGAAGCACGACATGTCCAAGGTGAAGTGCTTTCACTGTCACCAGCACACACATTATGCCACAAATTGTCCACAGAAGAAGAAAAATAAGCAAGCTGCTGGATCTGCAGTGGGAGAGGTCTTAGCCTCGTAGTTTGAGCTTGATTTTTCATTGATTGCATGCTTGGTATCAAGTGTGATGGGATCGGTATGGTTCTTGGACAGTGTTGGATCTTTTCACATGATAGAAGATCAAGATTTGTTTTCTGATCTGGAGGAGAAAGATCTTGGAGTGCACATCGAGATAGGTGATGATGGTAGATACAGTGCGACCGATATTGGTACCATTTCCTTTGAGGGGAAGTCTGATAAACCATTCGTATTGAAGGAAGTGATGCATGTTCCAGGATTGAAGAAGAATCTTATCTCTGTGGCGATGTTAGAAGACAAGGGATATGATGTTGTTTTCAGTGAGGGAAAGACTTTCCTGTGCAATAAGACAACTGGAGAAACACGAAAGATAGGGGTTCGAGTCAGGAACCTTTATCATTTTTAGGTAGATGGTGCACAACAATGGCATGCAAGGCAGAAGAATTGGTGAGCCGGGATGATGGCGAGCTGTGGCACAGGAGATTGGGTCACCTTCACCATGGAGCCTTGAATATACTGGAGCAGATCACTACTGGGCTTCCTAAAGGCACTCTTGTGCAGTCAGATCAGTGCAAGGGGTGTACTTTGGGAAAATTTGTGAAAGCCACCTTTTACGAGAAGGATAGTTGCGCCATGACGATCCTTGAGAGAATTCACACAGATGTGTGTGGACCTTTCTCAGTAGCTTCAACAGCAAAACACATGTATTATGTGATCTTTGTTGATGATTTCTCTCGAAAGTGCTGGATCTTATTCATGTAGAGGAAGAGTGAGACATACTCAAAGTTCTGTGAGTTCAAAGCACTGGTCGAGAAGGAGTTGGGGAAGAAGGTGAAGGCTCTTAGGAGCGACAATGGTAGTGAATACATCTCTGGTGAGTTCAAGGACTTTTGCAGCGCAGAAGGGATTCGAAGAGAGCTCATAGCTCCCCATAACCCACAACAGAACATGGTTGCTAAGCAGAAGAACAAAACAATCGTGGGTGTTGCACGGGCGATGTTGCATGATTAGGGTCTACCCCTTCACTTGTGGGTGGAAGCATGCAATAATGCAGTATATGTGCAAAACCGTTGTCCTCACAGGATACTTAGCATGAGTACACCCGAGGAGGATTATTCTGGTAAGAAACCTGATATTTCTCATTTGAGAATTTTTGGTTCTAATGTTTACATGCATGTGACGAAGGATGCTAGGAAGAAGTTGGAGCTGACCGCAGAGGTTGGGATATTTTTGGGGTACAGTGATACGCTCCACAACTATCGTGTGTATTTGCCAGACAGTGGCAAGACTGTTGTGCGACGGGATATAAAATTTCAGGAGGAGAAATCCATGAAGTGTTCGATTGAGAGGGAGCCACACTTGCATGCGGATGAGGAGCTATTAGTTCCTAAGGATGAGCTTCAGGATGTGGATCAGCCATGGGATGAAGTTCATGGAGTGGAAGAGACCACTCATGCAGCACCAACCATCAGAGGGCGAAAGCGCTTGACATAAGCTGAGCGACTGGCTCAAGATGCAAAGAAGGTTTTAGGACCACCTACAACTCAACGCAGGCAGAGACAGTCACCTGATCGGTACACTGGATACATGGCTCTTGTGAGCAAATGTGTTGTGACTGAGCCATCCTCTTTCGAGGAAGCTGTGGAGGATCCCGCATGGGTAGATGCCATGGTGGAAGAGTATGATTCGATTGTCAGAAATAGTGCATGGGAGATTGTCCCAAGACCAGAAGGGAAATCAGTGGTGGGTTCGATATGGATCTACAAAGTTAAGCAGGCAGCTGATGGGAGTGTGGAGAAGTACAAGGCAAGATTTGTTGCCCGAGGCTTTTTACAGATAGAGGGGATCGATTATGAGGAGACCTTTGCACTTGTCACAAGGTATTCTTCCATACAGACGATTCTTGCTCTATTAGCATAGATGGGGTGACACATTCATCATTTGTATGTGAAGACTGCATTCCTCAATGGAGTCATTGAGGAGGAGGTGTACATAGAGCAGCCCGAAGGTTTCGAGATCTTTAGCAGCGAGTCGCATGTGTGCAGGCTCAAGAGAGCGCTGTATGGGTTGAAACAAGCACCATGTGCTTGGTACACATGGATATACAATTATTTCACTGGACTTGGATTCTCCAAGAGTGAGGTTGATCCTAACCTATACCAGATTGTGGTGGAGGGTAAGTTGCTTATCATTGTACTTTATGTAGATGATTTGATTCCAACAGGTGATGAGCTCTTGATACTTTCATGCAAGGATGATCTTGCTAAGGAGTTAGAGATGAAGGACTTGTGCCTTCTTCATTATTTCCCAGGATTGAAAATTTGGCAGCGAAGTGATGGACTATTTGTTTCTCAGGGTAAGCATGCTCGGGAGATACTAGAGAAATTCAACATGCATGGCTGCAAGCCTATTGATACTCCTCTTCCTGGAGGTTGGAGGAAGGAGGATGCTACTTCAGCAGAGGTAGTGGATGCCACTGTTTATCGACAGTTGGTGGGGTCGCTTATGTATCTAGTCAATACACGACCTGATATATGCTATGCTATTAACCAGCTTTCACAAGCTATGGTTAAGCCAACCAAGCTCTTTTGGAAGGTAGGCAAGCATGTATTGCGTTATCTTAGAGGCACATCAGGATATGGATTGTGGTATAGATAGGAGGATGAGGTGAAGCTATGTGGCTTCACGGATGCAGATTGGGCAAGGAGCCCAACGGACAAAAAGAGCACATCTGGAGGGGTCTTCAGTATCGGATCGACAACAGTTTCTTGGTACAGCAGGAAGCAGAGATTCGTGTCACTCAGTTCAGGAGAGGCCGAGTATATGGCAGCAAGTTTGGCTACATGCGAGGCTATATGGATGAGGAAGATCCTGGTCAGGTTGTTCGGTTCATGCTTGGAGCCTACAGTGATTTATTGTGATAACCAGAGTTGCATTAAACTCTCGGCTAATCCAGTATTTCATGATAGATCGAAGCACATTGACATCGGGTACCATCATATCATAGATTTTGTTCAGCGGAGAATCATGTTACTTTCATACATTCCAACGGAGGATCAGGATGTTGATATCTTGACGAAGGCGCTCACCAGGAGCAAGTTCGAATACCACCGAGGCAGGATAGCAGTTGCTAATAATCCATATCTTGTTGAGAGGGAGTGTTGAGAATGCAACAAGATGATGGAGGTTAGTGGAAAGAAGTTGCCTTCACTAAGTGGGCCCGCAGGCTATTTTTGGCACAAAGTCTATTTTTAGACTATGTCTATTTTTAGACATATGGATCATGGTCTATGAGTTGCAGGATTCTATTTGTGGATGATTGGTCATGTTGGTAAAAACAGATGGACTTCTATTTTTAGACATATGGGCGGTTTCTAATTTTAGACTGCCAGGCTAAAATAGAAAAGTTGAATTTTATTAGCTCATAATAATATTTGGACTATAAACTTTATCTTATCCTCTTGGAGCACTTCAGTTTGAGCTACAGATGTGGCACATGCATCCGTCAGAAGGAAATATGCTTTTCCTGTGGGTCAGTTGAGCTATTGCATGCAAGACTTCAGTTAGAACTCATGTGGTTGAGTTTGGTGGAGTTGATTGTGGAGTTGATGGAGTTGTGTTCAGTTTGACTTGGTTAAACTAGTTGTATTTAGTCTAACTGCAAATACGCTAGTGATGTGTGATGTGAATTAATTGTTAAATTAATTCACTAATTATTAACTCGTAAAGAAACTAAGGAATACATCAGTTAACTCAGTGCATGGACAGTTTAATGGAGACAGGTGTTAGAGGTTGAGATTGCTATCAATTGTGACTATAGTTGTGCATGAGATCTTGCACAATCAATGGGATTGAGTAATTCCAATCAGGATTGCATGGTTCAGCCAAGGAAATACGAGTTTGCTTCAGCCATTCATCATTATTCTCATGCAGGATTGCGCAGTGGAGGCAGACAAAGCAGTGGAGGAGATTTGAACCTGTGATTGATTTAGATCTGAGTTAGTTTTGTGTGTAACAGGTGGATATAGTACTGAGTACTTGTGAGGAGTATTGTACTATGTATTGTTACATGTTCTCAATCAATATAATATACAGATAGTGTGGGGTTTTTAGTTGTATGCTTTCCCCGGGTTACATACTGTGTTAATGTGTGCACGCGATTGATGTTTCATTGTTTTTAATGCTGCTAAATTGATGATCAATGTAGAGGAGGTTATGTATTATGCATGTATTCTGCAACAGTGTATAATCGGGATAATCTCTGTGAATAAGTGTCATATTATTCAAAATTTCTACAGGGAAAGAAACTCATTTTCAAAATAAATAATTTTATTTTACAAAAATATTTTCTTTTTCTTTTATTGTGACAAGTACAATGACTACATCAAATCATGATACAAGATACAATTATGAAGACCGAAACTAGTTACAACTTTCAAAACTCCTTAACTAGGGAGGTATTCATAATTGACTATAGGTACATGGACAATACTTCCATTTGAAAGTTATCATAAGAAGAGTCATATTGGTAAGTCATCTCACAAGTTATATTTTCAATGTATATTAGTACATCTCATCATATCGACCAACATTGTCATATAGAAAGCCCTTGACTAACAACTCTATCTCTCCACTAGATTACAACACAATTCTAGGGAGACAATTATTTATAGACACCTTCATCATTGTCTCTGAAGGCACATACCCCATCCAGATGTCTACAAGGTATGTCCTTTTAGGACCATTCCCATCTTGTATCTACACATCATCATGGAATATCCTCTTTGACTACTCTTTCTTATTACATGTCCTACGTCATCCTCAAAGAGTATTAGTATCAGTCATAAATGCTTACCCAATCCTCCATTCTTTCTTCATAGAGTGAAGACAATAATGTTGTGTCTATATACCCCTCTCAACTAGGGAGGATCTACTCATTCATTTACACATGAAAGGAACATATCCAAGCTCCTCTCAACTTGGGACTTGCTTCTAATATCATCTATCTATTGTTTCATGGAGATCATGTTACTATCAATTGCTTGTAGGGCTCATTTTTCTACGTTAACATGTCATGAATGAACTTCAACTTATACATCATGGATCCATCTTCTTCATAAATTCTTTGTATGCTTTCAATCACCTTTCTAATCAATTTCGTGTCCACCAATCTTCATCAACTACATATTCATCAATCAATCATCATAGAGATTGAATCTTGATCCCTCTAAACATTGGGAAAGTGATATTCTAGGACATGAAAATTAAAATATCAACCTACTACCTTTCCTACAACATCCTTTGTGGTTTACAATGTATTTTAGTTCCTTTGAACTATTTACCAAAGTCTTCCACTCAATTCATGGAATTGAGTCATCATCAAAATAAAATGTCTTGTATAGTGTATCTCTTCAGGTAGCATAACGACCCATCAAACATCAAAGTCATCAGATAGCTTCTTCATAAGATTTCATGTCTTGCCTTCATCAACATCCTGCATCATGATCTTCCATCATGCATCCAATCATCAGGTAAGAGGAGTTATCTTCACATCAAGTTATTTTGTCAGGGTTTTTGTAGCTCCCTTTGAAGTCAACAACCTTTTGAGACCATATTGGATGTTAATCATTATCATCATGTTTTCATTCAGAAAAGCCTAAATCAATACATCCTGTAATCTGTTCTTCCTGCAAACTGAAAACATGAGTTAACTAAATAAAAAGATATTCTCCCAAAACAAGTTTACCTTTTACTTTAATCGAACATCTAGTTTGCTTCAAACTGCTTCTCATCTTGAAGATGAGACTTCATCATGCTACAATTGTATCAACAAATTTTGAGGAAGATTTCCCTTAAATATGAGAGAGTATAAAATGTCTTCATGGTCCTTCTTCTACTAGGCGAAGAATGTTTCCCATTAATTCATCTAATGGAGTATCCTTGAATGATCCTTATTTGCAACATGAACTTCCATTATAGAAGAATAATGGATTTTTGTTAGAAGGTTGTGCCAGATATTTATTTTCATTAATTAGCTCATAATGATGATCTTGTCAATCAGGTATCTATATGACCTTTATACATATCAGAGTACCCAAGGATCCAACTTGATTACCAAGTTACCATTTTTAGGGTACTTATAGTTCCCTGCTTCCATCATGCTTATCAAAACCATAGGATCTATCCATCTTCCTTTTCTATTTTCATGATGTACCTACAAATATTAAAAACTACCAAAAAATACATGTAATAATTAAGACATGATGTATATCAGTCATTCTAGGGTTTCCATGGAATCTAAGAGGATGGAATCCTAGTTATTTTCATATACAAATCTTATCTTACGAAATTGCCACATCCATCCATACTAAGGTTTATTATATACCCTAAACTACCTACAAACCCTAGAAATCAGAAGTTAGGGTTTTAATGAGGTAACAATAAAGTTAAGTTTTGAGTTTCCATATGAATAGGGTTTTCATGTGCCATCTAGGTTTTATGATCATAGATATTAACAACAATATTAACAACTAATAACAAACCTTAGAAATCAGAGACCTTGAAACAATGAAGTCTACAAACCCTAGAATCATGTAAACAACTAACCCTACATCTCATGTTCGACCCATAACCATACTATACATACCTCTTTATTATGTACCTATATACCTTAGGATTATAGAGGCCACCACAATTCCTACTATTGGATGCCATGCTTTTCTAACTACTCTTCAAGAGTGAAGACTAGATTTGTTCATAAAGTTACTGCAACTTTTATCTAGGTATTACAATATTTCAAGCTAGGCTTATCATTTTCAAAAGCTCTTCCTTCTTATATGACAATAGGTTGGAGATGACATATTCCTTAGTAAAACCTTGTAGTTGTAGACTACTTCTCCCTTTAAGCTAGAGACAACATATAGTGGAGAATCTCCTTCCACTTCCTCTAGCTTATCAATGTAGACTAGATCCTAGATCTAGTTGATTAGATAATATTTAAATAATGTATATTTGTCAAAGGAGAAAAAATTTATATGTTTCCAAGTATTCTTTGAATAATTATCTGCTAGGGATTTAAAAAAGAACTGATATATCAACTAGTGAATGTACTGTAGAAATTCCCATTGTAGATCACCTGATAATGCAATATACTAAAGCAAAATACTTCATCTACTTCTATAAACAATTATGCGGAAGCTTAATCGAATATGAGAGAGATCAATAGAACACTTATAACTGATAAGGAGAAATCAATCACACATAAACACAGAAGAATAATGCTGGGGAAAGCCTCAGCCTAAAAGCCCAACTCTGTATTATCATACAAGTGGAAATATAGTCCGGATTACAAAAAGAATTAGCTTACAAGCTATTGTGCTCTCTCTGCAATCCCTCTGCTGCTCATAGACAGTCAAACGCTTCTCACAAACCTTCTTCTCTACCCTCCAAGCCTCCTATTTCCTTGAGCAGTTTTTCCTGGGGTCTAGTGCTTCCACTTGTGTGAATTCCCACCTCACATTGCTCACTTGGCACAGAAATAACTGCATAAACTGGAAGGAGATAATTCCTTCTACATGGATGAGTTTCCTTTATAGGAAAAAATCCTCCAACTGATAGTACACTGTCCCTTACTCTGATCTCAACTGGGTCTCTGACTCAACTGGCATGCATGAGTTATTTATGAGAGAATATTCAGTTATGTGGAGAGTAGCAGTTACATGCATGCAAGAATTAACTAACTGAACTCACAATTAATTCTACAAATTGTTAGAACTAATCTAACTGGACTTGACTCAGTTAACTGAGCCAACTAATTACAACTCAATATTACAACTCATCCTTATCTCTTTAACTGATGGATAAATTCCTCAATCAATGGAGAAACTGTTGCATGTCCTCACATAGACTTCATGTTTGATTTTCCACAACTAATTAACTCATGGTGAATTAATTAATTATTTTACAAGCAGCTCCTAAGATCAAATTCGAATTTTACTTCTCAATTTTAGTCCAGGGATTGACTAAAATTGGAATCCATCCCAAAATGCTATTTATAGCAATGCTACTTTTAGCACTTCCATTTTTCATTCCTTGTTTCTATGTCCAACACTAGTACCCGAACTACTATTTATAGTAGTGCTATTTTTAGCACTTCTATTTTTGGCATTTATTATTTCTATTTTAAACAGTCCCTCTCAACAAGAAGGGCATTAAACTCAAACCCAATCCTGTACCTTTGGAATGTTCTGCATGCAACATTTCTCCCAAGTGTTATTGCTCGAGCAACTCTAGAAACAAAAAAATTCCCAACTGACCTCTTTGTTGGGCTAGAAACATCCTCTGATGCTGAAGCTCCATCTGCCACTAACAAGTGCTCCCTCTCTGACCTCTGAGCTACTGTAACACTCCATGCATATTGCACCATTGCACACCTCTCTGTGCCATCCTACACTGGTGCAACACTCCTCTACCTCTCGGATTGTTCCAGCCTGCTAGCTCTACACTGTCTTGGGATTCCTACATTTTAGCACTCTCTGCCGCTCCATCCACATCTGTCTCTACCCACTCAGCCAGTCTTGCTACTCCTCATCGGGGCTCCCGTACCAAGGTCTAATCAAAGAGGTTGGGTACCTCAATGATCCTGCCCCTATTCCAACCTTCTTGCGGTTGTCACTCCACATTGCCCCACCTCCTACCTGGAGGTATGGATGTATGTGATCACTCTACCCACTTGGCTCGAAATTTCCCCCTACTGAAGGTCTTTGCATGAGTGTATGCCTGCACTCTATCTCCTCTCAGCTTCCCCAGTTGTGGCCGTTCCACAACCTCCTGAAGCTACTGCACCAATTGTGGCTCCTCCACAATTGTCTGAGACTTCTTTTGGCGCTGCATGTTGAGAGGTAATTTACTCTCCCTCTCAACCACCAAGTATCTAAACTTTTCCTTGCTCCTCAAGGCTTTGCGTGCATCTTGTACCCCAAGTGCATATAAGTTCTTGGCTAACACACCAATTCGTTTCATCTTTCCCGCCATCACAAAATTTTCTTGAAAAAAGGTTGACTTTAAATTAGAGATATCTCCGCCATCCGAACTTTGATTCAGATGATTATTTTTTGAATTTGGGTCATTTTCTGCAAGGAATCTAGATCTGCTATTTGATTATCAAAATTTTTCACAAACATTTTCAGATCTACTCTAAAAACTTGCGGCCCAATTTTTTTAACTTCAAATTCTCTTCTTCACACATACTGTTCTCTGCTTTGATCACCTTCGCTCTGATACCATGTAGAAATTCCCACTGTAGATCATGTGATAGTGCAATATACTAAAGCAAAATAATTGATCTACTTCTACAAACAATTATGTGAAAGCTTAATCGAATATGAGCAAGAACAATAGAACACATATAACTCATAAAGAGAAATCAATCACACATAAACACAAAATAATAATCCTGGGGAAAGCCTCAGCCTAAAAACCCAACTCTGTATTATCATACAAGTGGAAATATAGTCCAGATTACAAAAAGAATCAGCTCACAAGCTATCCTTATCTCTCTACAATCTCTCTGTTGCTCATAGACAATGCTTCTCACAAACCTTCTCCTTTGCCCTCGAATCCTCCTATTTCCTTGCGCAGTTTTTCCTGGGGTTGAGTGCTTCCACTTGTGTGAATTTCCACCTCACACTACTCACTTGGCTTAGAAATAACTGCACAAACATAAAGGAGATAATTCCTTCTGCATGGATGAGTTTCCTTTGTAGGAAAAAAATCCTCCAACTGATACTACACTATCCCTTCCTCTGATCTCAACTGGGTCTCTGACTGAATTGACATGCATGAGTTATTTATGAGAGAATATTTATTTATCTAGAGAGAAGCAGTTACATGCATGCAAGGATTAACTAACTGAACTCACAATTAATTCTAAAAACTGTTAGAACTAATCTAACTAGACTTGGCTCAGTTAACTGAGCCAACTAATTACAACTCAATATTACAACTCATCCTTATCTCTTTAACTGATGGATAAATTCCTCAATCAATGGAGAAACTATTGCATGTCCTCACATAGACTTCATGTTTGATTTTCCACAACTAATTAACTCATGGTATATTAATTAATTATTTTACAAACAACTTTTAGTTCTCAATTTTAGTCCAAGGACTGACTAAAATTGGAATCCATCCCGAAATGCTATTTATAGCAATGCTATTTTTAGCATTTCCATTTTTCATTCCTTGTTGCTATGTCCAACACTGGTACCCAAAATCATATTTATAGCAGTGCTATTTTTAGCACTTCTATTTTTAGCATTTCTTGTTGCTATTTTCAACATGTACTGAGGATGACTTCAAGGTTGATGGTTAAGATTTGACTCCAAATATATATACCCTTTCCTTAGAATGAAAATATGAATGCTCTTGACAACCACTGAGGTGACTTCAGAAGACATCCTTTTATTTACTATCTAAACTTTGAATTCTATATACATATGTGCTCAAAACAACTTTTCTACCTTTCGAAATGAAAATTCTTATAAGATAAGAGATCTTCAAGAGAAATTGTTATGCCTTTAACAATTGTTGAGGTTAGTTTCTTGTGACACTGTCCAGATATAGACTCAACTTGCAAGGTCAGATTTCTAACTTACTGATAAGCTCAACTTAAAATTGTAATTTCTCACCATTTCTATACAAAATGAGTCTTTCTGTTTAAGGAGTATGAGTATAACTTGATGAATAACCCTCCAATATAGGCTTAGATAAGCTCCAAGAAATTAAGTCTATGATTCTTATGTGCATGAGTCTATAGTATGTGTCTCGACCCTCCTACAAGATGAGAATGGATAAGTTCTAATCCCTCCAAACAATGTATTTATGCTTAGAATTTTTCTTCTCCCTTCCAAGTGATTAAGACTTCAAATCAATATTTTTGAAATATACGTATGCCTACAACTTAGTAGGAGACTCGACTCCTCTTCCAAAATGGTTGTAGCTATGCTATTAGCCCTCCAATATTTTCGATCATTTCTTATAATCAATAGATCCCTTCAATGGCTTAACAAGGCTTCTTCTACTCCTAAAAAATGAGGTTCGGTTACCCACAATGTTCTAAATTATGGATGTCTAAGGAATAATGAAAGTTTAAAATACCTTGGAAAATGTTTTATACCTTGCTCCTTATGCATAGTACTTCACTCCTCTTGAAAAACTTCTCAGCCTTAAATGAGCTGCTAGACTAGCCCTTCAGTTCTCCAGAATATGGCTTATATGCCCTTCAACAAACCTCACTCTTCGTGTATATAAATGTGACGTAGTAAATATAACTAGGGCTTGTGATCATGCCCATAATTTCATTCTACTACCTTCAAGGATATCGGTCTTAAGAGAATGAATTCTTTTGTTTGACTTGAAGCTCTTTATGATCTTCTAATTGCCCTTTAAGCAAACTTGGCTCTGATACCATATTGAAAATCCAATGGCAAAGAAACAGTCAGGATATTTGATTAATTTATGTTATTTTGATAAGTGCTTATGATTATTATTAGCTTAGTTCTTCTTCTTATTAAGTTTAGTTCATCATCAACATAAATTCCAAACATAAGGAAAATAAGAAGACACTAGAAATAGGTTCCAAACTAGGGAAAAACCCACCAAGGGGAAACCCAGAGCACTTTTCTTATAGAATATTTATCAATGAATACTTCCAAAACAAAAATCTAAACAATAACCTTCCAAGACTAGACCAACCAATATTGAAAAGAAAATTTGATCCTTTAACCAAGTTTGTTGCTACCTCTCGCACCACTCGGACACGTGGGAATCTTGTTCTCTATAGAAAATTCACATAAGAAAACATATCCAAGATGCATATCATCCTCCATTCCTTCGTTGGTATTCATCCTTCCTTCAAATCCTTCACACTAGCCCGTCATGATGTAGACCAATACATGAGATCATGTGCATTATGTGTGTACCCAATTGAGCTTGAAGTCACCTCTTTTTATCTGCTTTCGTTGAGCTAGAATTGACCTCGAGGACGAATTGAGTAGAGGTTGGTCGATCTGATATTGGAGGTATTTGAGACATTTATAACAACACAATTTCTTTTCTTCCATGATACAACTGCTCAATAGGTCTTTTACATCATTACGTTGAATTTGAATTAAGACTAGACCCCTATAGCACACAATGGGTGCTGGACCTAGGACTAATGACCATGGGCAAGAAACCCATCTCCAAAATAGCTAAATTTATTTTACAAAAATATTTTCTCTTTCTTTTCTTTTTAAAAGTACAATTATTACATCAAATCATGATACAAAATACAATTATGAAGACCAAAACTAGTCGCAACTTTCAACAAAGTGGAGGAAAGAGGAATCAATGTAATCACTATTGTATATTAGTGAGTGTAAAGTGCTTGCATGTAGCTAGTGAGGCTTTTCTCTTGGGAATTTTGCAAGAAAATAAGAATTTCCTATTCTTTAGGAGCTAATTTTCTTAGGAATTATGCAAGGAAATAGGAGGAGCAGAAGGCCTAGATTTGGCTAAGTATTTGCGAGAGTAGACTCAGGAGAAGGAGATCAATATTGCAGTGTAGGTTGAGATTGAAGGATTGAAGTTTTAATTGTAATAGTTCAATTTTATCATATGATATAGTACAAATAGAGGAGGGATATTTCCTAGTTGGGTTCCCCAGTAAAAATACTGTGTTCATTGTGACTGAATGATTACACGTGCTTTTATTGTATGTTTTCTCTTCCACAGATTGAGTAGAAGAAATTTGTGTCTATTGTTTTCAGTCTGAATTATTTAGCAGCTAAAATATTTTAAGCTATTTCTACATGGTATCGGATCCATTAAAAACTACATAAAAATCAAGCCCCTGATCAATCTCTTAAGAAATTTTGAATAACGGAGTTTCGTGGTGCAAATCTTCTTCAGTGCAGGAACAATGTCTTTCCATGGATTCAGGCTTGACTATGCATTGGATGGCACCTCAATTTTTTTTTTTTATGGAAAGATAGAATGGAAGCTATGTTGGATGACAATGGAGTATTTGAGTACACACAAAATGATATTCCAAAACCAGCAAAATCATATGCAGACCAATTAGCTTAGTGGAAGAAAAACAACAAAATATAGGAGGATTATTCTGGAGGGAGTCCAAGATCATGTGGTTCCAAATTTTCATAGAAGAAAGGCTCCTTTATCTATGTGTAAAAGTCTCACAAATCTCTTCCAAAGCAGAAGTGATGCCAGGAAATTGACATTTAGACATAACATCAGGAGCATTTGAATGGGAAAAATGAAACTGTTGTTCAATACCTATTAGGATTCACTCAGGTCATAGATGAGCTTAGGGGAGTTGGAGAAAATGTGCCATCATCTGGACTTGTGAGCTCATCACTCCTTGGTCTACCAAAGTCCTGGCACAACTATCTAGATTCAGTTAATGTAAGAGACAAGCTCCCACATTGGGAGAGACTTTGGTGCAGGAGGAGATTAGAGGAAACACTACAAATGGTGTCACATCCAGAACTTATGAGGAAGAGAACTTTGCCTTGGCAGGAAAAGGAAAGAAGGCCCAAGGCAAGGAAAAGTCTTCCCAGAACCATGCCAAGGAGAATACCTCAGTAGAATTAAATGTTTTCAATGCCATGAATATGGACACTATGTAACCAAGTTTCCACACAAGAAATGTAGTAAGAATATTGTAGGAGAAGAAAGATTTCACCATCATTACATGCATGGAGATTAATATATGGTGTAGTGTATGGTACTTAGATTCTAGTTCTTCATTTCATATGACATGAAGTAAGGAGTTCTTCAGCAGTCTAGAGGAAAAGGACCTACAATTACACATAGAGCTTGGAGATTATGGGAGGTATAGTACCAAATGGATCAACACTTTCACATTTAAGAGGGATTAAAGCTCCCATATTCACCTACATAATGTAATGTATGTGCTTGGTACAAATAAAAAATTGATTTCTATGGTTGTAATTGAATATCAAGGAAGCTCAGGAGCAGTTTGGAACTCCTAGATCCTTGCACAAAATGAGGAGATCATGATATAGATATACCTAATATATGGTACTCATGTCAAATTTGATTGACTCTGAGCCATCTTACTTTGAAGAGGTAGTTTCCCAATAGGTGTGGGTAGATTCCATTATGGAGGAGTATGAATCCATTATGAAGAATGATGCTTGGGAGGTTGTGCCTAGACTCGAGGAAAAATACTTTATTGGTTCCAGGTGGGTGTATAAGGTTAAGCATGCAACTAATGGTAGTGTTGATAAGTACACGGTGTGGTCGAAGGCTTCTCACAGGCGGAGGGGATTGATTATGATTAGACATTTTCCTCTATGGAAATATACTCATCTATAAAGACCATACTTTCATTGGCAGCACAGATGGGGTGGAAGATCCACTAAATGGATGTCAATATTTTCTTCCTCAACGGAGTGGTTGAGGAGGATATCTACATTGAGTAGCCCGAGGGATTTAAGACATTTGACAGGGAGACACATGTGTGTAGACCCATGAGAGACCTCTATTGTCTCAAGAATTCGCCTTGTGCTTGGTACACTCAAATAGATTCTTATCTCAGTGGATTGGGCTTCACTAAGAGTGAATAAAATTCCAATCTCTACTATATTATGGTAGATGCAGTTTTCTCATATTAGTCATGTATGTAGATAATTTGATATTTATAGGAGATGAGAGGTTGATCCAATATTGCAAGGAGGAACTTGCAAAATAATTTGAGATGAAGGATATGGGTTTGATTTACTACATCCTTGGCTTGGAAGTGTGGTAGGGATATGGAGACATATTTTTGGTTATGGGAAGCACACATATGAAATCCTTCATAGATTCCATATTCATGATTTGAACCCCATGTCAACTCCTCTAGATACTAATTAGAGGAAAGAAGATCCTTTTATAGGAGTGAGGAAGTAGATGTCACTATTTGCAAATAGTTGGTGGGTTCCTTGATGTACTTGGTGAACATAAGGCCTGATAGTTATTTTGAAGTTAATCATCTTAGTTAGTTTATGGTGGAACCTACCAAGCTTCACTAGAAAGCAACAAAACATTTTTTGAGATACCTCAGAGGAACAATAGATTTTGGTGTATGGTACAGGTAGAATAATGGAGTGAAGCTCCAAGGTTTCTCATATGTAGTTTGGGCATGGAGTCCTTCAGATAGGAAGAGCACATTGGGAGTATTCTTCAGTGTTTTGTCAGCTATAGTTTCTTTGTACAACAGGAAATAGAGATATGTAGCACTCAACTTAGTAGAGGCCAAGTTTATGGCTAGCTGTCAAGCAACATGCGAGGCTATTTGGATGAGGAAGCTCTTGGTTGGTCTCTTGAGTTAGGGGATGTAGCCTAGATTGATACACTGTGGCAATCAGAGTTGTATAAAACTCTCTGAAAAGCCAGTGTTTCATGATAGGTCCAAGCATATAGACATAAGATAACATCACCCAAGAGATTGTGTGAAAAGTATGATCGTTATGTTACAATACATTCCAATATAGGAGCAGGATTGGGGTTTCTCAAAACCATTTCCTTTCTAAGAGTTAGTGTTAAATTGTAGCAAGAAAAGGATTCGTTTGACTTGTTCCTTAATCAAATGGAGAAATTCGATTTTCCACGTCAGTAGGATGAATTGAGTTGCAGTTAGTAGGAATGGCATGGCCAATTCACTTAGTTAAGTCATTCAATTCGAGTTTGTGGGAAAGAAGTAGAGTTGTCCATGGGTTGATTGGTAAAATATAGCAATCTAGTGGAGTTATAGTTAGTGAAACTCAGTTATTTGAGTTCTAGTCATCAATAGAGTTAGTAGGAGTTCAATTGAGTAGTCATAACTATTGTTAATTCAATGAAATCTCAGCTAACTAGTCAATTTACTAAAAATAGCCCTAGTCATGCATGCAATTTGAATTTCCTAGTTGAGTGGAGGAAAAAGGCATCAATATAATCATTATTTTATACTAGTGAGTGCATAGTGTTTCCATGGTAATTGCACAAGAAAATATGATTTTTCCCTATTATTTACAAGCTAATTTCCTTAGGAATTGCACAGGGAAATAGGATGAGCAGTAGGCCTAGTTTTGGCTAATTATTTGACAGAGCATACTCAAGAGAAGGAGATCAATATTGTAGTGTAGGTTGAGCTTCAAGGATTGAAGTTGTCATTGTAATAGATTAATTTTCTCATATGATATAATAAAAACAGAGGAGGGATTTTTCCGAGTTGGGTTCCCCAGTAAAAATATTGTGCTTATTGTGATTAAATGATTACATGTGCTTCTATTGTATGTTTTCTCTTCTGCAAATTGAGTAGAAGAAATTTTTGTCTATTTTTTTCTGTCTGAATTCATTAGCAACTACAAATTTTGAGCTATTTCTACATGGGTACACTTTGATGCTGCTCTTTGCTATGTGCCCTAAAAGATTTCCCTCAGTCACTCCAAAGATGCTTTTTTGGGTTCAATGATATACCATATTTCCTACATAGCTTGAAGGTTTATTGTAGATGATGAAAATGATCAGATCTTTTCTTCGAGAAGGTTGTAACATTATCCAAATATACAACCACACTCTGACCAATTAATCCTTGAAAAGTGATGTCCATGGCTCATTGGAATGTTGTTGCAACATTGATTAGTCCAAATGGCATTTTCCTAAATGAGAATGTACCCCATTTTGTTCTAAATATGGTTTTCAATTTGTTATGTTCTGCTACCAGTACTTGGTTGTATCCTAAAAATCCATCAAGTAGCAAGAACATTTTAGTAGAGAGACTGTTTGGATAATCTTCTCCATGGATGACATGGGGTACTTGTCTTTGTCAGAAGCACGGTTTAGATTTTAGAAGTGTACATAGTAGAATATTTCACTGGACTTTCCTAGTTGGGACTAAGTTGGATACCAAAGTGGAATGACAAACTATGAAAATTATCTAAGTATCCCTTAGCCTTTTCAGTTTTCTTTGCATTAGAGGTTCAAGTGTGGGATTAACTTTCCTCAAGTTTTGTTGGAATGAATTCACCCATTACTTTATTTGTATCACATTTTCGATGATTTTCGTGTCGTCAGTGTTCAAATCATCGTAAGTCCAAGTGAATACATCTCCATACTATTTAAATGAGAGGAGGACAACTTATTGTTCTTGATGGTAACAACATGTATCAAGATTAATGTACTTTGGATCTTCCTTATGTTAAGATATTCTGGCACATAGGAAATAATTAAGTACAACTTGGTCTAGTGTATAGTTAGGTAAAGTGTGTTTCTTTAGTATGTACTTTTTGTAACTTACAATCTAACGATCACGATATGTTCTAGACATGAAGTGATTGGACGATTCATTCTCTCCTTGGTATTATCACACTTGATCCATGGCTTAACACCCAACTGGTCCGTGATCTTTATTTAAATACCATGGAGGGTCATTTGTTAGGTGACCATTCATGAGAGAAGATTATGTAAATTTTCTTTCTTTTACATTAATAAATTGCCTGAAGTGGCCGCGTTGGATCAGGCCGTGGACTATTTCCCTTTTTGAGGTTTTTAACCATGTCAAGAATACTAGTGTACTAATATGTGATCTATTTGTGAGTAGTGTAATTTGGTGTTCTATTTAAGGAACTTACCCTATAAATTCCTAGATAGTATCCGAGTTATTAGAGGGCTGCATCCATTGGTGATCCAAATCCGAAGCTGATACAACTGCATTCGACTGTTGTTTCCTAGATCTACTATTTTTTACTCTTTTTGGGCTGAGATGACTACTCTATTGTGTTAGGAGCATCTGTTCTAATAAGGAAACCCTTTTGTTTCATGCGAAAAGGTTTTTGGTAGCCCTAGATATATCACTTTTAAGATGTGGAGGTATACAATCTTTATTTGAGGTTATATTTATTTATCTCTATGTTTATTTTAGGTTATAGCCCTCTATAATTTTTTTTATTTACCGGATCTATACCTTTCAGTTCTGTGTATCCTCTTTGCCCATGACTCTGTGCGATCTAGGAAAACTAGAAACAAAAAGAAAGGATTTTTCTCATGTGTATGCTCTTTTATGTCATGCCTTAGTGCGATCTTAGAAAATCAGAATCATTGAAGAAAATTTCCAATTTCTAGTCAAATCTAACTTTAGGTCATAAGACTTGGATACTTTTTCTTGTTCGTTTGGTTTGTGTGGTAGTTTTTTTTGTTTTTCACACCCCTAAGCTTCAGTAAAAAAAAAAAAAAAAAACTCATTTCCAAAAATTACTAACCTTTTAAACTAGCTCACTTGGTCTAGAGTTACTTTATGAGAATAGAGGTGTTGAGTTCAAGTGTTTCTTTTTGTTGAGTTACTTTTTCAAAAAGCACATGTAGCTTATGTTTTAAAATTACTTTATGTAAAAGTGTTCTCACCCATTATAAAAAGTGAGCCACTTATAATTCTAAAGTCACTTTATCTTTTATTTACATTACAATTTATGGATAGTTCACAAGGTACCATTGTAAAAGTGGAATTCACTTATTTATAAAAGTGGGTCACATAAAGTAATATTTTTCTTACAAGTGAACTAATTAGATATAGTTTGGATGAGTTTTTTTTTTAAATATTACGTTATCATCCACTTCCAAACATTCAAGTGGTTCATTGACATTTTCAATAACTTTTCTTCAAAAAGCCATAACTTCTTCATCCGGAAGCTGTTTTCAGAGCCGTTTTTTTAATCGGCCTAATTTTTCAAGATATTTCT
The DNA here is from genome assembly GCA_031772625.1 of Pinus tabuliformis. Classification (NCBI taxonomy): domain Eukaryota; kingdom Viridiplantae; phylum Streptophyta; class Pinopsida; order Pinales; family Pinaceae; genus Pinus; species Pinus tabuliformis. Next base: position 543,594,041 of record CM062815.1, on the reverse strand, counting down.
ATTTGAACACTTAGTTTCAGTATATACAACTTCATTTTCTTTTAAAATAGAAAATCCATGCCTAGTTATTCTTGACAACACCAACTACTTCCAATGGATATCCTACATTGTGGATTTACTTAGAAGTAAAGGTCCTTATAGAATAACCTCAGGCCAAGAGTTTAAACCTCAAGATGAAGATAAGCAAGCCAAATGGGAAAATAAGAAAGATCATGCATGTGGGTTGATATGGATGTTTGTTTCTCCATATCTTAGATTCCATATCACATAAATTGATACCCCTGTTGAAGAAATGAAAAAACTCAATAATGTTTTTGGAATTAAAAATGAAAGTAGAACCCATCAACTCGAAAATGAGTTTCTTACATTAGACCCCAACAAATTTTCTTCCATTGAAGATTTTTTTGTCTAATTTCAAGACCCTTAGACTTCTCTTGGAAGGTGTTAAGGTTATGAAAGAAGATGGTAGTCTTATCTATTCCATTATTACTAAGTTAGGACCAGCCTACTCTGTCTCTGTTTCCACCTTCCATTTGAAGAAAACTAATAAACAAATAATGCACACTCACACTCATAAAATAAATAGTAGAAATGTAGAAAAACAACACACGACAGAAAAGGCCTCAGCCTTACAACATTCCTCACATTCTCATTCTCATTATTAAAATAATGTTTATGATACATATAAGTTCATGAGGAAGTGGTCTCAAGATAGTGCATCTATCTTGAACAAACTTGGTTGAGAAAATATCTCAATAGCACGCTAATCTAGGAGAACTAGTTGGAGAGAATCTCTCATCCTAACTAAACTCCCTAGTTTGAGGAACTAACTCCTAATTCTCAAGATTTGATTTATTTAATTATGATTTTTGGATTTATAATGTTTTATTATGAAAGTGAGTCTAACATTCCACCCCTCAATGATAAATCCAAAATAATAACTGGGAACCCTCTTCTAAGTTCTCAAGTTGATCCTCAAAAAACATTTCACTGAACAACTGCCAAAGCTAGATGCTGAAGAAACTGCAATATGAAGGGACCATGAGTCAGCTGCATGTTTGATTCATCTCTGAATGTCACTTGACAACTCCATCATATGCCAAGCTGCAAAAGGATCCATTTGTCCTTTGCTTGAAATCAACATTCTATGTCCACTAACAAAATATAGAGAACGCCCACTGGCTGACGACATTGAAAAACAACTCACTGTTGCTTTTGCTGTGTTTGAAAACTACTCATGGCTGACTTTGTTGTTGATCACTCACTAGAGAATTTTGTTGATGCTCACTTGCTGATGAAAATTCCCACTAGCTACTTCGTTGATGTTGTTGAGACTTTCAGTCTGACAACCACTGTCAATTTCATTGACATTTCCCCCCCTTTTTCAACTGAAAGCAGAGACAATCTTCTTCAAATTATTTATGAACTACCCCCCTTCAGGTGTAGGAGTTTTTCACTGCTGTACTCCCCCATTCAACTGCATGAAAGTACCATCTTCATTTTTACTATTGGCTGCAATATGTGTGAGTGAATTCAATTGTAAAACTTATACAATCTTCTGACCATGGATGACCATTCCCAGGGATCAATCCATGAATAATTAATCTTCAATCTGGTTGATTGTTGTTGTTTGCTACATTATGTTGATAAATGATTTGACTTGCCACAATGGTGACAAGGATGGATATCAAAACACTGATCTTCTAGATGACTAGTTCTTTAACAATGAAGGCATTTTGGTTTGACTGCAACTTCAATTTGCGCACGTCTATTTGTCTGCAACTTTCTCATGGCTTGTTGATGTTATTTGATCAAGAAACCCTGCATTGATGAACTTGATTGACTTAGAATAATCAGGGATTTGCAAGTTATTTTCATCTTTGTCATATCCTAATCCTTGTCTTTTTTTGTTACTTTGATGTTCTTCCCATAGTTTGATGATTGGTTTGGAAGAAAGTTGAACTGGATTAGGGACCACTTCGACACTTGAAGTTGGTTGGATCATTGACTTGGAATCAACATCTTTATTGATCCAGGTGGATATTGGTTGCCACCTGCCAATTCCACTTGGACCCCCACCATTGCTTATTTCAGTTTTTCAGTTTCCTTAAATATGACACAGTTTACTATTTTTAGCAACTTTTCGGGTCCTAAACTTCCGAAGCCATTTTAAGGCCCTCAACGACATTTTTTTGGAAATCTACCACCAGCTATTTTCTATCTAAAATCATATTTTTTGTCGTAGTCCTTGGAGAGATATTTCCAACGAGCTATCATGCGTGTCAAATGTTGGGCCAAGAATACGACCACTTTGTAACACTTATTTCATCCATTTTTACTCTTCTCTATTATATCATCTATTATAATTTATCATTTAAATCCATTTTATAAATGATTTATGCTCTCATGGATGAATATTATTTATTCTCCTTTATTTCTAATAAATTGATGATTATGCATTATTTTATCAATGATAGTTCTAATAAGTTGGTTGTACCATTATTCACCATTTTTAGCCTCCAAGGTAACTTCCAGATTGAAGATTTGATTTTTAAATCTGCCAACTCAAAAATTCGCTGGTTTAAGGAGTGACAGTTTTGCGGTTGAGATTCTGAGCAAATGAAGACGAATTGGAGAAATCCGGAACATGGGTTTTGTCCAGAACGGGCCCAATTAACTTTGGTGAAGAATGGTTTGCCCAAATTCGGCTTGTACAGAGAGAAACGTAGGGTTCTTTGAGCACGACCAACTCAGAAATTCGCTGGTTTAAGGAGTGACAGTTTTGCGGTTGAGATTCTGAGCAAATAAAGACGAATTTGAGAAATCCGGAACATGGGTTTTGTCCAGAACGGGCCCAATTAACTTGGATTGAAGAATGGTTTTCCCAAATTCGGCTTGTACAGAGAGAAACGCAGGGTTATTTGAGCACGATTTTCTCAGATTTGCAGTTGCGGCCGTCCTCCAAATCTCAGCTGCAAAGCCAAATTCGCCTTGTTCTTGTTGATCAAATGGTTAGAAGCAAACCAATTTTGTAATAGGAATCATGTTGTACTTATCCTTATTGTAACTTCTCTCTGATCTTTCTCTATTTAAATGAAAACAGAGATCAGAGATGGGGATGATTTGAAGAGACTTCAGGATGGCTTTGGGGATTCGAATGATGGCGAATTGATGATTTGAATTAGAGATTTAGAAGCAAGGATTCATGATAGGATAGGAGGAAGGAAGGATTGTTTTATGCTGTAAGTCTCAAAGCTTCAACTATTGTAATGATTTCACTCTTTAATGATTAATACATAATTTGGGCGTTGCTGTTCACTCTTTTCCTTCTGAAGTAACCCAGCAGCGTCCACTGGCGGCTAAGGGCCTAGCCTCTAGTGGAGTACGCTACTGTTGTGTATCATATATTTAAAATTGCTGCTGTGTGACGGTTTGTTTTCCTTTTCATTTCTTTAAATTGTTTTATTCAGTGATCTTTTGTTTATGAACATTTCGCAGAAATTACTTTGTTATATTGAAATCATAATTGGATTGCGTGAGTGATAGAATTATTAATTATAACTTGAAATGTACTGCTGATAATTTCGATCTAATACTGCGCTGTCTAATTAAGAACTGTGGTCCATTTAACTGCTGCTCATTTATAATTTCCATGGTTGTTCAATTAAGTTACTACTCAAATATAACTGCGATTGTAATTGCTTCAACAACTGCGATTAATGTTCATGCTGCTGGATTAAAGTTGCTGATTCAATTACATTTATAGTTTGTTGTGTCTTTCCAATTACTTATTTTTGCTGTTCGGTTCCTTTAATTCCAGTTTGCTGTTCCATTTACGGCCGTTCCATTTTAGACTTGCTCTTCCATTTCCTATTTGTTGTTCTATTTTATTTTCTGTCGTTCCATTTACTTGCATTTACTGCTTTGATGTGAGAGAAGGTCTAAGGCTGTAGTGAGCCTCAGCAGTCGCTGCCTAGCTCCCAGACCTATGGTCCATGCTCTAATTTCCTTTCCATCAGTTTCTAGAGGGATGGGTTATCGCTTCCGTACCCTTGACTGATAAGCTGTCTTGTGTGATTTTATCCTTTTGAAGTAATTTAGTCATAGTTTAGCATCTGTCTACTCTTGTGTTCTCTGAACACTGTACTACTAAACATTACTCTTGAGTAAATAGCTGCCTCAGACTGAGTACACTCTTGAAATAAAAAGTCGTCCCTGGGTTGATAATTAATGTGAAGGTAATTAGGAGTTCAAAAGACACCTTTTTATCGCTCCACATTTTGTTCCCAAATGGAGGATAGGGGGTCTCATTACGAGCCAGCCTACCATGTTCATAGGGATGTAATAGAGTGACATTCCCGTTATGGCCACCACACCAGGGTTATGATCCATTGGATAGCCAAATTATCCTTGGAACAGGAGGTCTCATCACGGGCCGACCTGATCACTTTTTGCTACATCCCAGTGAATGGCAGTGTGATTATCTGGTTACCACGCCAGCACACTGATCTCTTCTGTAGAACAGCACTGTAACTCTCCATTTATAAATTGAGGATCCTGGCTCATATGGGTTAAAAAGTAACCCTGCCGAGGCTATGGATGCTTGCTGGCAATAGCGGCTCTGCTTATGGTATTGAAGTTATATCTTATCGTCAATTATTATTATTATTATACCCTTTTCTTATTTTTTCTTTTTATCAGAGAAGTTATTTCCTTAACTTTTTCCTTGTTTTGAACCTTTATGCATGAGAAATTGTTTTATGATCAATCACATCATTTTCAGCTAGAATACCGTCAGCAAAGCATCTTTTTAGCATATTTTTGTCCTTTTTCGTTTTTCATAAACTATCATCAATCCAAAGCATCCTATCTCTTATTCATAACTATCTTTACACACTTTGCTCTCAATATAACCATAACTTTCACCGTCCTATCATTGATATGTGTACTCTGCTTCATTTACTATTGTATTGTTCACTCCCTTGCCTTGTCATCAACACCACCCCTTTCATATGCTTTATGGTTATATTAGAGGGGGGGGGAATGTCTGCATTATGGAATTGCATGCGATATGATTACTACACTCTGCCATAACTTGTTGATTTGACAAAAGTTTTTCTGACTGAAAGTTTTGCATGCATCTTATCTATTTCTATTCAAAACTAACACTATGGATTCAATAACATTGTATGAAAAATAGTGCTTTGTTTACAGGCGAACAAAAAGTATGGGCAGAGTTCTATTCGTAGCATGACCACACTATTGCACTTCACAGTAGAGGCTCGCGAACGTGAACAATTCTTCAGACATGCTGTGCTTCCCTGGATTCCACCTTTTGCATCACTTTTAGCACCAACTCTGCCTACATCAGCTTCAACAACTGCCAATATTTCTATGTCATTCCACATTTTTGGAGGTAAAACTTGAGGTAAAATTGCATAGTTTTCTAATTTATTATAAATCTAGGAGAATCTAATGAAAATCCATTTTGAGCATTATTTGTCATCCTTCATTCCACATCTTTACCACTTCCCTTTTTTCAGCAGCATGTCATTTTCGAGTGTGGGGGAGTGTTCGTTTCATTCATTTCTTTCTTATGACCACGCCATTCATATTCTTTATCCTCCATTGCTATTCTTATTCACTCTCAACACCTCCGTTATTCCATGTTGTTTTACACCAAGCATCGAATTCAATAGCTGGTAGCAACCACCTCTATTTATTCTCTAGCATCGCATGAGGACATGCTAATTTTTCAGAGAGGGGGAGGAATTGCTATGCATGATGGATGTTTTCTACTTTCTTCCTTATTTAAGGCATACAATTTCATTTTTACACAGTGCAGAAATTGATTTCCACATACTTTTAAAACTATGAACTCAATTCTTGTAATTTTTGGAAAATACATACGTATCATTAATACAAACCCACAATTTCAAGAGATACTGGTTCATAAAATTTCGGAAATCATGCACTCTCACCTACAACAATTTTGTTTATATCTCATGATCCATGCATCAAAACAATATGATTTTTGGATCATAAAGGCATTCATATATTATAAATTTATTTGCCAAATTTCAACAAAAGCTGGGTTGTAGTTTTTGGGAAAATGGTTAATAAAGGTTGTTGTTATTTATATTATATTTTGCTACAACTTAATTGTTATGCCTTCATCAAGATTCCTAAAATTGAATATTCATTAATTAAGGAAGAATTCATTTGTTCTATCCATTTCATGCGCTGAGATGAACATATTTTTTTATCACTTGGTTAACACATGGGTTTTTGTCTTTGGGTTGCATGAAGACATGCAATAAATTCAGTTTTCGTTGCATGAGGACATGCAACATATTGAGTGTGGGGGTATGTTGGGCCATGAATACGACCACTTTGTAACACTTATTTCATCCTTTTTTACCCTTCTCTATTATATCCTCTATTATAATTTATCATTTAAATCCATTTTATAAATGATTTATGCTCTCATGGATGAATATTATTTATTCTCCTTTATTTCTAATAAATTGATGATTATGCATTATTTTATCAATGATAGTTCTAATAAGTTGGTTATAACATTATTCACCATTTTTAGCCTCCAAGGTAACTTCCAGATTGAAGATTTGATTTTTAAATTTGCCAACTCAGAAATTCGCTGGTTTAAGGAGTGACAGCTTTTCGGTTGAGATTCTGAGCAAATGAAGATGAATTTGAGAAATCAGGAACATGGGTTTTGTCCAGAACGGGCCCAATTAACTTTAGCAAAGCATGGTTTGCCCAAATTCGGCTTGTACATAGAGAAACGTAGGGTTCTTTGAGCACGACCAACTCAGAAATTCGCTGGTTTAAGGAGTGACAGTTTTGCGGTTGAGATTCTGAGCAAATGAAGACGAATTTGAGAAATCCGGAACATGGGTTTTGTCCAGAGAGGGCCCAGTTAACTTTGGTAAAGAACGGTTTGCCCAAATACAGCTTGTATAGAGAGAAACACAGGGTTCTTTGAGCACGATTTTCTCAGATTTGCAGTTGCGGCCGTCCTCCAAATCTCAGCTGCAAAGCCAAATTCGCCTTGTTCTTGTTGATCAAATGGTTAGAAGCAAACCAATTTTTTAATAGGAATCATGTTGTACTTATCCTTATTGTAACTTCTCTCTGATCTCTCTCTATTTAAATGAAAACAGAGATCAGAGATGGGGATGATTTGAAGAGACTTCAGGATGGCTTTGGGGATTCGAATGATGGCGAATTGATGATTTGAATTAGAGATTTAGAAGCAAGGATTCATGATAGGATAGGAGGAAGGAAGGATTGTTTTATGCTATAAGTCTCAAAGCTTCAACTATTGTAATGATTTCACTCTTTAATGATTAATACATAATTTGGGCGTTGCTGTTCACTCTTTTCCTTCTGAAGTAACCCAGCAGCGTCCGCTGGCGGCTAAGGGCCCAGCCTCTGGTGGAGTACGCTGCTGCTATGTATCATATATTTAAAATTGTTGCTGTGTGACAGTTTATTTTCCTTTTCATTTCTTTAAATTGTTTTGTTCAGCGATCTTTTGTTTATGAACATTTCGCAGAAATTACTTTGTTATATTGAAATCATAATTGGATTGCGTGAGTGATAGAATTATTAATTATAACTTGAAATGTACTGCTGATAATTTCGATCTAATACTGCGCTGTCTAATTAAGAACTGTGGTCCATTTAACTACTGCTCATTTATAATTGCCATGGTTGTTCAATTAAGTTACTACTCAAATATAACTGCGATTGTAATTGCTTCAATAACTGTGATTAATGTTCATGCTGCTGGATTAAGGTTGCTGATTCAATTACATTTATAGTTTGTTGTGTCTTTCCAATTACTTAGTTTGGTTGTTTGGTTCCTTTAATTCCAGTTTGTTGTTCCATTTACGGCCGTTCCATTTTAGACTTGCTCTTCCATTTCCTATTTGCTGTTCTATTTTACTTTCCGTCGTTCCATTTACTTGCATTTGCTGCTTTGGTGTGAGAGAAGGTCTAAGGCTGTAGTGAGCCTCAGCAATCGCTGCCTAGCTCCCAGACCTATGGTCCATGCTCTAATTTCCTTTCCATCAGTTTCTAGAGGGATGGGTTATCGCTTCCGCACCCTTGACTGATAAGATGTCTTGTGTGATTTTATCCTTTTGAGTAATTTAGTCATAGTTTAGCATCTGTCTACTCTTGTGTTCTCTGAACGCTGTACTACTAAACATTACTCCTGAGTAAATAGCTGCCTCAGACTGAGTACACTCTTGAAATAAAAATTCGTCCCTGGGTTGATAATTAATGTGAAGGTAATTAGGAGTTCAAAATACACCTTTTTATCGCTCCACATCAAACAGAGATAATATGACCAAGTCACGATCCCGAGAAGTTGGTTGTCCAACTCACCCCAACTGGGCCCATAAACTCTTGGTGTTACATCTCCTCGGTTAGTGTTTTGGTTGTTCAGGGTTTGCTCTTATTGTTCAATAATAAAAAGGCCCTTGAGCCTCATTGTAAGGTAATTCAGAGGCATGCAGCCACCACATCTCTTCTCAGAGATAAGCTACCATCGCCCTAGCTGGTTATTTCCATTACTGTTTGTAAGCATATTTCAATATTATACATTAATGAAATGAAGTATTATTTCCGCTGCATCTCTATGTTTATGGTTATCTCTTTAATTTGTTGCATTCCTGTTTAAATCTGGATCAATGGTATTAGAGCAGTCTGCTTTTCTTCGATGTTTTTCTTTACATGTCCCCGACGAGGTGGGGATATAAGGAGTTAGGACATGAACTGGTCGAACCTTTGCAAGACCAACCTCTCAAATCCTGATGGCCTCCCATGGCAGATGAAAAGAAATACGAGGGGCAAGAGATCCTATCAAAATCTTGCTCGAAGAAGCCCTCGAGTGACAAAGGAATGTGATGATGGACAACATTGCCCAGATCCTTCAACAGCTACCCAGGGGCGATGCATTAGCTTCCAAAAGCTACTTTGGAAACACCACACCATTTAAGGTACAAGTTGATTTTGAAATCCCCATATTCGAGGGTCAGATAGACGTAGATGCCATCGATAAGTGGTTAAATGTGTTAGAGGGTTATTTCTTTGTTCATGAATTTTCCAGTCGTGAAAAGATTATTTTTTCTCTTCTCAAAGAAGCCCCCCACATCAAGGATTGGTGGGAAAAATATTTCGAGTAGAAGGATGAAAGTACAGGATCACTATTTTCAGCCGCACCCACTTGGAATTCATTTCGGGATGCCATCAAGTAACAGTACTACCCTGTCGGAAGATATGAGGATCAATACATAATGTGGACCACGCTGCGACAGGGAAGGGACCAAGATGTGTTGGAGTTTACCAATAATTTACATAACCTTCACACAAAGTTGGGTATCAAAGATATGGAGCAGCATTTGGTACTCAAATAGCGTGACTTCCTGCATAAGTACATCTAAGAAGAAATAGAATTCTTGAACATCTCCTCGCTCGGCACGACATACCGATATGTCGTGAAGGTCGAGAAAAAGTTTAAACAGAAGAAGTGAGACTTTGGATCTACGAATCCGAAGCAAGGGAAAGGTGCCCCCAAACTACAGAACAAAGGACAAAGCCAAGGTAGGGTGGCCCAAGACAACCCATCAAAGCTGCAACCAAAGAACAACACCGCAAAGCTAAAAAACAAAATGGGAAAGTGGTGCGAGTTCCATAAGAGCTCCACTCACAACACAAGTGAGTGTCGGGCCAAGCAATCACTCATGGTCGAGCTAAAGGTTTCAGAATTAGATGCATGTTCTGACTCTGAGTCAGAACTCCATAAGGGGAATGACAAAGGGAAGCAGATTATCGATTCAGAGCATAATGCCACTGTTGCCACCATGAAGATCTATAAGGAGGAACCTGAAGATCCAGAGGAGGAGGAGCATCTCTTCCACTCCCAGATGTGGGTAAAGGGCTCCCCGCTACAGTTCATTGTCGACAGTGGGAGCTAAAAGAACCTCATTTCGGCAGAGGTCGTGAAGCGGCTGGGCTTACCAACCACAACACATCCACAACCATACACCATCGGGTGGCTTCACCAAGGATGGGATATTCGCGTGAGCCAACAGTGTCACCTTCCATACAACATGAAGCCCTTCACGAATGAGGTATTGTGTGACATTTCTCCCTTTGAAGTCTGTGATGTATTATTAGGACAACCACACTTGTGGAAGCGACATGCTGTGTATGAATCAAGGCCCCGTGCTATTATTGTTACTTTTTGAAATAAATTGTACATGATACCAGAGGTAGCACCACCTACCACCATATCTTTGGTTACTGTAAAACAATGTAGTAAGCTCATTTCCAAAACCAAGAAATTTGTTTTCCTGATGATATGCCCTCAAGGAAAGAAGAAGACGGTGGCCATGACCTCCAGACAGGGCCCCTCTACATGACAACTACATATGAACATGGTCGTGGAGGAGTACGAGGTCATCGTCACCTCCCCCACAGGGGTTCCTCTACTCTGTCAAGTTAGGAACTCCATCGATCTGACCCCAGGTGCGTCGTTTCCTAATGGACCAATCTATCGACACTCCATTTTGGAGAACGATGAAATCAAGAGGTAGATTCAGGAGCTACTGCAAAAAGGTCACATCCGTCCAAGTTCATCGACCTATGGGAACTCGATCGTGTTGGTAGAAAAGAAGGATGGGACTTGGAGACTCTGTATTGAATATTGGGTGTTGAACAAGATCATTGTCCATAATAGGTACCCAATCCCATAGATTGATGACCTACTGGATCAACTGGAGGGGGAAAAATATTTCAACAAGATTGATTTGAAGTCAGGATATCACCAGGTACCAATCGAACCGTTCGATGTGTGGAAGACTACCTTCAAAGCCAAGGAGGGCCTTTACGAATGGTTGGTTATGCCTTTTGGATTGACGAATGCTCCTGCAACCTTCATGAGGCTAATGGATGAAATATTTTAGCCATTCACCAACTCATTTTTAGTGGTATACTTGGATGACATCTTGATCTTCAGCTAGAGTTGGGAAGAGCACCTCCACCACATCCGACAGGTTCTCCAAATATTGCGGCAACACAAGTTATGTGCCAATTTGGAGAAATTCACTTTTGGCATGACCGAGGTTCAGTATCTGGGATACATTATTGATGAATAGGGGGTGCATGTGGATCCAGCTAAGATCCAAGTCATTCAAGATTGGCCATCTCCAACCACTTTGATAGAGCTTTGTAGCTTTCTAGGTCTTGCAAACTTCTAGAGTAGGTTTGTGTTGTGATTTTCTCATATCACTTGGCCCTTGAGTCAAGTCACCAAGGGAGGAGCGAAAGAAAAATTCTATTGGTCTGAATCTCAATAGAAGGCATTCACAGAGTTAAAAGATTGCCTTTTCTCAATGCCAGTTCTCACATTACTAGACTTGCACCAACCATTTGAGGTCGAGACAGATGCCTCTGACTATGCTATTGGGGCAGTATTTACTCAACACGGGCATCTAGTGGCATATCACTATGAGACACTTTCAGACACAGTCTGGAAATATCACACTTATGACAAACAGATGTATTCCATTATGTTATGAAACCAGCTCACACAAAGATAGAAAAGAGAGATCCACGCCTTAGAATTCAGCCTATTCAAGGGGGCAACCTCCTTTACATTACATAAATGAACAATTCTTGGATGATACAAATGACAAAACCTCCTTTCTATATATAGGAGTCTAGGGAGTCACAATATAAACCAGCCAACCTAACAATAATAATATAAAGCCACAAAAATAACAATAGAGGGATTCTATGGGGCACAGAAATAACAATATGGGGGTAATAGGGGCACAACAATATAAATAAGGGGTATAACTACAATAGTAATGGGGTAATCACTAGTATTATAGGGACCCAACATGCCCCTCTCCTTCAAAAAAGTGTTGTCCTCAACGCTTGAGTAGTTCTGGATACTTCTGCATAAAATTCTCATCCTCCCATGTGGAATCTTCAGCGGATAAGTTCTTCCACTTGATAAGATACTCTGAAATTGATCGATTTCGTAGCTGTCGAGTTCTTGTTTCTGTGACTGCTTCCGGTTCCAATATAATTTTTCCTTCCTCGTCAAGTTCTGGCAATATTGTTTGAATTGGGAGCTTGTCACCTATAACCTTCTTTAAACATGAAACATGGAAAACTGGGTGCAATCGAGAAGCTGCAGGAAGCTCCAATTTGTATGCCATAGTACCAATCTTTTGCAACACCTTGTACGGACCATAATACTTTGGTGATAATTTATTATCCTTCTTAGCTTGCTTTAGGGACATTTGCTTATATGGTTGTAGCCGTAGGAATACCCAATCACCTACATCAAAACTTCTTTCACTGCGATGTTGATCTGCCTGTTGTTTCATTCTATTTTGTGCCAACACGAGGTTATCCTTTAAGAGTTGGAGGACTTGTTGTTGATGTTCGATGTGATGTTCCACTGCCTGAACCTTAGAATTTTCTCTTAAATATGATGTGATGGATGGTGGTTGATACCCATAAAGTGCCATAAATGGGGTCATTTTTGTTGCTGTATGGAAGGAAGTGTTATACCACCATTCAGCCAGAGGCAACCATTTGACCCATTGTGTCTGTTTATCAGATACAAAGCAACGAAGATATCCTTCCAAACATTTGTTTACTATCTCAGTTTGCCCATCAGATTGAGGATGATAAGATGAGCTATGAGCTAACTGAGTACCAAGACAAGAAAATAATTCTGTCCAAAAATTTCCAGTGAAAATGGGATCTCTGTCACTTACAATAATCTTTGGGTTTCCATGTAGCTTTTGAACTGTTTCCATAAATGCAGTAGAAACTGTACTGGCTTTAAATGGATGTGATAATGCACAAAAGTGTGCATACTTGGTAAGTCTGTCAACTACCACCATGATGACACTCTTTCCCTCAGACTTGGGTAAACCTGTGATAAAATCCATTGAAACCTCCTCCCAACGTTGGCTTGGAATGGATAAAGGTTGTAATAGACCCGGTGTCTTAATTGTTTCAACTTTATTTTGTTGGCAAACCAAACATTCCGCCACAAACTTTTGAATATCTGATTTAAGGCCATCCCAAAAAAATTCCTTCTTAACCCTGTGGTAAGTTTTTAAAAATCCTGAGTGCCCTCCTAAGGGAGAAGTGTGCAATTCCATAAGAATCTTTTGTTTTAGCTGGGAATTCTTACAGAGGTATAAGCGATCTTTGTACCATAACGAATCATTTTGCCAGCTAAATGTATCAGAAGTACTGGAATCTTGTTGTAGCTTTCGAATAAGTGCCCACACTTCTTCGTCATTCTTCCATTCCTCCCTTGCTTCGTTTATCCAATCTGGTTGGATAATAGAAATGGCACACAACAATGCTTCCACATCCTCATCCTTTCTTGAGAGTGCATCTGCCACCACATTTTGCTTCCCTTTTTTGTAGATGATTTCAAAGTCATAACCCAACATCTTTGTGACCCACTTTTGTTGCTCTTCAGAGGATAATCTTTGTTCTAAAAAGTATTTAAGGCTATCATGATCCGTTTTTACCTTGAAGTGTCTTCCCATTAGGTAGGGTCGCCATTTCTTAAGTGCATGGAGTATTGCCAACATTTCCTTCTCATAAATAGCTTTGCTTAAAAACTTTCCCTTGATTGGACGACTTTCAAAAGCAATGGGTCTTTCATCTTGCATTAGAACAACACCAATTCCATTTCCTGAAGCATCACATTCCACAATAAAGGTTTTTGTGAAGTCCGGTGTAGCTAAGACCGGTGCTTGGCACATTGCCTCTTTAAGATGTTCAAAGGCCTTTGTTGCTTCCGGAGTCCATGAAAATGAATCTTTCTTCAATAATGTTGTTAGAGGTGCTGCTATTCTCCCATAATTCTTAACAAACTTGCGATAATACCCTGTCAACCCAAGAAATCCTCGCAGATGCTTTATGGATGTGGGGATTTTCCATTCCTTAATGGCTTTAATTTTGCTAGGGTCTACCTTAACTCCTTCATGAGATACAATATGACCCAAATATTCCACCTCCTGGACTCCAAAGAAACATTTGGATCTTTTTGCATATAATTGTTTCTCCTCCAATAGTTGTAGCACCCTGTCAACATGTTCAACATGATCCTTCCAAGACTTGCTGTAGATTAGTATATCATCAAAAAATACTAACACAAATTTTCTAAGGAATGGTTTGAAAATTGAATTCATCAAACCTTGAAATGTTGAAGGTGCATTGGTAAGGCCAAAAGGCATGACCAAAAATTCATAATGACCCTCATGAGTTCTAAATGTCGTTTTCGGAATGTCTTCAATCTTCATTCTGATTTGATGATATCCTGAACGAAGATCCAACTTGGTGAAGTAAATTGATCCATGCAATTCATCCAGTAATTCATCAATGACAGGAATGGGGAACTTATCTTTAATAGTGAGCTTGTTGAGCTCCCTATAATCCGGACACATGCGCCATGATCCATCCTTCTTGTGCACCAATACTACTGGAGCTGAGAAAGAACTTTGACTCGGTTGAATTATACCAGCCTCTAGCATTTCTGCAACCATACGTTCAATTTCACTTTTTTGGACATAGGGATATCTGTACGGCCTGATGTTTGGAGGAACACTTCCTGGAATCAGATGAATAGCATGATCATGATCACGCATAGGTGGGAGACCTTTGGGAGTCTCAAATACCTTGGAATGATTGTCCAGGACTTTTTGGAGATCTGGAGAAATAGATGATTCCAATGTGGAAACATCTAGCGAACATAATTGTGCAATTACACCTCTTTGCTCCTTTTTTAGAAGCTTTGTCATGCCATTAGAGCTGATTATCTTTCCTGGTTTCCCTGCAATACCCCTTAATTCAACTTCCTTTCCTTCCACAGAAAATTTCATGAAAAGTTCTTGAAAATTAAAAGCTATTGTACCCAAGGATTGTAGCCATTGGACTCCTAGTACAACATCAGCACCTCCCATTGGAATGGAAAGCATTGGGCTAGTCAATACATATTCTCCCATGGATAGCTTGATATTATGGCACTTTCCAGAACAATTTATTGTTCCTCCATTTGCAATCATCACTTGACACTCTGGTGCTGGATATAGGAAGCAATTCAATTCTTTTGCTACCCTACAATGAATAAAATTGTGGGTGCTTCCTGAATCAATCAACACTATTACCTTTTTCTTCTTGATTTGTCCTTCTATCTTGATGGTTTGAGGAGTGGTAATTCCCGCCAATGCATTACAAGATATGGTCGCATTTATTTGTTCTTCTAGGCTTTGTTCCTGGAATATATCCTCTTCTTTTGACCTTTCTTGCTCCTTTTCTTCTTCCTCTTCACAATCTATGTAGAATAATTTCTTCTCAGCACACTTATGACCTTTTGTGTATTTGCTATCACAATTGTAACAAAGCCCTTTTGCTCTTTTTTCTTCCAATTGTTGTGGTGTCAACCTTGTAGGTTGTGGAAGACTATGGGCAACAACACTTCCGTCTTTATAGTTGTGAATGGTATGCTTCCTAGTTGCCATAATTTTGCTTTCCATTTTTCTTGCTAACCTGAATGCCTTCTCTAATGAATCAGGTTCCCAAAGGCGCACATCATGTTGGATATTATCCTTTAAAGACCCTATGAACACATCAATCCTATGCTCCTCTGGAATATCTTTTACCCTTATGTTCAATTTTTGGAACTCCTCAATGTGCTCCATTATTGAACCCTTTTGTTTGAGACTTATCAATTGGCTAAAAAAAGTGTTGCTTTTTGTATCCTCATAATGTGCTATCAATTCTTCCGTAAAAATTGCCCAAGTGATAAATTGTTTACGAGAACAAAGCCATTGATACCATACAAACTGATTTGGTTCCAAATATAAAGTTGCCATACGTACCTTTTGTGTGTTTTGCACATTATTGAGATCGAAGAATTGCTCCATCTGTAATATCCATGTGGCGGGATCCTTGCCATCAAACTTCCTCATATCGATTTTTGGAACATGGTGAGTCTTCGATCCAACATTAGAGTCTATGGAATCATGATTAACATTTCTTTTGTTCTCATCATGAGTTTCCTTTACTACCTTTTCACCATTAGTGACCCTTTCTTGTAGCAACTTCTTCAATTCATCCATCTTATCATCCATGCCATCAAATTTAGCGTCAATCTTAGCTTCCATGCCATCCATCTTAGCTTCCATTCCCTTTATCTTAGATTCCATGCCATTTACCTTAGATTCCACGCCACTTATCTTAGCTTCTGTTAGCTTTTGTGAGCGTGACATTTGTTGCACTTGTTCTTGTAATTTTGATATATCATGTAGCATTTCTTCCTCTTCTTCATGAGTCATGCTAGAGCTTTCAGGTTCCTTACTAGGTGTTTGCATTTTCTTTCCTCGGGGCATCAGTTACCGATAATAATGCTTTACTATGCCCTTTGAATTCCGTTAAACCAAGCTTACACAAAAATTAAAAAAAAACTACACACCTTTTTTCACTTTATAGAAGCCTGATATTGAATCTGATGTATCTCTGTAATTTCGGATCATCCAATTCTAAAATTGCTACCTGTAGTAGCCTTCTGCGTCCTCTTTCCAATGCCACAAGTCTGAGCCAAATTGGATTCTCCAAGGAAGAGTTATGTGAAATCTCCCACAGTGACTTGCTTTTAGACTGGTTCAGTAGAGCGAACTTGTACGACGTGCCACGAGTCACTGTTTCAACCTTTGAATCTGAAACACACGCACAAGAAACTACAGTCCGTCCTCTTTCTGTACCTTTTTACAAAATTTCAATCCGATCCTCAGAGAGAGAGTTATGACGATTTTCCCCAGGTCACCTGTTTTGAATGTAATTCAGGAGTCTGCAAAAAGACCAACTTCCTCAGATCATATCTCCGAAAATATCGCGAGAAAAGCTCTGAAATTCGGACCCAAGGTTCAGCGCCAATTCTTCTCAAATGGGTTTTTTTTGCGACTTCTGAAATATCACAGAAAAAAAGTTATAGCGAAAATTCCACGATGACCTGTTTGGAGCAGCGAAACCCTAGAATCCAAAGCTCTGATACCAAATGTTATGAAACCAGCTCACACAAAGATAGAAAAGAGAGATCCACGCCTTAGAATTCAGCCTCTTCGAGGGGGCAACCTCCTTTACATTACATAAATGAACAATTCTTGGATGATACAAATGACAAAACCTCCTTTCTATATATAGGAGTCTAAGGAGTCACAATATAATCCAGCCGACCTAACAATAATAATATAAAGCCACAAAAATAACAATAGAGGGATTCTATGGGGCACAGAAATAAAAATATGGGGGTAATAGGGGCACAACAATATAAATAAGGGGTATAACTACAATAGTAATGGGGTAATCACTAGTATTATAGGGACCCAACACATTATGTAGGCCTATCGACAATGGAAGCATTACATTTTGGGGAAGGAAATGGTCATCCACACAGAGCACTGACCCTTGTTGTTCATACAGACCCAAGGGAAATTGTAGAATGATCGCCATTAGAAGTGGTCCACATACCTGCAACAGTTCCATTTGAATATCTAGTATAAGAAGGGCATCACCAATAATGTTGTAGACTGCCTCAGTTGACCACCAATCATGGTGCTAACCACCGTGATCAACTCTTGTGGGTACGAGACTTCTGATTAGCCACTTCTCTACAAAATCGACCTAGAATTCGGCCACACATACCAGACACACTTGGACGGTTAGCATGTTACAGATTTTCACCTCCATGATGCCTTGTTATGCCACCTGGGTCACCTTTGTGTTCCTTCAAGTGAGCGTTCCAAGATGATTTGGGAAGCATATTACAGTCGAGTTGCTGGGCATTTCGGGGCCAAGAGAATGGTGGCAATACTGCAGAAATATTTTTGTTGGCCGAATCTTCGACAGGATGTCAAGAAGTACATTAGATCATGCACTACCTGCACCATTTCCAAACCGACCATCAAGAAGCAAGGCCTATATACCTTGCTTCCTACCCCGAGTCGACCTTGGCAATCCATCTCCATGGATTACATGTTAGGCCTTCCTTCCACTAAGCATGGAAATCACTATGTTTTCGTGGCCATCGACAGGTTCTCGAAGATGGCCATTATGGCGACCTGCAAGAAGAATATCACAGCAGAAGCCACTGCTAAACTCTTCTTTGAACGTGTGTGGGTACACATTGGGATCCCACAGTTTATCATCTTAGATTAGGACAGCAGGTTCCTCAGTACATTTTGGTCCTGTCTTTGGTCGATGTTGGACACAAAACTCACTAAGTCCACAGCCTTCCATCCTCAAACTAATGGCCAAATAGAGGTTGTCAACAGGATGATCGTACACATTCTATGCATGTACAACTCAAACCATCCACGCACATGGGACGAGAGCCTCCCCAATGTTCAACATAGCTAGAACCAGGCTCTCCATAGCTCGACTGGCCACAAACCTTTTCAGGTGGGCTTGGGATTCCAGCCACTATGTCCCATTGATGTGGCCATCCCATTTGCAACTACTCACGTAGATTCAACTCATGTCCAGTCTGAAACAGATAAGGAAAACAACTTCATTGAAAAAATCCAACATATTCACCAGTAGGTCCATGACATTATGGAGAAATCAAATGCCAAGTACAAGCAGCGACATGATCAACATTGAGTGCCATACAAGTTTCAGGTGGGCGACAAAGTCTGGTTGCATTTGCAAAAAGAACGGCTTGCCGAAGCCTATCGGAAACTCAGACCACTTTGATATGGTCCTTACACCATTACCAAGGCTGTGGGAGATAATGCATTTGCACTCAGCATTCCCCCATTCCTTGGCTTGTACCCAGTGTTCAATGTGGACTGCCTTCAGCCATACTTTCCACCATTACTAGACACTTCCGACATTACAGAACAACTCACACCCACAGAGTTAAATCCAGACTGCATGGAACAAGCTGCAACTGATTGGATTATAGACACACAGATCAAGCACACTCACTAGCAGAATATCCAACTGCATCGAGTTGTCAAAGCAGGCCAACTCCTTCACCAGGGCAAGTGGCTCACTAGGGACCAAGTTCAACAGAAGTTCCCTCATCTCATGGAGGAACTCAATGCAATGGGGACCATTTCTTCCTAAGGGGGGAGAAATGATCTAGGTGGATATTGGTGGCCACCCACCAATGCCACTTGGATCCCCACCATTGCTTCTTTTAGTTTTTTAGTTTCCTTAGTTATGGCACTACTAGTTTTTTGGGTCCTAAACTTTCGGAGCTATTTTGAGGCCCTAAACGATGTTTTTTTGGAAATCTACCACCAACGATTTTCTGTCGAAAATTGTCTTTTCTATTGTAATCATCGAAGATATATTTTCAATGGGCTATCATGTGCATCAAACAGAGATAATATGACCAGGTCGTTACCTTGGGAAGTTGGCTGTCCAACTCACCCGAACAGGGCCGATAAACTCTTGGTGTTACATCTCTTCGAGTTAGGGTTTTGGTTGTTTAGGGTTTGCTCTTATTGTTAAATAATAAAAAGGCCCTTGAGCCTCATTGTAAGGTAGTTCAGAGGCATGTAGCCAGCACATCTCTTCTTAGAGATAAGCTACCATCGCCCTAGTTGGTTATTTCCATTCTTGTTTGTAAGCATATTTCAGTATTTTACATTAATGAAATGAAGTATTATTTCCATTGCATCTCTGTGTTTATGTTTATCTCTGTAATTTGTTGCGTTCCTATTTAAATCAGGATCATTTATCTTCATCTATATGGATGAAAGACTTGGAAACATCACTCTTCTGTTGCAACTCATCTCTTTGAAGTTGCGACTCCAGTTGAAGGAACTCAATTGTTTCATGTGCTTGTTGTAGATTCATTGAAATATCAACAAGAGTTGCTTTGTTGATTCACACCATGTCTTCAGCAGTTGAGAGGATCAAATTGTTGAGAATCTTTAACACCCAAATGCTTTTTGCCATTTGAACTTCCTAGAACTCACACTCACTTGCTTTTAATATTTTTTGGATTTTATGAACTCGCTCACTTGATGTTTGGTTGATTGTTGCACGCTCGCTTGATCATGTTTTAACAATTGAGTGTTTTAACTCACACTTGCTTGCTTTCATGCTCGCTTGATGTTGTGAACTTTGCACTTGCTTGAACTCAAACCCTTGATTGATCAAAATAAGGGTGTTAAATACTATCAAAAATTCACCCAAGAGAAATGCTTACAATGATTTGAATGACTCAGTTAAAAAGCAATGGATTCAATTGGTTTAATTGATTCCCTATCAACTCAAACCATGGGCGTTGGATTCAACCAAGAATTCACCCTTACAATTCAACTGAATTTGACTTTGATTACAATCCAAATTACAAATTATGATTTGCAAGTTACAGTTTTGTATTGAGATTATTAAAAAATGGTGCAAGTGCAATTTTCAAAACATTGTTGTTGAATTGCTGCAAAAATTGTTGATGTAGATGACAACTTGATTGGATGTTGATGTAGAAATGTCATTGACAACTTGATTATGTATTGTTGCTTCTTGATTTCTTGCAGTTTTCTTGATTACATAATCTTGAATTAAAATGATTATGTGCATGCAATTCGCTAATTTGTTGTGTGCTACATGTCTACCATATTAGAAAGATACCACATGAAGGTTAGTGTCAAAACTAGACAAAAAACAAAAACAATATCAAGAATCATGCGCCATAACAAACATACACATGGTGTACCTAAGATCCCCTTATTCAATTTCGGGTGGATTTAGGACACAATCACCACCAAAAAGATACGTTTTTATTTAAGTATGAGACTATATCAACCTTCCACTTCCCAAGCAATGATAATTTCAAGCTCACACTCCCTTGAAGCAACTTCTCAATTACAAATTTGACTTGACTTTGAAATGGACTTGATTAAGTCACTCCAAAAATTACAAAATATACTCCTTATTGTGAGGATTGCAACAAGGACATGATTTCATTTGTTGGTGCAAACAAATCATAAATACACTCACACAGAAGCGTCATCATCATACTTTGGGGTTGTCAGACTGGTTTGCAACCTTCTTTGATATACATGTTTTGAGTACATACCGAGGGGTGCACTCCCTTCATTTCTTTTTAACTCCAAGCAAAGGCATACAAGTGTCCCTTTAGCATGTTGCACAACTTTTCTTCGTGGTGAACAAAAAGAGATGGGTTAATTTTCAAAGTTTTCTCAAGGCTTAATTTTATGGTTTTGACATGGATAGGGTTGGAATTGGCTAAGCATAGATTAATCTGATGGTTTTCCTAGGTTTCCTTTACTACATCTTCTAAGGAAAATGTGCTAGGAGTTGGAATTTTGAGTATGTGATCAATCAAATCAATTTCATCTGGCTATCCCCCTCCCATGGTTGTTTCTAAGGCATAGAGCTAGGTGGAATAAACTTCATCTTGTTCCTCCTCTTCCAACCATAAAGGTAAGTCATGTTCTAGAGATGGTTGGGCAGGAGGATATAGGACTAACTTCTTAGACATATGCCCATTCTTGATAGTCATATTCCCCCCTACAGCTAATGTAGGCATGAACAGTGGCTAGTCAGGGCCTCCCAAGGATGAGAGGGTACCCAATGAGCTTGGCCCTAGGCTGGAGAACTAGGAAATCTGCAGGGTATTCCCAAGGGTCAATGCAGAGCAACACATCCTCCAAAATCCCCTCAAGGGTCACTGTGGAGTGGTCTGCAAGTTGCAAGACCATTGTGGTCTTTCTCAATGAACCCATGAGATTGAGATTGAGCATGGCGTCCTTGGCCATCACATTAATGGCAGCCCCAAGATTAATCAAAGTGTGTGGGACAGTGGTGCCATTAATTTGCACATCTACTACAGGGCTTCCAGGGTCCAAATACTTTGGACAGATTACCTGCTCCAGCGTTAAGTCGAACAATTGTCTAATGACATTAATAGTAGGGGCATATCTTCTTCGCCTCCCTAGATGCTTGAAGCACTTCTCCTTGATCAATTTGTTGTAAATAGGCACATATTTTATAGCTTGGAGAAGTGTAATTTTGACACATAGATTTTTCAATTCTCCCAGAAGTTCAGTCTCTTCTGGGGTAGGCTGGAGAGGTTGGGTTAATATCTTAGGAAAGGGTTGTGGGTTTACTTTAGGTATGCTTTCCTCTCTTCCTTCATAAACCCCCCTAGGTGGAGGTATAGGTTGGTTATTCGGGAGAACTCTCTCAGATCTTAGGTTCATTTCCTGAATTTCCATAGCATAAGCTAGGTATGATGTCTCTCCATTGTATGCTTATTGTGCCTATCTGTTGTTCGGGTTTGAATTTGGTTGGGTAGACATCTAGGGTTGTTTGGGTGGAGCAGAGTGTAAAATATAAGGTTGAGCAGGTGGTGAAGGAAATAAGGTTGGAGCATTGTTGTATGGGGGCCTCCACCCCTGGGGTGGTGCATTCCACTGAGGTTGTGGCAAAGCATATGGTTTAAATGACTAACTAGTTGGTTGGGAATCATACTAAGGTGCGAAGAACCAAGGAGGAGGTGTGGACTAGGAAGGATGCATAGGAGGACCCCAAGAGGGAATGGATGTGGTTTGTTTGGGGTTGTAATATGCATGGGATGACCCTTGCATGCATGATGGTATGACCTAGGCCCATGGGGTCTCCTTTGGTTTATGTAGCAAAGTTGTTCAGTTAACCCTTCAACTCCTTGATATAAATCTTTTAGTCCAGCTAGAGAAGAGACTTGTCTGTGGAGTGGTTTTCTTCATAGAATGAATATATTTCAATCAAATTCAATGGGAATTCATTTCTAGGGTGCCTCCTGGTGCATCTAGGGTAGACAATTTCTAAGGCTCTCTCTTCTTCCTCCTGTTTTCTCTTAATGTGCATAGTGTCCATCTGTAGGGAAATGATTTGTAGAATCTCACTCTTGAAATCCTCTAGCATGTTTCCAATTTCACCCTTGATGGATGAATTGGAAGAGGATGGACTGACCATAGGTTGACTACCCCTACCCTTTTTCCTACCTGCCCTAGAATGATTTCTAAAGATAATCTTGATATCCTCACAGGGTAACTAGTAGATGTCCCCTCCTGCTAACAAGTTTAGGGTATCCAGAAGATCTTCCCTTACTCCTCTAAGTAGGACTAGCTTTAGTGACTCAGGTTCAAGTGTGCACCTGACCCTTTTGTAGCTAAGCTAGAATCTTTCTTCATAATCTTCTAGGGATTTATCATGCCCTAAGTTCATCCTAAAAATTTCCTCTTTAATGTCTTTATACCTAAAATAGTCTCGATACTTGTTGTTGAAGTCTTGCTGCATCAGAGCCAAAGTGGTGATGCTATCCCTAAGTAAACCCATGAACCAACACAAAGTTGCATCCTTGAGAATGGATGGGAATAGTTTCAACTTCTCCTCATCATTGGTGTAGTCATAGGTTCAGCATATGACAAAAAATTTAAATAGGAAAGTTTCTGGATCTTATGTGGTCAGAACATGGAAATGAGGAAGGGAAGAGAGGATTATATTCTTCATCTTAGTATCCCCATTGGTTTCCCTGATGGGGAAGCCACCCTCAACTCTTTCACTATTTCCTCTGTCATTTCTATTTTCAGCCATTGGATCAGTAGGAATGGGTTCTCCTTCTTCTTCTTCCCCTGTAGGTTCTTCAAATATTTCAGGTTTCTCACCTAAGGGTTCCTCCAATTCATATCCACCAAAGAAGAGGGAAGGTTGGTTGTTTTAAGCAATGGGGATATTTGGCAAAAATTTCCCTAAGTTATCCCTATTCCTATGAGGCATGAAAAAAATATTTTTGTTTTGTTTTGAGTTTTTTTTTCCCAAACTTTGAAAGTGATTGCATAATTGAAATTGGAGACTAAATGAAAACTACCTGACTGAATGAAAACTAACTATTTGAATGAAATCTTACATGCAAATTGGAAAGGAAAGCAAAGAATGTAGAATGAAAAATAAAGCAAGTAAATTACTCTTGCAAAAATGAAACTACTGCAGAATATTAGAAACAAGAAATGGAAGAAAGAAAGCAGTAATCACATATTACTCAGACACCTCCCTAGCAATGGTGCCAAAAAGTGATGAGCACTAGTATTGCAGCAAGAATGTTGCAACTCTTGGGGCTACCAACTTTACTTTATCAACCCGGGGTTCGTACAAACTTGGAGGTGATAATACTCTATACACAAGTAAAAGTGATGGTTCTTCCTTTTGTCACTGTTCAGCTAGTGAGACACCACAAGGGTTTTTCAAACCAGACTTCTATGGATTCAAAATAAGCTTGGTTACTGGTGAGGGAAAGAGAAATCTACTCTAAGAGGAAGCTCGTCTACCGTAGTAAGGAAAAAGACTAAAATCCAATGCTAAAACACACCATTACTACCTAACTGCTAAGAGACTATGTTTCAGAGGGAATGCTAGATTAGCATGTATGAAATTCAACTCTCTTAGGCATGTAAATTCAAAGCATAAACATTCTACTATTGTGCATGTAAATGGCTACAACAAATCTATTTTTTTCTTTTTGTCTCCTTCCCTTTTTTGGAGAAGTGTGAAAGTCAATCTCTCTTGGTGATGTGGCAGGTGGCATAGGGATGCTGGAGGATGGTTGGAAGGTTTGGGGGACCCTTAGGTGACCTTTCCTAGCTTCCTAGAGGTTTTCCCTCAATTCGGCCTCAAAACAGGTCACTACAGGAAAACCTACACGATGTCCTAAAAACCTAGAGGATTCCCTCTATTTCTATAGGATATAGCCGAGAGAAAAACGATGGGTGATAAAGGTTATGGAAGGCCTAGGGAAGGTGGTTGGTGGAAAAAATGAAGTAAGAAAATGCCTAGGATCACTCAGACCTCAAAACCAAGGTTGGGAGATGGTGCGATTTGCTCAACATGCTTGGAGGAGTTTCCTTGAAAAATGATGAAATTGGTGAGGGTATTAGTGAAAGAAAGGAATGATCATGGATGGATGAAGTTGGGAGGAGGTTTCTGACTATGAGATCTCTCTTCTCTTATGAAACAACTGCATTGCATCAAACAATGATATTTGCCCAAAAATCATGTAAACAAGAAGAATTTCAATAAGCTACAAAAATAGATTTTAATGAGCTAGCTGTCTACTTCATGCATGAGGAAAATTTGTAGAATAAGGTGAAATCATTGATGAGATCCACTGTAAGACTGAACATGGAAGAATTGATAGATAAATAATACACTTGCAAACTAATGAAATGTTGGCTTAAGCACACTAGTCTCTAAATTCTATGAGAAAGTAGGATTCTGTCTTTTTTGGTGCTGCATAGGGGTCCTTTCCTCAAATCATGGTCCCTGAAGGAAGAAGTGAGGCCAAAACACCTACTGACATATTTTTGATATTCCTTTTATCCCTTCTAACTACTATTGAAGTAAAGCACAAATGGAAGAAAACTAATAAACAAACTAATCAAATCTATACGAATTGCAACGAGATACTTATAAGGAAAATTTAACCATGCATATATGAAATTAATCTAAGGATACATATACAAGAAGAGGAAAATTTACTGGTGTGCTTGGGCCCTAACCCAAGAGATTCATCCCTCTAATTTAACTCAATTTTGGATTAAGAAAAAGCTCATTTTCATTATCAAAATAGAAAATTACATAGCAATGTCTTCCACGAGTCTGGAACTCAAAAATAACTAGTGTTTTTACAACAAAAATTCGAATCCTAATGAGGCTCTAAGCCTCTTTATTTATACAACTAAATTCCCCAATGACTTCCTTAAATATAGGGGGCTCAACTCCCAAACTCAAGATAAACTAACTCTTTGATTGTCACTTGTCCGGCTGCCTTTTGATCTTCATCACTTGGTTTCTTGTACTCCGAGCTAGTGTGATTGATGGAGGAATATTCGAATGAGGGAGGAGTAAATGAGGAGGATTTACCTCCTACAATCTCTCTTCCTTGTCCCATTTGAGTTTCAGCCTTTAATCTAGCCAAAATTCCCTATTTTTCTCTCACAAACCTGTATTCAATGCACATATGCACATTAGTCCACTAGGCATAATATCTTACTTTGACTCATCTCATTAAGCAAAATATAATCAAAACATGTATTAAATTGTGAGAAGAGTTGATTTGACTAAGCTAGGAGGTGAATTAAGGTCCATATAGTTACCCAATGATGAGGTTGCTCAAACATTTTCCATAAATTCAAGTATTTGTCAGTTATCATCAAATACACAGAAATTAGTTACAGTATCCAAGATAGAGAGTTTGTAAATGATTTCAACTAAAAAACCATATCTAAGAGGAGATAACCTACCATATACATTTTCTAAAGTGCCTGTGGCCACATTATTAATCCTAGGAATAGAATTAATATTGAAATCTTTAAATGAAGAGATTAGCATCCATACCTCTTGTTGATAGTTCTTGAGATTAGGTGAAACACAATGAATTGTATTATGTACCCGACGAGTGATGATTTCTGAATCACCTATTACTTTCAATGCCTCTACCTCAAGGTCGATAGCCTTCTTTAACCCAAGTATGAGAAATTTGTATTCTGTGATGTTATTCTTGCACTCAAACTCCAGGCGATGGGAGATTAAATATCTGTTCTTGTGAGGGTCTACTAGAATGCAACCTTCTCTGACGCCCTCCTATATCTTGGATCCATCAAAGTACAATGTCCAAAATGTTAGTAGCAACTCAGTTAGTTTCTAAACTAACAATATTTACATCGATATTACAAAGGTTATTATCACTATTTAGATTACTAGGAAGGAGTTCCTACTGGATGTCTGATGGTAGTGAAGTTGGTTGTGCAAGATAACATCCAAGGTCAGTTTCTAGAAAATAATTGCTGAAAATATCTTGATCTATGTAGATGGGTTCACTAAGAGCTTCTAACTTGGTAACAATATACCTCATTAAGGACTCACTATTGACTTAGATCTAGTTTTTCATCCCCTTGTAAGAAAACCATAAGTGGGACTAGTCTGTAGTGAAATAACATTGTAACTTACTAGACTAATCCCTACTTAATACTAAATCTTAGGCCTTTGAAAAGTCCATAATAATGATGTAAATATATTGATTAAATCTATGATCAAAATATAATCGAATTATGACATTATTGAGTTCACTGATAACTTTTACTTGTTATCTATTTAATTGAATAATTATGGCATTTGTATTTTCCAATTTTGCATTATTTTGTAGTGATATATAAATGCATCACATTTGTAAATGCCCCGGAATCTAAAAGACAATTATGGACATTATATTTAGAAATTTAGAACGTTAACAAGAAAGTGGGACAAGAAGGTATTGCATTTACATTAGCAACATTGAAAACAGATTGAAGGATAGTATTGGACTTACCAGAAGAAGCTTTCGAAGCAATAGTTGTTTTACGTAATGAAGGTTTTAATGCAAAACCTTTGATGATAAATTCCTATTGCCCTACCAATTTTTCTAGCTCATAGATTGAATTGTTAGCACAATATTTCTTCATATCTTCATGTTGACATGGCGAATTTTTGCTATACCAACAAGGGGAACTAACCCGACCACAGATCTTAGTTAGATCTGCTTTCATTTGGGATGGCTAGCTCCAACTAGTTTTATAGGATCCTGTAAACTGCTATATGTGTTGAAAGATTGCTTCTTGGGGGAAGACTTCGATTATATCAACAAAAAAAACAACTCACCTATATGTATCCAGTCCTATCTACACTGCTTCTAACTACTCTAATCTAGTCCTAACTATCCTAATCTATCCTGCAGGAGCAAAACAAAGGAGGTTAAACATCATATATAAATCCCAAGTCCAAATGAATCAATTACTGGTCCACATAAGAACAAGGCTATATTAAATCCTAATCACAATCCAATTACTTATATAGGAATATGCATTCCTTTCCATACAATTAACACTTGAAACTGATGTTTAACAAAGTCTCGAATCAACAACCTTCCATGAATTATCAATGCTATTGAATTACATTCAAATAACCAAGAATAACCACGAATTTCTAGTTATCGATATGCACAAAGAAAATCATATTTTTCTTTATACCAGAAACAACACACTGATCCTAAACATATGAGAGAAAAGGGAAATTAATTTGAAACAATAGGCTCCTTTTTGAACCAAACAATCTTATTTACTCACAATAAATCAAATCTATTTTCTCCAAACAAAAAGCTCCTCTCTCCTATCTGGAGGTAATATTTATGCCTCAAGTCCATGACCCTTCGTCTTCCCCTGTTCTTTTCAATATACCAATCAGAATACATAGATGTAGAGCCATTGGTGTCACTGCTGACACATAGAAGGCATTTCCTGTCACTGGAGCGCTTCATTTCCTGGTGAAATGAATAGATGTTGATTAGAAGAGGATGACTGTGCGTCATCTCTTCATGATGAAACATGGGGCAGTTTCACCTTCAAAATACACAGGCAACACCTGGAAACATGATATCCAACACCTAAAGCCAAATATTTAAATAGAACATATCCGCATAGATAACTCTTCATATTCGCTCATGCATCTTTTATCTGGAGTCATACTTGAAGCTTATGCATCCATTATTTGACCTCGCTTGCCCTCTCTAGGTCCTCACCTGCAGAGATAACCAAAATCAGTCATACTTATACAAATATGATAAAAATGCTTAAATCTTGCCCTCATGAAGCATTTATAACATCAAAAGGGACAAGCATGAAAGAATTGCCCCTTGGGTTTTAACCCATGCATTGATTAAGTCCCATAAGAAAAAATCTGATTTACACTGAAAATCATTGCATAACACGAAACTGGATCCAAAATCTAGACTTGAAAGATTATATATGGGAACCTATACCATATTGGGTCCGCCATATGGGATTTTCCATTAAAAATCGTGACAAAAGCATTTTATTGAATACACAAGAATATATGTGAAAACCCACAGCCGGGCCGTACAGCCGAACTTCAAAAATTATATACTGGAGCCTATAATTATCGACAGGTCTGCCGTATCGCAAATTGATTTATATATGAACCATGAACTCTGCCGATTGCGATAAGCAATTGGGGAGGTGGACCCAAAATACATATGAGCTAGGTTAATAATCCTTTCAGGTCCATAGTATAACACTGTCCTTTGAAAATCGGGTCCAGGACGTTCTATCGAAAATACAAAGGAATACATGGGAAAACCCACAGCTGGGCCGTACAGCCAGACTTAAAAATTTATGCACTTGAATTGATAGTTATCGGCAGGTCTGGTATATAGTGGTGTGCCTTATAGATAAGCTTTGGAACCCGTTGGTTGTGATACGTGATTGGGCTCTGGACCCGATGTGTGTGTGTGCATATATATATATATATATATATATACCAGAGGTAGGTCCACAATGTTGGACTTCCCTTTCAGAAACCCGACCTCAATACTTTTCAGAAAACATAGGAATATACGGGAAAACTGCATTTGGCCATAAGGCCAAACTTGAAATGATATGCATCCTAGTCTATAATCATCATCGGGTTCGGGTGGTAGTGGTGTGTCTTATGTAAAGGCCTCAGACCCCGCCGATTGCGATATGCAATGGGGCTCCAGACCCGAAATATATACATTTTGGTTAATAAAACTGTCGGGTCCAAAAGCAAGGTGCGCCTTATGTATATATATAGCCTAGAAATCCCACCGATTGCAATATGCGATGGGGCTCCGAACTCGAAATATATGCATTTTGGTTAATAAAATCGTCAGGTCCGGAAGCCAGGTAAGTGTTGTGTTTTAATGTTGATTGCGGTTAAGAAAAAAAAGGGTAGGTTGGGCATCTTTTCGAGTACTATTACAAAGAGTTATAATGGGAATGAAGATGCGATAGAGGGTTTTGGGTGTTGGAAAAGTCCTAATGAAGGATATGAATGAAGGACTTAGAAAGGGTTATAGATGAACTATGCGGTAGAGGTTTCTTAAAGGGGCTTACACATTATGAATTGAAGATTTGACTCCCCAGAGAGTTAAAATTCCTGGGATAAAACAGATCATTCAGAGAGATGCAAGATTGACTTCTAGGGGACCCATTCAAAATTGCTACCAAGGCAAATTTTAATAGGGTGGTGGTTGTGGCCAAATCAAATGGCGAGCCGTTGGGTGAACCAGTTATCTCTGTTTTTAAATAATCCTTGAATCAATAGAACATTAGGGTGTTAAGATAAACTTGAAATGCAAACTATATAGATGGAAAAGCATGGGTTCCACTTCAACATTAGTTTCTTTAGGTGGGATGGAGACAAATAGCTTCTACTTACTGATAAGGTTTTGACAAGAATTCTCCAATGGTAGTATTATGGGATTTATTGACCCTCTTTTACCTGTTTCTACTTTCAAAATCCTTTTGGGGCCATCACTAGTCTGTCAATACCTATTTAGGTGTGCACCTCAGCTCTTTATTGCTTATCAAACTTGGTGTAGATATGTTTCTCTGCACTTTATATAAGAATTTCAGTGTTATATTTCCATATGATTGAATGGGGCGTAGTCATGGATCCTGCCATACTTTTAAACCTCTTAAGCAAGGTTGGGCTTGTTGTATCAACCGGTACTCTGAGCCCAGCAACAGTCCCTAGTCTAACTGGCTTCCCAAAAAAGTTGTCCTTCCATATTAGCACAAGGACTTGACACTTCATTTTCTTTTAAATAAGTCCTTTTAGTTTTAGGCACAAGGACTAGAGCACAATTGGATTTGCCACAGGTATATGACAGTGAGTTTAGCCCATGAAAGGAGGTTTGCTTGTAGATGGCAGGTAATTGAAAACTTAGTGTGGTGGATGGGACCAATGGAGAATGATTGCAAACCTTACAAGCAAGTATAGGCTAGGTCTGAGTGGGATTTTAAAATGCAGCGTTCCTCCATGCCAGTCCAGCTGTAGTTACACATTTTTTTGTTTTATAAAGATGTCCCTACATGCTCCAGGTATGTAGGTTATCAACAGATTTTACCTAGTTCCCAACAGATGCTAATGAATGTCTTCGATTTGAATTCCACAGCTAACTTTCAAGTTCTCATGGGCTCGTTGGAAATTTGTTTGATTTGCAAGGTAATGATGGATTTAGGATCAGCAGACTCATAAGCAGGTCAATGAAGAAGGCAAAATCTAAAGGTGGCGAATGGGGGAAATCTGAAAAAGGAAAAACGAGACTGGAAGACCGAAATTAGTTGGCTGAAAAGGACTGCAATCAAAAGGAAAATAAACATTGTGTAAAACAGGAAAGGACGGGATGAAAATGTAACTAAGCTAACAATAAAATAAAATGAATCCTAACCTACTCAGGTGGTAACCATCGTGTGGTGGCTACTAGGAGTGTTCCTTAAGAGGTTGGCCATTAATAGGGAGTTTCTTAGTGTCTCCTTGTAAGGTTTTCGATTTGTAAGTTCCTTGACCAATTTCTTCCTCAACTAGGAATGGGCCTAGCCATAAGTGTTGAAGTTTCGCGTGCTTACCCTTCGGGGTGACCCTATCAACCCAGAGAGAATTTGTTAGAGTGTTGTGCCACTTCCTCTGGTTTTCGGCGACATATGCATGGATTACGTGGATGAGGTTTTTATTTGAGGACTCTGCAATTCCATTTCCCTAGGGGTAATAGCTTGATGCACACCTTATATGAATTGCTTTATTGATAGCAAATTCGGTAAACTTTGGTGATGAAAAATAAGCAGCATTGTCAAACATGAGAACATCAGGGATGCTAAACCTATTGATGGTAAATTTCTCCACGAAAGATATTACCTCATCTTCACTCTCATTAACAAGCCTATCATGCTCTTTTTCATCAATGAGTGCAATTTTGAATGTCTTCTTACAATCCAGGAGCTCAAGGATCTGCTCGTCACCTTCGAACGCCTACCAATTTGAGACGTTATTAGGTATGGAAGGTTTGAAAATCAATCCAAAATAATATTTATTCTTGTTTAATCTAAGATCAGGAAAATGTTTTGCAACCATATCAGCCATCAGATCAGCATCTTGGTTTTGCCATCGAGGTATGTGTATGATATGAAAAGCATCAAAACTGTTAGTTAAGCTCCATACCTCGTGTTGGTATCTCACCAAGTGTGGCAAATTGCAATGTATCCTTTCCCTTACCTGCTCCACAATTATATGTGAGTCTCCAGAAGCTTTAAGATTTCTCACCTTCATATCAATGACTTTTTTCAAGCCCTGTAGCAAGCCTCTGTATTCTGCTAAGTTTTTGGTGCACATGAACTCCAACCAGCTGGCCATCGAATGTTGGTCCCTTTTCAGGTTAATGAGAATGTTCCCAGAACCTTCACCTTCTAGGTAGTTAGTGCTATCACAATAGAGTGTCCAAACTATAGAGTCTAATGTTACATCAATTGAATTGCTTTCTATGAAATTAGTCCTATCATCTAATATATTACAGGGTAGCTCATCAGTCGGACTATGGGGGAGAGCTTCCAACCATGTGTTTATTACATTTTTTTCAATTGTTTATGTATGGAATTCCCCAAGATAGGTTTTCATGGCACACACATTGAAACTATAATTCCCAAGGATCGAGTTGGTAAACATTACAACTTCATTGGGGATGTTTAATTCTATCACCACATACTTCATGTATCTTTCTCAGTCAACTCTCAGCATATCACCCTTCCCCTTCTAAGGAAGCAAGAGATGGGACCATTCAGTTGAGAAATATCCATTCAGTTTCGCTGACCATTCCCTACTAAGCATAATTCCATACGCCTCGCGTATATCAACTACCACTATATCAATGGCTTGTGTATATTGTGGTTTAGCAACCATCCGAATCAACACATATTCTAATTCTCCAATTACTTTCACATTTGACTTGTCCAATTGTATAATTCGAGTCCTAGTTTTCTCGGGTATCACATGCAGTCTTTTAGCAACAGCATAAGGCATCATAGTGGACGAGGCACCAAAATCTACCAATCAATTGTGTACGTTCATGTTGAGGATTTCAAATGTGATAAGGAAAGGTGGAGTCATGGATTTTGATTTTCTCCCTATCATGGCTACACTAATATCTTGGGGGTTTTGATTCATTTTGGACAGAGTGGCTTCCATAGCTGATGGCATTTGGGATGTAATGGAGTTGCTAATACGTTGAGACACTGATTTCTTAGATTGGATGCTTGGGATGGTGGGAACTTTGCAGTTCCTCTCATTCATAGCTTTCAGGAGCAGATCTCTTTGATGTGTTAATTTTAGCAAATCAAAGTGTGTGATATTAGCCCTAGATTTCTTAAGATCATCCACAATATTGTAATCAATGTTATAAATAGGATAGGGTAGAGTAAACATACTAGTTTTTCTATTCTTAGGTGGGAGTTTACCATTTTGAGTTGCCTTCGTTGCAGTGGGAGCTGTATTATCTTTCTCTGGATGGTTTGCCACTAGGGTATTCTTGGACTGGCCACTTGGTCTACCCTTCTCAACAAGAACTTTGGGAGTGAGTGCCTTCAAAGGGTGGACATCTTTCTTTGTTTGGTCTACAGTCTTCATCACACCTGCAAGTGGCCCCTTACTTCATGTGTGGATTTCATTAGAGTGGATTTCCGCCATACTATCTCCTTCGTCATCATCATTCTCATTTTTATAGAAATCCCACAGTACATTGATTTGAGATTCTTCGTCCAAGGGATCTTCTACTTGATATTCTTCCTCATTTTCTTGTTTTGGCTCCAGCTCCACTATAGGTTCTTCTTTGTTAAGGATCGATCCGATAAGAGCCATCTCATACATATTTAAATTCCATTCATTGGGTGGAGCAGGTAATGCAAGTTGACCTTGACCACTTTTGTCTTCTTACGATAGAAAGGTTTGAAGGGTTTTCTATCGTCATACACTCCTCCATTCCCACTAGTACTCTCTATAGAATTCATTTTCATATCAATGACTATGCTTGTCAATTTCTTAATTATCTGATGCAAACCTTCCACATTTGTGGTGTCCCTTTCTTTTCCCTCAACCACTTTGTTATCACTCCCATTATTATTCATGGATGACTGAGAGGCTTTCTTCCCTTCGGTTGTATGATGACATGTTGTGAGACTGATCATTTCATTCTCAACTTTTATTCCTTCATCGATAGCACCTTGTAAGGTTTATGCACTACTTCTCTTGACCCACATCGCAGTGGGGACAAGGAGAGCGGTGATGTAGAATTCCATGAGCACCTCATCAGTAGGTCTACCGTTAGCCAGGATTCTATTGAACAAAGTGTTGAACCGAATATTGAAATCCTTGACCTTTTCTTTGGCTTCCATTTTTAAATGGTATAGTTCTAAAAATAAGACCGTAGGTGTTTTGTCATCACCAAACTTGTATAAGAAGGCTTGCTGAAAGGCAACCCATGAGGTGATCGACCCTATTCTCAAGTTAAAGTACTAAGTGGAGGCTTCACCAATCAGAGTGAAAGGGAATAAGTGACATACCACATCCTCATCCACTACCCCTAACATGCGCACAGCTAGGAAGAAAGAGTGAATATGGTTATCAGTAGTGTCTCCCCGCTCAGGGTCGAATTTAAGCAATACAATTTCTGCATTCTTGGGTAGGGCATGTTGCTGCCCAGGTACCGTTATGGAATCCTATGCAAGCCAGGGAGGGAGTGCTCTTGGAGGAGGTGGGGGTTGATTCCCACCTGGAGGAGGTGGTGGAGGCTAAATCCCACCCCGAGGGGGAAGTAGAGGTTGATTCCCACCCGGAGGAGGAATGTTAGCCATGTTATGGATATGGAGGTTCTAGTTGAGGGTTTCTTCATGGCATTCTTTGCTAGGATTTCCCAAATCAAACCAAGGATTACCTTTAGAAGGGGAATCCTTAGGAATTTCTTCCCAAGGAGTTTCAATACTTTGCAAAGAGTCTAGCACAATATCTTCAAGAGAAGGGGTTGCAGATGTCTCTTCACTTATGGGAAGGATCCTTGACTTTCTTTTAACTATCAGAGGTAAGGAATGGAAGATGGGAAACTAAGATAGGGAGTGAGCATAGGCACGAGTAAGCACTCTGACTGGTTGTACCTGAGTGACAAGATAATCCCACAGTCTATCTTCTTCGGGTGACCTAGACACAGGACTGAGATTTCTTTCCTCTGTTTCATCAAAATGGGGCTTTTCCAAATGGGAGGAGGGATCTTTTAGACCTTTACAGCCCATGTATTAATACTTTTGAATCCATGCGTGGCATTTACAGATGAAACCTTGAAAAGCTGTGGATGGTGGTTGAGGCCCTCCTTCTAGTGCCAATTTGTTGACATGGCAAATTTTCACTATACCAACAAGGGGAACTAACCCGATCACAGATCCTAATTAGATCTGCTTTTGTCTGGGATGGCTAGCTCCAACCGGTTTTAGAGGATCCCATAAACTTCTATATATGTTGAAAGATTGCTTCTTGGAGGAAGACTTCAATTATATCAACAAACAAAACAACTAACCTATATGTATCAAGTCCTATCTACACTACTTCTAACTACTCTAATCTAGTCCTAACTATCCTAATCTATCCTGTAGGATCAAAACAAAGGAGGTTAAACATGATATATAAATCCCAAGTCCAAATGAATCAATTACTGGTCCACATAAGAGCAAGGATATATTAAATCCTAATCGCAATCCAATTACTTATACAGGAATATACATTCCTTTCCATACAAATAACACTTGCAACTAATGTTTAACAAAGTCTGGAATTAGCAACCTTTCATGAATTATCAATGCTATTGAATTACATTCAAATAACTAGGAATAACCATGAACTGCTAGTTATCGATATGCACAAAGCAAATCACATTTGTCTTTATACAAGAAAAGGGAAATTAATCTGAAACAACAAGCTCTTTCTTGAACCAAACAATATTCTTTATTTACAATAAATCAAAGTTGTTTTCTCCAAAAAAAAATCCCCTCTCTCCTATATGGAGGTAATATTTATGCCTCAGGTCCATGACCCTTCATCTTCCCCTGTTATTTTCAATATACCGATCAGAATACATAGATGTAGAGTTGTCGGTGTCACTACTGACACGTAGAAGGCATTTCCTGTCACTGGAGTGCTTCATTCCTAGGGAAATAAATAGTTGTTGATTAGAAGAGGATGACTGTGTGTCATCTCTTCATGATGAAACCTGGGGCAATTTCACCTTCGGAATACATAAGCAACGCCTACAAACATGATCGCCAATGCCTGAAGCCAAATCTTTAAATAGAACATATCCACATATATAACTCTTAGTATTCGCTCATGCATATTTTATATCTGGAGTCATACTTGAAGCTTATGCATTCATTCTTCGACCTCGCTTGCCTTCTCTCGATCCTCACCTGGAGAGATAGCCAACATCAGTCATACTTATACAAATATGATAAAAATGCTTAGAAAACACAAATCTTGCCTTCATAAAGCATTTATAACATCAAAAGGGACATGCATGAAAGAATTGCCCCCTGGTTTTTAACCCATGCATTGATCAAGTCGCACAAGCGAAAAATTGATTTACACTGAAAATCATTGCATAACACCAAACCAGATCTGAAATCTGGACTTGAAAGATTATATATGGGAAGCTATACCCTATCAGGTCTGCCATATGGGATTTTCAATTAAAAATCGTGACCACAGTATTTTATCAAATACATAGGAATATACGTGAAAACTTGCAACGAGGCCGTACAACCAGACTTCAAAAATTATATATCAGAGCATATAATTATCGGGGGGTCCACCGTATCGCAAATCGCTTTATATATGAACCATGAACTTTGCAGATTGCTATAAGCGATTGGGGAGGCAGACCCAAAATACATATGAGCTGGGTTAATAATCCTTTCGGGTCTGCAGTATAACACTCTCCTTTGAAAATCAGGTCTGGAATGTTTTATCGAAAATACAAAGGAATAAATGGGAAAACCCGCGGCCGGGCCATACTGCTGGACTTAAAAATTTATGCACCTGAATTGATAGTTATCGGCGGATCCAGTATATAGTGGTGTGCCTTATATATAAGCCCCATAACCCACCGATTATGATACGCGATAGGGCCCCAGACCCGACGTATATATATATATATATATATATATATATATATATATATATATATATATATATCTGTGTGTGTGTGTGTGTGTGTGTGTTAATACTACTGATGGGTCTGTAATGTTAGACTTCCCTTTGAAAAACCCTAACCTCAATACTTTTCAAAAAACACAGGAATATACAGGACAACCTACATCTGGCCATAAGGCCAGACTTGAAATAATATGCATCCTAGTCTATAATCATCGTCGGGACCAGGTGGTAGTGGTGTGTCTTATATAAAGGCCCCAGGCCCTGCCGATTGCGATATGTGATGGGGCTCTGGACCTGAAATATATACATTTGGTTAATAAAACCGCCCGGGTCCAGAAGCCAGCTGTTCCTTATGTATATATATAGCCTGGGAATCCCATCGATTGTGATATGTGATGGGGCTCTAGACTCGAAATATATGAAATTTGGTTAATAAAACCGTCGGGTCTGGAAGCCAGGTAAGCATTGCATTTTAATGTTGATTGCGGTTAAGTGAAAAAAGGGTAAGTTGGGCATTTTTTTGAGTATTTCTATTACAAAGAGTTATAATGGGAATGAAGATGTGATAGAAGGTTTTGGCGGTTGAAAAAATCCGGATGAAGGATATGAATTAAGGAATTAGAAAGGGTTATAGATGAACCATGAGGTAGAGGCTTATTAAAGGGGCTTACCGATTATGAATTGAAGATTTGACTCCCCAGAGAGTTAAAATTCTTGGGATAAAACTGATCATTTGGAGAGATGCAAGATCGACTTCTAGGGAAGTCATTCAAAATTGCTACCAGGGAAAATTTTAATAGGGTGGTGGTTGTGGCCACAACACTTCAATGATATTGTACTCAATATCACATGTTATATCTTATTCTTTAGCATGCTATGTTATACCGGTGGGTGGTGAAGCCTTATCTGATGCTTCAAGAGTGATGAAATTTCCCTTGTTATTCAAGTGTTTTTAGGAGGTTGAACACTACCATATTTCATCTATAAAATCGGAGTTGGATTATTAAGAGGTAAAATCTTCCTTAGGAATTACTTCCTTCACTCATCCACTTCTAGCTGAGGAGAAAGTCCTTTTCTCCTAATATTGTATGGCTTATATTTTTGTTTCAGAGGATCTTTATGAACTGGGTTTCACTAGCACCTTCTTCTTCATTACTCATAATGATATCAAAAGCAAAGATCAATTCACTAGCACTTTCATTATCCTCTAATGAGGCTACTTCATTAGCCTCCTTTGACTACTCAAGTTGTTCTTCTGTAGCTTGGCCTTCCAAAACATTAATGATCATAACAATCATATTGTATCTCCATTGTGAGCATGTCTTCTCAGAATGAGATTCCTGATGAAACGTATAATAATTTTCCATGCCCATGACTTCCACATTGAATACTACATTGGAAATATGAGCATATTTAGCTAGTTGATTGTTATTGTTTTTGAAAAGTGGCTTAAAGGAATTGTTACTAGATGATGCCTCGCTTGAAAAAAATTTCAATTTGGATACTTCATTGGTCAATTTCTCTAAGGAATTAGTCAAGCTATCCATATCAAATGAATCCTCATCCTTGGTTTTACCAGAAGATGTTTGAGGCTTATTTCGAGTATATTTAGAGTATTCGTAATCAGTGATGACTCCATTTGATATCAGGTGCTTTTTGACAACAATAGCTTCTGCAAAATTTTCAGCCAATGTGTCTTTTGCAACTATTTTAACAAACATGGAAATGTTTCTCAGTAAGGCAACAATGTAATAATCATTAGTGATAGAATCATGTGGTTGCATGTCTATGGGGAATTTATTAAAGATATGAGTGATTTTTTATTAAAGTATTTTACCTTTTCTTTATTCCCCATCTTGATATTTCTTAGTTCCTTCATCAACATGGTAGGAGTCTTGTCATCAACAATTTTTTCCAGGAAAATATTTTTAAACTCCCTCTAGTTATGGATTATATGGGATGGAAGACTATGGTACCACGTTAAAGCCTTGCCTTCACGAGTGTAAGAGACCAGTATATAAGCAACATCATCAACATGAACCTAAAATATTCTTAATTTCAAGTAGAGTTTCCCTTTGCAAATTTCACACTTTTCTACCTCACTCACTTTTCATCCCCAACCCATGAATAAAGTCATTCAACTCACTTACAATGTTGAGTTGCCTCATTTCCCTCTTCATTTTGCCAAATAAACCCTACTTGATAAGAGAAAATATTTTATCTATGGTCCTCTAAATCATTACTTTATGCTTGTGTTAGATGATGGGGGATTCATTGGAGCCCTCCTTCTAGCAAGTCTTGACTCATTGACTTCAGCACATTATCTAGGTTTGAGACTAGAGTCATTTTTAGCATCTTGAGACTTGCATGCCTTAATGGCAAGATCTATCACCAATGAATAGTGGGAATAAAACAATGTCCCATGTTTCCTCGATCTTCTAGGTGACTCGCTTCCAACTCATTTATTCATACCTAGCAAGATGGACTTGGGAATATTGACTCTCATTGACATTAATGATGAGAAGTCTCGTGTTGGTTAACGACATTCATTAATGGTTAGTAATCCAACAATTTCTTTCTATGTTCGACATCAACAAAATTTATTCACAAAAAAAATAATTATGCCATGATGCGGGTATGAATGAAGACTATATGCTCCCAGCAACTTGCAACAGTGTTCCAATAAATCAAAATTCAGTTTTAGAGTTCAACAACAATTCCAGCAATAAGAAGGCACAAAGATTCCAATTTCATATTTCATCCATTATTCATACAACCAAGAGAAGAAGAAGCATATTAGATTCTTTCACTTCACATTCCATGATCCAACAATAACAACTAAGATCTAAAAGATGCATAGCTTATTAACTTTTTAGTTAGGTGAAGGGTTGCTGTTTTCTAATCTTTAATCATTAATTCCTTGAATACTAAAAGATATGTATTTGGAAAATTTCCCATGTGACATTACATTCTTAATTTTCAAAAGACAAAAAAACCTTCAGTGGGGGGGGGGGGGGGGGGTATATTCATTACCATTTTTCATTTCCATATTCCATAACCTCATACCTTCTTGACCAACATGCTTCTCCCAATTGAATGTTGTTGATATTTTTAGTTCTCTAAAGATATATATGTTCTATAAAAGATTCAAATTATGAGAAAGGATCAAATGATATGTATGTGAATAGATGTTAATTTTGAATACATTCTTAAGTATTCTTTGTTGAAGTAAGAAGAAGAGTAAAAGAAAATGGTTGTCACATAAGAACCAATACTTGAAATAGTGATGGTTGCCACATAAGAATCGACCATAAGATCTACCACTTAGATATCTTTAAGATAAATAATGCTTTTCAAAATATGAAAGTCTTGAAGAGTATCTCAAAGTCACAAGATGACTTAATCTTCCACCTCATAAAATGTTGCAATCCATGATAATCAATGCAAAGTTGCATGAGGAAATACAACATCTTCAGTTGGTGGGAATTTTGGGTCTCTAAAATTTTATTCATTTCACCCTCTTTTCTTTCACTTTTCTTCAGAATTTTCCATATTCCATAGCTCCATAACCATACACTAAGACCATATTCATAATTAAATATGGGTTTAGACACATTATTTTCCAATACATTTATTTTAGTATTTTGAGTGAATTTAAGCTTAAATATTAGAAAAATAGCATGTATTCACATATATATAAAATTTGGATGAGTTTTGTGATGTGTGTAGGCATATTTGAAGATTCCAAGACAATCATATTTGACCTTCAAGACTCCAATTCTAATTTCGTCTTCAAATTCTTGAATACTTGAGGAAGATTTGAGATCATTGGTTAAGAACATTTCATGGATAAAGATCATGGAACTTTTCATAAGTGTATCCTATCAAAGCTATGAGAGATTTGTGAGAGAATATGAAGAGGTGTTAATTGCTAGATGTCAAGACTAGTTGTAACCACATGATATATTTGTGGATCTAGGAGAGATTTGTGGATTTACATCTATGAATTAGTTATCTTAGTTTTTGTATAAATAGGAGCACCTTCTCCTCTCAAAAGGTGTGAAAAGTTTGGGAGCTATGCTCATGCTTCAGTGTAGAGTTTTGGATGTTAAATATTGCCACTATGTTTATGAATGATAATGAATACCATTGTAGTTCACTTTGATATGGTTGTGCCTTCATTTGGTGTCTGATAAAGAATTTTCTCAACTTTCCACCTCTCATGTACTTTTGGATGGCCACCTAATGAGTATGGGATGTATTATAATGTTTTATTTAGTTTATTTATGTTCATTTTATGTCTTTTAATTAGATGAATTATTTACATTCTTTGATAACCATTCTATTTATGTTCTTTTGCAGGATAAACATTATTTCTCTCATTTCATAGATTCAGTTCCTTTCAATTTTTTTGATAGATACACATGAATGATTGTAATTTGACAATGCACACATTATTAATTTCAATTGATATCTCATTTCTTTTAGAATAGGTTTCCTTTAAATTTCAAAGTTAAAGAATTCAATGCTCTCTTAGTATAGGATTAACTACTTTCTAGATTAAATTTACTTTCAAGTCTTTAATTTCATGTCATTAGAATAAATTTAATTTCCTGTTGATAAGATATGTTTACTTTTATGCCACTAGAATAGATTTATTTTCATTTCAATTGAGTAAATTTACTTTCATGTCAATTGTCATTTCAAACTCATAGATAAAAAAATTTCTTTCCCAATTCTGAATTTGAGACTTTTGAAAAAGAAAGTGTGTGCATGCTCATCTTAGACATTTGTCATGAATATGTTTTATTTTGGTTTTGTAATTTATTTCAATAGAATATAATTTCCTTTTTGAAATTGAAATTTGATTCCTGGCATATATTGTGAAAGTATACTCGCGAGTTCACGAACCCCAAGTTTGACAATTTAATGAAAAGTAATTTAACTAATAACTAAATTACCCAACAACTTGTATATTGATCATTTTCATGAGCAAGGTGAAGACTGGTGTAATAGGGCAACGAATGGTTATGTGCTAACTTTGGATTGCATGCAGGTCCTATGGTGCATTTTTTAAATGTGAAAAATTATAAATATGATGGACACATGTGGTTTTCAAAGTTAACTCCTTGAGGTTGCAAATACCATGATTCTTGGAATTGGCAAAGAGGCTGAACTTAATGGCTATTAGTGGAAGCCTTAGCAAGAAGATTGATCATTGGAATTCATATTGTTGGTTCAAATTTAAAAAAGGGATGTTTTTTCTTTGAAATTTTGGAGATAGTGGTCTCAGTAAAGAGGATGATTTTAATTAATTTTGATAGTCATGTTATAGAGATTGATTTCTAAAATTCGTGATGACATGATGGTAAACATGCCAATATATACATTCCTGATTTTTGAAACCATGCTAATGTGTATGTTCAAATAGTGTCTTGATTGATATATGTGACTAATAAAGTCTTGCATATGTGTGTAAAACTGCAGGTTAGAGTGCTTGACATAGTCTGGAAATGGGACAACTCATATATTATTGATTGTATTTCATTATGCACTAATAACTGGGTGTGTGTGGTAGCACATAGAAAAACTAAGTGGCAACGAAAGGAAACATGTACGTAGTAGGATATGGACCAAGTTCATCAAGCACAAGAAATAGGGACGTCCATCCAAAGGAAAGTAACGTTTAGGAATTTGGAGGCGGAGATTAGGGACTTGGAAGATGACTTAAATATTTGTAGGGTAGAACTTAGAAAGCTCACTCGGAAACAAGAAGAACTAGCCAAGTGGAATTTTGAGCTGAAAAAACATTTTCAAGAAATGACATATCAAATTGAATCGTCAAAAAGGAAAGAAGACATTGGTAGGAAGAGGCCTTGTGAGGATTAAAGGGAGAAGAGGTTATTTTCTTGTTGGTATTATGGAGAAAAGCATATGACAAACGATTGTCAGTGTATGCAAAAAGAGAATGAAAATATCCCTTGTGAGCAATAAGGACATGAATTAGTGATGCGAGTCGAGAAGGACGAGAGGAAATTCCCTCAAGGTCCTTGATATAGACATATATGTGTTGAGTAGATCCCATGTGAATGTTTGGGGGACGTAATAATTCAAGGTTACTGTGATCGAGGTGCAACCGCCCACCCCCCAACAATGGAGCACAGGTAAAGCGAGGAATGAACTTGTGACCTATGCAGAGGAATCAATGCCTTAACAGAATGTTCCATGGCCAATAGACCAAACTGTTGGAGGCATATATCTGTGTGTGTGTGATGGCTAGAAGTTTCGTGAACGTTGGGCTCATGGGGATAATAATTGACTTTTGGGGACTATTTTATTGTGTTGTAGCTTTCAGTTTTCACTTTCATGGATTGACATCATTTTTATTTTATATTTGCACATAGCCAATTTATTTATTTTTATTTTTTTATGTTTGCCACTAATTTCCCTTCTTGTACTAGTTGTCATTTTCATGCTTGAGGCCTAGTGAAAACCTGTTTGACATGGTAGGAAATCCATATGGCTCTAGTAAGAGAGTTGAAGAGAACTAACATAACAATACAAATTGAGAGAGGCCTATGTATAAAAAATGAGCGTAACTGAAAATGAGAAGGGATGGGAAGGCTAAGTGCTTAATTGGAATGAACAATAACATGTTAATGTTTGGTAGATGGGCCAAAAAAAGGATAACGTACAAACATATTGGAGAGTTACTCATAAACTTGAAAATAGTCATAGAAAAAGGTAAGTGGTTTGAAATTTCCACATAATAGAAAACAACAACAAAGTGAAAGGAAGAGAAAAGGTGGGGAATTACAGAAAAAAACTCCCTCTACTAATGCATGTTTTGGTTATATGCAGGGAGTTATCCAACTCTGGTTTTAATTGACATAAGTCAATATATGCTATGTACTTGACTAAGTGGGCAACCCTATGATAGCTATGTGGGCTAGGTTGGTCCATATAAAGTAATGGAGAGTGACATGGAAACCATGAAAATGGCACAAGGGAAGTTCTCTTAACCTTAACTCTCATTTCACATATGATTATGTCTTGTATACATTATTATCTCTCTCTCTCTCTCTCTCTCTCTCTCTCTCTCTCTCTCTCTCTATATATATATATATATATATATATATATATATATATATATATATATATTGTGGAAGAATGACTATTTCAATTATTTAATGCAGATGTGGATGGCATAAAAAGCTTATGGTGTTATGAGGAATAAAGTGGGAAAAAGTAGCCCTAGCTGATCTATGATTCTAATATCATGAGAATGTGATTCTTATATTATCTCCATGTTTATGTTATCAATAGGGAAAGATGAAGGATATATCAGCAAAAGGAAAGTAATGTGATCTTTGGCATGTTAGGACAAGCATGGATAATTGAAGAAACCACAGATCTTGGAATTGGATTGTGGATGCACACAGTGAAGTGTGGGGAAGGCACTAGAGGCAATGTTTCCTAGTGTCTATGGATGATACAATATGGTCTTTAGTTTTTCAACATTGTTGTGTACATGTTGTAATATGACATGTGTATTATGTACATGTGTGTAGTACCATGTGTATTTGTTGTGCTGTGTTGTACATGTGTATTCATTGTGTTGTATCACCTGTGTATGTATATATGATGTGTATATGTGCATGTGTTATGTAATGTTTTGGGACAAGTATGTATG
This sequence comes from Pinus tabuliformis, assembly GCA_031772625.1. NCBI lineage: Eukaryota > Viridiplantae > Streptophyta > Pinopsida > Pinales > Pinaceae > Pinus > Pinus tabuliformis. Next base: position 543,549,160 of record CM062815.1, on the reverse strand, counting down.
GGACTATTTAGGCCCTTGCATTGTGTAATGTGTTAGGACAGGCAAGTATGGGACTGTCTAGGCCCATGTTGATTAGGAGAGGTAGACTACCTAGAATGGGGGTTTCCTGGGCTTTTGTTGATTTAGGATAGGTAGGATACATGGAATGGGGGTTTCCTAGGATTTTTTTGATTTAAGATAGATAGGATACATGGAATGTGGGTTTCCTGGGCCTATAAAGGTTTTGGATACACCTATATTCCTATTGACAAAAGAATACCTAGTTTGGTAGTGTCCATATTCATGGTGTAGTGATTGGGCTTAATTATGTTTATTTACTACTAAGTGCTTGCCTTGGGTCTGATGAACAACTTAGTAAATTTGAAATTTAAGAGAACATAAGAGAAGTCATTAGGTGCTTGCCAAGTTTGGTAATCGATCCATTGTGTGTTCATGGTCAAACAGAAGAGAAGGCACCAGGTTCTTTCCAGGTTTGGCAATTGATCCATTGTGTGTATGTGGTCAAAGAGAGGAGAAGGAATTAGGTGCTTGTTGGGTTTGGAAATTGATCCAATGTACAGAAAAGAAAAGGACATTGAATTCTTACCAATATGGAAACCAATCTGGTGTGCATATAGGAAGAAGAAATGCATAATTCAAAGATGAGTATCAGTATTCCAATTGATTTCATGAATTTCTAAATTTGAACATAAATTGATACACTGATATATGATGATTTGGTTTACGAGCTAAGCTAGTTTTCCTTTATATGATGCCTAATAAAATCATGAGTCTCGTTTCATGAAGAAGATTCTATTAAGGTATGGTTCGAAATTTAGTAAAATTTCTTATGATCATTCTAATGGAAATGTATGCACTATGATGTAGGAAAGCGTGGAATTTCCTAGATTTGGTGGTTGGAGCTAGTTACAAGATGCATAAAAGTAGTAAAGAAATGAATTAGAGCATGCAATAGTATGTTGGTAAAAAATTTCAAGAATAGGACCATTGTGGGACACCATCACCCAATAATGTCTATTGATTTTCATGAGGCATGACATCACCAGTATAAAGGTGTTTATGTAGGCACTTTCCTTTTTTATGAAACTCTTTTGATGGGAGGAAACCTCGACAAGGATTTGATCACCTAAGACACTGAGAAGCAGAGAAGGGAATGTCTAAACGTGGAAGCTATGTGATTGCATGGAAGGGGGTGATCAAATTTCCCAAGGAACTAGGAAGAAAATAAGGGAAGGCTAGGAAATAAATTGGTTTTTGGTCATGAGCATAGCTGATTTGAACCTAAAGCACAATGGGGGTGTGCCTAGAAACAATCAGCCAAGAATTGTTCTCTAAAGGAATAAGAAGCACAAGGATAACAATGTTGGACATTGGAGACAAGAAACACACCAAAGAAAAGGAACGAATCCAAGTAAGATTGAGTACCTCAGAAGAACATCAAACTACACAAAGAGTGATTGGTAGATGACTAAATTAATGAATTAATATCTACCAAGTGGCTAGGTAAACCACTATGCACATAAAATGTGCTGTAAAAGATGAAATGAATTGTGTATATAAAGATCCATAATCAATCATGCTTGGCATAAAGAACGTATTGTTGTATATGATTATTGAACACGAAGGAAAGTGTTCCCCCAAGGAGGAGGGGAATGTGACATCCCTTGGTTAATATTCCTTCATTTCAACTAATTTGTACTTAATTAAAGGGTTAAGAGAAAGGGACACAATTTGCATTGCTTGAGGAGGGATATTGCTTGAGGAAGTTGGTTGTTTGAAATGTCAGTAGTGGGATGACTGCTTATTAAAAATCTAGTTGGAAATGAAGGATGTTCCCATGATATTTTGGGTAACAAAAAAATGTAAGAAAGGAAAAAAATTTAATGAGAGTATGGGCTATGTTGTCAAGGTGGTTGGTCTACACAAAACCATGAAAAGACAATGTTGGTTGGTTGGTTAGAAGAGGAAGGTGGTGGAGACCGAGTGGGGGTTATTTTCTTTAGGGGAATAAAGATACATGAGGAATACAAGAAGGAGATAACTCATTCTCTACCTACAGTGAAATCATGGAATAACTAGTGGGTGAAGGAGCTGTGGCCTGGAGACACTGTGTTTTAGTTGATGGTGTTGGTCTAATTTCTCGAGAATAATATGGTTGTATGCTAATGGAGTGGCTCACTGTTTTTAATTTATTAATTTGGTAGCTAGTGGGTGGAGGTGAATCAACCTCAATAAACCTTGTTACAACTATTAAAATTGGTTTAAACCCTCTAAAATTACTCTTCCTCAAGCTTTGGAATATTTCTTGGGGGTGACATTTGCAAGAAATGCTTGATTGTATATTTTCTAAGGTTGGGTGGAGAGTTAGAGTCCCAATATCAGTTGCAAAGATTTTACATTACTAGATAAGTACTCATGTAACTCTGTGTTCATGTAGACCTTATATGACTATTTATTGAACTTTCCATGTGCCATGATAAGTGGGTCTCATGCTCTATGTGCTATAGAATGCTAAATGGATGCTTTCTGGGTGGAGTAAATGTTATTTTAGATGCTTGGAATGCTTATTTATTGTAAAAGTAGGAACATTGGGTTTCTACATAATTTAAGTTGAACATGTTGACTTAGTATTTCATTCCTAAGTCTAGATTATGGGCCTAAATCTCTTGAGTAATTATTGATGGATATCTTATCCATTACTTCATTAATACCACTGAAGGTTTATACTGGTTAATATTTTGATTAACCATGGTTGTGCTAATTATGAGAAATGGTGTACTCATGTGCTTAATGTTGTGTTCAAAGTTGGTTCATTAGTTGAGCACACCAGTTATATTGATTTTGTGTCATTGTGGGCCTAAAATTAATTTATTTACTTGATCATGAAGGATAGGTAGAACCCTTGTTGTTAAAAAGAATCTCTGTGTTATCTTATGAATTGACTGAATATGGATACTCGCATGTATTACTCTTATTTCTGTATATGTTTCGAATGTGATTTGTATATATTAAAATGATGAGATCTAAATGTATGAGATTAGGAACTAGTTAAGTTCTTGGTGGTTTTGTGAAGGGCATTCAAATACATGCCTTTGCATTTTTTTGGGTGTATTAATGGCCTAATCTTTAATGTCATACCAACGAACTCTAGGGGTAAATTACTTATGTGTTTCAATATTTTTCACGGATAATGTGGGAATATCATACCTTAGATTCCATGGCCATGGGGGTAGGGACGAGTCTATTAAGTTTCAAGCTTCAAGCATAGTAGGTGGAAGCATAGCACAAGGTTTGGGCATGGGTGACCATTAAAATAATTTACAGAATTTCTAAATGTTAAAATGATTGCAAATGGGCTGGAGTCATAGGTTGACCCACCATGCCAAAGGTTGGGCTATTCGACCTTGTTGGTTGATTCGGGGCTCGGGTTAGGTTGGGAACTCAACATAGTCATTCAATTGGTGAGGTCGGGGTCGTGACCTTGGCTAGATACAAGGTTGAGGTTTCTCGAGGAAGGGCCAACTTATGACTACAAAGGCCAATACACCTTTGATGCAGATCTACCATGTAGATGATGACATGGATGCCCACATGGGCATTGCATAGGTACCACGTGGCAGGCTAGAGTGACATAGCATTATTTAGTATGTCAATGTTTAACTAACCATATCTCTTGATCCGTAAGTTGGTTCAAGGTAAAATTTATATCGTTGAATAGGTCTTGTGAGAAGAATACAATGATTTCATACATATGAGGTTTTGTGGGAGTTGAAAAAGATTGAAAATTTAGACCCATTTCCATAAATCTACCATGGATATTGGGTCAACATAGTAACTTCCTCTCTCTTCCCTTGATTAGGATCAGGGTTAGGATGGGTACATAACATATTGAAATTCTTCAGGGATATGGAGAGAATTTATAGATTGGGAGGAAAGTAGAACTATGTTCTTAGGAGAGGAAGAATAATGGAGGATTGAAATAGTAGTGCCAATAGAAGGATTGGAGGAAAATGTAGTAGCAACATATGTTCTCATGATTCCAAACCGCACAAAATTGTCTTTCTATTTTTAACTAATTTAAGGAAGCAAATTTTTATTACAGCTAGCAGTGATGAGGATGTTCACAATAGGAAGTTCTTAAATAATTATGGCAAAGAAGCATTATAAGTTCTAGTTGAGGTTGGAAGGAGGAGGAAAAGTGGACATTCTCAGATGAAGTGAATGTCTGCAAAGACTAAAATGTAACACCTGTCCCTTGTGTGTCAGACTATTGTAACCTAAGGTGAGGAAAGCTAGGTGTGATGTGCAAAACAAAAAGAAAATAAATTATCTAATAATTAATAAATTGATCACTTGGAAAAGCGAGACACCAAGAGATGAGATTCTTGCCAAATCCCATTGAGGAATGGGATAGGAAACATCTTTCATGATAAAGCTACTAGATGTGCTTCTAGATAATATTGGATCGATTGGAGATAGATATCCATTAAGAAAAGCATAAAATATTTGCGGGAGATAAAGACAATATTTTATGAGAAAAAGCCTTCCGGGAGATAAAGGTGATCTTTTCTGAAAAAGACCTAGGAAAATGGAAAAGTCCATAAAAGTGAGATGTCGCTAATGAAAACTATATCATAAAAGAGGGTATTGAATACCCATATCATAGATCATTTGGATGCATTTCATCCATGACAAGAACCTCGGTTCGGGGGGAATAAAAGTTGATTCATGGTTGGGTGGTGGTGCTTTGATCTTCAAGTGATATTTTAGTTGGATTCATTTACGTGAAATGTTCTATATGATGTTTTCTTCCCTCTATGTTTCAAATTAATTTGGCTTATGAAAGAAATTGCATGAGTTTCTTAGCTATGAGAATGATTGAAAGAACTACATGTGACTGTTATGAATGAATAAAATTGTCTGTATGGATTTTATAAGATCCCTTATATGGATGCATGTTATGGCATGGTTCATTATTGTAGTCCAAGTTAATTTATTAGAGGTATGCAATATGTGAATTGATGCAGTAATGGATACGATGCCACCTTTTAACTTATGTTCCATCTTGATAATGAATAACTATGATATACATTTGCATTATGGAATGTTTGCATCTACTGTGGGCTTGTTGTGCATAAGATATATGTCAGTATTCCTCTAACTACACCATAGGATTTGGACAATAGCAACTGCAATATATGTATGTTAATGCTTCTATGAAGTTATCAAAGTACTCACAAGTTAGAATGATTAATCTCGCTATTCATAAGGGTTATTCCATTGATTGTGTTGAAGAGTTCTTGCTATAGTGTGTGCCTAAGGTATGAGTATGGTTCCTTACTCTCAATGTAATTCCATTATTAAGAGTATTGGATATAGTTTCAGGAATAGTAACCATTCATGTGTTAATAAAGTCTATTGAATCTCACCTGCAACTTAACCAAAGTTAAGAAATGGAAGCCTAGTATGCTTAATGATGATCTGACATATAAGTTTTGTTGAGGCAGTCAAAAGACCACATCATGGACCCACTTTTGGGGTCGTTCAAATTAATTAAAAATTGGTATGGTTTCCTGAATGATAGTGTTCATGTAATGACTAAAATTAATGTACTAGTGACTATGGTCAAATTCTAACTGTAATCGAGACCGAATCTTAAGTTAGTGGAAATTAACAACTAAATCTTTGGGTAGGCTTGGGAGGTATGTTCCAAATGGTATCAGAGCTTCAAGTTCAATCCTTTTGGCATATGGTCAAATCTATCTCTATGGGATATGACAAAGTAGGAGAACCAAATAAGAAAAATCACCCAAAATTTATAAAGGGTAAAGTTAAATTTTGAAACGTAAAACATGTGAATATTATATTTATTTCTTGGAGGTTACGATTCCTTAAGGATGAATTCAAATATTAACATGGTTTATTGAAGAATCAATAACCTCCACTAGCCACATATGTTATTTAAAAATTTGTGGATTGGTTTTTATGTCATGATGGGAGGCTTTTTAAAGGAAAAACGCTACTCCAATGAGGGCATAGATTGAACCAAGTCTTTTTGACAGACCGTATGATGTCAAAATTTCATATTGAGTCATTGTGAAAAGAAGTCGCGAAAGACTTAAATTAACCCTTACCTCAAATTATTATCAAATTAAGGGCACCTCTCCCAACGCCTACATTAAGGTTGATACTTTGGGTATATATATATATATATATATATATATATAGTAGTAAATATTTGTTAAATTGAAATAGCATAAGTGGCCTCATCCATAGTGCTAAAATGCCAAGGTAAAATCTAAGGGTGCATAGTAAAATATACATGTTAGATATGGGGTTATATAAGAATTGTGATGGGTGTATTTTAGAAAGTACGTTGTCTGAACAATTAGTTTGCACTAATCGAGCCAAGTTACTATCTACCATTGCCCATCACCAGTTCAAAATTAAATATAAAAGATAGCCATATGTAAATAAAATCTCAGATGTTGACAAGCGGAAACTCTTGTAATGGCTTGACGCAAATACAACTTACTGTTATATGAGGATGACAAGGGTTTCATCTAGGCTTCACGGCTCCAACTTCGAGCAATGATGTTTATCTCGGCTAGCGAGAGAATGTTTCAGTAGAGTTAAGAGTTAAAATCAACAGAGGAAGACGACGATAAATTTTGATTTTGTGGAAAGAAGTTTGCTTTCGAAAACCATTCAGGGAGAATAGGCATGCATATGGCGCTCCTTCCTTGTGGCTGGGAACTGGATGCATTGGTCGTCCTCGGTGGAATATTTTATTCCCTATGCATGGTTGTAAAAGTAATGTTTTTTTATGTTAGATAAGATTGGATGAACGTTGGGTTGGTCGACTGAAACCCATGCTTTATGGGTAGTTGCTAAGAAACAACTGGTGGAGAACATCATGAGGGCAACTACGATTTCTTTTTTTGAAAAATACTTGTCAAATTTCTTTACCATAGAATTGGAGGTGAGAATGTAGATAGGGTTATTTCCATTTCTCAAGAGATATTAAACCTTATTAGTGGCTATGGGAATATTCAACCTCATCCACTGATCTAGAGAGGTTTGAATTTTGTTGAGTTCAAAAGTCAATTTCTTGCTTATGAATATAGAAATGTTATCCATGATCATGCTGGTAAAAGCAATTAAAAAAAGGAATTTTTTTTAGGGATATGGATTATCTGAAATGATAAGATCATGTATAACAAACCTCTAACCACAATGGATAAGCCTTGCTGATGTGGAGGTGATGGTTTTTTATTTTTTCGGAAAAAGTAGGATACACTAGTACAAAATGGCTAATCAGTTACTAAAAAAATGAATAAAATTTGCATATAAACGACCATTTTTCAGTCGGTGACCAATAGTAGCTAATTTATAGTATCTTATAACACGACCAACTTTTAGTAATTTTTAGCTTAGTCATTAATTTGTGTCTGAATTTTATCGTCTAGTAGTATATTTAGTGATAAATTTGGTCATTAATTTAGTCATTAGTTGTTGCAATTAATGACCAAATATACAACAAAATATAGTACTATATGATTACCTAAGAAAACTAATTAATGGCCAAAGAAATATGGCCAAAACGTTGGTCATGTTATAAGATACTATAAATTAGCTACTAATAGTCATATATATGCAAATTTTAGTCATCATTTGAAACCAATTAATGACCAAAGGAATATGACTAAATTTCAATCATGTTATAAGATACTATAAATTAGCTACTATTAGTCGTATATATGCAAAATTTAGTTGTCATTTGTAATCGCAAATTTCTCATTTGCAGTAGTCATGTATCTTTTTTTGGTAGTTTCATTTTCATTATATAAACGACTAATTTATTAGTTTCTATTCATTTCATTAATAATCATTATAAACGACTAATTTAGTCATATATACATTTTATTTGTGTTCATCATTAATCAATATAAACTAGTAATTTAGTAGTTTTAGATTGATTTTGTGTTCATTATTAATCAACATAAATTAATGAATATGATTTTGTGACTAAATTAAAAAAATGTCATACAATGTGCATGTTCATCTAATATGAAAACACAAAATTACATATATTAATTACAATACTAAATAATATCAAGTGAAAATATAAATAATTTCAACCACATAAATTTTATTATATAAAATTTCAATTATTACATTATGAGTTTCCAACTTAATATTGGTTGGACTACAATTTACACATGAAATAATGTTTTATCACTTCAAAACATTATCACTGTCTTGCCAAGGCATTGCAAGTGAATTCACCAACTCTAAGACTTGACCATCAATCTCTATATGTGTGTCTTATGCAAGATATTGGCTCTAAGGGTATCACTAGACTGGTTCTTTTCTCTCTCTTTTTGCATTTGTCGCTCCAGTGTTATTGTTCTCCTCTTTCTTCAATTCATGCTTCTTACCATCAATAATGAGTTCCTCTCCTGAAAATGAAACAAGATACAATGCAGAGTATAAGAAATGAAAAACGATGAATACTTAAATATAAACTAAAGTAGACTATAAAATATTTATATGACATATACCTCAACACCAACAATGTCAATGCCATTTTCCCCCATAAAGCAAGAAACTCGAACAAGTTTTCTTCAGTTGGGAAATAGTGGCTAGATGACCTATATAAACAAAAAAATAAAATGTCACCATAGAAAAAACACCTCAGTAACTTAGTATTCAACCTTCAGAGAAAACTTAGGCACAAACATGCCAACTAAGTTACATGCTAAAAAGCTCAGGTTGTAGATAACTTGTTAAAACAAATAATCTTAAGTGTGATGTCTAATCCTTGTCATTTTATTCACAACAACATTTCATTACCTAAATCATGAACTTGGTAAAGTATATAGATAACCTATGGCTGCTCTGTAGGAATTTACAGGGTAAGTTCCTCAGAAAGAACACCAAAAGGACACCTCTCACAACTAGATCACAGATCAATACACTAGTATTTTTGACGTGGTTAAAACCCTCAAAGAGGGAAACAGTCCACGGCCTGCGCCAATGTGGCTACTACAGGCAATTTATTAATCAAAGAATGAAAATTTACATAAGCTTCTCTCATGCACTCATTACCCGAACAATGACCCTCCATGCGCTTTAAATAGAACTCATGGACCAATCGGGTGTCAAGCCATGGATCAAGTGTCGGTAATACTGAGGAGAGAGTGAACCGTCGGATCACTACATATCGTGACCGTCGGATTGTAAGTTACAAAATGTACAACGGTAAAGAAACACACTTTACCTAACTCTATACCTAACTCTACACTAGACCAAGTTGAACTTAACTATATCCTATGTGTCGGAATATCCTAACATCCCCCCTTAAGAACAACTTGGGATAGGATTGAAGGATTTACAAATATGACACAATAGGAGAAGGAAGGAGACACTAGAGCCTATCCCCCCTTAGTGAAAACTTCCTGAACTCCAAGCATATATCGAAGTTTAGTGAACTTCGCCTCTGTGAGAGCCTTTGTGAAGATGTCTGCAACCCGATCATCTGTTGAACAATATTACACTTCAAGAACATGGTCATGAATGAGCTTTCTGATGAAGTGCATGTGTAGTTCAATGTGTTTGCTACGCTGATGCTGGACTGGATCTTTGCATAGCTGAATGGCACTTTGATTATCACACCAAAGTGTGGTTGGATGCTGCTGCTCAAAGCCAAACTCTGATAGGATCTGACGAAGCCACAAGGCTTCCTTACTAGCTTCCATGGCACCACGATACTCTGCTTCTGCTGACGAAATAGAAATGGCAGCCTGTTTCTTACAAGCCCATGTAATAGGTCCTGAACCAAGAGTGAAGACATAACCGGCAGTAGACTTCCGATCATCAGGGTCACCAGCCCAATCAGAATCAGTGAAACCAACTAATAGAGGAGCTGCTTTGGCACTGTAATGAATCCCAAACTGTACTGTACCTCAAACATAACGAAGTATTCTTTTAGCTGCTTTCCAATGACTTTCACGGGGGTTTTGCATAAAACGAGCAACAAGGCCAACAGTAAAGGAAAGATCAGGACGAGTATGGGTTAAATACAAGAGTTTTCCTACAAGTTGACGGTATAAGGTAGCATCAACTTCAGGAGAAGTACAAGAGACTGAAAGTTTGACTCCAGACTGAAAGGGAGAAGGGGCTGGCTTACAGTCTTCCATGTGAAAATGACGAATAATATCACAAGCATACTTGGACTGGGAAAGGGAAATACCCTCCTTAGATTGCAAGACTTGAAGACCGAGAAAATAGTGTAAGTGTCCTAAGTCTGTCATTTCAAATTTCCTTTTAAGGCTGGACTTCACATGGTTTATAAGGTTGGGATCACTACCAGTAAGAATAAGATCATCAACATAAAGAACAAGGATGATAAGAGAGTTGCCCACTTTCTTGGTGTAGACAGTATTGTCAGAATAACACCTAGAAAAGCCAGATTCTAAAAGAAAGCTATCCATTTTGGCATACCAAGCCCGAGGAGCTTGCTTGAGACCATAAAGAGATTTCTTAAGTCGACATACAAGGCTGGAGTCTGTTTGGATGAAGCCAATGGGTTGTTCCATATAGATTTCTTCATGCAAGTCCCCATGCAAGAAGGCAGATTTAACATCCATCTGATGGACTTCCCATTTTAAAGAGGCAGCAAGGGAAAGAACAAGGCGGATAAAGTTCATTTTGGCAACAGGGGAGAAGGTTTCATTGTAGTCAATGCCTTCAACCTGTGAAAATCCCTTAGCAACAAGATGATATTTATGTTTATCAACTTTCCCATCTGGTCCATACTTGGTTCTGTAAACCCATTTACATCTAACAAGTTTGTGTCCCTTTGCTAGAGGAACAAGATCCCATGTATCATTTGTCAACAATGAATGATATTCTTCATTCATAGCTGCTTCCCAATGTGGATGTCCTGAAGCTTCTGCAAAAGTGTCAGGATCATGATTTACTGGAGCTTGAGCCATAAAGAAGAGGCTCTTTCAAACTGAGAACGTGTACGTCGCTGATCTGTAGGATCACCGGCAAGATCACCTGTTGCATCCCGAGTAGCACGGACCCATCTTGGAAGTTGAGGATCCTGAGAAGGTGGGGGAGGATTTTCATCCTCACTTTCATCATCTGAAGAAGAAATGTTTTCAAAAGTAGAAGAGATAGGAAGAGGTGGCACATCCGCCGGACTAGGCTCGCGGGCCGATTTATTTTCATCAAATTTTACATCTCTTCTAATGATAACATTTTTGGACTTAAATGGAATAAGTCTATAACCTTTTACATCTTCAGAATATCCAAAAAAAGTACATTTCTCACTCTTAGGTTCTAAAGCTTTATGCTTTTCATCTGGAATATGGGCCCATGCTTCACTTCCAAAAACACGAAAGTGACTTACATCTGGTTTAATGGAACTCCAAGCTTCTTCTGGAGTGAGATTCTTTAGAACCTTAGTAGGAGTGCGATTTATTATATAATTTGCACAATTAATTGCTTCCGCCCAAAAACTAAGACTGAGTCCTTTAGATTGCAGCATACAATTATCCATTTCCTTTAAGGTGCGATTTTTCCTTTCAGCTACACCATTTTGTTGTGGAGTGTATGGAAATGTATGTTGCATTTGAATTCCATTTTCGGTGCAAAAGTTGATGAATGTGTTTTTAACATATTCTCCACCATTATCAGTTCTTAGCTTAAGAATTTGATGTCCAGATTGTTTTTCAACAAAGGCTTTGAAGGCCAAAAAAGTGTTAAATACTTCGCTCTTGAGTTTTAAGAAGTATACCCAAGTGCGTTTGGAGAAATCATCAATGAAAGTTAAGAAATACTTGCAGCTAGAGAATGAAGCAACAAGAAGTGGACCACATAAATCACTGTGCACAAGCTGTAAAGGGGCTGAGGCGTGCCAAGAGGCATGTTTTTCAAAACTGTCCCGATGATGTTTTCCGAGTACACATCCGGAACAAACACCATCTCTGCAAGATACCATAGGAAGACCTGTCACCATATTTTCTTTACATAGATGCTGAAGGGAGCGATAGTTTAAGTGACCAAATTGCTCATGCCAAAGTTTGCTCACTTCATCATTATGAGCAACAAATACTGAGGGAAGATTTGATGACCCAAAGTTGTGAAACTTATACAACCTTGTGGAATCATCAGCAATACCAGTAGCTAGAATCTGTTTAGGATCTCTTAGATCCTTGATTACAACATCATGAGGTGAAAATTCAACAATTTTACCTTCACCTGAATGAGTTATCTGATATACAGATAGAAGGTTGCAGGATAAGGTTGGAACACATAATACATCATTAAACTGACCATTGTCTAGATGAACTATTCCAGTCCCTACAACATTAAGAGATCTATCATCACCAACATACATATTTTTTGGTGTTACAATCATTTAAAGAAGAAAACATGGCTTGGTTTTTGGCCATGTGATAAGAGGCTCCAGAATGAATGAGCCACTCATGAGAATGAGAAGAAGAAGATACATTTAATGCATAACCAGACTAAGATGATTGACAACGACATGCAGAAAGTGCCATTCCTGAAGATGAAGTTGAAGTTGAAGTTGAAGAATGCTCCACATGGATGTTATGTTTCTTCATTTTGACTTCCAAGGCTTCCATCTTCTTAAAGCATTTAGATTCTAAGTGGCCATCTCGATCACAAAAGTTACAATGTCTATCAGTCTTCTTCCATTTGTTTTTATTGGTCCTATCATTTTACTGAAATGATCTTTCATTTTGAGGCTGAGTTTGCTTAGGACCCTTGTTTGGTTTAGGACCATTCTTTTTAGGATATGACTTCTTAGGATTCTTTGAATTTGGTTGCTGCTAGGTGGCTAACGCTTTCTTGGAAGAGTTTCCAAGATTAAGAAGACCAAGGTGTAAGAGTTTTTCTTGTTCTCTTATTAAAGAATCACAAAAAGAGTCAAAGGAAGGGGCCTTGTAGTATTTTCCCTAACAAATGAAAGCTTCCCTTGTAGAATGGAAGGTGGAAACAAATACAGAGTAGGTTAGTCCCAACTTAGTAAGGATGGGATAAATAAGGTTACTATCTTCTTTCTTAACCTTAACACCTTCCAAGAGATATCTAAGGGTCTTGAATTTGGACAAGAAATCTTCAATGCAAGAAAAATTATTAGGATCCAATGTAAGCAACTCATTTTCAAGTTGATGGGCTCTAATTTCATTTTTAATCCCAAAAACTTTAGTGATTTGTTCCAATGCTTCATGAGGAGTCTCAAGTTCTGCAATATGGAATCTAAGATCAGGAGAAATAGACATCCCTATCAAAACACGTGCTTGATCTTGTCTATTTTCCCATTTTGCAGCCTTTTCTTCATTTTTTGGTTTCTTCTCTTGGTCTGTGGCTATTCTGTAGAGACCTTTACTTCTAAGTAAATCTTCCATGTAGGATATCCATTGGAAGTAGTTAGTGCTGTCAAGAATGACTTTGCATGGACTTTCCCATTTTTTTTAAACTGAAGCTGAAGATGCTGAAAGTAAGTGTTCCAATGGATAAATCTCGAAAAATTAGGTTGTTTTAAAAAAAACGGCTCTGAAAAAGGCTTCCGGATGAAGAAGTTATGGCTTTTTGAAAAAACTTTGTTGAAGTTGCCGGCAAAGTGCGCGAATGTGCGGGAATGAAATAATCCGCCCCCACAAAATGGAGACTTGAACCCAAGACCTCTACTCTCTTAAAATAGCTTTGAACCAATTGATCTATACAAAAAATTTGAGAGAGAGAGAGAGAGAGAGAGAGGGGGGGGGGGCCTTGGTTTGCGTGCTTGCCTTGAGAAATCTCTTTTTCCCTACAAAACACAAAACACAAACCCAACACAGACATGCAAAGAAAACGAACCTTATGGCTCGAATTTAGCTTTAGCCAAAAAACTAGATATTTTCAAAAAAGAACCTTGTGGCTCAAAGTTATCTTTAGCCGAAAAACTAAATATTTTTCTCAATGTTTCTGATTTTCCGAGATCACACTAAGGTGCAGGGAAAAGAGCATACCCATGAGAAAAATCCTTCCTTTCTGTTTCTAATTTGCCTAGATCGCACAGAGTCGTAGGGCAAAGAGCATACGCAGAAATGAAAGGTATAGATCCGGTTAAAAAAAAAGCTAAATAAACCGAAACCGAAATAAGCAGAGAGAAAATAACAGTAAACTGCAGATAAACACTGTATACCTCCAGATCTTAAAAAAGACGCAGCTAGGGCTACCGGAAACCTTTTCGCGTGAAACGAAAGGGGTTCCTCATTGGAACAGATGCTCCGAACACAATAGAGCAGTCCTCTCGGCCCGAAAGCAGTCAGAAACGACAGATCTAGGAAACAGCAGTCGGATGCAGTTCTACCGGCTTCAGATTTGGATCACCAACGGATGCGGCCCTCAAATAGCTCTGACACCATGTAGGAATTTACAGGGTAAGTTCCTCAGAAAGAACACCAAAAGGACACCGCTCACAACCAGATCACAGATCAATACACTAGTATTTTTGACATGGTTAAAACCCTCAAAGAGGGAAACAGTCCACGGCCTATGCCAACGTGGCTACTACAGGCAATTTATTACCCAAACAATGACCCTCCATGCGCTTTAAATAGAACTCATGGACCAATCGGGTGTCAAGCCACGGATCAAGTGTCGGTAATACCGAGGAGAGAGTGAACCGTCGGATCACTACATATCGTGACCGTCGGATTGTAAGTTACAAAATGTACAACGGTAAAGAAACACACTTTACCTAACTCTACACTAGACCAAGTTGAACTTAACTATATCCTATGTGTCGGAATATCCTAACATGCTCAAATAACAACATGAAAGTAAACTTTTTTAATAGTCATGATTTTAACACAACAACTGAAATGATTTCAATTAAAATAAGCTAATACTAAGCTCATCTTCAAGATTTGGATGCTTTATAAATGGGCATGATACCAAGTATTTTCAATTTCATAATTAAAAGACAAACCACAATCAAAATAAATGTTCAAAATACAATTAAATAATAAAGAGAGGATATCGTGGAATGAACATTACAATTATAAAAAAATTGTTGACCTATCCACCAGTGCCTTGTTTAGCATTCCTAAAACATTTTCTTGCCCAAAATAACCATGAGGTGAAAGAATCACAACATTAAAAGCCATAAGAATCCCTCCTAGAAACATTTTCAAAGTTGATGGCTCAGGTTCCTAAAGGATCTCGAACAACAAATGGATCATATTCGAAACATGCTTTGCATTGTCTCCCCATCCTTTTTCTAATCCAATTTCTTGTAACATACCCAAACCAGAGTCAAGTAAAAATCAAATGAAAGCTACGTGGATGGTCCATGTAAGATTTTTATAAGTGGCAAAGTTCAAGAGGACTGGTAGCAAACCTCGCCAACAAAAGAAAAAACAAACTACTCAAGGAGAAGACTGGGATTGTGAACAAACATACCAAATAGTTAAGTAGTTGAGTAACTAAGCACAAAGTAGTTATAAAGGATAGAAGGAAAACTACCATGAGTCATTTTAGTAGTTACACAGAACTAGATGCGACAAGAGAGATAAAGATAAAAGAAAGTGCATTGTGTAGACTATTACCCATCGAACTGGGTGATTCTATAGGAGAAATTTTTTCTCTCATTCTTCACATCCATCTGGCCAACCATGCAATGCCTGACAACCACCACTAGCTAACAACATGCCATTGTTTCTCTGCCACCTGCATCAATCATATACATTCTCACCCATCCACCAAGAGGACATGAACGAAGATAAGAGTGTACACCATCTATATAATTATTATTATTTTCAAATAAGTTAAACCTTAGTGTTCAATCACCTTGTAGGACTCATGAGGATGATGTTATTCAGGAACACAAATTTGTATCGGCACAATGTTATGAAAAAATTAGTGAAGGAAAAAAATAATTCCTATTATAAATTTTAGTCTAATGCTGAGATAAAATTATACCAAATACACATATTATTCCCTAAGATAATAAGACCATAAGAAATTTGAATACATACTCATTGTGTCATACTAGATGAAGTGAAATATAATGAAATCAACCAAACCCTTCTAAAATTGTGAGAGAAAATTGTTTTGGTGGAACCATTGCAGCACAACACTATAAGATAAACAAATCAAGCTCGCAACTGTCATCACACCTACAAATAAATGCCAAATAGAATTTGTAAATTTGTTAAACATGGCACTTAACATCTCTTTGCAACCTTAAATGTCAAAATTTACCATGTGAAGAATATTTCTCCGTAAATGAAAAAGAAAACCCTTTGACTCACCAACGAATGTAATGGCAGTATTCACAAAGAAAGAACAAGTGACCATTCTACTGCCACATGCCTGCATGCACCTATGCACAAAAGCCCTGCAATTGCAATGGGTGCTCCATTACAAATACAAAAAATCCACAAGGGTGGCATTCCATCAATAGTTTCCTAAAAAATTCATTAAATCTTCCATAGCAAGTTGTTGCCAAATTCTTGTCTTTTAGCTCTGATCAATCAAGTTCAGTTGTGTACAACTCCATGGATTTATGCAAAGATAAAGAAAGCATTCGATGCAAAGGAATGTGGAATGATATATCTTGTTGGCTAACATCATAATTGATCATGGGTCGTTCATCTAATCTAAGTACACCTGAACTTTGTACTTCTACATCTAACTAGGTCCATGGCTCTCCTAGATTTTCATTACCAGTCATACAACTTTCTATCTCACTAACAACATGAGAATTATCTCTTTCCATTAGTAATGTTCTTCTTGTTCTATCCTTCAGACTTAGGCTCAGAATATGACACAATTTGACACATGTAACACAAAAGTTCTCTGAACATTGGGCCTCCTCTCCCCACTTTTGTGTTTGTATCAGTTTTTGTCATATCGCAACCATAAACATTGAAGGGAAAGGGCATGCAACTATGAAACCAAGCCAAAGAAAGTGAGCTCTAACTTGGAGACCTGTATGGATAAAATTTCAAGAGATTTTTCTCTCAGGTTGTTGATGAATTTAAAATTCTCCCACTCTAATAAGTTTATTTGTGGTTAACCATCTTATGCTCGAACCCCTATTATGGATGTCCACTGCATGCAAAGATGAAAACTCCATCTCACATCAAGTTATTGCCTTTGATATATGGTATCAAATTTGATGAGTTTATTTGTTAGAAAAGCATAGCTTAGATATGCCAATGGAATATGCATGTAACAAATCACTAGGCACAAATTAACCAATAAAAGGAAATGTGAACTCAAAGAACATAGTTGGGGAGAAAGAATGAGGCATTTCATTGCAACAATTCCCCTGTAGCAGGTATAAACAATAGAATAACCCACAAAGAGGCATCTCGTCAAATACAACACATTTGTGTTCCTTTTATACACCATTTCTAACCCGATGTAACAAGTCAAACCCATGTAGTAGCCCACACAATTAGTTCACCCATTATATTACATTGCATAAGAGTTAATATGGTTTCATTACAAGAAACCTTCACACTCCAACAAAGTTCAAGGTATTTCTACTTCCATCACTCCTCGTCAACAAATTAAATCTGCAACATAATGTTTTGAGCCTTCATGTTGTTTCAAATCAAATCCCTGTGAAAAGCATCGTCCTTGAGTTTAGGAACTTGAAATAATACACATGCAAGGCCAGCTACAACACTAGGAAAAACACGCAACGCACATGTGAAATACACCGAAAAATTTGGAACAAACATACAACACCCATGTGCAATGTTGGTAACAACATGTTATGAGTTCATTAAAGGCATAACCCACTATGCCCTTAGAATTGGAGAAACAATAAAATCTCGTCATGGCCCATGCATGCCAATGAAGAGCATAAGTGAAAGAAGCACGAAAAAAATGATGTATGCAATGTAGTTAGACTGTATTATTTGTGGAACATTGAGAGCATAAGTGAAAGAAGCACAAAAGAAAATGATGTATGTAATGTATTTAGACTCTATTATTCATGGAACATTGAGAGCATAAGTGAAAGAAGCACAAAAAATAGTGTATGCAATGTATTTAGACTCTATTATTCGTAGAACATTGGGTGCATAAGTGAAAGAAATGCCCAAAAAAATGAGTTGCGATGTCGCGAAGAAATCTTCGCCAACTACATAGAAAAAGGGCACACAACAATGAAACTACGCCAAAGGAGACCCATTTGACTTGACCACCATCATGGAAAAATCATAAGCACTATGCCCCAAAATTCATGAGCAAGGTGTTTGCTATATGAAGATACAATGAGTAGCTTCAAATAAAGACATGAGTATCCATGAATATTGTCATTTTGACACAACCAGGGCATCATGTGACAATTTTCAGTATGTGCCTTTTTCCCTTTGAATAATGAGACAATTTTCAGTGCATGTTTCCCTCTCTGAACAATGCGACAATTTTCAGTGCATACTTTTTTCCCTCTGGACAATGAGAGACAGGGTTTGGGTTTCAGTTTTAGTTTCAGTGGTACATTGTCAGGCTTTTGAAGGCGACATGGGCCTGGTGCTTGCCTCCCCTGAATGATCAATGGTGATTTTGAGTGCAGTATTTTATACTTGCAGCACAAAACTAATGGATTGGATTGGTGGGGAGGTCCAGGTGATATCCAAGTCTACCATCCAACTCCCATTATGTTGCAAAGGAGAAAAAGCTTGACATATTTTCATAGCGAATTATTTTTGGTTTTCCTCTGTTGTGATGCTGAAATATTGAAATTGAAAATCGTGAAGGCCCAAATTTATCCAAATCATGAAGACCCATCTTCATATGGATGTGAAAATTGAGAGCAAGCCAAAATTTGTCAAAATGAAATCGTTCGTGAAGAGAATGGTCATCGAAATTTGTCAAAATGAAATCATCGTTCATGAAGAGAAGGGCCATCAAAATTTGTCAACAATCATGAAGAGAAGAGGCATGTTCACATGGATTTGTAAGAAACAAGAGAAAGGGGGTGAATTCATAAAACGCTTGGTTTCAAATATGCATATTTTAAAGTTGTATGTGTATGAGAGAGCAATTGGTTGATGTATTGTAAAGACACTTCTCTTCTGCACATCTAGAAAGGAAGTTTTACATTTAAATGGGGGAATTTGCTGTGAAATTCCTATTGTAAAGTTGCCTACGTCAGTGTGAGAAATTGATTCTATTCTCCATGTCTAGTTGTGTTTTTCTCATTGTCCTTGACAAAAATATGGATGGATGGATGATCACAATAAGAATTGAATTGGTGCCACAATGCGATGAGCCGAGCAAAGTCAGAGACACAGAGGATAGAAATGTAATGGTGAGTGAGAGAGTCACATATATCCTCTCCCCAATCTATAGTTGATCTTGGCCAAAAAGCTTAAAATCTTTCTGCAGGAAATTTGGTTAGATGATTGAATCATAATCAGCAATGCAATCAAGACGTGGAAAAAATATACCTAAAAAGAAAAGAACTTATGATAAGATGCAGAGGCTCTTACTCCATGGGTGAAAACAAGCTGTAGTTTCATATTTCCAACTGACCTTTTAGATAAATAGCCTGGAATGTGCATTCACATCCATGGACATACAAACACAAAAGATGGAAAAGAAAAACAAAGTTTTAAATGATTTTTCCATACCCATAATAGCCTTTTTTTAAAATCCACTATGTGGTTGAGCTAAAAGAATTAGTTTGTCTTAGAGTTGTGACCTGGAAGCATAATTTTTGTCCCATGACATGATACCTGACAATATGCAAGGATGATCTTGTGAGGAGCTACACAACCTCACCTTTACTGTCGTTCATTGCAGTCCAAATTCATATGTGCTACTTGGATCTAGTGAGGATTCACTTGCTAGGTATTACCCTAACATTTGAAGAAGGTTGAAGCACACTACTCCAACTTGGTTCCATATTCTAATAGAGCTTTTCCCTTATCTAACAAATACAAAAGAGTTGAAATCTCCCCCAAATTGTGGCATGGAAATAAATAGTCTTTTATACCGCTTTGTCTTAAAGTTTTCCTTTTCAATTCAAATCCTAATATTTTCCTGCCCCTCTTTGAATGAAATATATTCTACATTATACAAAATCTCTGCTAAAAAACACCATATACTCTACAAATTACTCCTAAAATTAACAATAGAAAGAAACTTAGCCAATAATTGATGAATGCAGCAACCTAGCAAAGCAAGCAATAGATAGTCTTCTAACTACTTATCTCCAAATTTTGCCTTTGAATTCAACTCCAATATATATATATATATATACATATATATATATATATATATATATATATATATATATATATCTATATATATATATATATATATATATATATATATATATATATATATATATATATATATATATATATATATATATATATAAGATTGAATTATTGAGCAATGTGATACAAGACATATTGATACCTCTATTAGATAGTAGGTAAAATCATAAATGTTAGAGATTTTCTCTAACTGTTTAGATATTGACATGAATCTAAGAACAACTGCAATTATTGTCAGCATATTCCAATGAAGCAGAAGCTCTTAAATTCCATCAAGGACTTGATGTACTAAAATACAGGTGTTTGAAAGGTGACAGTGATCAATAACTCAATGGTGGTTATCTAATCCCTCCTTCAAACTCCCCTACTTACAAACCTAAAGCTTGCCAAAATATGTTAAAGTCTAAATGTTGAAGCAACTAAAAGGCCGATGTACTAAAAGACAAAGGTGTTTGAAAGGTGACAATGATCAACAATTCAAAAATGGTTATCTAAACCCTCCTTCAAACTCCCCCTAATTACAAACCTAAAGCTTGCCGAAATATGTTAAATTCTAAATGTTGATTAAAGGGTTCAAATATAAGGAGTTGTTTTGTGTGTAAAGGAGGGGTTAAGAGACTTAAGATCCATGTGCCCACTCACATGAAGTAGCAAAGCATTAAGATAGGAAACCCTTCCCATAATAATTATCATATCATGAGGGAAATGTGGAGGACAGGACTTAAACAACCTCACCTTCTAATCTTATGCACGTCTATTTGATTCATTCTCTAAAGAACTATATTTTGGTGGAAATGGATCCTACATGTGGGATTAGTTGATTCATCCAAGGGTGAACACTGGTCCTATGTGACATTAAAGCAAGCCTTGGTGAGAGGGATAAGGGTTCAACTATATAATGATTACAATTGTTTGTGGTTAATGGATTTGAGGTTAGGAAATACCCTTTTATGCCAGAATCATTGTGAGAATTCCATCAGAATTACAAGTGGGCTTTGGCTATGAGTGAGGGTTAAATATTGGTGTGAAGGATGATTCTTTATTCTTTGGACCTTTACTTATAAAACTCTTGCAAAGATAGATTCCAGGAGGCAATGGAACATGAGGGGCCAAAATGGAGAGAAGCACACATCATGATCAAAATTTGAAAACCTAAGTGCTCAATTCTTAGAACAGCTACAATATTCAAATTTTGGACTAAGCATAAAAATGTCATCAAAACAAGCAAACCTATAGAAACCTATACACATACATTAGATTTACAAACTATGATTATTATCAAAATTCAAGACGATTATTAGCAAAACTCAACAAACCTATACACATACATTAGATTTACAAACTACAATTATTATCAAAATTTTCTCACCATAAAATATAAAATAAGTTTTTCAAAAATTATGGGAAGCACTTTTTCTCAAAAGTATGTCATTCAAGCCTGCCTCTGCCCATGGTAACAATTATATTTGTGCAATCTCTATGATTTTTGAAGTTTCCATGAACAACCAACAAGACCAAAAGGGCAGAAGAATTTCATATTCAGCAAAACAGAGGAGAACAAGGCTTCTATGTCTAGAACTAACAACTGAATACCCATGTCCATGAAGCCCCTTTCTTTGTAACGTTTGAAGACATTGGAGGAACTCCTATTTTTGTTCCCACCATTGCATAATAGCTTAATGGTCTCACTAGTGACCTGTATTTTCACAAAGTTGAATAAAAAACCATGAATATTTTAGCTAAAAAAGAATTATGCTAACCAAAACAAACAAAAAGGATTAAGACATAAAGTTAGATAAAGTTAGATTCCATAAAAATATTATTGAAATGTGTGGAAGTATTGGTTCATTGGTGAGCTCCATAGTATTAATCATTCTATGAATGGTGTGGCCTTATACCATTGGAATGGCATGAGTTTCATAGGGATAAATTTTGGTGAAAGAACAAAAAAACCCACTGAAATCAAGTATAAAAACAAAAAAGCATACACATTTCCATTGCTCCTGGTGATTTTGAAGAGGGACCATGGAATAGAATCATCATTGACTTTAATAGGGTGACCAATAATCTTTCCAACCATTGGGATTATAGGTCTCCAAGGAGAATCTGCCACCATGGCTATCTGGTTTGTCTGACATGTAGAAGGATCCAACTTCATCTCCTCCAGGAAAGGGTATAGTTTTCCATGAATATTCTTCCTCTACCACTGAGAGCCACCATAATATTAGTCTATCATGCCTTTTCAAAAGAATCCCTCCACCACTACACGATCAAAGGTTGGCATTGCAATGGCAGAAGGTTCCAAGGGAGGTATCGTGTCCTGCATGTAAAACCAGAATTCTGCTTTAAAAGGAACTATCATTGGTGAGTTTTCTGACCAGTGCTTCATTTTATTTAATGGAGGGAAGCCACCCTTGGTGTTCAGACGCTGAATTTTGGACACCCAAATTGTGGCACATAATTTTTTAATATGCCAACATAGAAAGGTGGGAAATAAATAGTCTTTTATGCCACTCTATCTTCACATTTTCCTTTTCAATTCAAATCCTAATATTTTCCTTCCCCTATTTGCATGAAATATATTCTCCATTATACAAAATCTCTGATAAACAACACCATATACTCTACAAATTACTCCTAAAATTAGCTCCAGAAAGAGACTTAGCACATAATTGATGAATGCAACAGCCTAGCAAAGCAAGCAATAGATAGTCTTCTAACTACTTGTCTCCACATTTTCCCTTTGAATTCAACTCCAACAAACAAATATATATATATATATAGGATTTAATTATTGAGCAATGTGCTACAGGACATATGGATATCTCTATTAGATAGCAGGTAAAATCATAAATGTTAGAGATTTTCTCTAACTGTTGAGATATGGACATGAATCTAAGCACAACTACAATTATTGTCAGCATATTCCAATGAAGCAGAAGCTCTTAAAGTCCATCAAGGACTTGATGTACTAAAATACAAGTGTTTGAAAGGTGACAGTGATCAACAAATCAATGGTGGTTATCTAATCCCTGCTTCAAACTCCCCTACTTACAAACCTAAAGCTTGCCAAAATATGTTGAAGTCTAAATGTTGAAGAAAAATAAAAGGTCGATATACTAAAAGAAAAGGTGTTTGAAAGGTCACACCGATCAACAACTCAACATCGATTATCTAAACCCTCCTTCAAACTCCCCCTAATTACAAACCTAAGGCTTGCCAAAATATGTTAAAGTCTAAATGTTGAAGCAAACTAAAAGGCTGATTAAAGGGTTCAAATATAAGGAGTTGTTTTTTGTACAAAGGAGGGGTTAAGAGACTTAAGCTCCATGTGCCCACTCACATGAAGTAGAAAAGCATTAGGAAAGGAAACCCTTCCCATAATAATTATCATATCACGAGGGAAATGTGGAGGACATGACTAAAACAACCTCACCTTCTAATCTTATGCACACCTATTTGAGTCATTATATATTAAAGAACTATATTTTGGTCGAAATGGGTCCCACAAGTGGGATTAATTGATTCATCCAAGGGTGAACGCTAGTCCTATGTGACATTAAAGCAAGCCTTGGTGAGAGGGATAAGAGTTCAACTGTATAATGATTACAATTGTTTGTAGTTAATGGATTTGAGGTTAGGATAATACCCTTTTATGCCATAATCATTGTGAGAAATCCATCAGAATTGCAGGTGGGCTTTGGCCTTGAGTGAGGGTTAAATATTGCTAACTCAATTTTATGTTCTTCTGCAAGATTATCAGTGCATTTCTTGGTGGAATTTCTAGAAATATTACATAGTGTTTCCTGGAATAGAGGGAATGGGAGGATGAACCTCAGGCTCCCATGACCATTTTTAGAGGGAACTAGTTGGAAATGGCCTCAAATATGGAGTATATAAATGATGGTTGGGTGCACATTGGTTCACTTCAACCTCCCTCTAGAGGTTGAATTATCTTCCACTCTCAACCTATCAACATCTCTGTAGACTCTATCTCCTTTTCCATACATCATTCTATGGATACACCCTAATTGTTGATATCTCAAAGCTGCTAGAAGGTCCCACTAAAGACAAACATGTGGCTATCTACTTTGATACTAACTCTACAACAATGAAATATGAAGACCTAGAGGCCAACAACTTATGTGGACCTAGTAAGTAAAGCCCAAAATGGGCATTACATTTTTAATTTCTTTTAGTAACCTAGTGTGTTTGTTGAGTACCGTTTACATTATGCTAGTATGTTAAGTAGTATACCTATGGACTTCTAAGAGGTAGATATGGATAGGCCTCCATAGAATTTTTTTTGGCTACTTTAGCCTTCATCATTAGTTGGGAATTTCAGGTCATGGTTGCCCAAGACTACATAATTTTTGTAAACTCAAGTTGTATGGTATGGCCATAGCTTTTCTAATATAAAATCTACCTATAGACCTTCAATAAAACACTTTGTATTTTACACTGATCTGGCAATTTCCTTTTTTGATATTTTGTAAATGATAGTGCATTTTTGGTCCTAAAATTTACTACATCACCCATTTTCTCATGACTATTTTTCACTGGGGTGAAACAAATTCTAATGGAATCTTGACAATGTAATGAGAACACACCATAAACAAACATCTCAGCCTCTGATTTCTTCATTCTATAGTCTATAGGGTTCAGAGTCCAACATCTGGAAACTACAATTTTGGGGGTTAAATGCCAGAATATAGGCCAATACAGGGTATTGTAGACTTCACCTAGTGCAAATGTTTTCGTTGATGTAGGAGATTCCTGTGAAGTGAAATATGTTTCCCTATATGGTTGCTATCAACTAGATCATGTAATATTAACCATGTCATTGGAACCTATAGATAATTATGAATTTCAAGTTCAATTTTCTCTTGAACATGGAATTCTTGCAATGTTGAGTATCATATCTACATAGAGGTTTCCTTACCCTTCCAATGCATTTGAAATTTTCTCAGACGGAAAATTGATGTCATTCTAAATAACATTTACGTTTAGAAAATGATTAAGAGGGTCACTACAAAGACACAAGTTTCTATAATTTTGGATTCTATATAGTATTGGGTTGAGAACTTATGTAATTCATTTGTTTCTAGTTCAATACCAAAACAACGTCAGAAGGATGCCATAATGGTTTCTCGAAAAAATCATCTCATGACACTGTTTTGAGTGCCACAAAGTTCAATCTCTTTGCATGGTCGATTCCTATTTGGGTAACATGTTTAATGTATAGGGTTGTCTTTACATAGTGTTCTACTTTCTTCATAAAACAAGGCAGCACAGTGGATAGTGATTATTGGACATATTGAGAAACCCCCTGCATCCTTGCAGTGTTTCATAGCCTTTAGTATTATTGTGCTTGTGTCCGTGTCTAATTGGATCTTTGTTCCACTAGCCAAAATTTTTACAGGTCTCAAGCACGACATTACGATTCTCTAAAGGATAGGATTTGGGACATTTGTTTATGTTCTTGCCATGATAGTTGCAGCACTCATAGAATTCAAAAGAATTAAAGCATCAAATGATAATGGTTTAGTAGACCTTCCCAATGAGAAGATTCCTACAATTATCTTCTGGTTGCTTCAACCATACATCCTTAATGGTGTTGAGTAGTAAAAAGGGTCTTTTTCACCTCTATTTACCCTACATTAATTATCAATCCAGGTACATTTTGTTATCTCAAAGACTGTACTCAGTTTGAGGCAGTCATTTTTCAGAGTAATGCTAGTAGTATAGTGCTTTAAATACAAGAGTAAACGGATGCTTGGAATAAAATCTACTTACAAAAAGAAACTTAACACTCTGAGACTTAAATCATTCACTCAGAAAGCTATAGCAAATTATCAGTTAAGGGTGTAGTAATGATAAATCTTCCCTTTGTAAACTGATGCAATTAAAAAGCAATCAAGGAGAAGATCGTCAATTTGGGAATTGGACAACAATAGTCAATGTTCACTACAGTTTCAGATCATTATGTTCACACCAAAGTAATTACTTGAAATGATAATTCAAATAACAGGAAATGGAACAGCAACTAATCTACTTAAAAAGATTGAACAACAAAGCCTTAACCTCTGGAAATGAATAAAGCAGTAATTGTAATCTATAGGAATTAAGCAACAATCTTTACTCTAGAAATAATTTGAGTAGAAAACTGGAAAGGGAACAACAAACTAAAGTGTGTTATGAAATATTGAACAACAACTTGAATCAATTGTAAACGCATAGCAGACTAAATCGAATATTACACACAACACATCTATACTTAAGGAAACAATAATCTGAGTTTTGGCATAACAATTATTGATCATGGTTATGAAGAAACAACAATTGTGGTTACCATGGAACAACAATCCCAATGAACAAAAATCACACTTGGAGGTAAACCGTAGATAAATAGACAATAGCACCGATTTATAAATACACAACGCTGTTGCTTTGTGAAAGAATAGTAATGGTAAATTGTAAGGAACAACAATGTTATACAATAATATCAATCTATTAAAGGAACGTCAATGCGATATAAATTCATAATGAATAGCATAACATTCTAGTTGCAGAGGATAACCTTACTATTCAAATAGGAATGAGATATAACAGAGCCAACATATGAAATAATAAGGAACAACAAATTACTGAACAAAGCAGATAAAAGAAATCAAACCACACACAACTTGGAATTAGAAAATAATGGTACAGGAAGAAAGTGATCCACCAGGGCCGGGCCCTTAGCCTCCAGGGACACACTACTGTGATTACTCTAGAATCAAAGACAAAACATCAACAGAGCTTATGTATTAATCATCAAAGCAGTGTTACAGTAATTGCTCAATGATCAAAGTTTAAGTTACAACAGTGAATTTCATAAAACAACAATAATCCGCCCTGGGCTAGCAACATTGTCCCTTCTTATAGCAGCCAAGTGGAAATATCAATGATACAGATAATCTTTAAAGTAGCGATCCCTCAGGATCAAAGGATCCTGAGGGATTCGCCAGATCATTATTTCTCAGTTATCTCTTCGTTCTCTTGTGCCGATTTGGTATCTCCTCTTCCTTTTCTTGGCTTGTACACTCCAATCTAGATTGCCTCATTTGGATGTGGTTCCCTGTCAAAGGGACAACAGTTGATTTTGTCTTGTCTTTTCCTTTGGAGTGGTGATCTTCCGTTTTCCTCTTTTTCTGCATAGGAAAAGGTAATTATTAGTCATTTTACGTTGCTCACAAATATTCTAAACTTTATCATAATCTTTCACCATATACCCATTTCATAATGTAAAGAAGTTATGAATTTAAGGAAAAGATGACAAAATAAGTGGTAATTACATACCTTCTCTAATGCTCAACACACCCCCCTGCTTACCCTTTTTCATGCCCTCATGAAAACATTGTAATTGACATGCAAGGCAGTTAGGGAATAGGTTGGAGAATGGATCTCATTAGGTGGTCTACAACCATGATGCCTAGCTAGGAATTCAAAAAGATGTCTTGTATGACCTTCAGGCATTTCATATAAGGCTTGATATCCTGGTGCAGGGTGCCAAATGACTGGACTTTGGAACCTACAACCTAACCAAGATGACCCTTCTTTCAAAATTAGGTCACCATAGATACCCAAGCGGTCAGCAGCTAGCTTAAAGTTCTCATAATTGAATGGTTCCCTGTTTTGGATATTCCGATTAGAAGTCTGGTATCAGAATTTGGTTGCTGCTATGGCGAGGTCTTTGATGGTAAAGAAGTATTCTACCCCTTGCCAGATGACTACTGTTTGAATAGGTCCCAATGCCTTGATCACTCCCTGAGTTCTCATTAGGCTCCTATGTTTATTCCATAGCTAGAGCGGGTCTCTAGGTTCACCCCTCACCCATAAATCTAATCCATTATCCTGTCTTTGAAAGACATTGTAGGCTTTAAGCCACTTTATTTGATTAACACCAAAAGAAATAAATTCCTACAGTTTGACATCACCCACAAAAGGGCTAGGGTTCTGCTTTGTTTCTCCATCTAATACAAGATTGTGCAAATAAAATTCACATAACAATCACTAAACTTTCACCTTGTAATGCTTACAATAGTTTATGAAGTCATCAATGGTTTTTATCTCTATAGGTACTCCTGCTTTCAAAAATTTAATTTTCAATTGTAAATATCGTTCCATTAAAAACAAAGCATAGTTCCTAGTAGGTGCCCTACACATTAGAACGTCAGTATATAGAGAACATAGGGTATCCATTTGTTTGATGACTATGTATAGTCTATGGGTTACCCTTTTGACTCTTTCTTCTACATTTCGCCATCCTTCCAAAGCTTGGTTTATGATGTGTTAATGCTCTTCAGCTGCTGTTGTAATTTCTCGTATTTTTCTCGAGGGACAGTCTGCTCTGTAAGTTTCTCTATTGTTTGCTAGGGTTGTGCCAAATATTTTCACAGATTTACTACCCTTGGGTCCTTATCCAACATGATAGCTTTATGCGGGAGATCTACTTGGATCTTCTTATCACAGGCCGATATGTTATCTATTTGTACTTCGACATGTGCAACAGCCAGATGTTGTTCCTTTCGATTTTGAATAACAGGTTGGACTTGAGTCCTCTTGATCTTTTCCTTAAGGGGTTTTTCTTAGGTAGTTGCATTCTTTGCCACACCAGCTCCTTTCGATTTCTTCCCCATTTTCAAAACCCTTACCTGTTTTCGAAGTCACTTAATCATGTTAAGCAATCTCTGTTGTTCCTTTTGTAATGTTTTAATTTCCTCTGTTTTCTTGGAAGGAAGAACCATTTGTTTACTCGGGCTTGGGCTTTGTACCTCAAGTATTTCACCTTCGTCTTGGCCAATTTCCCTATTTTCTTCTTGCGGTGCTTCTTCAGTGTTCTGTTGATTGGTTTTTCAGGGTAGAAACCCTAGTTTGCTCTGTTGTCTCCTGGGCATCTTCTTTTTCTACCCCTTCTTCATCGTGGAATTCTTCTGGTGTATTCTGACCAGGAACAAATGGTTCCTCTTCTTCATTCTCGTCACTTTTCTCCCCTGATACGTTCTCGTTATGAGTGGAGTGGTCCTCTTCTCCCTCCTCCTCATCACATAGTTCCTCGGATGCACTTTTATCATGAGCAGAGTGCTCCTGCGGTCCTTCTTCCTCATCACACAGTTCCTCGAATGCACTTTTATCATGAGCATAGTGCTTCCGCGGTCCTTTTTTAGTATGGGGGTTAATTGGGCTGTGAGGTTGGACATATTCGCCCATATTGGCCAGAATTTGGGCCAATTCATCTTCTTACACATGGTTTTGCAGTGGACTTTCGTTGTGTTGCTTTGTTCCCTTTCCTTCTTCCTAACCGTATGTTATAGACATATTTGGGAACTTAAACCCCAATCACATATGTTGATAAACCAAGGGCTATTTAACCCCTAAAATTTTTGTTTCATACCCTAAAGAATCATGGTCAACTGATTACATCATTTCCCATAAATTACACTTCAAAAACCACTCAGAACTAGCCAAAACTAGACCATACTGACTGCTCCATGGTCAAGGTGCGATCCATGCAGGCTGCTACATTAGCCATGTGCGATGCATACTGAAAGAGACTTCTCTGGGGTGTGATGAGTGAGAATAGACAAATGGCAGAGAATGTTTTCTAGGTGGAAACCCAGGGAATCTTCTAGAAACTTCTCATATGACACTTGCCTCTTTGAATTCGCCTAGGGATGAGTAAAAGATCAAAGAAATCTCCAAGTGGAACCAAGAAATATCAGTGGAATGATACTAATCAGAAACCTAGAGCTGACTCACACCCTTGCAGGAAATCTATATATGGATCCCTCATCTGAGAGATCTTTAGGCTGGAATTGGGTAGTTTGTAAGAAAGTGTTGTTGGTTTCTCTTTGAGAAGAGACATTGTATTGTTGGATGATCTTGCTTTTCATGAGGTGAAGAGGACTTTGATGCTAGGAGGAGGATGTTGGAGTGAACAACTGGGTTGTAATCTTCTCTTCTACTATTAATAAAGATATTTGAGTTTTCCTCTATATAATCATGTATTTGTGAATCTTGTTGTTTATGAATGCAATTTTATGGTCAATGTATTTCTGATTCTACATTGTTTATAGTATTATAGATCGAGATGCTTTGATGGTGTTTTGTTGCTTTGCCCCTACAGGTACTCTCTAAAGCAGGACAAGTAGTAGAGGAGTGGAAAGCTCTATCAAGGGAGAGAGGAAACAATCAAGGAGCCAAGCGAAAGATCCAAGTTGTTCCTCTTTGCTTCTCTCTTATCTATCATACATAAAGGAAATCACAATTTCCTTTGATTGTTTGTTCCTAAGATAGCTACCCGTCTTAGTGGGACTAGCAGATCGAGAAGACACTAGTTTTCCTTGAAACGAAATGGTGACTCCAATAAGGAGTGATTAGTTTGTTTGTTTGTTATTGTTGTTTGCTTTATAAACTACAGACGGAGCCTAAAGTTAGCCAGCTAGCCTTCACACTACTTTTTCTATGCAACTGCAAAGTAGATGAATGATGCTTCAGTCAATCTCCAGGTTGGTTTATGAACTGAAAATTTGACTTACAAGCATCCTAAATGTCCTTATGGTATCTCAATAACCTCCTAAGGTCATACCCCTATACTTTGTTTTCAATGTCTATCATAGCTCAGCCTAAATCACTGAACTTAGCTGCAAATTTTGTGAAAAAACCAAGCTCAGTTTCATTCCCTGGCCCATCACACTGTCTGTAACTGGAAGCTTGTATGCATCGCACCTCCCATGTGTTGTAGGTGAGATGCATCCTTGTTTTCCTTAAGGATAGGTGCGATGACTGCGTGAAACTATTTCTCTCTTTAGAATTTGGTTTTTTTCCTCCTTATTCTCAGCTCTATTCAGTAGTTTTGCTGCATATGATCAGTATTTCATTGTTGAAGCCTTCTTCCTTTACATTATTCAGCCTCCATTGATTAGGATTTGTAAAAAAAATTCATGTATTTTTCATCATTTACAGTCCTTCTTTGTCAAAAGTATCTTAATTGAACTGTCGTCTTTTGACGCAAAGTGTCGTAACTGTCATTTTGAGTCAAGAAGAAGATTTTCATAAAGTCCTCCTCCTCTAGATAGTGGATTGTACTTTTTTCATTGTATTTGATTTGAATTATCAATATTTGAAGTGTCGAAAGTAGTTTTCCATTCGAAATCGAAAGTGTCATCTTAGCCTCCCTTTCATTTTGAAAAGAAATTGTTGAAATATCACTTTGAAGAAAATAGTTCAGATCTATATTTAGTTTTCCTTTTTGGCAATCTCACATTAAGGAAATGAAAAAAAATACATGCATTTGCATTTGCATTTAGACTATGTGCGAAAGATGATTTAGGAAAAGTGCATTTAGTGTGTGCTCTTTGCTCTATGTTGAAAGAATCATACTCTTATTTCCTTAGTAGCTAGGATTTTCATTGCTAAAGAAAACAAATGATTGTTTATCATTTTAGATTGCATATTTAGGAATTTTACATCTAATCATGCGGTGAACCTTGAAAGACAAACTTCTAAAAAAGATCAACTCTAAAATAAATCTCAATGAACATAAAAACTCTTTGGAACCTAATGCAACACATCTAGAAGTCTAGGCTACAGACGTGTTCCGGTGTCATAGAACCTGGTAACTATCGTTTTCATCGAAGGTTGGGTGATTCCTCCTCTTTGATACGACAAGTGCCAGTACGGACTTGTGCTCCCTGTACCTTCAAGTATATATTGGGAGACCATAATAGGTTGATATCCTTTAGCCTTAGGAAGCCATGTCTGCCGCCCTATCTATCACAATGCACTGAACATAGCATTCGGGAAGATTGACTGCCATATGTAAAGTCCTTGGTAATTCTTTTTAATTTACAACCAAGGTGTATATTGCAGTTTTGCAATTGGTTTGGTTAAATCTCTCTGTCTAGATTTATAGAGTAGTCACTTTCATTTCTTTTCGACTCCTTAAAAGAAAAGGTCCATCTGAGCACTTGTCACTTCAAGCTCATTAAAAATCGAAGGCGACTAGAGTCATCTTTAGCTTTTTCTCGACTCTTAAAAATTGAAAAATTAAAGTTGTGTCAAAGTGTCTTAAAATTTATTTAATACGGAATAACATCCATGTTCCTTCGTTGATAGTAGGTTGAGGTAATGGGGTCCACCAATCAAGGAATCCCTCTTGGAGGGAATCCTAGTCCTTTCTCTTCTTGGGGAGATATTGGTGCTCCATACATGGCTACATTGTCCCTCCCGGGAATCATAATTGGCCTGCCTGTATGGATATTCTCAACTTTAGTCATTCAAAACACCATAATTCCTCAGCAATCGAATCAGCATCCAGTTGAGACTGAAGTTGACCCCTCGCCATCTACTTCGTTTGTTTCTCCCTCCCCTTCTTCCTCTTTTCTTGGTGAAAGCAGTGATGCTAGTAACCAGGTGATCGAGAAGAAGAAGAAAGGGAAGGAGAAGAAGAAGAAGAAGTCTATTAAAGAAGGGGGCAACAATGAATCATCTGGTGAAAATCCACACATTAAATCTCCTAAATATCCTTGTCTAATTTGCAAAGGAAACCATTTTCACCGAGAGTTTCCTTGCATTCCATGAATCTTGAGAGAATGGGCTCCCCATTCACAACATCTGGCATCATCAACCTATATCGATCATGTTGACAACACACCATCAACTAGTGAAAATGAAGTCAATGGACACAAAGGAAAGCTCAAAATTCCATGTCAATTATGCGAAGAAGACCATCAACTTCGCGAATTTCCTTTTCTAGATGAGGCTAACATAATCTTGCATAATCGTCCTGCTTCACCACTGTGACTTCCATCTGGATACAAGAAACTCTTACCAAGTCCATCGCTAGTTGAAAACCCGATTGACATAACTCAATCATCGATCGAAACACCTATCATTGAAATTGAACCTTCTGAGCCTATACCAGACCAAAGACAACAGGTCGAGATGGTAGGTGACCCAGTCTTACCGTCGGAAGGTCCACCTTCAGATGATACAATTCCCAAAGAGAATAAGAACAAGATTGTTCAAATTCTTTTTGTTGACACAGAGTAAGATGAACTTGGGGGAAATCCACCCGTTCCTCCACAACAGGAGGAAAGTTTCCCAGTTCAAGGGGTTCATCCAACTGCTTATCCGGTACCCACTCCAAGTAGTCTAGTCATTTCCTTCTATTGGAATCAACTAGCAAGACCCTGCCTTCTGTCTAATGTACCATTTTGAATCATAGTACAAGTTTACAAAATGATTATGTCTGGCACTATCATAGATGAAGGGGCTTTAGTGTGTATCCTTTCCTCAACTTCTTGGAAAGCGCTTAGTTCACCATCACTTGAGCCTATAACGCAAAATTTGTCAGGCTTTAACAAAGGAACCAGTCGACCGTTAGGGATCCTTCCAAAGTTGACGATAACTTGGAAAAGGAAAACCATTCACTTGAACGTGATGGTAGTCCAAGGGCCATTAGATTACAATCTACTTCTTGGACGTGACTATATATAGCATGGAAGTTGTTGTTTCCACACTCTTTCGAGTGATGTGTTTCCTACATGAAGGAAAAACAGTACAACTTATTGACCAACTTTCATTTCCCAGTTCGAACACAACTACAAGTCAAACATCATCCCTAAATGGTCTCTTTGCGTCAAGAATGTCTCTTCAACCTTCATTCCATCCACTTGACTACAGTGAGTAGTCCAGTGAATGTAACGAAGTTTAGGGGGTATGCCCCCTAGTCTGCTACGGCACGCAAACCCAGCTGAAAAGATAGAGTTCCTTGCAGGTTATATGATCGGCATGAAACATTATTTCCTTGTAGGTTATATGATTGGTCTGAAACACCATTTCCTTGTAAGTTATGGGATCGGATTGAAACATTTATTTCTTTATAGGTTATATGATTTGTTTGAAACAGTTATTTCCTCGTAGGTTATGTGATTGGAAGATCACACCATTCACCTTTGTCTATGGATAGAGCCAAGGAAGTGTTTTTGTCTAGCCGCTGACAGAAACAATCCTGCCTAACCGCAAGGACTTCCATATGGTAACTTGGAAACTCTCCAGCTCGTTAAAGTAAGGGGAAGCGCCATCCCTTTCCAGCTCGTTAAAGTAAGGGGAAGCGCCATCCCTCCTATACATTTTAATCTTTTGGGACTTGAAGGATTATCAAACAAAAGATCGAGTGCTTGTCTTTTTCGGCTTGCTAAAGCGATTGAAAAAGTCATCCCTTTCGTATTATTTTATACTTTTTTTGAACTTAAGGGATTATGCTACGGAAAAGGACCACTGGAGTTTCCTTTTCATTCATTTTCAAACTCTCTAAAATGAAAAGGACCAAGCTATCTTTGTCATTAAACTCGTTAAAATAGTAGCGACAAACTTGTGCAACCGGACAAGAACAAGTTTCACTATCGCTAGAATCGCTAAAACATAGAGACAGATTTGCCCAAAGGTCAAATTATAGAACAAGAACATGTTATCCTCCTCAAGCTTGACAAAAATAAATAGGTACTAGTCAGCAATGACTAGCGAAAAAGGGAAGAAAACTTAAAGAACTTTATTGGTAGCAGGTCGCTCTTGAACATGACACTTTCACTCCATCACCATGATTGAGTCGGGTTGGGCTATGCCATTCACCGGTCATATCACCATTGGTCCTCCATACCATCCATATTTTGGGGTTAATGCTACCAATCCATATCAGTGTCGCCAATATGTATAAGAGAAGTCATTCAAAGTATTCGCCATCCAGCTAATGCCTCATCCACTGTAATACCTTCACCCTCCATTTTTCATGACTGCCATTCCTGAACCTTGTATTATCAGATCGTTTTCACCTCTAGAAAATCATTTGCTCCGTTTCGTGTTGTGGATGTGGGATACATCAAGGCCCTCCTATGATGGGTCACTTCTTATCGACATCAGTTCATTATCCAAGAAGTTGACTTAGAAACAACCCTTTCAGTACTTTGAAGCTTGCATGCCACAATGGCAAGTTTCTCACTTCTGGCGACAGGTATACATCAATGGCCTTCGATCGAAAGATTTTTCATGGTGTTCTACATCGACTCATATATTCACACCACATGAATTGTATTGTAGTACCTTGAGGGTCATTATCATTATCGGTGACTCCTCTCATGCCTGTTAGCAGCGTACATTATTGGATGGTAATTAGGCAATATCTTTCCATGTTTGACTTCAGAACACCTTTTCACATGGATCGACTTGTACATCGAGCGAATATTGAACGAGTTTTGAAGACCCCAGATCTAGTTTCATCCATCCAGGCTGCGATATATTCAGGAAAATAAAGACATAAAATGTACACAGATGCTGCACAGATGATCATCCAAGCTAGGGTATGATGACTCTACACATTAAAGAATCACCAGTCTGCAAAAACGAACGATTATATGTCCTATGCACATGACAATGAATTTATAAAGTTGAGCATGGGAATGCCTGCCTCAGCTAGATCATGAAAGAAAATATGATGATGATGTATTGTACTGTGTCTTATACAGGTCACCTTCCAGTTCGAATACCTCAGATCCTCATGATAAAGCATTTCACCGGACATCAAAAGATTTAGAACTTCGTGCTTTAGGGGGCAACTGTTATAGACATATTTGGGAACTTCAACCCCAATCACATATGTCGATAAACCAAGGGCTCTTTAACCCCTAAAATTGTTGTTTCATACCCTGAAGAATCATGGTCAAATGATTACATCATTTCCCAGAAGTTCCACTTGAAAAACCACTCAGAACTAGCCAAAATTGGACCATACTGACTGCTCCATGGTCAAGGTACGATGCATACTAGCTGCTACACTAGCCAGGTGTGATGCATACTGAAAGAGCCTTCTGTGGGGTGTGATGAATGAGAATAGACAAATGGCAGAGATAGTTTGCTAAGTGGAAACCCAGGGAATCTTCTAAAAACTTCTCATATGACACTTGCTTCTTTGAATTCACCGAGGGATGAGTAAGAGATCAAAAAAATCTCCAAGTGGAACCAAGAACTATCAGTGGAATGACACTAATTAGAAACCTAGAGCTAACTCACACCCTTGCAGGACATCTATATATGGATCCCTCATCTGAGAGATCTTGAGGTTGGAATTTGGTAATTTGTAAGGAAGTGTTGTTGGTTTCTCTTTGAGAAGAGACATTGTATTGTTGGGTGATCTTGCTTTTCATGAGGTGAAGAGGGCTTTGATGTTGGGAGGATGATGCTGGATTAGACAGCTGGGTTGTAATCCTCTCTTCTACTATTAATAAATCTATTTTAGTTTTCCTCCATATAATCGTGTATTTTTTAATCTTGTTGTTTATCAATGCAATTGTATGGTCAATGTATTTCTAATTCTGCATTGTTTATAGTATTATAGATCGAGATTCTTTGATCGTGTTTTTTTTCTTTTCCCCTACAGGTACTGTCTAAAGCGGGACAAGTAGGAGAGGAGTGGAAAGCTCTATCAAGGGAGAGAGGAAACAAGCAAGGAGCCAAGTGGCAGATCCAGGTTGGTCCTCTTTGCTTCTCTCTTATCTGTCATACATAAAGGAAATCACAATTTTCTTTGATTGTTTGTTTCTAAGATAACTACCCATCTTAGTGCGGCTAGTTGATTGAAAAGACACTAGTTTTCTATGAAACACCGGATTGCTCAGTCTCCTCCTCCAGTTCACCTTCATCATTTTCCTCCAATTCTTTTTCATTCTCCCCAAATTCCAATTGTGGGGGTTGCTCATCTCCTGAATCATGTATTTCAACCGGTTGACTAATGTTCCCTGGGAATTTCCTAGCATTCCTCTGATCCATGCCAATCTAACAGATTTTCTTTGTTTCAGTGGTCTGCTTGATGTACTGGCAATATGTTTTCATTTTTGGGGCAGGAAAAGCCAGTCCCCCATCTATTGAGAAAATCAGTTCTTCCCAACTGCTCTAATGTTGGTCAAGACTGTAGCTGACTATCAGTCATATTAACCCGTGGTGGCTTACTATTGACTCTACATGGCGAGATTTCTTCATGATTCAGGCAACAACATGTAATAAAAAATTTAAAAACGCAGGTAAATTCACATCACATTTTTTCTTTAACATGGCTAAAAGTTTAATATGGTGTGGTCTTACCACGTCTTTCTTGCCATCACAAGTGATGTAGCTCTGGATAATTCTCGCCAACTCTGCCCACGGGTCTCCCAAGGTTGCTGGCAAAACTCCCTTTCCTTTTATAGTCAGGTTCTACCCTTCATCCTAGAATATTTTCATGGCATCTTGCAGTCTCACCTTTTTCAAAGTCCACACAAGTCCAGTGGTTGGTACTCCCAAAACTTCTGCAATTATGTCATCAGTAACTACTATCTGTCTCCCTCTCACCATGGAATGATGTTCTTGCAAATTTTTCAGAAACTCAATTGCCACTGTCTCATTGGATTGCTGCAGACGGTTAAGGTAAGTTATCCATCCTGCCCTTGCTAGGATTTCTCGTGCAGCATCGGAGACCATCAATACCTATGGCTCACTGTGAATTGATCTTCCTCCCATCTTATTTCACACTTAGTACACTGTAAAATATACAGAGATGATATTTGAACACTATGCTATTCAAATTTTTAGCTCGCTGTGAGGAAAAAACATAGAAGATGATGGAACAACAAGTTGTTCAAATTTCTAACTTACTGCTAATTTTTTCAGAGCAAAACACGAAAATAGCTTCGGAACAACAAGCCATGCATATTGGGCAACAAAATACCGTGAAGCTTTGCTATTCCTGAGTCATAATTCTTCTGAATGATGAGATGACACGTATGCCAACGAATTATGAGGATCACCCACGGCCCGTTGTAATGTAATAGGCCGTCCTCGGCTGTGAAATGAAGGAGCAGCGTGTTGAACTGCCATAGTATAGAGTCATAAAGGAACAATGTATAAAGATATGCCATGTTTACAAAAATGAGAAGATTACTGGGATCGAGGTGTATGATATGATGCATGAATTGGAGGATAGGACAGCTGACGTGAATAAAAGGTCCTATGTGATCGTTATCAACTTTTACCATCATAATTGATTTGTAAATGATTTTCATGTATCAAAGATTCGAAAGGGTTATATACATAATCTCATTTGAACCATTTATAAAGATATAAGAAGAAGGGTTTTATAATTACTATTGGTGTATAAGAAATATGACTTTGATACCATCAACAGAGCTCTATTTCCCACAGGTGTCCATAACCTTTACAGAGTTGTTTATTTCACCCTTGGAACCATAATACTTTGTGTATTCCTAGGAAAGTGCTATGCAATGTCAGAATGGAGGCCATTATGCTGGCTTGGTAACCAGATGTATCATAATTCCATTCACCAGGAAGGAGTGAAAGGTGGGCAGGTCGGATCGTGATGAGACCTCCTGTTCCAAGGACCTTTTGTTTTTCTGATGTTCCTCTTGGATCATATCCTTGGTGTGGTGACCATAGTGGGAATGCCACTTCAATTTCTTCCTTATGATCATGATAGGCTGGCTCTTGATGAGACCCCCTATCCTTTATCTGGCAAATCATGTTAGCAATCATATAAACATTTTTCTTTTTCCTATTTTTTCTTTTATATAGCACTTTTCCTATTTATATACAGAGAGTGGTTGAACACACCTTAAGAGTAGGGATGGTGGAAAAAGTCTTAACATCTCAATAGAGAAAAATATGCCCTTATTCTTATTCAATAATAATGATCAAAGAGAATTATGGGGATTTAGGAAGAACCATCATGATAAAAATAATCAATCATATTGGTATTAGTAAAATAATGACAACAAGGTGATCAATAGTTGTGTCATTTCCTCTTTTCTCTTATCAATTCAAAGCAATTTCTTCTAAAGATAATGATTTTTATATAATTTGTTGATTTCAGTATCCTCTAGTTTTTGTATTGTTGCATAAATGTATAGTTGTGCTTTAGATGACCATGACTCACAAAAATGATCTAAATGGTAAAACACACAAAAAAGAAGAAAATGCACTCTAAAAATGTTGTTCTCAAGATAGAATAGCTACTGTACACAAAAACTGTAAGAAAAAGGAAAAACATGCTCGAAACTACTATTCCTTGAGAGGAACAACAACTGTCCCTTAATCGAAACAACAAAGAAAGAAAGTGCAAACAAAAAATACGAAAATGTTGTTCCTTTGAAAAGGAACAGTAGAAAATGGAGGTTTTGTTCCTTCAGAAAGGAACACCAAAAAATAAAAGTGTTGTTCCTTCGGAAAGGAACAACATAAAAATGAAAGTGGTGTTCCTTCAGAAAGGAATAGCAGAAAAAAGGAAGTGTTGTCCTTGCAGAAAGGAACAGTAGAAAAATGAAAGTGTTGTCCCTTCAGAAAGGAACAATAGAAAAATGAAAGTGTTGTTCCTTCGAAAAGGAACAACAGAAAAATGAAAGTGTTGTTCCTTTGGAAAGGAACAACATAAAATGAAAGTGTTGTTCCTTCAAAAAGGAATAAAAAAAATGTAGAAGTGTTGTTCCTTCAGAAAGGAACAACAAAATGTAAAATTTTTGTTCCTTTAGAAAGGAACAACAAAAAGGTGCAAGTGTTTTTCCTTCGAAAAGGAACAACAAAAATGTAGAAATGTTGTTCCTTTGGAAAGGAATAGCAAAACGTGAAAGTATTGTTCCTTCGAAAAGGAACAACGAAACAACGGAAATGTTGTTCCTTCGAAAAGGAATAGCAGAATGCAAAAATGTTGTTCCTTCAGAAACTGACATCAAATGGAGAAAATGTTGCTCCTTCGAAAAGGAAAAGCAAAATGAAAAAGTGCTATCCCTTCGAAAAGAAATAGCAAAAAGGTGAAAATGTTGTTCCTTCCGAAGGGAATAGCAAATTGTAGAAGTGTTGTTCCTTCGAAAAGGAACAACAAAATGTTGAAAATGTTGTTCCATCTGAAAGGAACACAAAATGCCAAAGTTGTAGAAATGCAGAAATTTGTACAGAAAGTAATTTACACAAAGAAAACAAAAGAATTATGTACAAAATTTAAAAGCAATCAAATCACTTAGTGAACCAAAGGTGAGGAAGAGTTCTCTTCCTCAGCTAGAATCTGCATGTTGGAGTCTTCCCGGAGTTGCTGGTAGAAGGATTCTTGAGTGAGTGGTTTGCGGTACAATCAAACTTGATGGTTGTTTGCCTTAAAGGTATGTCTAGATCCATCAACGGTGGTTAAAGTAATGGTGACATTATCATGTACCTTCCAGATTTCGTATGGTCCCAGCCAGCAATTCTGAAGTTTCCCTGGAAAATCCTGAAACCTGGAATCATATAGGAGTGCCCAATCTCCTTTGCGGAAGACTTTCTTTTTGAAGAGGGCGTCATGCCATTTTGCTCTCTGTTGTTGGATTAATGCGGTATGTTGAAGAGCAAAGAGCCCGATTTCAGCCAGCTCATTGATTTGCTATAGTCTATTAATCTGTGCCTCGTTTAAATCTAGACCGACTTTTTGTGCTATTCTCAAGGTTTGTATTTCAAATTCTATTGGAAAGATGGGTTCCTTTCCAAATACTAGCTGATATGGTGAATAACCAGTAGTGCTTCTCCATGTTATCCTGTATGCTCACAAGGCTTTCGGTAATCTTGTATCCCAATCACGTCTGTGTGACACAATGGTTTTTGTCAGTATTGCTTCTATTACTTTATTCGTGCTTTCTACTTGGCCATTTGCCTGTGGGTGGTATGGAGTAGTAATTTTATGTAGAATATGATAGTTTTTTAGTGTTGCAACAATTTTATTACCAGAAACTTGTGGTCCTCCATCAGTGATTATGTCTCTTGGGAGGCAATATTGCACAAATATCTGGAACAGTAAATGAATGACAAAATCCTCTGTAGCTCTTGGCATTGCCTCTGCTTCAACACATTTGGTCACATATTCCGTTGCTACCAAAATATATGTTTTCTGGTTTGATGATGGGTTGATTGGACCAACAAAATCGAGCGCCCAACGCTCAAATTCTTTAATGACTAGCTATGGGTTCAAAGGCATTTTGTCGGACTGTCCAGGGCATCCTACTCTTTGGCAACTGTCACAAGCTTGAAAAAATTTCTTTGCATCTTTGAAGATTGTGGGCCAATAATACCCTATTTGCATAACTTTGTGACCAATTCTTCGATCTGTGAAATGTCTGCCACACGGTCCGTCGTGACAGGCGTTCAGAATGTCGAAAATTTCATCTTCATGGACGCATCTTCTAATGTGCATATATGATCCTGTATGAAATAGGTAGCCCCCAATCTAAGAAAATCGGGTACTACACTAGACAATCTGCTTTCGTTCATTGGGAGTCAGATGTTTTGGTAATTTTCCTACCACTAAATAATTCGCAACATCAGAATACCAGGGTGTTTTGACAATAGTAGCAAACAAATG
Organism: Pinus tabuliformis; assembly: GCA_031772625.1. NCBI lineage: Eukaryota > Viridiplantae > Streptophyta > Pinopsida > Pinales > Pinaceae > Pinus > Pinus tabuliformis. Next base: position 543,507,364 of record CM062815.1, on the reverse strand, counting down.
TTCATCTGGAAATTGATCTTTGACTGCTGCTGCATCCACTAGCTTTGGCATTCGTGAGAGAAAGTCAACTATAAGATTTTATTTTCCAGGTCGGTCTTTTATTGTGATGTCGAATTCCTGCAATAAAATCAGCCATCTTGTTACTCTACCATTTGTAATTGGTTTATTTGCTAAATATTTTATGGCAGAGTGATCTGTATATAAAACAACAGGATATCCAGTAATGTAATGCCTAAATTTATTTACAGCATGTATTACAACTAAAAATTCTTTTTCAGTAACAGTGTAGTTCAACTCAGCAGGAGAGAAATTCTTGCTAGTATAATAGATTGCATTTGGTCTTTTGTCTTCTTCCTGCCCAAGGACTGCTCCAATAGCTGTGTCTGAAGCATCCGATGAAATTTGAAATGGCAGGTCCCAATTTGGACCTCTAAGCACTGGGGTTGTTGACACAAGCTTTTTCAGATCCTCAAAAGCATGGTCACATTTATCTATCCAAATAAAGTCAACATTTCCCGTTGGTGCGTATAGAGGTGTAGCTATTTGAGAAAGATGTTCTATAAATCTCCTATAATAACCAGAAAATCCAAGAAAATTGTGTACCTCTGTCTGTGTGGTAGGAGTAGGTATTAACAAAATTATTTGAATTTTGGTCGGATCTACCTGTATTCCAGCTGGTAAGATACAATGACTTAGGATGAGTCCTTTAGTCATCATCATATAACATTTCTCATGGTTCAGGCAGAGCCTGATGGCGATACATCGTTGCAGCACCTTTTCCAACGTGTCTAGAGCTAGGTCAAAATCATCTTCGTATGGTGTAAAATCATCCATGTATACTTCAAGCCCTTCATTTATTAAATCTAAAAAGATTCTGAGGATAGCCCTTTGAAATGTGGCAGGGGCATTGCGTAGGCCAAAGGGTAAAACTCTGTAGGTAAATGTTCCCCAAGGACAGGTAAAAGTTGTTTTGTCTTGGTCTTCAGGGGCAACCTGAATCTGATTGTATCCACTAGAGCCATCCAAGAACGAAAAGAATTTCTTTCCTGCTAATGTATCTAATACCTAGTCAATGAATGGAAGGGGAAAGTGGTCTTTCTGGGTTGCTTTATTTAATTCTCTGTAATATACACAAATCCTCCACTTTCCATTCTTCTTCGACACCACTGCAAGTGGAGAGACCCATTTTCTATCGCGGATAGGATAAATAAAGTTTACATCTAAAAGTTTTTGTAATTCATCTTTCACAATGTCTTTTAGATGAGGGTTAAGTTTTCTTTGGGGTTGGTGAACAGGTCTTGCATATTTTTCTGTATAAATGTGGTGTGTAGATAGCTGGGGATCGATTCCCTTTATGTCCGGATAATCCCATGCAAAATCTTCCTTGTATTTTCTCAATAGCTGGATCAGCTTCTCTTCTTGTTTAAGAGTCATGTTATTATTGACGTTTAAAGTTTTTCCTATCTCAATCTTGATAGTTTTGCTATTTGAAATTGAGGTAGTAGGTATTGTTTGATCATGAGTGTCTTTGAGAGGATATTCTTCTAATTCATTATCAAATGCTGCCTCTATCATGTGACATTGTACGTGGGATCTGGATTCAGCTTGGCTAATAAAGTTTTTAATAACGTCATCCTCTATTTGATCTTTGAAATCGAGGGCATCTTCTATAGTTAATGGGGATATAATGTTTTCGGTAAGTTATGATACAGGATGTTTGTTAGTTTTTATTATTGTTACACTTGGCTCGGTTGGAGGGTATAGGGCTAGATTCTTGATATTACTCCCACTAGTTATGTTCATACTACCTTGTCAGCAGCGAATGTAAGCATCAGCGGTTGCAAGCCAAGGTCTGCCTAAAATTAACGGATGTCCATCAAGTCGTTTTTGGGGTTTATTATTAGAAAGTTGGTAGGATATTCTCAAGAATCAACGAATACCATAACATCATGTAGTGTGCCTTTTGGCCTAACCACTAATCGGTTAGCCAGTTCTAATAAAGTGGAAGTCGGTTCTACTGATGTAATGCCCAGTTTTTGACAAGTGGTGGTTATTAAGATATTAATTGCAGCCCCTAAATCAACTAAGGCATTTGAAAAGGTTTGTCCATTGATTTGCACTATCACTATTAGATTTCCTGTTTCTTCATATTTAACAGGTGCTTCTTTCCCTGATAGCATGTCAGATAAAGTGCCAACTACTTGGACTGTTGGGTTAATTTTTATTCTCCTCTTTGGTTCTTCTATACATAGCTCTTTCATGGTCTTTGCATATATTGGGATATCTTGGATAGATTGGAGGAGTGGGATTTTTATGTACAGATTTTTAAGTTCTCCCAAAATATCAAAGTCAGCATGTTCTATAGGGCATGGTATAATTAATCGTTCTGGGAATGGGGGAGAAGATGTGGTTGCTTGGTCATGAGTCTATTTTTTGACCACATATTCTTCTTGTAATGGTTGTTTTGTAGGTAACTGATTTTCAACTTGAACATTTTTATCTCCCTCGGTCGCTATAATACGCCAAGACCTTAATTGAAGGTCGTTACACTCCCTTAGATTAGTTTCTAGCTCTGGTGTTTCAATTATTTGAATAGATTGGACTGGTCTGTTATTTGGGTTCGGGTTGGGTTGGGCTAGGAGTTGCGGCCTTAAATTGGACTGGGGATTTTGTTGTAGTGCTGGCAGTGTAGGTTGAGGGAGTGGAATGGTTCCTACTGGCTAATTCATCGACCTTTTCTAGTTTGTTTCCCAGGCTTGACTCTGCGAAGTAGGAGGGGACCATTGTGCTGGATACACATTGTTTTGCCAATATGGTGGGGCGTAGGAAAAATTTGGCCAATTAGATTGGCTTGCTTGATTTGGCCATGGTGATGATGAAGGAAATGGTTGTTTTGACCAATTTGAGAAGAGAGGTTGATTTTGCCACATTGTATTATATTGCTAACCATGATATTGTGTAGGCTGGAAAGAAGAAGCTGGATCGAGGAACATACCTGATTGTCACGGCTGCCATTGACGGTGCTAATTAAGTAGGTACACCGGTTCTGGTTCTTCTTTTGCTTCTTTGTATACTTGTTTCAAACAAGAAAGTGAGGGATAGCTTTTTGTAGAGTGGTCTTTGGTACAAATGGCGCAAACTTGAACCCCATCTAATGGGCACGCCTTGTGGCTGTGTTTCTTTCTGCATTTGGGACAAAAGATTGCCAGATTTTTCTCTGCCTCTGCTTGTTTTTGTTTGGCTTGCATGATATCTAGCTGCATTGTCAAAGTTCCCAATATATCAGTTTTGAAATTTTCTAATAAATTTCCAATTTCTGCGCGAGTTACTCCATCTCCAGAGATCTTGTTGTCCCTTGTAAACCTGTCATGTTCTATTGGTTTTATCCTTGTGCTTCCTCGTGAGCTCCTGATACATAAATCAATGATGTTAGCAAAATTTTCTTGATAGATGTCTCCTTTTCCCATAATATTCAGTGTTTCAATCCATTGTTCCTTCATACCTTTAATTAATGTTGTTTTTAATACATTATTAGGTAAGGGTAATGATGCATAAGGAGATATTTGAATATTACACTGAAAACGTTCAACATATTCTTCTAGTGTTTCATTAAGTCTAGCTACCATCTGAAATATTTCATCTTTTAACTCTCTAGATCTACAATAATGCTGATATTTCTTTATGAAAGCACCTTTCATCTGATCCTAGTCATTTATAACACCTTCACCCAACCCCATAAACCATCGTAAAGTAGTACCTTTTAAGGTAGATGGAAATAGCTTCAGCATTTGGGGGTCGGTGGTATAGTCATATCCTCTGCACAACACTTCGAATTCAAACAAAAATGCATCTGGGTCTTCTAATATTAGGCCACGAAATGTAGGGATATGTTGGAGAGGGATTTCCTTCATAGGTGCATTGACTGCAGTATCTACAATGGGATATTGCAGTGTGGAGGTTTGGGTGTTTGGCTGGTTTTGGGTTATTTGGTCAAAATATGCCAATAACCTTCCGATATTTCTAGGAGGGTATTATTAGGTTGGCTAGATGGAGCAGGGATGGTGTCACATGGAATAAGTCGATCTTGCGGACAAGATAGACCTTCCTAGAATCTAAAGAAAACCTAATGACAAGCAAACCAATCACACACTATCTTTCTCTAAATATGCTTTTATAAACAAAGGAAAACAAGTGTTTTAGGCCTACCTTGGGTCCAACGCATGTTTGTGGAAGCCTCGCTCCTTCGATCCAAATGAGCTCCCTGGTCACGAATCTGCAAACACAAACAAGCCAACAAATTAAATAGCACCTGAAAAGCCAATATCATAAAACATATTTAACATGAAATTCAAGGAATTCATGAAACAAAAGACATGAGACAATTTGTTGAGAAAAATGAGTTTGATTGTATTAATTCAAATCAAGAAGAACTTTACAACCTGTGCCTTGACGCTGTACAAGCTCCTCCTAGGGTCCAGCAAGAAGTCTCCTCTACTTTGACAAGATTCACTCTCTTCCCAATGAAGCCAAAAAGGTATGTGATCTCTCCTCTTAAGCTCAACTAGGAAGTCTTAATTTCATCAGCATTTACCCTAAAAAATGTTCAGCTTCTAACCTCTCTAGCAACCAGCCCAATGCCTGAATTTATAGTGCAATGGAGGGAAGTTACTAGGTCCTCCTTCAAAGGGATAAAGCCCTCCTTCAAAAGGATAGCTCCTCTCATCAACGGATTAACTCCTTCTCTTTTGGGATGCATGAACCACCTAAGAGTGGCCAATCCACGTCAAAATTCCTTCTAGAATCATCTAGAATTAACCCAAAGTGAGTTTTTTTAGAATAAACTTGCGCCTTTTTGACTTTCACACGGGTCCGCACCCACACCTTTAGGGACAGAGTGGGCAGGTCCACAGTTTTTGTAAACAAAAGGTGCAAGACCACAGGCAATAGTGAGAGAAAGTGCAAAACCAGAATTTTATTGATTTTCAATGTCTTTCTCTTATTTTCAAAGCTTGACTTGAAGAGTTGAAGTCTGAGACTTGCTTAGGAGGACAGTACAAGTGATGATAGACCCATACTGACTGCAAATAATCATGGTGATGATATTTTTTTGTAACAGATTGCCCCCTAAAGTGTGAAGTCTGTAGTAGATGAGGATTTCATTTATCATTTAGGAAGAGTGAAGTACTTTATCATTTTGAGGATCATATTGTGGAGAGCTCGGTTGGAACCTGTAAAAACATTCAATGCAAGATATATATATGAGATCATATTATCACTGAGGTAGGCATTCCCATACTCAGATCAAAACTGACATAGAAAACTAACTATTACTCTGATACAGGAATGATCTTGTAATACATCACAAGTATAGACTCATGTGGACATAGTATGGGCGCAACCATCTGTTTATGAATAGTCCATTATATAATGAATACAAAATTCCTCGCAGCCTGGATTGTAGAAACTAGATCCAGGGTCTTCATTTCTACTTCCCAAAACAGTACAATTCTATCCATGCGAATGAATGTGTTGGAGTCGAACATGGTAGAAACCACCTGATTACCAGTAAATGATGTAAAATGTTAACAAGTGTGAGAGAAACCACCAGTGATGTCAATGGATCTCAAAGTACCCAGTACAATCCATGAGATGTGAATAAATGTGTTGATGTTGAACATGTCACGGAATCCTTTGATCGAAGGTCAAAGATGCAACCTGTTGTCAAAGCTGAGAAACCTGCCATTGAGGCATGCAAATCCCAAGGTACTGACGATTTCTAGATCATCTTTCTAGATAATGAGCTGAAGTCGATAGAAAGCGATCCGTCATAGGCAAACCCACAACACGAAATCAGAGATCAAGTTTGAAGAAATTTAGTCGCAAGGACTGACTCAGGGATGGTCAAGATGGATGACAGATATTTTGCAGATGAATAGCTTATTGGAAGTGACCTCTTGAACACATAACGACACGACAGATGGCTTGGTGACAATTGACCCAAATTTAATACCCAGAAACTGGCTAAAGACTTTCAATGTGTTTTGGTAAAATGTTAGGCAAAGGATTTGCCAACCCAGGTGAATAAAAGTGTCGTGTTCAAGAGTGGTTACAAAGTATGACAAACAGGCTCATTTTTCTCTCTTTTTCCCCACCATTTCTGGCAAGTACCTCTTTATTTTTGACAAGCTTGAGGAGGATAACATTTGCTTGATTATAAGCTCATCCTTCGGATGAGTCCAACTTAGTTTAAATTCGAACCCTAAGAAGGAGTGGTTCGTTCCTGTTTATAATTGAACAGGTCCTTTACTGTGAAATTTTAATGAGTCCAGTATAGGAGAAACTCGGCATTTTTCAATTTTAGAGAGTCTGAAAAAACTTAAGAAGACTCCAAGGTTGACCTTTTTTGTAAATTTGTCTCCCAAGCCCGAAAAAGTATAAAATAATACTTGAGAGAACCGATTGATCTTTACGAACAAGGAGTACTTTTCGTAATTAGTGCCCCTGATCCGAAAAAGTAAAAAAGCAATCAATGACACGTCGTTTTATAACCAGTATCGAATTTGAAACGACAAAAATCCGGCAATCTTTTCATGTTTTTACGGTCTGAAAAGAGTTGTAAGTGAACCGTCTTTTAGTTCTATTTTAACGAGTTCAAAATAAAAACTCGGCAATCTTTTCATGTTTCAGGAGTCAGAAAAGAGCTTAAAGGTGACTCTAAATGTTTTTCCGTCAAAAATAATAGATTTCGCCTGAATAATCCGTTATCCTGAACAATAATGCAAACATTACTCATATCTGTTTGAAATGGATAAAAATGTTGCAAAGATACTTTTCCAAAGTGAAACATGAACAAATTTGCAATTTATTTACTCAAAAAACTTATAAAAAGGGCTTTCGTCAATTCATTTTTACTGTTTGAGTTTTGGGTGAGAAAATAGTGCTTTTGTTCAGAAAAATTCCCATGAAGATTTCGGAAAATCCAACCTTCGGAATCGAACGTCGTCTTCTCCAGGTAATCCACATCATCCTACTCTTCATTTTTAACCGTCTCATTTCTTGTTTTAGGCTTTCATTTCAATCTTTGGAGGGTTTTTAGGCTTAAAACCCGCGCACGGGGGCCCGTAGGTGTACCACTACCAACCCATGGACCCCGAATTTTTCTCAATGGGGAAAAAGTCAGGGGTCCACACCTTCCATGTAGGCAAGGTGCGGACCCACACACTGTGTCTAACCTAGAGGGTGCGTTCCCCGCCGCAAGGGTTTTTAACCCAAAAATTCTCAAATTTGGCCCAAACAAAATGATTTCTAGCATTCTAATTTGTCTTTTTACTTGATGCAGAGCGTACATCATGCTATATTGGCGTGAACGAGAGCATGAGGACGTGGATGCTTCCACATTGAATCACGAACCTTCAATAAATGCATTGAAGGCCTGCGGCTTGTAAAATTTCTGGCCCATTCCTAGCATGAGGGCCCAACTAGATTTCTTACAGTGGCTGGTTGACAGATGGAGCATACAGGACCAGTTATTCTTCATTGGTGGCCACCAGCTCGAAATCGAGCTGGCATATATATATTCCTTGACTGGTTTGCCTAAGAGAGACGAAGACTTGACTCTATGCGGGGCTAGGCCAGGTGGCCAGTCTGTCGATAGCCTCCAGCTAGAGTTCTGTAACAGCCAGGCTAGAGAAAAAGGGATAGACATAAAAACCATATCCCTTCCTAAACACATAGTGATTGCGTTTACTGTCACTAGAATTTGCGGGAGTTCCGCCTTACATGTTTCCACCAGATCCCAGATGCGTATGGTAGTTGATTGCTTTCAAGGCACCATCTTCAACTGGTGCGATGCTGTGTTGGCCAATGTGAAAGGCCAACTAACCAGAGCCAAGAACGAACAACTAAATACCTTTGGTTATGGGGCTTTGGTTGTGAGCTTTGGTCTGGAGAGGGTTCCCATATTGATCCCGCAGCACCTTACTGTTGGAGCTGGGCTTCCTCGAGAGCCCAAACTGATGCGATGGGTCGCAGTTATGGCCCGTCATCCGGACGAGGGGACAGAGGTTGTTCGATTCAAATCTGAGTATTTCCAATGGTTGGAAAACCAGGTTTTTTCTATTCAGGACTTCCCTTACGCTGGAGTATATTTTCGTGGTGACCCAGACATGGCTCTTCCACCAGGAGAGCAGTGGGATGACTCAGGTAAAATCATTTTCAACATTTTTGCTATTTTAAATTTTTTTATTATTTTTCTATCGTCCCAAAACTGATAGTAGAAGTTTCAAATGTAGATGTGGGTCCACAGCGACCAGCCGCTCTCCAGCCTTACGAGAGGAAACAACTAGTTGCATTTGCGCCAGCCCCATGGGACGAATCAGTAGAGGTTTTGGCCGAGTTGGAGGGTCATCTCGAGCACTTGACAAGAGATATTCTGGAGACCACTATAGACACATTCCTCGTCAGCTTCAACACTATGTGATTGGGGTCCCAGGACCTTTTAAGAGGTTCCTTTGCAAGGTGGCCCATGCAGTGGTTTCTTATCGAGATCATCACCAATGATAGGATGATCGCCTATTGTGGGCACATATGACATTTTTGTTTTTTATACTTATCATTTTTTCCGAGCATAAGGTGTTTTTCAACCTATGATCGAGGACGATGTATTTTTTGACACGATGTATGTATATATATATATCACTATTACTGGCTTATCTTGTAAATCATGTTATGGAATGGTTTTAAATTTACATGTATGATTATTGAAAATGTCTACTTAACATTCGAGAAGAAATTGCATCTGCTAATGTAGTTAAAGATCTTGGAATATGCTGATACTCAATATAATCAAATTCACGTTCCAAGAGACGCACTCTCAAAAATAATCTTAATAACATTGGATTTCTAATGGCATACACTCTATTAAGCTGTAATACAACGAGTTCAAAATCTAACCTCACTATCAAACTCTGAATCCCAAATGAAATAGATTTAGATAATAACTCTATCACTGCACTATACTCGGCAATGTTGTTCGTTGTTTGACCGAGGCTTACCCCATGCATAGATACTAATTCGTCAGAGGGTGAATAGATAACCCAAGCTGCGGAAGAAATGTTCTGTGTATTACGACAAGCACCATCAGCAAAACCAATGTATGTTTGGAGAGGCATCGACATCTGCAATATCAAGAGTAAAACCAAGATAAGCAGGAATAATGACGAAAAAGCACTCTCTAAGCTAAGCACGCTGTTTAAACTAAAACACACAAGCTAGAAAGAAAAACTATCCTAACTAAAAATCTCCATACCCATTCTTTAACCATAATACCTCTTCAGGTAAAGACCATTTCTGGGTTTACCCAAAGAGTCCCCGTCAAAGTCTACCAATTCATAAACCCCTTTTGCTAGCTTTCGCTTGACAACATAGGGACCATGCCACATAGGAACGAATTTTCCAGTGCCTAATTTATCATTAGCTTGATCGTAAACTAAGACTAGATCTCCTTCCGAAAAATTTCGAGGGGTCACATTTCGATCATACTGAGCTTTCATATGTTTTGCATGAGTCTCGATCGCCAATGCAGCATCACGTCGATTCTCATCTAATTGAGCCAAGTATAAAAAATGATTTTCCTCTTCAGAAGTGGCTGGAAGTAACTCGATGGCCATTTGCAGTGACTAGATTTCGCATTCAATGGGTAACACAACTTCCAGGCCATAAACTAGTTGGAAAGGAGTGAACCCTGTTGATGTTTTTACTGAAGTTCGGTACGCCCAAAGCACTGAAAATAGCATGTTATGCCAATTCGACCGATGAATCCCAATTATTCGTCGGATCATGATGACTAAGACTTTGTTGATGGATTCAACCAGACCATTAGCTTGTAGATATTAAGGGGTTGAACTATCGTGACGCAAACCAAGATGGCCTATAAGTTCGGTCATCATAACGTTTCGAAAATGACGCCCATGATCAATGATTATTGCTTGTGGGACACCAAACCTAGCAATTATATGATTGAACACGAAAATTGCAGCTGTCTTGCTGTCTGCCTCAAATGTAGGAATCGCCTCAGCCCACTTGGTAAAATAATCTACCGCAAGGATGATATACGCATGCCCCCCGGCCGAGTGAGGGTTACAGGTAATAAAATCGATACCCCATTTGGCAAAAGGACCAGCGGCAATTATAGGGTGGAGAGCAGCAGGTGGAGCACGCATCTTTCGATCAAAAATTTGGTAGTTGTGACATTTTTGGACCGCGGTAATACAATCTTTAAACAAAGATGGCCAGAAGTAGCCAGCGCGCAATATCTTTTAGGCTGTGGCATACCCAGACATATGACCACCACACGCTCCAGAGTGATAGTCATTTAGAACCCTTTCAGCTTCCTCGTCAATTAAACAACGTCGAAAAACAAAGTCCGCCCCATGGCGATAAAGAGTATCTCCAATAATCCTAAATTGTTGGGACTGGAATCGTATTTTCCGACGTTTTGACCTTGAAATTTCTGGCCGAAAGGATTGGGTCTGGAGATAAACGATCATATCCCCATACCATGGATCTAAAGTGCTGATTAGAAACAAGGATTCGTCCGCAATGGGCTCCTCCGCCATATTTTCGTGTCAGCACGCAGGAAATCACACATTAACTCCGCAAAAACTAAAGATTTCTTAGACTTAGATTTTTCAAATTCCAAGTCGAACTCCTACATGATAACAATCCATTTAGATTACTTGCCCCCTAGCAATTGCTTGGTCAAAATGTAGATCATAGGGTTGCAATCAGAAATTACTGTAGTTTTACGTAGTAAAATGTAGTGACGAAAACGTTGGACAGCTTGAACAGCTGCCAATGCCAATTTCTCCGCATGTGAGTATTTTAGCTCAGTTGGATTTAAAGTTCGACTAAGGTAATATATCACATGTTCAGTTCCGAATTCATCTTCCTGAACTAAGACCATTCCAATGGTGGAATGAGAGGCGGCAAGATACAAGAAGTAATCCCGGTTGTAGTTGCGAGGATGCAATAACGGTGCATGGGTCAACGCGTGTTTGAGTGCATCAAAAGATTTCTGAGCTATCTCATCCCAATAGAATGGAGTATTTTTTTTCAACAACCTGGTAAAACCCTTTGTAACGTCGGCGTAGTTAGGAATGAATCGTCGTAAAAATTTTGCTTTCCCTTGCAAACTTTGGAGTTGGTGAAGACTCGAAGGAGGAGGCAATTTGACAATAGCTTCGACCTTCGAGGGATCGATGTGAATGTCGGCTTTCGAAACTACAAACCCCAACAATCGACCCGTCTCTATACAGAAGACACATTTGTGTGGGTTCAACCAAATCTGATAATGCCCACACCTCATAAATATTTCTTGTAAGTGGACGAAGTGATCAGCTCGATGTAATGAATGAGCGGGAAAATCATCGAGATAGGGTTGCACAATGTGCTTGATGTCATGAAACGCATAAGACATGGCCCTTTGAAAAGTTGCTCCGGCATTCTTGAGCCCAAAAGGTAACTTGCAATAACCAAATGTCCCCCATGGACAAATGAAAGTCGTTTTTGGTTGATCAGCAGGTAGAATATTGATTTGATTGTATCCAGAAAAACCATCAATGAAGGAGAATATTTCGCTGTCGGCACAATCGTCAATGATTTGATCGATATAGCGAGTTGGGTAATTGTCTTTGGACAGGCTCGATTAATGTCACTATAATCGGTGCATATTCTTATTGTTCCTTAATTTTTGTTAATCGAAACAATATTCGATACCCAATCCGTTAACGGGATTGGATAAATGAAACCTACTTTGAGTAATTTTTCAAGTTCTGCTTTAATTGTAGCAGCTTTTCTTGGGTGAATCCGACGCAAATGTTGCGAGACGGGTTTAGCGTCTGGGGAAGTCTTGATCTCATGAACAACAATCACGGGATCAATTCCTGGCATTTCCTCATAGGACCAGGCAAACACGTCGCAAAATTCTTGATATAGGGCCTTATATATTTGAGTTTCATCATCTGTACACAAGGCACCTATATGAATGTTCTCAACAATTCCAGGCTTAACCGAAATGTCAATAGGAATAGTTCGAGAGATGTTTCCCAAATTTAACTCTGAATCGGGATGTTTCATTGGATTCTGAGGTTCCTTGACATATTCAGTCGTAAAAATTGATGAAAAATCATTTTCAAAATGATCATTCTCGGGTAAAAACGAAGATCTGTGATGGAGATCTTCCCATGGTAAATCATCTACACATAGGATTTCACGAATTTTCTCATCAGAGTGAACAAGTTCAGAAAATGTGATTGAATCTGAGCTTGATGTGAAAAGTGACTCTTCACGGACCACATTCATTAAATCAATTTTGATTGAAGATGGGTTGGTAAACGATTTCACAACCTCATACGCAATTTCATATGGACTCAAAGGCATGACATTACCAAATGAGTCTATCTCAGATTCAGAAGGAATGATCCAAGGATCATCATAAGCAATGGTGTCTGATGTAATCATATGAATGGTTGCAAATGAATACGATGCGTTGATCGGAGGAAAAGGAAAAGTTCCCAGTAAACCGGCATCTTTGACTAGTCCTACTCCAACATCCTTATACGGGATAGTCGTCTTACCGACATGCTGAATACTTTCAGAACAGGCTGGGTCAGATGAAAAGTAAGCCAGCAGGTCTATTGTTACGATCTTTCCATTATGAGGAAACTTTATAGCCCGAAAGACCAATGAAACGAGAACTGTCATAGCGTAAGACCAACTTCGACCCAAGAGAAGGTTGTAATCTAGAGGGGCATCAACCACCTCCACATCTAGATTAACGGTTTTTCCTTCAACCCCTATAGGCAAATCCTATAGAATGCCAAAAGGATGAAACCCACGGCCATCAAAGGCCTTTAGAATCGTCGGGGATTGATTTAGCGAAGGAGAACCAAGCGATCTCCAACACTGTATCGACATAATACACGTTAAGGCTCTCTCATCAATCACAGTTCGATGAATAGGCCTATTTTTTATTATCACTGGAATCTGGAAAGCCATTTGATGAGGTAAGCGCGGTGTACTATTTTCTAGATCAAAAATTATTAGGTTCGAGTCCTGAACGTCAACAGATCCTATAGCCGACAAAAGTAATTTACGTTGTGCTGGACATGATTGCAGCACTTCCAAAGCCGCCATTGCTAAGGGTGAAATAGCTAAATCCTCAACAATGTTATAGTTATGAGCCGCTCTTGCATGTGAATTGAAAGATGACTTTCGAAGTATACCCTTGGCGGGCGGTTTGATTACCAAGTCTGGATTAGGTTTCTCGATTTGTAGTGGATCGGAACCAGGAGCTGAGGTTGATGGATTAGAATGAGAAGATTCTACTTCTTTACCATCAACGGGACTTTAACTACCATAATCATGTGATCGAGTCGCAATCCTAACATGGGACATCATCAGTATGGGTTCTTCATTGGCACTCGAGGAAGAACCTATCATCTTACTGTCTTGAGCTGGAAAAGGATCCTTCAAAACAGCAGGCGTTTGGGAACCTTTGACAATATTCGCAACCTCTGCACGATGAGGGTAGTCTCTTGTAAAATGTTCATTGTCACAAATGAGACAAGGATAATGAGGTTTGCGTTTTTCGTCATTGGATTCTGATTTTTCAGGTTTCTCCTTTGAATTTTTGTTTGTTTTATTCTTCTTCTTTCCTTTCTTCTTCCCACCGGATTTTGATTTGGCTGTAGATGACTCTACAACGTGAATATCTGTGGAAATATATGCAGAAGAATCTCCAATCGGGGAATCAGGCAAGGTTATGATAGGAGAAGAATTCTTCGAAGACTTCTTCTTACTTTTAGTGTTAACCGTACCAATCATACCATCGGCGGTATGAGATCCCAAAGGAGCTGTAGCGATTTGATTTTGCTTGGGAAGATCGGGGATTTTTTCATGTAATGTACCTGACTGAGTATAGACCAAGTCAAGGTACTGTGCTCGAGAAACTACTTTCTCCTTAGTAACAATTCCGGCTTTAGCTACATCTTCAATGATCTTTGGCAACAAAGATTTTACGAACCATTCAGCCAAGATCTGATCCGGAATAAAAACCTTCACTAAACGTCGTCGACGTCTCCACTCATGAATATGATCTGAAATGTAAGTGGACGTCGATTGCTTTAATGAAGTTAACAATTTCTTGCCATTGTCATATCGGACAGGCAACTGAAAATGAGTTAAAAACGAGGTAGCTAACTGACTAAAATTATAAAAAGTGCCTCGCGGTAACTCAATGTACCACTTGGCTGCAAGACCAATTAGAGTGCGCTGGAAAAGTCTTAGATGGATTGAATCATCTGAAATGGAGTTAGACACACACCAGAGGTGATAAGTCATCACATGGTTCGATGAGTCCTCTCCTAATTTGCCTTCGAACTTAGGAATATCACTAGGCAACTTATTCGGCATTGGCTGACAAAAAGGAAGATAATTAATGGGATTGTTCGTTAGGCGTGACAAGTCAGGCAAGTCCAAAGTTGCAATAAATGGTAATTGACGATTAGGGTCCCTAAAACTCTGGGTCATGAGACCAGCCCCAGGAGGAGGATATCTGGGATAACTAGGAATAGGAATTGCATTTGGGATATTGTATCCTCCTGGAAAACCAAGATTAACTGGACCGTACTGGGGTTGTTGAGCTTGTTGATATGTGTACCCAGGGTAGGGTTGATACTGATAGACTGGCTGCTGCATAGCAGGACCGAATTGGTACTGTCCCTGGTATGGTTGATAAGTAAATTGTGGTTGACTTGTAACAACCGTACTTGAACCAAGTTGTCCTACAGGCATCTGAACCAAAGTTTGAATCGTAGATCTAGACGGTGGTAAAGATGTCTGAGGAGTAGATATAGGAACAGTAGAAACCAGAGCTGTCAATACTCCAGAAGTAGGTGGGGTAGATTGAACAGATGTTGCGGCAGTTGCAGTAGTGGTTTGAGGCGGAGTACGAGGCATACTAGGCCCAGGCTGAGAAACTACCGAAGGTATAGAAGTTTGAATATTAGACTGGACTGATTGCTGGGGTGTACCAGAAACTAAGGGTTTTCCAGTTTGAGATGACAACTGTACATTTGGCTGCAACACCTGTTGAGTTTGCGAAGGATCCCACACTAAATTCATTCCAGGGTACTGACCCATAACAGGTTGAGAATATTGAGGACCATAACCGGGTTGAGGGTAGGATTGATAATTCAAAGGTACATTTCCTGTTCCCTAAACATATGATTGATAGGAGGGTGGTTGGAAACCTTGGTTCGAGTACTGACCTTGGGTTTGATACCCTTGAGGCATGTACTGATACTGGGGTTGACCTTGAGGTATAAATTGATATTGGGGTTGACCTTGGGGTACATATTGAGTCTGGGGTTGACCTTGAGGAATGTACTGCCCCGTAGGTATGTACTGTCCTTGAGGTTGCCCCCCAGACGCAAATTGGGTACCTTGAGGTTGCCCCCCAAGTGATAATTGAGGCTGCCCCCATGCGGTAACTGGCCACCTTGAGGTTGAGGATTGGGAATAGAACCTGACATCATGAGAATATCTTCTATGCTCAATGGCTTAGTACCATTGCTTCCAGTTAATAACCCTTGTTCAATGGGTTTAGGAGATGCTCCCGAAAAAGTACCAGAAAGTGACTGATACCCAGAGGGAATAGAAGGACCACCATACAAAAAGGATTCGGGTGATTGAGTAAACATGGATGACTGTCTTGACATATTTAAAGGAGGATAATAACCTCTAGGTGTTGGGTGATAAGGAACACGAGGTGGTGAAAAACTTAACCCTGGGTTTTCTAAGAAATTAGTCAAAGAAGGATACCAAGTACTACTCCTAGGTGGACTGTAAAAAATTGATTCACGCTCCCTTAGCTCAATAACAGGTTGATTTTTAGGGATAGGGATGCCTACTTCTTCTTCCGGAGTAGCAAGTTCTTCAATAGCTATGAGTCCATAAGGAAGATCTTAGGTGATTATTCTTTCTACCGTAGGTGAACCAGGACCACTAGAAGCTGGAGAAGCAAACCCTGATGTCGGAGTAGCAGCAAATTCACTTTCAGGTTCAGATATTTCAGGTTCCTCACCTATATCACTAGTAGACGAAAAGTTACCAGTAGCTTCGGAAACAGACACTGACTGCGGATTATAATATGCTACTAAAGCTTGAAAATCAGGATGTACCACCAAAGAAGACTCTCCTTCTTCAGGTGACCCAACTCTATTGTCTCTAGGAGTTACGAGGACTTTCAAACCTTCAAGCTGGCTCGGTCAAAACTTAGGAGGTTGGCCCCGAAGTCTATGGGACTTCCTCGGTAATTCAACCACAGTTAAAAACTTTTAACTACTTCACACGCAAACAAAGTAAAATCTCAATGAAAACCACCTAAAGCCTCTAAAGAACCAAACAAATTTGAATCACACGCCTAAAGTATCTAGGAGATCAAACACACACAAACAGTAACTTTCCATACTAAAAACACTAGTTGGTGATGAAATCCAACGTCGCAGAGTTCAATACAGAAATGGCGGTTGGAACAGTTACCCCGACAACCTGCTTAATGAATAGACTGGCACAAGTTCCTCCACTTAACTATCTCGAGTGAAGAGAACCCCCCAGAAAATCCAAGTGAGTCTAGCCAATGTCTGCTCCAGGTACAGTGGGATCTTCCCACCACTGTCACCTTAGGAAGAATCCTAAAGAATATGGCCACTCAGGTTACCAACTGAAACAAATATACCTGGGGGAATAGTCTACGATCCGATACGCATGCAAGGGCAGAGTAGCAAGCTCAATCCCCTTGAAGGCTCCTTGACATAATCCAAGGTTTACCAACAAGTGACCCCAGGCTCCTCGACAATGGTTAATCCGAGGTTTACCATTTTTAATACGTGAATATCTGGCTTCATTCCCAATGAGGAAGGATTGATTCCCACACTGGTTCAGACACGATCTCGTGCTTCTCCTTTAATAGGAGTTTTCCCAGAGCATAAATGCAACAATTGGATTTCTTCCCTACCACAAGATACAGCTACTTGTTTGTTATTCCTGTCTTGGAGAGTTAATTACTCCCCTACTCCAAGACACTAGCCTAAGCTAAGTTGGTGTATCAAAGCCCTAGAAATAAAAATGTTGCTAGATGAATTTTACTTTAAGCGTTATTTTCATTGGTTATTGTTTAAGTCAAAAGGTGCGGAGATGAAACTCGTGGTATGAAGACTTGACTCAAAATCACTAAAAATGCACCTAAGATGATTTAAACAACCTTTTCTCTTCGATGAACTTCTAGCTAGGAAAGAGTTTGAGAATGCAAAATACTTTGTAAACACAAATCTTTCTTAACACACAAAATAAAAGAAGAGCTTTTGTCCTTTCCAATGCACTCAAAACGAGACAACTAGTTATTTCACAAAAATTTCCCTTTTCTTTTCAAAGCACTCAACCACTACAAAAAACAAACTTTTTCGAAAAGAGTTTTTTTATTTTTTATAAAACAATCAAAACTATGGAGATGACTAACTTTGAGATCTATAAACTATAAAAACCTATTTGAAGTCAAACCCTACAAGATGTCTTTTTAAAGGATGTTTTACCTAGCTAGATGTAAACCAAGGACCAATTTATGTAGAATCACAAATCAGTCAAAAACAACCAATTTTGTTTTCTTTTTAAAAATGAAAATCCAAACTTTAAACACAAGCTTTTCGAAGTTTTGTAAAGAGAAAACACAAAGCAGATTCCTCAACAAGGGTAGATTTCATTAATGGTCAGACTCATAAGAAGGTTGGTAGACACCAAGGTGATCTGAGGTCCCTACAACTTCTAAGCTCAGAGCTACTACAAGACCAAAATGAAAAACAAACCCAACAAGCAAAACTCCTAGGAATTTCACCTAAAACCCTAACACCAATGAAATCAACCTCAGGAAAGCTTCTGACAGGTTATATGCAGGTCTCGGCAGTGGATAATAACTTCTAAACAAAAACTAAGCTGACTAACGAAGGAATCTTAGGTTTTTCAAAATTTTGATAGGGTCTGCAAGCCCATAGTTAACACGGGTGCAGTACCGCTCTGTGCTAAAAGCAAAAGTGCAGATAAGTACGCACTGTGTCAAAAGGCTAGGGTGCGGTCCTCTCCCAAAGCTATGAAAAATGAAAAATAACCCTGGATCTACAAACTCTACCCAATTCCACACACAACAAGCCAAAAACAGAAACAAAAACACAGTTTCTCAAGTCAAAGTAAAAGCAAGGAAAAAATCAAGTCCCGAGTATGGTCGCCATTTTGTCACACGGATTAAGTCGATCTTGCGGACAAGATAGACCTTCGTAGAATCTAAAGAAGACCTAATGACAAGCAAACCAATCACACACTATCTTTCTCTAAATATGCTTTGTAAACAAAGGCAAACAAGTGTTTTAGGCCTACCTTAGGTCCAACGCAAGTTTGTGGAAGCCTCGCTCCTTCGATCCAAATGAGCTCCCTTGTCGCAAATCTGCAAACACAAACAAGCCAACAAATTAAATAGCACCTAAAAAGCCAATATCATAAAACATGTTTAACATGAAAGTCAAGGAATTCATGAAACAAATGACATGAGACAATTTGTTGAGAAAAATGAGTTTGATTGTATTAATTCAAATCAAGAAGAACTTTACAACTTGTGCCTTTACGTTGTACAAGCTCCTCCCAGGGTCCAACAAAAAGTCTCCTCTACTTTGACAAGTTTGACTCTCTTCCCAATGAAGCCAAAAAGTTATATGATCTCTCCTCTTAAGCTCAACTAGGAAGTCTTAATTTCATCAGCATTTACCCTAAAAAATGTTCAGCTTCGAACCTCTCTAGCAACCAGCCCAATGCCTGAATTTATAGTGTAGTGGAGGGAAGTTACTAGGTCCTCCTTCAAAGGGATAAAGCCCTCCTTCAAAGGGTTAGCTCCTCTCATCAACGGATTAGCTCCTTCTCTTTTTGGGATGCATGAACCACCTAAGAGCAGCCAATCCACGTCAAAATTCCTTCTAGAATCATCTAGAATTAACCCAAAGTGAGTTTTTTTAGAATAAACTTGCACCTTTTTGACTTTCACAGGGGTCCACACCCACACCATTAGGGATAGAGTGGGCAGGTCCGCAGTTTTTGTAAACAGAAGGTGTGGGACCGCAGGCAATAGTGAGAGAAAGTGTGAAACTAGAGTTTTATTGATTTTCAATGTCTTTCTCTTATTTTCAAAGGTTGACTTGAAGAGCTAAAGTCTGAAACTTGATTAGGAGGATAGTACAAGTGATGATAGACCCATACTGACTGCAAATAATCATGGTGATGATATTTTTGTGTAACAGATGGCCTTAACAACACTTCCTTTATCTGGGATGATGAGAGTTCCTAATGTCTAAGGGGATTTTAGCTCTTGAGGTTCTTCAACTTCGTTATGGTTGATTTTTGCAGCACTTCCCTTATCTGGGCTGCTTAATGGCTAAATTATTCCAAGAGGAGATCTTGGTTTTTCAGTTTCCCTTGTTTCTCCTCTCCCTTTGCAAACATTACTAAGGTTCCCTTATTGCAATGATTTTGGGCTAGAATTCTCAATTTCTTGGAAATCTTGCTCCTCGGTTTGGCTATGCACCTCAGCAAAGGCTATAGATGGTGATCTTGTGGCCTGAAGGGAACTAGTAGGTTGTCTAGAAGTGACTTTTCTAGGTCCTACTGACGGCTGAGATTCTACTTTTTTAAGGATTTCATATTTGAAGGTTGATCGGCCAAGGGTCACTGGCCCCTTAGCTTTATCAGGCTTGGGTAGTTGTTTAGGATTATTTTTAGGCTTTTTCTTCTTAGTCATGCACACAGATCAAATGTTGATTTCTACCCAAAACAATAACAAATCTGCAGGAAAGTGGGTAGGGGAGCAAGGCTGTTACATGCTCTGTACGCAGGTTCTCACCTTTCATTTTTAAAACCCAATTCTCTCCTAGCAGGTACTTACACTACTCTAAAAAGAAACAAATGGCTACACTCTTCCCTGGAAATGGCGCCAAAATGTCGAGCCGTAAAAGGGTCTTTTTCACCTCTATTTACCCTACATTAATTATCAATCCAGGTACGATTTGTTATCTCAAAGAGTGTACTCAGTTTGAGGTAGTAATTTGTTAGAGTAATGCTAGTAGTATAGTGCTTTAAATACAAGAGTAAACGGATGCTTGGAAAAAAATATACTTACAAAAGGAAACTTAATAGTTTGAGACTTAAATTATTCACTCAGAAATCTACAGCAAATTATCAGTCAAGGGTGCAGTAATGATAACTCTTCCCTTTGTAAACATCAAGGAGAAGATTGTCAATCTGGGAACTGGACAACGATAGTCAATGTTCACTACAGTTTCAGATCATTCTGTTCACACCAAAGTAATTTCTTGAAATGATAATTCAAATAATAGGAAATGGAGCAGCAACTAATCTACTTAAAAATATTGAACAACAAAGCCTTAACCTCTAGAAATGAATAAAGAAGTAATTGTAATCTACAGGAATTAAGCAACAATCTTTACTTTAGAAATAATTTGAGCAACAAACTGAAAAGGGAACAACAAACTAAAGTGCATTATGAAATATTGAACAACAACTTGAATCAAATGTAAATGCACAATAGACTAAATCGAATATTAAACACAATGCATCTATACTGAAGGAAACAATAATCTGAGTTTCGGCATAACAATTATTGATCACGGTTATGAAGAAACAACAATTGCGGTTACCATGGAACAACAATCCCAATGAACAACAATCACACTTGGAGGTAAATCGTAGATAAATAGACAATAGTACCGATTTATAAATACACTGCATTATTGCTATGTGAACGAACAGTAATGGTAAACTGTAAGGAACAACAATGTTATACAATAATATCAATCTGTTAAAGGAACGACAATGCGATATAAATTCAGAATGAACAGCATAACATTCTAGTTGCAGAGGATAACCTTACTATTCAAATAGGAACGAGATATAACAGAGCCAACATATGAAATAATAAGGAACAATAGATTACTGAACAAAGCAGATAAAAGAAATCAAACCACACACGACTTGGAATCAGAAAATAATGGTACAAGAACCAAGTGATCCACCAGGGCCAAGCCCTTAGCCTCCAAGGATGCACTGTTGTGATTACTCCAGAATCAAAGATGGAACAACAACAGAGCTTATGTATTAATCATCGAAGCAGTGTTACAGTAATCACTCTTTAAAGAGATTTGATGATCAAATTTTAAGTTACAACAATGAATTTCATGAAACCAAAATAATCCACCTTGGGCTAGCAACATTGTCCCTCCTTATAGCAGCCAAGTGGAAATATCAATGATACATATAATCTTTAAGGTAGCGATCCCTCAGGATCAAAGGATCCTGAGGGATTCGCGAGATCATTGTTTCTCAGTTATCTCTTCGTTCTCTTGCATCGATTTGGTATATCCTCTTCCCTTTCCTAGCTTGCATGCTCCAATCTGGATTGCCTCGCTTGGATGCGATTCCCTATCAAAGGGACAGTAGTTGATTTTGTCTTGTCTTTTCCTTTGGAGTGGCGATCTTCCATTTTCATATTTTTTTGCATACAAAAAGATAATTATTAGTCATTTTGCATTGCTCACAAATCTTCTAAACTTTGTCATAATCTTTCACCATATACCAATTTCATAATGTAAAGAAGTTGTGAATTTAAGGAAAAGATGACAAAATAAGAGGCAATTACATACCTTCTCTAATGCTCAACAAATGGCATATGAGAAATTTTTTCAATTAGGTCAAGTACAAGCAACAATGAAGTTTATGAAATTTGGGGCAAAACCAGACACCTTCTACATTGAAGAAGCAACTAGAGGAAATGGAAAAGGGAAACCTTATAGACAAGCTTGAGATCTTATTCTACTCATGCATCCTTCATGATTGGAAGGGTTCAATCATCACATTGCAGACAACCAAGGCTCTCTTGCCTTGATCTAAAGATCTTGAAATTGTCAATTGGTGCATTAACATAATTGCATGTAAAGAAATGGTGGATCCGTTAAAGGTAAAATGGTCTTACAACCATAGTAAAGGGTAAAAGTATTATAAGACATTAGAGAGTGTTTCAAGCCCTTCATTCAGTGAAATTCATAGTCGGAGATACTACATCAACCCAAGGATTCAAATGATTTTGTGTGATTGTGGTATTTTCATTTGAAAAACTCTATGAGAGGGGTATAACCATGCTAGAATCCTTTGGAAGTGTTATGTCTTGTTTAGTATCTTCTTTTGGAGATTTAGAAGATTACTGAATTCCTGATCCAATTCAATGGGGTAAGTTTCTCTAATGGATTTCCCAACAAACATTTGTGATGATAGAACAAATAATGTTTTCATGTTAGAATTTTTTAGAATTTCAAAAATTATTGCAAGCTTCTCCATGAATTTTTTTTCTATTAGGGAATAAGGTGCATGTTACAAATTTGGACCTAGATTTGTAGTTGCTAGTCCTAAATTGTTAAATTTGGAAACTAGGGCCAAAATCCACCTTGGATAGCTCATATGATGCAACTAATATTTTTATTGGATTCCTCCTTCCGAGCGGTGTAGGATTTATCTAAATATCATCTCATTCTGACATGTACAAATGGAATTATGAAGTTATTTCTATTATGGACAAATAGTCAAGGTCAACCAACAAACTTATGTAGGATCGAAAGCCCAAGAGACATGTCTTTTGGACATCATTCATTCTCACACATATCTCTCTCTCCTCATTTGGTTGGGTCGTACAACTTCAGGGCATCCTTCTTCTTCTCCACATGTGTGAAGTTTGACTGCAAATTTTTTGTTTTGGGCATTGACCAAATTTCAAGAAGGTTTGACCAGCGTTGGCTGGACAACAGTTGACTGAGTTTGACTATGTTTTTCTTGGGGAGTATTCTATTTGGGAAGGTCACATTTCTAGGCACATAAATCGAGGCATTCAGAGTTGTTTGACGAGTGTTGACCACAAAAATTTGACCGCAGGTTTGACTCTGCATTGACCAAGTTTTATTGATATTTTCATGACTGTTTTGGGCTGATTCAGACTGTCCTTAAAGGCCAAGTTGAATGGGTTTGACTGAGCTGATTTAGAGGAGATATTATGCCACGTTGACCAGCATTGACTTTCTGATTAGGGCATCCTCTTGACTACTATTTGATTTGACATATTTTGACTGTGTTTTGGAAAACAAATTTGTATGTTGTACTCTCTCTATTGCTATTGAACTTTTGAGGAATAATAAGAATATTTGATCAAAGGGTTTTTCCCTGGCATCCACCAAATATTGTGTCCTATTGTCTTGGTTTGTCTTCTGGTTATTGTTTATGTCATATCTGCATTTTAGTACATGTTAATGTGATTGCTAATATGGAAATTGATATTAGGCTAATATGAAAATTGAAGTAAAATTGTTGTTAAGCATAGAAAATACCATTGTTATCTAAACTTAACATGGTATCAGAGATGAGGCGAAGACAAAGCCCAAGCAAGAGTGAGAAGAGAAATCATTGAGAACTATTGATCAAGGACAAGAGTCAATGGCCTTCACATAATACTTCAAATATGATGGCAAGATTCATGATAAGTCTAATTATCATGCATGGAAGATGTCTCTTGATTTGAATTTAGAAGAGAAAAATGTTATGGACTATGTGCAGGGAAAAATTATTGAACCTCCTTCAAATGCACTGGTTGCTGCTAAGACAAATTACAAGAAAGGTGAAGTCAAAACCAAGAGGGATTTTATTCATAAGCATTTAGTTGCTTACATCTCCGATTTGAACACATAAAAGGAGATATATGATAGGTTGGTTGGCATGTTCAAATCTAGCAATGCAAACTAAGTCCTTTTTCTCAAGAACAAGTTGAAGGACATAAAGAAGGGAAAAGGTGAAGATATCCAATCCTACTTTGTGAGGATTACCGACATAAAAAAATGATTTACTTTCAATTGGAGAAGTTATGATGACAAGGAGCTCACTCACATTGCCCTTGGAGGTCTCCCTCGTGAATGGCATGTGTTCAACACTACTATCCTCAACAATGACATGATTCCAGGTTTTGAAGAATTATTGACTAAACGTTCTCAAGAAGAAACTAGGATGATGGAAATGGACATGCCTTCAAATGGGAATGATCCTACTGCATTATCCACTATGCTAAAAAGAAGAAAAATGCAGGTTCAAAGAAGCAATGTCAAGGAAGACCGAGATTCAAAAATGGAAGGAAGGGAAGATGCTTCATTTGTAACAAGTTTGGCCACTATGCTAGGGAGTGTCCTAATAGAAGGGATACACCTCATGATGATGATTACAACAACCACAACAATTTCAGGGGCAACAACAATCAAAGGAATGGCAGGTTCAACAACAAAGGAAAAAGGAATGCTTTCGCTACTCAACTTGGAAATGATTGACCTCCCAAAATATCAAGAAATTCTAGGTATGATGAATCTAATGTTGTAGATAACAAGAAAAAAGAATTTTATCTTATATCTGACCGAGATTCAAAAATGGAACGAAGGTAAGATGCTTCATTTGTAACAAGTTTGGCCACTATGCTAGGGAGTGTAATAATAGGAGGGATACACCTCATGATGATGACTACAACAACCACAACAATTTCAGGGGAAACAACAATCAAAGGAATGGCAGGTTCAACAACAAAGGAAAAATGAATTCTTTCGCTACTCAACGTGGAAATGATTGACCTCCCAAAAGATCAAGAAACTCTAGGTATGATGAATCTAATGTTGTAGATAACAAGAAGAAAGAATTTGATCTTATATCTACACTTTCTACTACCTCCCCTCCAGACACCTTAGGAATTGGTTGATTGGTAGTGGTGTCTCAAGGCAGTTCACTGGGTACAAGGAGGCTCTTTCAAATTTGATAGAAAAGGATATGTACCCAATCTAAAGAAGAACCTAGTATCTATCTTGGCGATGGAAGATGTTATCACCTAGATTGAACCTTAGGCTGAAAGAAGGCAATGCCAGGGTCACCACAAACCACACTTAGCCAAGTAGCTAGCCCTACTAGGCTAGGAGAGGGCTCTCTCCATAAGGATCTTATCCAAGATGACTAGATCAAGAAAATGATATTATCCTAGGTATAGTAGCATAGGGTTTGATTTGATTTTGAAGGGTTTTTGCTGGATAAGGGGGAGGCAAATAGTTAGGGTAAGGAAATTAGATCAAAACTGCAAGGTGTTCGATGGGGAAAGGTAGGCACAAGGCTCATCACTCTAGATTTTGATGGGTGAAGTGATTCAAGACAGGTGGGGAGCTAGAAAGTGAACGTAAGAAAACATGGGTTCTTCCTAAACTAAAGAAAACATAGACTCTGAATATTTTCCCAAAACAGAGCATAAATATTTATGGATTCTACCTATCAACTTGAAAACATCCACTTAAAGAGTATGAAATGATGAAATGGAGTCAACAATACATTTTAACACATCAAAACATAAGAAAAAATGAACTGAACATCATACCACATGGATCCCAAAGAAATAGCTACAATTTTTCATTAATCTCCTGCTAAAACTGATAAAAATGATGTCTACTCAATGCATAAGCATCCAGCTGAGTCCAACCCTTTACAATGAGAAAGAATAAGAAGATATAGAAATTGATTCAACCTCCTCCCATCCTCAGGGGTCGAATCCCTAAGATGAGGAGCTAATCTAAGGAAAACTGAACAAGAAACCGGAATCTAGGCATCCTAACAACTTGCCTCTCAAAGTGAGGAAACTAATTCATTTGTCCTCAAGATAACTTTTAATCTAATGAATCTACCTTATAGTACTTATCATCCATCATATTTACATTCCTAGTCATCATTTACATCAGTAAAACACCATCCATGAGAGGAAACCCAAAATTTCAGTCAAGGCACGGTGAAATGGAAACTCAACACATTTTTTGTCCTATGTGCAGTGCCCAAGCTCTATGCGCAATGCTTTTTTTAGGGCCATTTTGGAGGCCTTCCTCGTGTCCAAATTGAGATCATGATAGCTCATTGGAAATCCCTTCAAGTCTTATTTCTAGTAAATCTTCAATTTTTTCATTTGAATCTCATTGACCCCTCAACAATTGATTCTTCCAAGACTGCTTCTGTGTGTCCAAAAAAGGGCAGAAAGGTCATTTTTGGGGTGTTTTTTGACCTTTTGGTTGACAAGTTATGCTCTAAAATCTTAGAAAATGCTTAGGGTGCATGTACTCATCATTAGGAATCTAAAAATTCTGATCATTCCCTCATTGGATGTCCCTAGGAAAAGTGCAGCGCTAGTGGCGCTACGCATAGAGCCACAATTTCTGTGTCAAAAATTGCCAAATTCTTCAAAAGGAAAAAAGTCTTCAAAACTTGCTCAAAATTGTGGAGAACACCACCATCAAGTGTCTTGGTTAGCCAAGGAAGCTTTAGAAAGCAACCTATCTTCCTATTTTTTCCTTTGAGTGCTTGTTTTAGCCTTCTTTTCATTTGCTTGACCCTTATGTTGCAAATCTTGTTTCGGGTCCTGTAATTGCAAGCCATGTGCCTGATGATTTGATTGCCCCTGTTGGCCTTTTGTAGTAGCTTCTCCAAATGCAAATTGACCCTGTCAAACCAAGTTTCTCTATCCTCCTCAATTTACTTCTCAATTCTTTGTTTTGCAGTCAAGGTAGCCGGTGTTTCTTCCTCTTTCATTACTGACTTGCCCTTGTCACTTTGCCTCTTTGCTTAGAGAAGTTCTAGCTCCATGAGGACTTGTTTGTCACTTAGCTACTTTTTCTCTTTCTCAAGGTATGAAATGAGATACTTAGGTCTCGCCAAGTTTTTCACTAGTGCTTGGATCTATGCATCTTTTTCCCTTATGGTTATATTTTTGTTTGTTGCCTCATCTTGAGCCTCCAAGTCAACTATCTCAATGCCATGATGGATGTGTGACTATTCTAGTTCATCATCTTCCATAAAATCAAAATCCATTTCCTCGTCATCATCAAGGCTTTCCTCCAACACCTTTTCTTTCCCTGTATGTAGTTGTTGCACCTATTGTACCTGTTGTGTCGATGAAGAAGGCAAAGCGCCTTCCAAATTTTGTGGAGCAAGCATTTTCCTATGAGCTGATGAAGAAGGCAAGGCCCCTTCCACATCAAGTGGAGTAAACACTTGCCTATCTGCTGCGAACAAATTTCTAGCCCCTCTTTGATATGTCTTTTAGGGTTCTGGCTCCTCAATGGCTTTAGTCTCTTTAACCTTCTCATCTTTCTTTACTTTGGCACTACTGGAAGGCCTTTCTGCTTCTTGAAGCATTGGTGGAGGAATCTAAGGACCATTGAAGATTTCATTGGAAATAAATGTATCCCAGGAGATGTTGAGGAGGTTGAGATGATGTAGCACAATCATCTTAATTGGGGAATAGTGATAGATACTACTCATCTGCTGGGGGTATGGCTTTTTTTGTACAATGTAGGCCATCTTCTCAATGTTCGTGAATAAGAAATAAGGGATGCTCAACATTTTCACCCTTGTGAACGCCTAATGTGATAGGTGTACAATCTATAAAATCTTCCCTCACATGTAAAATACTTCATAATGATCCTCATCATAGGGGCATACTTGTCTTCAAGGAACTTGAAAGGAAAGGTCCTCTTCTTTTCATTTTTGTACCTAGATTTGATGTATGGCTCATAGTAGTGCTCATCCAAATATTTTGCCTTATACCATTTTCCCCCCACACTTGGAATCCTTGTGGCATCAACAATGATAGAAGACAAAACTGTAAATGTCACCCCAGCAAGAGATACTTTGTTATCATGGAGATTGGCTACAAAAGCCTAGTTAGCTCAGGATGATGTTGAACTCTTTCCACCTGCTCACAAAACTCATAACACCCTAGATGTCTGAAACAAGTGATAGTCATATGAGAATCCTATAACTCTCTGATGTTTGATGGTTCCTCCCTGATAATTCTACCTCCCTTATGTAGTTTTCTCTGATGCTATGGTTCATCTCCCATGCTTTCACTGCCACTATTTTCCTCCTCATAATCTCTATCCTCTTTGTCCATGTTTGTTGAATTTTGAAGTTGTGTAACCCTAGAGAAGGTAATGAAGGAGTGAGTATTGGTGATTAGGGATAGGGGAAGGGGAGATGAACTTGTGTAATGTAGGATGAAATATATATGATATGAGAGTGAGAAGGACGATATTTTTTCTTGGTAAGGATTATTTAGCAAATAGGGTTTTAGGATTTTTCTTTGGGGATTAGGGAATAAGGGATATGGAGGGATTTTTTTGAGGGAATTAGGGTAAAAGGGATATGGAGGGATTTATAGGAGGGATTAGGGTTCAAGGAATAAGTGGAGGGATGTGTTTGAGGGAATTAGGGTTTAAGGAAAAGGTGGAGGGATTTGTAGGCAATCTAGGGTTTGAGTTTTGAAATAGCAAACCAACTTCAAAATGATGAATTGAATGCCAAGAGGATAGCTCAGAGATTACACTTACTTGTTTATAAGCTATAGAAGGCAAACAATACATTTTGAGTGGCTGATAGGGTGTTTTGGTACTTGCTAGCCCTATGCGTAGCGCCACGTATAGGTGCGTAGCACTCCGACTCTATGCATAGCGCCGTCCAAATTTGCACTAGAGAAATGGCCCTATGCGCAACACTCTATCTCTATGCATAGTGTTCCGGCCTCTGTGCGCGATGCCTCCTCAAAATTCTCTATGCGTAGCCCTGTCTCCTATGTGCAACACCTCTTCTCCTTAGCCACCAATTGGCCTCAATTCCCCTCCCTCCTTCAATGATTTTTTTCTCTTTGCCAAATGAGGGTGATGAATTTGATAAAGGAGTGTGACATCTTATATAGAGGTTGATTTTGATTTTTCATTAGAAAAACCCACTTTCTAATGTTTTGGAACTTTTTCTTCTTTCCTCCAAATCTCTGTTTAATACCTTTCTCTCTTTGTCTCTTTTCAGGTGGATGATGCCTTAATTGAACTGATTTCTTCAATGGTTTCATTTTCTTGCAGCAAGGAGAAATGTTTTGGGTAGCTAGGAACACTTATTAGAAAAAATGGATTGAATTACATCAAAATAATATAAGTGAACTAAAAATACTCTGTTTTCATCTCAAAAACATGTTTTTGAGACCAAAATTACATTAGTGACAAGAGATCTTTGTACAATCATCATGACTTACTGGAAATCACTCTGTTTATTGGTCATCCTCATACCTTTGCTGCCACTTATTTACACTTGAAATCATGCTTTTTACCTTGCAAATGAACCCTAAGACCTAATGGAAATACCTTGGAAATGAACCCTAAAACCTAATGGAAAGACAACTACCTTGACACCTAAAGTAACATATTTGAAACCTCAAATGAATACAACATGGAAATGGGTCAGCAAATGTACCTCATGATGGAATATTTGATTATCTAAGAAATAGACAACCATCAGTGGACCATTTTAACATGACCTAATGGAATGATCCAAAATTCAGTATGAGACACCTAAAATGAAAGTGAAAAGAGAAAATTTGATCCCTGATGGAAGTATGCATATATTAACACTAAAAAAAGACAAAGGATTCAAGGTGGCATTCTTCGATGGAAAGGTATGTGTTTGTAAATGAAATTTTAAAGAAGCAATTACTATTGGATTCAGGGTTCATAGCCTATATCAAGTTGGAGGAAGTCCATTGGGAGCTATGTGTTGTGTCACACCTCTTCATTTCAAACTATGGCACTAGAAATTTCCTCATATTCATTAAAAGGCTCTACCTGATGCAAGGAAGATGGTTATAGGTATGCCTGAATCCAAAATAGAACATGAAGGTGTTTGTCACGGATGTGCTGAAGCAAAACATACAATGGGACCATTACCCTCAAGTGATAGAAAGAACACTGACATTTTGCAATTGGTTCATTCTGATCTATCTGGTGTGTTGCTCGTGAAAAATTTGGATGGATATTTATATTATGCTATCTTTGTGATGAATTCTCTTGCAAAACTTGGATATATTTCTTGAAGAAGAAGGACGAAGTGTTCTCATGGTTTCGTTCTTTCAAAGCCTTGGTTGAAAACCAAACTGGGAAGAAGATCAAAATATTAAGGACCAATAAAGGAACCAAATATGAATCAAATGAATTTAATGACTATTGTATAGAAGATGGAATTAAGAGGGAGACTACTATTGCATACACTACTGAGAAAAATGGTGTTGTTGAAAGGAAGAATCATTCTATCATAGAAGCCACTCATGCCATGCTACATGATCAAAGCCTTCCGAAGTTCCGATGGGGTGAAGCTATCAACACTGTTGTGTATGTTCAAAATAGATGCCCTCATCAAGCGTTGGGATCCAAAACTCCTGAATAAGTTCTCACTGGTAAGAAACTTGATGTTTCTCATTTTGGAAATTTTGGTAGTCCCGTGTATTTTCACATGCCGAATGAAAAGATAAGAAAATTGGATGCATCTGGGAAGAAAGGAACATTTGTGGGCTATAGTGAAACTTCCAAGGCATATAGGATCTATGTGCCTGGTCAAAAGGAAATGGATATAAGTCATGATGTCACCTTTGATGAAGATGTTTCCCTTTGGAATATTAGCAACCTTCCTATTACAAGGAAGGACAAAGAAGAAAATATAGGAAAACAGGGACAAAATGCAGGATGAGCCAATGCCCGATGTTGAAGAACCAATGGATCCCATTGATCCACCTGTTATGTTCCTATACCAATAGGTGTGATAATTTTTGAATGGTTGAGATCAAAACTGTAATATGTAAATACCTTTGCTTTCTACAAATGTTTCCCATATTCAAACAATCAAAATCAAAAAAATTAAAAAATGTAAAGAGGGTATGTTCCAAAAGAAAAATCAAAGGACAAAAAGAATAAAGAAAGGGTTCAAAAAAGATGAAAATATGAACCCCAAAAAAAAATACCATGAAAGTGTGCAAGTCGAAATGCCACTACTATTTACCTTTATGCATAATAAAGATTGTGTGCAGTGTGTTATTCATGACACAATCCATGGTAATCAGACGGTTTAATCTTGGTTATTCGATGTTTTGAATTTCGTGTTTGTAGATAGAGAATAAAATCTAACCAAACTGTTTAATCTTAGCAGATAAGTGGATAGGTTGAGTAAATAAAAGGAGCTCAACTATTTAATCTGATCCCTTGTATGTAATAAGGATAGACTTAGATAGATTTCTATTGTAAAAGAAAAGAAAAAAGTTTTGATAAGGGTTTGCCAGCTTAAGTGCACCCTAATAAAGAGTAGAAAAAATGGTAGGATGAGTAGATGGGTAAGTAGTTGCATGGTTGCCAAATTATAATGTTTGATTAGATAAAATCATATCATTTACTTTCATCATCAAGTTGCAAAAGTATGGATGATAATTGAGCATTTACACAGAGTCAAGTGATTAATTTCCCAATTCATTTTACCCTTAATTTTACTAATTTCGCATAAGCAACGTCAAAAGTACATAAAACCTTAGGTTAAAGGGGCTCAGAGCATTTCTCTAACTCCTAGAGGGACAAAAGTCTCGACCCAATAACTTATAGGTCCTAAGTACTAAACTCCTCTCATGAAAATTCACCCCCCTTCAATTCATTCATTTTCCCCTAAAAGCTCCATTTTCCTAGGGTAAAATCCTCATTTGCCTAGGAAAAGTAATCACCCCCATGCAAACCCCTTTTCATTTAAACAACTCATAAAAACCATCTTACTCTAAGTATTTGTTTGTATATGAATAAAGTGCACCAATCATGTGTTATACATTAAACTTATGGTAAAAATCCTTTCCGCCCTTTGCATATTAATTTATTAACTGTATTAGTAAATCCCAAAAAATATCCCTTTCCCGTATATTTTATTAAAAACCCATATGTTAATATCCCGCCCCAAAGGTTTGAAACATAAACCTTATTAGTGAATAGTTTAATGGGTTAATTAAGTCAATCAGCGGCTAATTAATAATCATGACTCACCGCCAACTAAAAGAGGTTAATTAATCAATCAGTGATTAATTAATAATTTGTCCCCACCAATGAAATCACTCCCGATGTCATTAAACCTCCATAATCCAGAATTAATTAATCCCTCCATGCATTAAAAATCCTGCTAGGCCCCTCCATTAAACCTCACATCAAATCATCACCCTGATCACCATGCTATCTGACCCTTGTTGATCCAACAGTCGATGCTCATATTAGGCGGCCTTCGAAGGGCAACCTTTACCCACCCGATATGCGTGGTTTCACTATCCACCCCACCGCTATGTGGTGCCCGATGAATGGCATCGAGTGGCCTCCCCCCAAAACCACTTTATCCCAAAAGCGGTGTGATATGATCCTACTTACAGCCTCCTTCTAAATGAAAAAATGTCGCATCCCCCGCTCAATGCCAAGTGTCCTTTTCCCAATGTACCCACCAAAATAATTGAGTTTAGGAATAAAACTAAAAGGCTCATTGTTTTTTTTTTTTCTCGTGAAAAAGACCGCTCAGACCTCCATGCAAGCACCAGAGTACATGCAACTATCAACCTACGTCCAATTTCCAACCTGCTGAAGCTGTCAAAACTCCAGAACACCTCTCAGTCACTTGCACATCCTGCAAACAGTACATAGTCGTCATTACTCTGTTCAAAGCTGAAAACCAGGTGTTTAACCAAATTTGTTGAGAAACCATGTTTGATTCCAAAACCTGGACTAAATTGCTTCCAATTACTAAGTAATTCAGTGAAATAGTTGCCCAGTGACTCCATGATACTCTGAAGTAAACCAGCTTTCCCCAATCTCACTGAAAACCCTTCGCCCCCGTCCTTGAGTCCACAAGAGCCAAGGATGGCCACCCCAATTGCATTGAATGTCATGCCGATTTCTACTCCTCACAGAGATTTAGACCATCTCCCATTGGCAGATAAATATTTTCAGATTAAAGACTATCCAAGAATCTCGTTTGAAACTATACTGCAGGTACAAAGACCAATACCTAAACCATGCAGACTACATAGGGCTTTGGGAGTCAGGTTTACCCAAGTACCAGTTCCCCAGAGTTCATATCTTCCCAGAGAGTATCCATTACTGTCGTATGAACTATGATCCCAGCCAAAGGGCAGTGAGGACCCCTAACCATTCTGTATTATTTACCATCACTACTCAGTCCATTAATGAAATGCTACAGTTACGACCAAACCAAAGCCTTACCCCTCTCTATGTTGGAGATTTGCTGAACAGATACCCTACACTCACCTCAATCAAACTTGATCAGTTATTCCAAAACTTCATTAGGGAAGAACAATACATTCCAAAAGAATCTCCACCATACATATATACCATATTCTTTGACCTTGGCCGAGACATCATAGACATGATATCCAGTGTGTTAGGCCATACCACAAGTGAATTTGTTGATGAATCATTGTAGCCTTTATGTTCATCTACTGTATTGGGTAGCCCCCAGCCATCATGTTTGACTATGCTAAGTTCATTGATGATAAAATGCATGATCAATTCATGGGGTTGGATAATTAAAGAGTGTTCAAATATTCTTCAGTTTTATATCATCTTTTCTTGTATTATCAAGCTGAAAAATTCCCAATCACACTCCAAAATCTTGATACCAGAGGTAACCCGAGATCAGTGGTCTTGTGGACTTCATTAATCCACCCAAGTGACTCTCAATATTCTTATACTGATTTCATAGATCTCTTTGTACACCTAGTGGAAACTATGTTATTAGGGAGCCCTCCCCCCAGAGTTAGTGTAGATATCAGGAGGGTCCTACAGTTGTCCAAACAATATAGAGTGGGGGATTGGTACTTATAGCAAAACCATACTGAAATCAGAATATATGGATGTGAGTAGGCTCCCTACAAACTGCCCAGATACCTCCTTATGAGATTGTTTGCTCTGGAGTACTATAGGGAAATGATCAATTCAAATGAGGTGCACTTTGTGAAGGCCAAGAAGAAAGCTCAACTTAGGATAAAATATCAGCTCGGCCCATTTATATGTAACAATATGGAAGCAGGAAAGGAAGCAGAGGAAATCCTCCAAAGGCTGAAACTAAAACAAATTTTTATCTGGAATTATGACCCTTTAGACTTCATTTGCAATAGGAGACAAAAGAACAAATTATCTCCTTACATCCACCATAGAATTCCTGAAATTGAACAATATGCAAATCAAGTAGAATGGGTGGAAAACACTTTGGTAGATAGGGATAGCATAGAAGTTGTTGTCGATAATGTAATGATTGATTTATGAAGAAGGCTTGATGAAGATTCACTTGTAAAGGTGCGAAGAGAGTCCCAATCTCAAAGAGAACCATAGGGACACAGTGGGCAAACAACAGAAGAAGGACCTCAAGAGCCGCAACCATCAGAACAACCAGAGGAAACATAATAGCTAGAGATTTCAGAAGAACTTTCTCAACCAGAACATATCATGAGCAATACTCCTATTTTACAGACTTCTCTAAATGACAAGAGGAATCCTAAAAGAGATAGAGAGGAGGCCACTCCTTCTAGTAGACTTGTTTCGCAAACTTATGTCAAGAGACAAAGGGTGAATCCATTTTCAGAACATGAACTTATTGAAGAAATAGTAGGAACTATAGGTGTAGAAAGAATAGACAACAGACATACTACTCCCTCAGGAGGTACACAAGAACCTTCGACCTCACAAGCTCAAATGCTAGAAAGGAAACAAAGCATGGAAGTATCGTCCATCAGGGCTCCTACTGGTCGGAGCCAAGACATAAGAAAGAATTATAAAGAAATAAGGGCCAGGAATGAGAGATTAAAGGCCCAAATTTATGCACATTACCTAAAGATTTCTCCAACTAATTAGACAAGGCTATTGTAACCTTTGATGTGAAAGAAGGAAAAATGTAGATGACTTTTATGAAGCCAACTACATAGCAGCCTAGGTCAATTGAAGATTATTTAAAGATAGAATTTGAAGTATTGGAAAAGGATATCCATCCTATTGACCAAATAGAATTACATAAGTAGACTGGAGAAATGGTTTACTCCACCTTAACCAGTAAGGCAATTGCAACTCACCAACATCAAAATTCGTTGAATAATATATCAGCGCAATTACAGTTAGAGAAGGCCCCTTCACAGGCCAAAGATACCAGAATAAAGTCCCTAGAGGACTTAGTTATAAAACTAGGCCATGATCCCAAAGATTTGAAAGCTACACAAAAGCATATTAAGAAGAAAAATCATGACAAAGTTGCACTGAAAAAGCAGCTCAAGATTCCTCCCCTGCATCATCCTCAGACAGCTCAAGTGTTGGAAACTCATAAGGAGGAAGAGCTTCTGGACTTAGTCCTTAAACTAAATGAACAGTTAAAATAAATAGAGAAAGAACTGGATAACTTGATACAGTCTAAACAGAGTGAGTTGGCCACCACTCCTCAGACTGTAATTCCTACAGTTTCTACAGCAATACCCTCCACATTGGATGTTTCATTAGCACCAATAGTTCCACCAGCTACTACTCTTCCAGTTATAGGTACATCAACAAGCATAGGGACATCCACAAAAAATACAGCTGAATTGGTAAAAGCCATGGAGGAGATAATCTTCCAGGCTACTGAGCTCAAGAAACTTAGAGAACAAGTATCAAGTTTGGAAATCATTTGTAAACTTGCACAGATACAACAGAAAGAAGAATCTCGAAAGAATCAAAGAATGGGAGAAAGAATAAAAGTCCTTGAAAAGGACTTGACATTGCAACAACCACTTGGAGACATGAAGGAAATTCTTTGGGCCAACATCATTGATTCCAACAATGATGTTTCGCCATATATTTAAGTTATTTTCTAATAGATTGAACTAGTCAAAGTGGCCACAGAAGCAATCTGCAAGACAATGGAAGAATTGGGAGATAAGCCTGATGAACCCAACCAATTGATAACATTCCTAAACAATAGAAATAGGTATCAACTTGATGAATTGGAAATAGAAGATAGAACTGGAACAATCATAGAAATAAAGAAGGTTCTCACCAAGAGAAACCTAATGTTAAATCTTAAGAAAATATGCCAGAGTATCCAAGCAGACATTGACACATTTATGACAAAGTATGGTATCTTAAGAGAAAAATGACTTCCCAGTCGTATGGTAATAAATGAAAAACTGATGACTCAAGATGATTATCTTGAAAGACTAAACAAGCTGGTCAGAACCCAAGCTAATAATTCAGGGGTAAAATCTTTGCCCATTGGAAAGGTATTGTATGATGGTCTTGAAAATTTGTTTTTCATAGAGCATGAGGTCAAGCACTTGTTCATCAATAGGCCAAACTTTTCCAAGTATACAGAAGCTGATGAGATATATAGAAAGATGATAAGGATAAAATTACTGACAATGAATGGTGGATGAAACATACAGAATTACTATAAAAGTACTGCAGTAAATCTACATGGTAAAACATGGCTGCCAGGTAAAATAGGCAAGACAAAGTCAAAGCAGAACAGGTAAAGAGTATTAGTAGGTAGAAGACATAAATTGAATCCATCACATAAGTATCAAACAACTGAAAGAGACAAATCCGAGTTATAACAGTCAGCGAAGTCATAATAAAAGGGACAACAAGAAAACAATTCTCCGCCTGTCTCTATCTTCGTGCTTGAAGATTTTTCAGTTTCCTAGAATAATTTGCATATTGTTATGAGATATTTTGTAACAATTTTTGTATAAATATTTCACAAATTGATGTAATTAGGGTGTGGATTAAAATACGTTTATGTAGATATTTTATATTGAGCCAAGGAGCTATTGTACTCAAGATTGGACTGGTTTTGTTGGATATGAAATAAAGCTAAGGAAATTTCACTGGATTCTTGTGCACGGTTGGAACAAATAAGTATTATCTCTTCATGTTTAAATATTGTTTTCTCTTCATGTTATAAATATTCATATGTGTTTCTTATGAAATCTAAAAAGTAAACAAGGAATGATATCTCAAAACTAGCTTGAATGCTCTCTGTTTTAACTATTTACTTTCTATATGTTTTCTACTAAACCATCTTGGTCTGGGAATTCTTAATTGCTCCCTTAATTCTATAGTTTACCCCCCCTTTGGTCCATAGTAAAGGATTCTTCATTGCCCTTTGCTACTGATCATCCTTCCTTTCTTCATGTTAATCCCAGTTAAGGATTCTTCATTTCCCTTTGCCCTGGTTAGGACTACCCCATCCATTTGAACCTGCAGATTTTCTATGCTAGTCTACCTGTGAACTCCTACCTTAGTGATTGATCAGATCCAGTTAAGACACTCTTGATTGACTCCATAGCCCAATGGCCTAAATACTTACTCTGCCCATTTGTTTTCTTAATTCCACCACCCAATCAAAACAAAACATCATGAGCACTAATAACTAGCCTGAAATC
The DNA here is from genome assembly GCA_031772625.1 of Pinus tabuliformis. Classification (NCBI taxonomy): domain Eukaryota; kingdom Viridiplantae; phylum Streptophyta; class Pinopsida; order Pinales; family Pinaceae; genus Pinus; species Pinus tabuliformis. Next base: position 543,469,839 of record CM062815.1, on the reverse strand, counting down.
TACCCAAAACAAAGTTAAATTATAAAGAGAGAGCCCTCTTTGGACTTAGGTTGGCTAGAACCTGAGTCTAAAAGATTAGGTTTGTGGTTACCTTGGACTATTCCTTCTTTGATAACTTCTAGGGAAAACATCTGAGTGATAACATAGTGGCGACCATACTGGGGACTCAAAACCCAGTCTTAATAAACCTTTGAGAAATTCAAATTTTTATCTTAAGCCTCTTAAAGGGTTTATTAGAAGTTATTTCAAAATTCATAAAAAAGAAAATAATTAGAAAAAGCTCGAAATCTGGCTTTAGGGAGAACTCACTATACTAGGGCCAACCCTGATCCAAATCCTCCTACTGTATTTGACAATCCCAACCTTATTCCAAGAATAATCAGAAGGAAAGAAAGTTCAGTAAGCCGAAAACCTTTATTCAGATCCAATTCTTGCCATGTTGAGTGGTTGTTCCTAGAAGACCTCCCTTTTGATGAGTATTTTGACAATTCCCTATTTAGAACCATGTCTAAGAGTGAACTTGAGGACACAGTTCTAGATCCATAATTTATAGCAGAACTTGAAGTCCAACAAGCCAACTTGTCAATTGATCAGTACCTTCTGAACTCCCCTCAGTCATCCCTTACCACAGATAGAATCCCTGAACTTTCTGAAATAGCTTCAACTTCGTTTAGCTCACCATCATTTCCCCATACTTCTGAAGTTCATTCCTCATCTCCGTTCATACCTTCACTTCCCCATTAGCCTATCACTACCCTTCAAATACCCATTACCCCTATTACTCCAAATCCCCCTATTCTCCCAAATTCTCTTGTTACCCTAACTCTTGTTCTCAATCCTATCCAACTTAGAGATATGGCACTCAGATATGCCCGCCTTATAATGCCTGCTCCTTAAGGAGTCTTACCAACAGATTATCAGAGTAAAATTGTCTTATTTGATGGCACTGGATCTTACACAGCATAGCAACACATAATGAAAATGATAGATTATTTTGAACTACACGAAATTGACATAGGAGATGTCCAAATGAGAATTTTTTCCCAAACTTTAGCTGGAGATGTGAGAACATGGTTTAGGGCTCTACCTCCTAACAATATAGATAGTTTAGAAGTTTTCTACCAGCAATTCTTACATAGGTGGGAGAAGAAAAATAACCTTCTTCAAATTCTTTCTGAATATGAAAACCTCAAGTGGGGACCAAACAAAACGATTCAGGACTACTGCACTAGGTTTAACAATGTATATAATGCAATACCACTTGACCTTAGGCCTCCACCTGCCTTAGCCCTAATTAAGTTTCCAGACGAATTTGATACAGATATGGCTTTTCAACTTAGAGAGAGGAATCCCCCTACACTAGAAGATATGCAAAGTGTTGCAGTTAGTGTAGAAGCTAATCTGCTATCCAAAAGAGCTAGGGTTAGAAATGAAATAAGAACACATCTGAAAGATGAAACTCCACACTTTGAACAAAAAATTGATGCTTTAGCTAAAGGAATGGAAAGGCTGATGGATAGGATAGAATTCATTGAAAAGAAACCTCACTGGGATAGCCAATAGGAACCTCCAGTGAGGAATCAAAATTTTAGGAAAAACTAGAATCAAAACATTGGTAAAAATGGGCCTGATCAGAACACTAGAACCCCTTTCCAAGAGAATTATGTTGAAACTTCCCATCAGGAAGACCTTGAGCTAGACACCTAAATTGACTTAATGGGGTTAGATGATGAGAAAACGGTCTTTTTGACTCAGGATGATTAGGAATTATACATGCTTCAACAGTTACAGACCCAAACTGGAGAATATTTCGATTATAAGGAAGGGTATGACTCTGCTATCTTTGAAGTGCATAAATAGTACAATTTGAGGAGCAAAAAGAATAATGATGTTCCAGACCAAAACAAGAAAGAATTACCTAATCAGCCTAAGAAAATAAAAGCTGAAAACCAGAATCCTTCAGTTATGAAAACTCTATAGATCCTTTCTAGATCAAATCAGAACCCTCCCATTCCTACCGTTGAAGATGTAACCAATGACCAACCTTCTAATGAGCAACCTTCCACTTTAGTTCCCCTGAAAGAAATAGTGGAGCAGTCTCCAGAAATTATATTTGAAAATCCAATTAAAAAGACTCCAAACACTGAAAAAGAGGAACAAACTACTCCAAACCCCGATGTTAAGATTGCAAATGTTCAAACAGACAAATCTCATCTGCCTTTCAATTTAGGAGTCGAGGTGGCCAAACTTAAACTTTTGGTCCCTTTGATAGAATTGGTTAAACATGAAACTTACAGATCTAAAAGAAGAAAATCTTTAAACTTCGTTGAAAATGAAGACTCTGTTAACCTATTTGATGATCAACCTAAGTTAATTTTCAGACCTGATGTTAATGGAAAATGAGTAGAAGGAGGGATAGCACCCTTCTACATTAGCCTTAACATCCACGATAAAATCCTACATAATGTTATGCTAGACTCTAGGGCTTCACACAATCTTATGCCTAAATCCGTTATGGAGAAGCTAAACTTGGATATAACTAGACCCTACAAAGACCTATTTTCATTTGATTCAAGCCAAGTTAAGTGCCTATGACTTATAAAAGACCTGTGTGTTTCCCTAGTCCAATACCCTGCTAAGACCATTCTTATGGACATAGTTGTTGCTGATATACCACCTAAGTATGGTATGTTGTTGTCTAGATCTTGGGGTGCCAAACTCTAGGGATCTCTGCAACTTGACATGTCGTATGCTACCATATCAGTCTTTGGACATCCTAAGAAACTGTATAGAGAGACTCTGATGAAGTATGTAGTGAGTACATAGGAGAGGCCTCAAAACTTTCCTATATATTCAATGCATTTTGATATTGATTCTTTCATTCTTTACAATGTTGAATCTAACCAAGAAAATACTTCAAACAACATTATGGCAGAACCAAAAGAAATTACAGTAATAGAAGAAAATCAAAGTGTTCAAATTCATGAGATTTCAGATAATAAAGATGACCTAGATACTTTAGTCAAAGAAGATTTTATTCCCCCAGACAATAAGAATTATGAACATGAAATTCTATGGCATCTTGAATTTGATGGGTCAGTAAACAAACTAGGTGCAGGAGCAGGAGTATGGACTTACAACTTAGAAAATTATCATTCAGAAGGTCATGCCTACAGATTGAAATTTAAATTTAAAAATAGCATGGCCGAATATGAATCACTTCTGTTAGGCCTGAAATTGGTCAAAAGGTTAGGAGCCATAAGAGTCTCTACTATGGGAGATTCAAAGTTGGTAATAAAAAAATTAACACTGTTTATATGACTAGGGATCCTAGGTTAGGATTTTATAGAGGAACAGTTGTAGAAATACTAAATACTTTTTTAGAAACTAAGCTTGTTGTTATTCCAAGAAGACACAATATGCAAGCTCACAGTTTAGCGATGTTTGCTAGTACTTGCAAGTTTCCATTTTAGCCCAACCATCAGTACACTGCTGAGGTTAGGCATAGACCTACTATTCCTGACAACTTAAAGAACTGGCAAGTAGTCGATAATGATCAACAAATTAACAATTTTCTAACTTTAGATGATGAATTTGTAAATAGAAACATAGATACAGATATAACATTAGATTTTGATTACACTGATGAAGTAGAAATTAACAAAGTAGAAGATGAAAAGATAGATAATTTCCATCCCACAAAGTTTACAAAATCAGATATTCAAAACCTAAAACAAATGGAAATTGATGAAGCAATCAATGAAGAATCTGAAGTCATCAATCTTGAAGACATTTTTTTATCCCAAAGGATTAACTCCTTTGGAGGACTTATTTGACTCAAACAATGTCGCTAAAATGCCTAAAATGGAACCTTTAAAATCAGACATTGAGGAATGTAACATAGGCTCTGAAGAAGATCCCAAAATGATAAAACTTTCAAAGTCTTTACCTCCCAATGAAAGGGTGAAATACATAGAACTGTTAAAGGAATTCCAAGATGTTTTTACTTGGAATTATGAGGACCTGAAGTCCTATGATACCAGCATAATACAACACACCATTCCATTAAAAGAAAACTAGAAGCCTTTTAGATAGAAGCTTAGAAGGATTAACCTTGTTCTATTACCTTTTATCGAAAAGGAGATCAAAAGAATGTATGAAGCTAAGATTATTGCACCAATTAGATTCTCAGACTGGGTTTCTAATTTGGTACCTACAAGAAAGAAAACTGGCGAAATAAGACTATGTGTTGACCTTAGGAATTTGAATAAAGTTTCACTTAAGGATAACTACCCTCTTCATAAAATGGATCACATATTACAGAGGGTAATAGGTTCAACCAGAATCTCACTGTTAGATGGGTTTTCTGGTTATAACTAGATCCTAGTCCACCTAGATGATCAGGACAAAAACTACATTCACTACTCCATGGGGCACTTTCATGTATGTGAAAATGCCTTTTGGGTTGAAAAATGCAGGGCCACCTTTCAAAGAGCAATGGACATAACCTTTTCAGAGGAAATCCATGACTTCTTGGTAATATACCTAGATGATATCACAATATTCTCTAAATCAGATCAACAACACCTGGATCATCTCAGGCAGGTCTTCACCAAGTGTAGGAAGTATGGAATTTCTCTGAATCCTAAAAAATCTTTATTTGGGTTGGAAGAGGGAAAATTACTAGGCCACATAATCTCCAAAGATGGTATCTGGATTGACCCAACAAGAATTGAATCCATTTTGCAAATACCAGATCCTAGGAACATCAGAGAAGTACAGGTATTTTTAGGTAAAATAAACTTTTTGAGAAGATTTATCTCTAATTTAGCTAAACTAATTAGATTACTAAACAACATGTTAAAGAAAGATTCAACTATTAAATGGACTCTAGAGGCTAAAAGGTCTTTTGAAGATATAAAGCGAGCCTTGACACAAACACTAGTTCTCATTAGTCCAACACTTGATAGGGATTTCATCATTTTTCTTTTTCCTCAGAACATACAATTTCTATAGTCCTACTATAGAAAACTGATCAGGGTTTTGAACAACCAATAGCCTTCTTTAGTAAAGCCCTGAGAGACATACCTTTAAAGTATAATATAATGGAAAAACAAGCTTTTGCTCTAGTTAAAGCTATTAAATATTTCAGAGTTTACCTCTTGTATTCTCATATAGTAGCTTATGTTCCCAATGTTGTAGTCAAAGCCATTCTAACACAGGATGGACCAGATGGAAAGAGAGGGAAGTGGATAGCTACCATATTAGAGTATGATTTAGAAATTAAACCTACAAAATTGATCAAAGGCCAAGGTTTAGCCAAGCTCATAGTTGAACCAACTGTCAGGACCTAGACATAAATTTCATTACAGAATTGGATAACGAAGAAGAGATGGTGACTCCACAGATCAGCAGGCCTTTATAGACTCACCATGGTATGCTGACATTATATACGTTCTACAAAATCTTCAAGCTCCTCTTGAGTTGTCCAGAACTAAAACTAGGTTCTTAAGAAGGAAATCTTTGAAGTTTTGCATAATTTACAATGCTTTATTTTGGAAAAATCATGAAGGCATAATTTTGAATTATTTGCTAAGGGAAGAATTTGACAAAATATTACAAGAATTTCATGCAGGTGACTGTGGGGGACATCTTTACTGGAAGACAATAGCTGATAAGATTTGAAGAGTTGGTTCTTACTGGCTCACTCTATTCTCTGATGTAAAAAAATTTGTAACCTCATGCCACAAATGTCAGATTTTTGAAGGGAAATGAAAACTATTGCCGTTACCTTTGAAACCTATATCTACTGAAACACCATTTCAATAGTGGTGTCTTGACTTCATTGGTGAAATTCATCCCCCTTCCTCTACCCAACATAGATGGATCTTGACTGCCACAAATTATTTTACAAAATGGATAGAAGCCATACCCTCAAGACAAGCTACTGATACTATCATAATAGGTTTCCTTGAGGCCAACATTGTGATCAAATTTGGTTGCCCTACCAAGATCATCACAGACATTGAAAAAACATTTAAATCAAAGAGGATGATTGATTTCTGCAACAAATATCATATAACCCTTGGTCACTCCACTGCCTACTATCCCAAAGGAAATGGACTAGCAGAGTCTTCCAACAAAAGCTTAGTGAATATCATCAAAAAATTGTTCGAAGATAACAGGAAAACCCAGAATAAGAAGCTAGTAAATGCCTTGTGGGTAGATAGGCTGACCACTAGGAAATCCATTGGTACCAGTCCTTATCAGCTAGACTATGGAATGGAGGTTGTTTTCCCATCTTCCTTGGGGACACCAGTAATGAAATTGTTGTAATAAGCACAGGTTGAGCCAAATGACATTCAAAGGAGTATCAACTAGACAATTCACTTGCAGCAGCCTTGGGAAGAAGTATCCATTAGATCCCAAATTGTGCAGGAAAGAATCAAGAAAGCTTGTGACAAAGGAACCAAGGCAGAAGATTTCTATCTAGGAGATAATGTTCTGAAATGGGACTCAAGAAGGGAGGAAAAAGGTAAAAATGGGAAGTTTGACTTCCTATCAAAAGGCCCTTACATCATTTATGCTTTCAGGGGTAATAATGCTTATTTCCTCAAGGAATTGGATGGTGCAGAAGTAGAAGGAGGACCAGTTAATGGTCAAATGCTTAAGCACTATATAGATCCCAGTCACTAATTTCACTAATCACTTGTACATAATATATCCTTCACAAAGTTTAGTGTTGATTGGATGGTAAATTTTGGAGTTGAAGCCCGAAGAGAAGGCCCTAAGCTTCAAAAGTTTCACTATCATAAATATCAATTAAGCATCAAAGTAAAAAGGGAAAGTTGCAGAGTAAAATCACAGTAATTCAGAAGGCCATTGATCTACTAGTTCTTGACATTTCACCAGGAAACACCATACCCAAGTGGAGCCACTGTTATGTTCCTATACCAATAGGTGTCATAATTTTTGAATGGCTAAGATCAAAACTGTAATATGTACATACCTTTGCTTTCTGCAAATGTTTTCCATATTCAAACAATCAAAATCAAAAAAATTAAAAAATGTAAAGAGGGTATGTCCTAAAAGAAAAATCAAAGGACAAAAAGAATAAAGAAAAAGGTCAAAAAAGATGAAAATATGAACCCCAAAAACAAAAAGACCATGAAAGTGTGCAAGTCCAAATGCCACTACTATTTACTTTTATGCATAGTAATGATTGTGTGTAGCTTCTTATTCATGCCACAATCCATGGTAATCAGACAGTTTAATCTTGGTTAATCCATGTTTTGAATTTCGTGTTTGTAGATAGAGAATAAAATCTGACCAAACGGTTTAATCTTGGCAGATAAGTAGATAGGTTGAGTAAAGAAAAGGAGCTGAACTGTTTAACTGAGCTCTTGGATGTAATAAGGATAGATTTAGATAGATTTATATTGTAAAAGAAAAGAAAAAAGTTTTGATAAGGGTTTGCCAGCTTAAGTGCACCCTAATAAAGAGTAGAAAAAATGATAGGATGAGTATATGAGTAAGTAGTTGCATGGTTGCCGAATTATAATGATTGATTAGATAAAATCATATCATTTACCTTCATCGTCAAGTTTCAAAAGTATGGATGATAGTTGAGCATTTACACAAAGTCAAGTGATTAATTTCCCCATTCATTTTACCCTTAATTTTACTAATTTCCCATAAGCAAAGTCAAAAGTACATAAAACCTTAAGTCAAAGGGGCCCAGATCATTTCTCTAACTTCTGGAGGGACCAGGCCCTCGGCCCAATAACTTAAAGGTCCTAAGCACTAAAATCCCCTCATGAAAATTCACCCCCTTCAATTCATTTATTTTCCCCTAAAAAATCCATTTTCCTAGGGTAAAATCATCATTTTCCTATGAAACGTAATCACCCCCAGCAAACCCCTTTTCACTCAAACAACTCATAAAAACCATCTTACTCTAAGTATTTTTTGTAAATGAATAAAGTGCACCAATCATGTGTTATACATTAAACTTATGCTAAAAATCCTTTCCGCCCTTTGCATATTAATTTATTAACCGTATTATTAAATCCCCAAAAATATCCCTTTCTCATATATTTTATTAAAAAACATATGTTAATATCCCGCCCCGAAGGTTTGAAACATAAACCTTATTAGTGAATAGTTTAATGGGTTAATTAAGTTGATTAGCAACTAATCAATAACCATGACTCACCACTGACTAAAAGAGTTTAATTAATCAATCAGTGATTAATTAATAATCTATGCCCACCAATGAAATCGCTCCCGACGTCATTAAACCTCCATAATCCGCAATTAATTAATCCCTCCATGCATTAAAAACCCCGTCGGGCCCCTCCATTAAACCTCACATCAAATCATCACCCCGATCATCGTGCGATTTGACCCCTGTTGATCCAACGGTCGACGCTCATATCGGGCAGCCTCCAAAGGTCGACCTTTACCCACTCAATATGGGTGGTTTCACTACTCACCCCGTTGCTACATGGTGCCTGATGAATGGCATCGGGCAGCCTCCCACCAAAACCACTTTATCCCAAAAGCGGTGCAATATAATCCCGCTTACTGCCTCCCGCTAAATGACAAAATGTCACATCCCCCACTCAATGCCAAGTGTCCTTTTCCTAGTGTACCCACCAAAATCATTGACTTTATGAATAAAACTAAAAAACTCATTGTTTTTTGTTTTCTCGTGAAAAAGACCGCTCAGACCTCCATGCAAGCACCAGAGTACATGCAACTGTCAACCTACGTCCAACTGCCAACCTGCTGAAGCTGCCAAAACTCCAGACCACCTCTCAGTCACTCACACTTCCTGCAAACAGTGCACAGTCCATTACTCTATTCAAAGCTGAAAACCAGGTATTTACCCAAATTCGCTGAGAAACCCTGTTTTATTCCAAAACCTGGACTAAATTTCTTCCAATTACTAAGTAATTCAGTGAAATAGTTGCCCAGTGACTCCATAATACTCTGAAGTAAACCAGTTTTCCCCAATTTCACTGAAAACCCTTCACCCCCATCCTTGAATCCACAAGAACCAAGGATGGTTGCCCCAATTGCATTAAATGTCATGCCCATTTCTACTCCTCACAGAGATTTAGACCATCTCCCATTAGCAGATAAAGATTTTCAGATTAAAGATACCTCTATCCAAGAATCCCCTTTGAAACTATACTGCAGGTACAGAGACCAGTACCTGAACCATGCAGACTATATAGGGCTTTGGGAGTCAGGTTTACCCAAATATCAGTTCCCCAGAGTTCATATCTTCCCAGAGATTATCCATTACTGCCATATGAATTATGATCCCAGCCAAAGGGTAGTGAGGACCCCTGACCAGTCTGTATTATTTACCATCACTGCTGAGTCCATTAACGAAATGCTACAGTTACAACCAAACCAAAGCCTGACCCCTCTTTCTGTTGGAGATTTGTTGAACAGATACCCTACACTCACCTCAATCAAACTTGCTCGGTTATACCAGACCTTCATCAGGGAAGAACAATACATTCCAAAGGATTCTCCACCATACATATATACCATATTCTCTGACCTTGGCCAAGACATCATAGACATGATATGAGACATATTCACTTGTGTCCAGACCACAAGTGAATTTGTTGATGAAATCATTATAGCCTTTATGTCCATCTACTCTCCTAGGCATCCCCCAGCCATAATGTTTGACTATGCCAAGTTCATTGCTGTTAAAATGCATGATCAATTCATGACGTTGGATAATGAAAGAGTGTTCAAATATTCTTTAGTTTTATATCATATTTTCTTGTATTATCAAGCTGACAAATTCCAATCACACTCTAGAAGCTTGATACCAGAGGCAACCCAGATTAGTGGTCTTCTGGACTTCATTAATCCACCTAAATGACTCTCAATATTCTTATACTGATTTGATAGATCTCTTTGTACACCTAGTGGAAACTATGCTATTAGGGAGCCCTCCTCCTAGAGTTAGTGCAGATATCAGGAGGGTCCTATAGTTGTCCAAACAATATGGAGTGGGGGATTGGTACATATACCAAAACCATACTGAAATCAGAATATATGGATGTGAGTTGGCTCCCTACAAACTATCAAGATACCTCCCTATGATATTGTTTGCTTTGGAGTACTACAGGGAAATGATCAATTCATATGAGGTGCACTTTGTGAATGCCAACAAGAAAGGTCAACTTAGGATAAAAGATCAACTCGACCCATTTATATGTAACAGTAGGGAAGAAGGAAAGGAAGCAGAGGAAATCCTCCAAAGGCTAAAACTGAAACAAAGTTTTATCTGGAATTATGACCCTTTAGACTTCATTTGCAATAGGAGACAAAAGAACAAATTATCTCCTTACATCCACCATAGAATTCCTGAAATTGAATAGTATGCAAATCAGCTAGAATAGGTGGAAAACACTTTGGTAGACAGGGATAGCACAACAGTTGTTGTCGATAATGTAATGATTTATTTAGAAAGAAGGCTTGATGAAGATTCATTTGTACAGGTGCAAAGAGAGTCCCAATCTCAAAGAGAATCATAGGGACACAGTGGGAAAATAGCAGAAGAAGGACCTCAAGAGTAGCAACCATTAGAATAGCTAGAGGAAACATAAAAGTCAGAGATTTCAGAAGAACTTACTCAACCAGAACATATTATGAGCAGTCCTCCTATTTTACAGACTAATCTAAATGAGGAGAGGAATCCTAAAAGAGATAGAGAGGAGGCCACTCCCTCTAGCAGACCTCATGCCAAAACTTATGTCAAGAGGAAAAGTTGAATCCATTTTCAAAACAAGAGTTTACTTAAGAAACAACAGGAACTATAGGTGTAGAAAGAACAAACAATAGACATACCACTCCCTCAGGAGGTACACAAGAACCTTCCACCTAACAGGCTCAAATGCTAGAAAGCAAACAAAGTGTGGAAGTATCCTCCTTCAGGGCTCCTACTAGTTAAGCCAAGACATAAGAGAGAAATATAAATAAATAAAGGCCAAGAATGAGAGATTAAAAAAAGGCCCAAATTTATGCACATTACCTAAAGATGGCTCCAACTAATTAGAAAAGGTTAATGTCAGCCTTTGATGTAAAAGAAGGAAAATGCAGATGACTTTTATGAAGCCAGCTACATAGTAGCCTAGGTCAATTGTAGATTATTTAAAGATAGACTTTCAAGTATTGGAAAAGGATATCCATCGTATTCATCAAATAGAATTACATAAGCAGACTGGAGAAATGGTTTACTCCACATTAACTAGTAAGGAAATTGCAGCTCACCAACTTCAAAATTCACTGAATAATATATCAATGCAATTCCAGTTAGAGAAGGCCTCTTCACAGGCCAAATATACCAGAATAAAGTCCCCAGAGGACTTTTTATAGAGCTGGGCATGATCCCAAAGATGTGAAAGCTACAGAAAGCTTATTAAGAAGAAAAATGATGACATATCTACACTGGAAAGAGCAACTCAAGATTCCTATCCTGCATCATCCTCAGACAGCTGAAGTGTTGGAAGCTTAGAAGGAGGAAGAGCTTATGGACTTAGTCTTAAGTTGATTAAACAATTAAAAGAAACAAAGAAATAATTGGATAGTTTGATACAGTCTAAACAGAGTGAGTTTGCCACCACTCCTTAGACTATAATTCCTACTGTTTCTACAGCAGTACCCTCCACATTGCCTACTTCATTAGCACCAACAGTTCCACCAGCTACTACTTTGCCAGTTACAGGTACATCAACAAGCACAGGGACATCCATAGAAAATACAACTGAATTGGTAAAAGCCATGGAGGAGATGACTATCTAGGCTATTGAGCTCAAGAAACTTAGAGAGCAAGTATCAAGTTTGGAAACTAATTGTAAACTTGCATAGATACAACAGAAAGAAGAAGCTTGAAAGAATCAAAGAATGGGAGAAAGAATAAAAGTCCTTGAAAGGAATTGACATTGCAACAACCACTTGGAGACATGAAGGAAATTATTTAGGCCAACATCGTTGATTCCATCAATGATGTTTGGCCATCTATTCAAGTTATTTTTTAATAGACTGAACTAATCAAAGTGGCCACAGAAGCAATCTGCAAGACAATGGAAGAATTGGGAGATAAACCTCATGAAACCAACCATTGATAACATTTCTGAACAACAGAAATAGGTATCAACTTGATAAAATGGAAATAGAAGACAAAACTAGAACAATCATAGAGATCAAGAAGGTTCTCACCAAGAGAAACCTTATGCTAAATCCTGAGAAAAATGCCAAAGTATCCAAGCAGACGTTGACACATTTATGACAAAGTATGGTATCTTAAGAGAGAAAAAGGACTTCCCAGTCCTATGGTAATACATGAGAAACTAATGACTCAAGATGATTATCTTGAAAGACTAAACAAGCTGGCCATAACCCAAGCTAGTACTTCAGGGGTAAAATCTTTGCCCACTAGAATGGTATTGTATGATAGTCCTGAAAATCTATTTTTCATTAGAGCATGAGGTCAAGCACTTGTTCATCAATAGGCCAAATTTTTCCAAGTATACAAAAGCTGACGAGATATATAGAAAGATGATAAGAAT